>OZ026519.1:40213496-41413496 GCA_964019695.1 Loripinus fragilis | reverse complement strand
CATTTTTTTATGTTTTCTTATCTTAAAAATTTAAAATGCAAACATAAAAAGATTTATCTATTACATAATGGCAATGGCAGCCTAGGTTGGCAGCGGAGACCCAGACGAGGCGAGCATTTGCCAGAATCTTCGCTGCTTGCATACAATAGAAGTATTAGTAAATAAAGACGGGTCAAAAATTAGACTACTTGAAACAGCGCTATTTTTAACCACTGATTTTAAGCACATTAGATAAACATCTTTCAGAGGTATGGCTCATACCAGCTTGCTCAGCTACAGAGACTAGCTAGATGATTGAAATTTTGCGCTGATTATGTTTGGTTACTATACTTAAGGAAAAAAGAAACGCATTTAACACTTTAATTCATTGCAAGCATACGATGTGATGACAGTTTTAGTGCAAATGATGTAAATTCAAGGGAGTGGTATGTAACCGTCGAATTAAGACAAGTTTAGCGTAGTTTTCGGTTACTCATGCACGTTGGCATACGCGTAACAAGCCTGACCCCGTAGTAAAGTGTTGAAACATGGTCATTTAAAGCAAAATGTATATCAACAACTGGTTTGTTGTTTTAAAACACTTAACATAGATTGCGGATAACGAAAATAATCTGCTGGCAACCTTTCTGCAGGATTCAGAAACGGTTTAGCGTCATTAATGTAAACTCTGAATATTTCGTTAAATGCGTAAATTTTCTTTTCTGTTTGAGTTTTATTCATTACAAGGATATTTTCTTCTATGACTTAAAAACTTCAGACGTCAAAAAACGTCAATTATTACATCAAATTCCGTTATCCCAATCCCACATTTTAATGGTTTCCATAATATTTATGCGTTTTTCGAATGAGAGAATGGTCCAGTGACAGAATTTGGGTTACAGCTAAAGCAAGTTAAGTGTTTACTTTCAACATGTAATCAGGTGTTTTCACTTGCATTGTGACCTTAGACTTTGAAGTCGCCTAGACCAGTTTATTACAAACTGCACTTAAATTTGTTAAAATCTTCACTCAAAACCCTTTTTATTAAAAAAATTATATTTTTGCATTTTTAACCAAAAAACCGTAGATTAAAAGACAACTTTTTTGAAAGACCGCTAAATGTTTGCCCATTAAACTGTACATATATAGGCAAAAAATCATTTTAACATTATTGGCGCTTGATCAGAAATAATGAGTAAAAAAGGTGACCAATTAGAAATTTTGTTGAGTGTATATTAAAACATAGTTTTCTCACAAACAATTGGCCCAAATGAACTCAAATTTCTTGTGAAAACTCCTTATGATAAGTTAGTCAAAATTTATACAAAATATTTTGGTCACATGACCAAGATGACCGCCACGCACATATATGGTAAAAACCCTTTAAAAATCTTCTCCAGAACCCGAAGGCCAGTGACCTTGGGACTTGGTATGTAGCATTGGGGATGTGGGGCCTGCCACGTTTGTTCAAATAATAATCCTAAGTTGACCTTGACCTACTAAACATCAATGTCAAATTTGCTTTCTAATGCAGTTGAATGTTTTTTTTTTGTTTTTTGAAAAGTCGATTTTTGAATACTGTTGAAGCCAAAGTCATTATTTTCACTTGATATGTTAAACCTAATGAGACAATGGCTATAATAAGTTTCAAAGGTCAAGGTTGACCTTTGACTTTTCAGCCAAGGTTGCTCATATTGGAGTCCTATCAACACATTAAAACATAGTTTCCTTAGAAACCACTAGGCCATATGAAGACTACTTATGATAAGTTAGCCAAAATTTATACCAATTGTACTGGTCACATGACCAAGATGGCCACCACGCCCATATATGGTAAAAACCCTTAAATATCTTCTTCTCTGGAACCAAATGACCTTGGGACTTGATATGTAACATTGGGGATGTAAGCCTAACCAGATTTGCACAAATGATGAATCTAGGTTGACCTTGACCTACTTTATGGCAAGGTCAAATTTGATTCCTAATGCATTTATATGGGAAAAATCTTAAATTTGTTCATTTTTCTATAACTGTTTAGGTTGAGATCATAATACTTGCAAGAAATGTTTAACCTAACGAGACAAACGTTTTATATAAGTACCAAATGTCAAGCTGACCTGTGACCTTTTATCCAAGGCCACTCATGTGGACTGCCAAATACCTATCTAAATATCTTTTCTTCAGAAATCACTGGGCTGTTTTGATGGAGTATTCATTAGATTGTTTTAGGTCACTTGATCAAAATGGCCGCAACCCCCATAAAACAAAACATGTTTCATTATAAGCTGCAGTTGATCTTGACCTATTCTAACATTATTAAGGAGATCAGGTGAGCGCTTCAGGACCGTCAGGTCCTCTAGTATAACGTAGTTCAAACAGATTAAAGGGTTATAATGCAATTTTGTTATCAGGATATTTCATAAACTATAACAGCTAGGAGCTTCAAACTTGGTCAGCTTATAGAAAATAATGAGTAAATTACCTGGTGAAAATTTACAAAAAAATATTTCTATTTTTTTTAGTTATTGCCCTTTGCAAATTTGGACATAGAAAACTTAATATTTCAAAAACATTACAGCTAGGAGCTTCAAACTTGGTCAGTTTATAGAGGATAATGAGTAGAATACTTGGTGACCATTCAAAAAATATATATATATTTTTTGAGTTATTGCCCTTTGCAAATTTTTGACATTGAAAACTTGATATTTCAAGAACAGCTAGGAGCTCCAAATCTGGACGGGTAATAGAAGGTAATTTGTAGAGTAACTGGTGAAAATAAATAAAAATATATTTCTTTTTTAGGTATAGCCTTTGCATTTTTTTTTTTTAATTTAATGCCCTTTGCAAATTTGGACATAAAAACTTCCAATAAAGATATCTTAAAAACTATTACAGCTAGCAGCCTCGGATTTGGTCAGCTGAAGGAGGATGGTAAATAATTTACCTGGTGGACCGGATGGTGGACAAGCTAATGGTTGGGGGCATAGCGTTTCATAAACACAATTTCTAGTTTTAGATTAAGAATCTTTGGAGATTTTTCAATCAGTACAGGAAAATTTTCAATCAGTATAGCAAAGAAACATAGGCCCTGATCCAGCTATGTATTTACAGAGCTTATCTGCGCCTTTTGGCATATGCAAAAATAATATTTTCTCAGGGTGTATGCATTTTTTCTTATAGAAAAAGCGGATATAATATGATAAAGCGATTAACTCTTATTGTAAGCAATAGCTAAAGGAAACACGTTTGGTGCAACCGAAGTCAGTGATAAAAAGAATATTTCACATGTGACTAGATATTACTAATTCTGTCATTGACATCTGTGAAGATTAAGAACCAATTTTTCACATCTGTGAAAATTTGGTACCAATTTTTCACATACGTGAAGAATTGGTACCAATTCTACACATTTTAGAAGAATTGGTACCAATTCTTCACGTCTGTGAGCATTTGGTACTGGTTCTTCACATTTGTGAAAATTGAGTACCAATCCTTCACATCTGAGAAAAATCGAACCAGTCCTTCGCAGAAGGCACGGATGTGTACCAATTCTTCACAGTTAAAAATGAGAAAGATGTGAAATTGAGCACAAATGTTAGACCCCTAAAATTATCGAAATTGACCATACGCGAATTTCACATTTTCAAAAAGAGAAGAATTGGTACCAATTCTTCACACGGTGTGAAATTTGCGGTTCAACAACGCCATGTAACCAAGCATGCAAAAGACTGGGTTTTGTTATCTTTATTCTGACTTTCACGTCACATGTTACGTTTTCGTAAATTCTAGCGTTAAAATGACGTTTTTTTTATTTCATCACTTGCTACAACTACTCAAATAGACATGTCCAAAATAGAGTTCATCAAACCGTCATTTAACCAGGCAAAAATTATATTTCCACCTGTTGCGTTTTTTCCCTTAAGTATATGTAGGTCGAATTCAAATCAAATCACTCAGATAACGAATAAGCAAGGCGCTGTCCAGACTGCGGGGATACGCATGCTTGTCTGCGCCTTTGTTGTTCGCATGCGGCAAGGTCAGGGTTACTTTCGTCGAGGGCCAAAAACCCGAATTAGCCACGGCGGACATAGTAAGCGTAGATCGGGTATCATTAAATTTCTTCGAAGGCGCGGGGGTTTGCGATGGCGCCCCATCGACTGCGCGTTCTAGCTATTAAGTTGGGTTTATATCCTTTAACAAAGGCGAGTAAACTCTAATTTAGTGGCCTTTGCTGTTATAGTATTTGGGAGGCCAAAATTGCGCAAAAAGGATCTGTTTAGCGCATTTCGGTATCCAAAATATATCTTTCGAATTGATCAACTAAATTACCATATACTCGTAACACTTGTTGGAGGTTGCAAACCAACATTGTATTGCTTTTTAAGAAATTGCTTGTTGTTTTCTTTGAAAACATACACTTGACAAAACCGGAATTAACAGCAAAATATATACAATAAGGAGATTTCCATGCACATGTGGGAAATTAACTATTTCAGACTCAGTCATCTCGTTTACCGTACATTTAAAAGAAACCATGTCATCTGTGATTTACAAGTCCCTATTCAAAAAGGGCGCTTCACCATCAAAAGTGTACTGAAGCACAGGTTTAGATAAACAAAATTTTTCAGCGTAAATATTTTCTTACCCATCAATTTTAACATATGTCTTGGGTGCTCAATACAACCATCTCATTGAGACGGTTCTTTTGAGTACCCACATCATATGTTTTGGTTGAAAAATAAGAAAATTAGATTTACGTTACGCACTTTTAACTTATATCCTGACTGAAGTGTGGTATTCCTGTTGTTGTACCTCTCAAATTAGCACCGTTATATCTCTGATATCTTTCTAAACAGAACTAACACCAAAATGTCAGATCCAACAAATGCGAAGCAGAAGAATAAACAAGATGACCGAAACGGTGTAGCTGAGAATGATAAGCCAGTGAGTGTCTTCGAAATGAAAACATACAAAGGTGTTGTAATGTATGACAATGAAATAGAAGAGATTGAGAAAATGGACATCCGTGACGATGACGTTTGGGTCTGCAGTTTTCCAAGATCAGGTATTACATACAAATATATATACATACATACATACAGTAAATCCTTGAAAATTCGAACTCCGATTGTTCGAAATACTCGATTATTTGAAATAAATTTGGCACTTAATACTATAATGGATTCAGAGAAGAGAGCTTAAGAACTATTTTTTTATAAGTGTCTATGAAAACTTGTGTTTTGGTGCGTTAAAGAAACGTCTCCCTGAGACGTTTCTTTTACGCGCCCAAAACATTTGTTTGACAGGAGAAAAAATGATAAAAAATCATTTTTGGAAGCTATATACAATTTTAGTCTACTTACCTATAATTTGAACTGATCATTTGAAACAAAACTTTCAAGTCCCGAGGATTTTGAATTTACGAAATTAAACTTTATAACATACATAGCATAATTTTATTTTGTACATACAGGGCTCTACTCGTGCAATTACCATGTCTGCAGAGTGTGATTGTGGTATTTACTGATCATACTCACTCTTTGTATATAATTGCTTCTTTTACTGTAGTATATCCCATCAAATGGAACACTGTTTTTGGCAATAACATTAAATCTTAAATGGGAATTCCTGATCTTTGCACCCTTACTTACTTTAAATCTATTTCCAAAAATATATTTTATCCTAAAACCCTAACCAAAAATATTTTTTTGAAGTTTGCATAAGTTTTCATATATGCTGTAATAGGATGGAATTTAACATTTTTAATTTTTTATGCCAAATAACATTCCCTTCTTGTACCTTGAGCGATATGGATCAATGACTATCAGTTGAACAGAAAGACATGTATATACTAATATAAGACAATTTACAACAATGCATCAGTGTATTTTAAATGTAGCTGCACATTGGCTTGCGTTGCTGTTTAGCAGCATAATCAACAATATTTCAGTTATCTAACCATGTCACAAAGACGGTGACCCAAACGAAAGGCTACATCTATAGATGTCTATTGCCCGAAATACCCTCTTAGTTGGAAGCGCCCATTGGCCTAGCTATTCCATGAATGGGTCTACCTATCAATATCACCACTGCCATATAAAAACAGGCATATTTTTCCATGATATAAAGAAGCAGTAAATGAAACGTAGTACATGTTAGTGCCTGTACATCTGTGATCTTGTTCGTATTTTCAGGACTGTGTTTTTCTAGTTGTGCGCTCGCACTTACAGACACATGAACAAAACATACAGATAGGTAGAAAGACGCAATCAGGCAAAAATGATGTACTTGGTAGGCATGAAACGCGTAAATAAGCCATAATCCGTAGCTTGGATTGCATCGTAAACCATTTGATGTTACAAAATAATCGTCTGCTGTAATCTCTAATGGACATTTCATAGCTGAGCAAATGCTACAATATCTATTCCAGGTCAGTATATTGCACTGACAGTACAAAAATGGGTACTAAATGGGTATTTTCATTCCAACAAAAACTAAGTTATTTATCATTCTCCGCGAAAATTTAAATCTAGTTAGGGTTTTGCTATACCTATGCGCATGCAAATTTTTACGATGAAGAAACCTTCATGTAAAATTTTAAAAACGAAAAACTGTTCCATTTGAGGTGCAATACTACAGTAACTTCATCGGTTTCATTCATTTACCCTTGAGTTGCACTTGGTGTGCCTGCCGTGGTGGTCATCTCATGAATTAAGTAATTAACCCTTACCTCATATAGACGCCTTTAACGCTTTTGCAAACAAAGCAGACCCAGACAGCTCTAACTGATCAGGGTCTACTATGTTTACTATCGGAAATATGATTACTAGTGGATCTGAAAAATACTGTTTTTGTTCTCTGTATAAACGGAAAGTTTATTTATACAGTCAAAACTCTTTATAGCGTCACTCGTTATAACAGAATAGTCAATATCCGACAAAAATTGCTGGGAACGGATCTGTTTCCATTAAAATTCCCTCTTTATAACAGAATATTCACTTAACGACACCGACAGTAGTTTCTGGGAATAGATATACAAATTCTATTGAAAATTAATTCATTATCACAGAATTGTTACCATGTGTCAGACAATTTTGTCATCAGAACAAGGTCTTTTTGCATGAACAGGTTTCTGCTTCACTTAATAAGTGGGGAGCTTTGTGCATTTTGATGCAATATGAAAATGAACTGATGTATACATTTGGAATAATAGCATTTTAATTCATTTGTATAATATTTTCTTTTACCAAAAGATTATTATGTGAAAATCTGGTAATTGTCAGAATTTCTTTATAACAGCAAATTTACTTTAACGTCAAAGGTAGCTAGGAACAAATAGTGTCGTTTTAAAGAGGGTTCACTGTTTATATTTTTAGTATGTGGCTGGGCTTAGCAGTGATGGATCCAGAGGGGTTCAGGGATTCGCTCGAACCCCCCTTTGAGATGAAATAATTCCATTTTCATGGAGAATTTTCAGAAAAATAGGGAAAAAACAAATATTCAGGTACAATTAACAAAGCGAACCTCTCTTTGTAAAATTAAACTCCCTATCAAGAAATCTTTGATCCGCCTCTGCTTAGCATGAAACTTTGATGACGGAACGGGCTATTGAACTAATAACACACCGTGAACTTTTGGAGGAAACCATCATGAATGACGAAATAGCTAAATTTAGCAAAAAAAGTGAGTATTGACAAGAAAATGCTACAATCACATATTATTACAGACCACCCCATGGCACTGCAAGTACCGACACCTTAAGCAAAAATAATTGAAATAAGGCAAACAGCGAGATCACTGCAAATTTACATCGCAAAACCATAATCAAAGACAAAAATCCACACATAGAAATAGATAATAAACTGTCATTTTCCAGTTGTAATCAGATACAGTGTTCACAACTGTTGTGTTTTATACGGTCTACACACACGCTATAAATTTAAGCTTTTTAAAAAAATAATTCTGATCTTTTCAGATGTTACGTATGTTACTTTAATAAGGTTACACCCTATAAACTGGTACATGTATTTATAACTGCTAACATTGGTTTTATTGCTTCTGTAAGCATTGTTGAAGTTGTATTGACTTCAACAAACATAGAATGCACATTCAAACAAACCAAACTTCAGTTACGTATCTGCTCTACTTGGTCTGTAACAGTACGTTAATCACACAAACCCCAATCACAACACACAAAAATCCAGAATGTAAGATGTCTACACTCTTGGACCAGACTTCAAATAGAAATGCTAGAAGAATCACTTTGCACATCATGTCATCAAAGTTTTTCTGCATTAATCCATTTTCAACTTCAAATACCCTTTTTTATTCTCTAATCCTCTGTCTACAACCACTAGTCTGATTTAAGTTTAAGTGTCCTTTGTTACCAACTTTAACTCCTCACAGGCCATCATATCTGTCAGCAACCAGATCGATGTTTTGTGATAGGTACCTTTTTATAATACTATCAAACATTCTTCTGGCATAGCTCTCACTTTTTTTAATGTGCAAATGTGACAGTGATCTAATAAACCACATCACATCAATACCAACACTGGATGTATTTTCATGTTCATCAATTTCATTATACCATTCCTCTAAATCAACGTTCTGTTTAAACACGTCAAGAAAAGCTGATTTATTTCCTGTCCTTAGCATAGCGTCTATAGTTTTAGTGTCTATTTCTGCTATTGTCAATGGGTAAATTTTCTGTTCATGTTAAGCAGCTCCTCGAATTGATCTTTCCCATCTTCATGTCTGTTTCTTATCATGATGGCTCGTTTTAATATTTAAATTTCACCAGCTAGTACTCTTTTCACACACTTTGACTTTTCTGCTTTTTGGCTTTTATCAGGGCTTAAAAAGTTTATAGATTAAGTGTATTCAGTTTGCCACTTTCTACACAGTTCTTCACTTTTTCCTTGCCTATTTCAGTCAGTTGTAGAATATCATTTGCAATGCCCTCACTGGCTTTAAGGCATGTTGCAACATTCGTTAGAGACTTACTGTCAGTGTATGGAAAAACAGTAAGCGAGTATGATCAGGAAATACCACAATCACAAACCGCAGACAACCCCATGGCACCGGGAGGAAGAGCCACTCAACCATCACGAGACACCTGGCCTCGAGGTTATAAAACTTTTTTCATGCTCAACTCAACTGAGCACGAAATTTCAACTGCTCATAAAAACTGAAATACTGACAAACGAAGAAATTTGTTGCTTTAAATCTCTCAGATGTTGTATTTATCATGTAAGTAAATGTTAAAATGCCAACAATTGTTGGTATTTTAACATTTATGAGCAGGATAAATTTCGTGCACAGCTGAGTTGAGCATGGAAATTTTTTATAACCTCTGGACCAGAAAGACAAATTAAGCAAAGCAACCAGCTCTCTCTTCTCCATCAAGATGATTGCAATACTAGAATGTACATGGTTGATCATGTCAACATTAATCGTCTCTATTATTGGTTTTCGCTGTTCAGTTTCCCTGGTGACAGTTGCTCTGTTTTCTTCATGATGTTGCATGCCAATATCGTCTGTGTTAAGCATAGTCTTGGGTGTTGATGTAATAGCTCCACAAGCGGCAAAGTCAAAACCATTTCTCTTTTGTCATTATCGTCCTTTCAGTTTCTTTTGCATTATTTCCAAAATCATTGCCATCAGAATTGTCTGAGTCTGTATCCTCTTGTACAGGAAATTATTTTTCTCCCATGTTCCTTTTCAGATCAAACAAGACTGAATCAGTTTACCTGCAGAAAGTGAGGCTGAACCAATAAGCTATTTTCTTAAGCTCTGACTATTTGTGAGTCATGCGCCCTTTTCTTTGTATCATCATAGTGTGTTAATTTGATTTGATTGTTTCTCTGTGATGATACTGATACATTTTATTAGTTAGGAAGCCTCCGTGCGATCTAAACAATTCTGTGTTTGAACGAGAGAATCTAGGGCGAATATTTAGCGCTAGTAAAATGCATTTAGCCCCCCTCCTCGGTGGCTTAGGCTGCTGACCGTTCAAATGCGGTAGTTCTGTTGTTGTTTATCCATTGTTTAATGTACTTCCCAGTGTTTGTGGTTGTCTTTGTTTTAGTTTTGTTATGCATTTCTTTGTGTTCATTCTAGTTTTGCAATCATCTTAAAGAGAAAGCTGGTTGCTTTGCTTTTATTGTCTTACAGATGTATTGTTACAATAAATGTTCTGTGGCTTCTTCACTGTACCATTGATCGATATGCAGTGTGTGTGATCCTAATCATACTCATTTTTCTATACCTCCTTGTGTCCAAAACAAAATATCATCTCCAAACTTCTTCTGCAGCCTTTGCTTTGAAGAATAGTTGGATATTTCTCTGCATCAGTCTGGTCTGTGGAACGCCAGCTAGCACTAGATGCTTTTTGTATGATTATTTCTAAACACTGTAATTTACATTAGCTTTCCTGCTTGTAATGGGCCTTCTATTTCATAACATATGCATGAGAAGATTGTGAATAAGCATCCGCTTCTACCCTCGGCTTTAGTTTGTGCCTAATGTTGTCATAACTGGTTTTATAGTATCTTGCTTCAGCTGCATTTATATCAATGAAACAATCATCATTTCCCTGGATTCTGCGTAAACAGTCACATCAGTTGAGTCTTTTACGCACTGATTAGTATATTGTTGCACAGAATTCATTTCTACACAAATAAGGTTGTCATGCTTGCGTTTCCAGGAAGTTTAGATTTTGCACAAAAAACACATTTCCTCAAAGTTGAAGTCTGGCATTAATGTTCTGGGCCCGGAATTACAATGCCTCCTTAGAGTTAATGAAGACTTAAGTTAAGTATTGATTTTTCAGGATGCGAATAATAACTTTTCAAACTGATTAAAATCAAAATAGTTTTAATTTTTCTGAACATCACAATGATATCTTTGACGAAAAATACCACATCGATCCAGGCAATTTATTTAGCATTTAATATAGCATGTCAAACTATCAATACTTAACTTAAGTCTTGCTTGATTTTAAGGAGGCATTGTAATTCCGGGCCCTGGTCACTTCTTGTGTTGCAGATGACGGGGATGGTGACAATGTTATCTTTTTTGAGAATGTTGCATTTGTTTTACTGGTCCATGATCCACAACAACTAGCATGCCATAGCGGATCTTTCAATGAAAAATTCTGAATTGTCATGTTTATCTTTTTAAGACGTTTCGGCACATTATCTTTTCTCAACTCTACTGTTTGTATAATTGTTAGTAAGTTCTTTTAATGTTTTTGCTGTAGTTTTCCTGATCTGTTATCGTCTCGACAAATTATGCATTTTAAGTCTGTCCTATAAATTTATTTCTTTGCCAAACTGGGAAACAATGAAACTGTTGCGGATGCCATTTCTTAACCAAAAAATTATTTTAGGATGAGGATTTGTCAATGTCTAAAAATATATGTATTTATATTATTCTATTATTTGATGAATAAAGTCTACTGGTCTTATTGGCTTCCATATAGACCTATTCAAATTTTAGGATGATAACATCTACACACAAAAATGCAGACATTGCTTCTTGGCCTATTTGCAAGATTTTTGTTTTATGATTAAAACTTTTATATTGGCACCATCTAAATATCACATAACTGCCTTAATGTTTCAATGTTCCTGATGTGCCATTTACTGTAAATGAATCAGTTCTAGTTTTTCTCTGCTTGACTAATTCACCATTAATATTGATAATTCTTACTTCTTTTTTCTACAACTGCAACTGCTCATGTCAATGCCATTTTGTTTTCTATAGCTGCAACTGCACCAAGACATTTAATAACAAAGCACAAAACTGCAATGCTATTCATATAGTCAGTATTAAGCCTACTTCTTTACATTCTAAATATGAAAAATACACAAAAGCATAATCCCTTGATCATCTAACCTGCTTTCCTTCCTTGGAGACGTGCTACAGTCTCTGCGTATTTTGACATCAAACTGAGGACATCTTGGGCAATGAAGGTGCATTTTTCAGCTCTTATAGGGTAAAGTCAGGTAAATTCGGACACCAGGTAAATTCGGACACACATTTATAAACAGTGTAAATCCAGATGAGACGGCTCCTCATGAGCCGTCTCATCAGGATTTTCACTGTTTGTTTAGTTAATTTATTTTTTATTCCAATATTTAAAATATGAAACAAATAAGGTTGCTGTCCAAATTTAGCTGTCTGTCTGAATACCCGACTTTACCCTACCTCTTCTGGTTTAGTATCTCAGATGAAAGACAATTGTTTCTCTAAACTTTCCATATATAAAACTCGAAGGACCAGTATATAAGTCTGGGAACTCTCTAAGGAACAGTAATAATAGGATGGAATGTTGTTACATGCCTAAGATGCCACTTTAAAAACACTGTTCTGCATCACATCTATTTGTCTCGATCCACATCAGAAATAAGTGTTATGTTGGTACCATAAAACTAGTTTCAGCCCTCCAGTAAATATATTTTACTGACCGTTCCAAGGTGGTGCTTCTTTTGTGGATCAATTTTGTTATTTATATTTCGTATCTGTCATGTCTGTTCATTGCAGCCTTGTGGCCACCTGCTGGGAAAGGGTTATCCTCTTGGCATTCTTGTATGTGATATTTTCTAGTGTTTTGTCACTTTTCCATGTGGTGTACTGGGTCAGGTGTGGTACTTGATTGTATCAATTCCTGACCTTTGCCTTATATTGTTAACATATATACTGAAAAGAATCGTCTTACAGGTACGACACTTACACAAGAGATGGTATATTTGATATCTACGGGAGATTTTGAGACAGCTAAATCTGTAGAGCTAGATGACAGGTTCCCAGTTATCGACGTAAAGCACGACGGGTATCCATTTTACAGAGGACTGAAGCATTTTGAAAAGATGAAATCTCAGAGATTTGTGAAAACTCATTTTCATTATTTTCTACTGCCTGAACAACTGAGAGAAGGAAAGGGGAAGGTATTTAAAATCGATCATTTATACATTATTATCCTCCAACCATTATAAGCGTTTAAAAGTATTCAACCATGTAAAATGCACGAAAATAAAAAAAGCAAGTGAGTATGACCAAGAAATGCGACAATCCAAGCCCATACAGCACCTTCAGAAAGAAGCACAGAACACTAATAGCCACACGACTGCAAGAACACACTGAATAAAATAAACCTGCCCTCTCGTCATTGGCGAAAGGATTGCTAAACTAGAAAGGACAGTTATTACTTGTGCAATTTTATAAAAAAAAATTTCTGCAAGTGAGAACAATGAAGAACTGTCAAAGATATTGTAATCACAGCCATTATTTGTGAATTTAATCAGTTTATTCTGTTCAGCTGTTTCCCCAGTATAATTCTATGGAAAGATGTTTCCCTAGTATAATTCTATGGAAAGAGATTGCCCCTGTTCAGTTATATGGAAATAGCTTGCACCCGTGTCACATATGCATGTACATAACAATTTCGATCATTGTGGTTTTATTGTATGGGTACCACAGATAAGGTAGTAAATGCGCCCCCTCTCCTGTTTTGAATCTGTCAGCTTTAACAGAAATGATAGTTCTCTATATTTGCATCAACTATTGATTAAAGTACTGCTGCATTAATAAGAAACGCGAAAAATCGACTTTATGGACACATTTTCACGTTATTTTCTCTCGAGCTCTTCGATGTGCGTGTAGAAAAAGCTGTAGTATTTTTTGACAAAACTATCAACCTGATGTTTTTGCTGTGTACTTATTTCTGTAATTAGATAGAATATTGGCATATTTTCTGTTCGTTTCAACGGAGGAGTATAACTGTTGATAGAATGGACATAAACTGACCCAGGTTATTAATATTGTGTAACGGTTGACTTAACTGTGCGATATTGTTTCAGGTCAGTGATTGTCGTATAGGTTATAACATAATAAGTATCGTACATAAAGTACTGCTCCATTAATTAGAATAGCGAAAATGACTTTCAATGCAAGTTTTCCATTTATATCATATTGAGCTCTTCAATAATCATGCAGTATTTCAACCAATATTTTAGACAGAAAATAGTGTCTGGTATTACTAATAACTGTTACTCTAAAATGGTGAAATTAGGGCATTTTCCCCACTTTTTTACCCTTGAGTGTTACCATTGTAAGTATTATGTAAACAGTTTCAATTTACTAACAACAGACAAATGAATGGTTGGCTATAAAATTAGTTGATAATGACCACTGTAAAGGTTGTTTCATAAAACTGGCCAGAATAGCCACATCACATGTTTTTTTTACAAACATAGCAAACAGTATTTACCTGGATCAAACTACTTATATAGGACTAGTTGGGTCTGTGTTATGTTGATTGAATTGAGACTACCAACTGAATGACAGTGCATGGGAATAAAAATGAAGTGTACAAAGCAATCTGTGATGTTTTTGACACTTACCTGTAGAAATTTGAATACAGATAAATAGGCCGTCGCATGGAAGTTACACCTTTTAAATTCCCCCCGCTTTTCAGAAAGCCTAAAAATGACAAAATTTCCAAAAGATCAGGGGTCAGGCTAGTGGCAGTAGATTGTTTAAATTATTTTCTCCTGACACTGCAGGATATTTTAAATTCAGATTTGAGCTTTATATTTGGAAAAATGCAAGCAATAAAAAAATATTCCAGATTTTATCGTTTCTTATTATTCCCATTGGACTATAGTTTACAATCTTCTTATATTCACATATACTGTATTTGTTATATGTTGAGCGCTTATTTTTACATTGTACATATTTTATTGTCTGATAATACAGTTTTACACTTTCATAAAATTTCACATGCGGGCAAATTGGACTTTTGTTTCAATTTTTTTTTCGAAAACGTGCCATAATTGTTGGTATTTGAACTATATATTTTTGTAACTATATATTTTCTTTTGTTTTGTCTGTTTGTTTGATTTGATTTTTTACGTCCCATCAACAATCTTTCAGTTAAACAGGGACGAGTCTTCCTGGGTTGAACCAGTACTAAGCTAGGATAAATGTGTCTTACTCAAGGACCACAACGCAGTGACGCCGGCCTCTCGGTCTCGAGTCAAGCACTGAGCCACTGCACTCCCTTTTATTTTGTTTGTTCTTAAAATGTATAGCAGAAATTAATTGTGTTTCTGATACAATAATTCGGCCAGCAAGCTAGTGGATAATGCAGCAAACATATTTTCTTAATTTATCTAATAAAAAAATTAGGTGTGAACACATAAAATAACTGTCTTGATCAGGCGTTTTCTCGAGCGCTCAAACATATACTTAAACCAATTTATTAGAAAATAAGTATAACTAGTGTAATATTTAACCCTTTGTCTCATAGAGACGCCACTATGTGTCTTGATCCACATCTGAACTAAGGGTGAGGTTGGTGCACCGTTAAACCGGTTTAAGCCCTCCAGTAAAATATTTTACTGGCTTTGTTCTATGTACCAATATGTAAGTTTGTTTATATAATTATTCATAGAGGGTGGAGCCTAGCTTGGATATTAATGAAGGAAAGGATTTAGGGATAATTAATTATTGTATCCGGGTTTTTCATCTTCGTGCAAACAGCAGCAATCCACTAGCGAACAGTTTTGTTAGTGACAGGACCAATATTGCGCATTCTTGCAAATAACATTTATCAAACTTACTCTTTTAACATTTTGCAGATGATCTATACTACCAGGAACCCTAAAGATTCTATACTTTCACTATATAAGTTGTTGCTATGGTTCCGACAGTTTGATGGTGTTGAAAGTCCATTTAAAACATTCTTCGACATGTTTATGAAGGGTGAAGAAAGTAAGGATTTTATATATTGTAAAGCACTAATACCGTTTTTGGAAGTAGTTTTATTCTGCGCTGTTGGTGGTAAAAAGAAAAATCGCCAAAATATGAGACCGTGAAATACAGTTTTGAATTCAGTATCATAATACGTAATATATGGACACACACCTTAAGTATGTTGATATCCCTATCATCAAAATGTAGAGTATGTTTCAATGTAGAGAACAAATGTCTTTAAAGGGGGATACTATTAAAGGAAAGAATATGCAGGAGCATATTCTTTCCTTTAATAGTATCCCCTACGCGATAAGAACATAATTTTAAAGGGCATTAAACTGAGAAACCGCCAAGATTAAACTACGCCTATATATACGAGGGTTGTCCCAGTAAATCGTGGACTTTTGTTATATAACGAGATTGTCTATCAGGAATTCTATGAAATTTGTATGATATGTTATTATACATCTAAGACACATTTTTACCAATATAAATGAAATCGCAGTTTAGATAACAAAGTTATGAAGCTCTACTTGAGGGTGTCTCTGTGTATGTGGAGCACGTCACAAATTATTTTGCTGTATTTTCAGAGTGAGGTGGTCAAATGTTTTGACTCTACTCTTTTTAAATAAGCTTAAATGGTGACACATATTGCCATCTATTTGTTGAGTAAGTCTCCCTGGTTCCAGTAAAGACTAAATAGTTAGTTTAGATAATGTTAAGCAAACAAACAAGCGCGATCTTTTAGATTCAATAAGAGACAACATGTTTACCATTAAAATAAATGACAGAACAAAAGCATGTGTTCCGTTAAATTGACGAAAATGAGTTTGTCTTTGTATATTACTAAAATGATATTACACGAAACCCATTTTAAGATATTAGTGACTCTTCGACCAATCATTTAGCATTAAAAGAACGTAGTTTTATGTGATTAATTAGCTAAAAAATTTGAAAGACTATTTTTGCGCCGTACCGTTTTTCGAACCTCAGCATATTCTGAAAAATAAAAATGTAGTAGGTATGTAAAATATTTTATAAAATCAATGTGAATGGTCATAAATGTTTCAAACTTTCAACACTTTACCTGGCATGGTTACTAGTTGATGTGGTAATGCATTGTTTAAAATACAAAAGCGAAATTTGATTGAATGTACACTACCTTTTGGACTATATGAGTTTCATTACCAAAAAATTGACGTGCGCCGCTCACGCCGACATACCGTCAAGTAAAAGTTCATAAATTTGTTATCTAAACTGCGATTCCACCCATATCTATACAAAATGGTTCCCATAAGTATATAAACACATCCTGAAAATATCATAGAATTACTGGTACACAGTTTTGTGTTATAGCAAAAGTCCACGATTTACTTAGACAACCCTCGTATGTCTTTTCAAATCGCCAAATTTTGATGCAGCAATATTTAGTATATATATATATATGTGACATTAATTCATTTCAGTCAAAAATTGTGGAGATAAACTAGGTCAATGCAAAATTATCCAAATAATTATTGAATGACAAGTTTATTACTCATGGACATGTTTTTTTCTGTTTTGAATGTTTTGCTGTCCCTCGTCTTTGCCAAGAAAAGGTAAGAGACATAGTGCCTAGCTTCCAATCATCCTCGGCTCCCCTAAGATGAAATGTAGCGTAACTTAAGTTTCATTCCAATATGTCTTGTGTGCACAATTACTCCTGCAGATTTACTGACGTTTTGAAATTTTTCATGCGCCTTTCTTGCAGTCTAAAATTGTGCATGTATTTTATAAGTAGTTAACAGATTTAATTTGGCACATGTTCTGCATTGTGAACTTTGTTATTTTGGGACTCAGTACTATCATTGTATATCAAGGTATATGATACCTTAGTTTTGCAACTTCGGGCGTTTGCACACAGTTTAGAGGATTTTGTCAGTCATTCCCACCAAAATACGTTAATCTATATGAAAAGAAACCTAAATCTATAAAATCATTTGGCATCAGAATTTCACCCTTTTAGAATCTGCCAAAATCTAATCTCAAAACATTGAAAAAGATTTACACCAAACATTCCAGCTCAGTGTTTGAAACATTCTGAAATACGTTTTGACTTTCACTCTGGCATTAAGTCTGAAACAAATCCAGACATACTAAATGATTGCTACAAACTCCTTTTTTGGATTATTAACATACTTATACAGGTAGGTCAAAAAAGACTCAAAGTTTGGTAGTGCTGTTATATCGAACAACCATTGCAATATACAACGTAATCCTGATGGTTCAACTGTTTTCACTGATGAACCAAAAGCAGTTGATCTAGCTTTAGATTTTATTAGAACTTGTGACACCAACAATAAATTTATTATATTTTCTGATCCGCTTTCAGTATTGAAAGCTATCAAAGAGTCCACAGATTCAAAAACTTTTAGAAAAAATGTCACAAGCTTTTAGTGAATAATGAAATTGTTCTCTGTTGGATTCCTAGTCATATAGGCATCAGAGGGAACAAAAAGGTGCATCTCTTGCATTAGATCAACGTTATTTTAAGATTCATTTTTCCATTTTTTCAACAACCTATAACCACCTGCAATAACAGCATTGGTAACATACTTCTTGCTATAAAAACAACTATTGGTGGATATCAATCAGTTACTCGAAACAAAAGAAAAGAATAAGTTGTTTGGGCTCGCAGCCGTTTAGGTCATACAATCGTCACACATTCATGCTTAATTCTTGGTTAGGAGCAGCCACAATGTGTTGGTTGTGCTGCACCATTTACCGTACGTCACTTCCTTACAGAACGTAATGATCTTTCACAGATAAGATATAAATATTACCAAGCTGATAATATGAAACAGTTATTTCAAGATATATCTGTTGATAACATCAGGATGTTTTTGAAAGGAATCAATCTTTTTAAGCAAAAAAATGATTATGTAAATTGATTCTTAACTTTTTCATCTTACCAATCCTTTTATAACACTGCATAGTCTTCTTTGTCAACTTACATTGTCTCACCCTAACACCTTTTGACACTATTGACCCACTAGGTCTTATGCGTCGTTCAACACCAATCAAACAATCAATCAGTTTTCCAAATTATGATTGTATACATTTCTCATGCTAGAAAATGGTCAAATCTGATAGGTGAACATGACTACGTTGTGTACTCGCGTTCTCTGACTGTTTTGTGTGGATCTTTGCTGAAATTTTGCGTGTGTTTTGGCGTTTGTCTGGAGATGTCCATCTGTTTGGACATACCCGTCAGATCGTTCTTATATATTTTCCTATTTTAAAGACATATGCGACTAATTTCCATGCGTAGCATTCCTGCATCGAGAAATAAGGAAAGTTGTTCTGGTCCTGCCTTTTGACCATTAACGAATTTCAATCAATGCTGTTTTTGATACTCCTATGTCATATTTATGTTCCACTTTTTCTTTGACAAAATTAAGTAATTAAAATGTGTTCATAACATCTGATGCCGTTTTATCAGAACTGATCCTATCAGTACCAAATATAGATATATGTAGATCAGTCTAAACTAAATGCTGTACACAATTTTCAATTTATAACCCTGGTTACAAATACGAAAGTGGTCCAATCTCGGACTTTCTATTCTATATTAACTGTTATTTTGAGCCGAACACAACCTGACCTCGCAGCCTAATGGTAAACGTGTCTGACCACAAAACCAGGGACCTGGGTGGGCACCTATTTGCAGTGTTTTGGGGTTTTTTTTAGCATTTTATTGCTGAATTATTTCCTACTCGTAAAATGGCCTCATCAAAATCAATCCTGAACTTTCTTTATATTGAATTATGAATTAAACCTATGGGAGTGTTCGATTTTGTCCTCCTTCAAGATAATTGGTATGGCGACCCCAGATTTTTTATTCAGTTTCTAAAAGGTATTACAATAGTCCATAAAATAAAATAAATTCTTGAGATTTTCAAGATCAGCTTTTTTAATATACTAGAGGATTTTGAAACCGCATCACTATATTTTGCACTTTTCTTGCAAACCGTATATTCGATCGAAAAGTTACTTGCAGGTTTTAATGTGCAACCCAAATTGGTATGAATCAGTCGTTATTTATTTGACTGCACTATCACGCGACGCTGCTGACGACGTCACGTGGGTACATACAGCATCCAGCACATATCTGCACAGTCAGATGAAGCTTTTTGAATATTTTTGTGTTTAAACTGTGGCGTGTATGATACCATATCAGCAACTTAGTTTATAGACTTTTTCTGATTAAAAGAAATTGATAACTTCAATATTTCGAAAATAAACGTCAAATTTGAACATTAATTTACAGCTCCGTTTTAGATACATCTTCAAAAGTTACCTTTATGCACGCTCTAATTACTGATATTGACTACATACACTGACAACCATGTGAGAAAGACGTTTTGATGTAAATCATGGAAGGAGATATGCCATCATGTGATCGAGAATGTCTTAAAAAATTACGTTAACGTCACTTGCACAATACAAAAGGAACGTGATACAAGCGTAATTTATGCATAATCTGTCATTCTTGCATGGGAATCCATAACCCAAAGCTGTATGAAGCCGCAAAATCTATGTTCAAATCATGAGATCCACGTGCTGTTTGAACATGGCTTTTACTTGAAAAAGCCTAAGCTGGGCCCTGATTTGACGTTACACTGGAAAGCATTGCGGCCGTGACTGGTCATTTCGCCGATGCTTTTGTTCGCGAAGACCGTTGCACGCTTATATATGACGTTGTGGCGACGTAATGACGTTCCAAAGTCTGACGCTGACGCCATTTTGTTTTGAGAAATCAAGTGTAAGAAAATGGGTATCTAATGTTTAAGCGACGGTTTCAACGCGGTTTAGGCTGGAATCAGGTAAAATATGCAAGAATAACGATCACACACGTATGTTTCTATGCATCAACACTTGCCAGGGCCCTCCCGCGATGTTTGAACACTCTGCCTAACGGCCTCGTGTTCAAACAGCTTTCTCGGGAGCCCCGGCAAATGTTAATGCATGAAAAAACATGTGTGATCCCTATATTTGTGTATGCCCTTAACCTCTTCCATTAAAACCAGGCGTAAAAATCGAAACTTTGAAAGGCCCAAGATGATTAATTTTATTACTAGAGTTTAGTAATCAGAGGGGTTGGGGTATGTCGGTATCTTTAAATGGGTGTAAATTTGAGCATACGGAACTGAAAATTCATTTTGAATCATTCAATGATGAATGTGCAATCGTGAAAGAAGCCCAGGACGCAAATCTGTTGAGTCAGGTATCAAACTAACGCGTGTTAACTTGCAGCTGAATTGGTGCCCTTCAAAATCGACCACCCCTGGCTTTAAACCGATACTTTTACAATACCTTTAAGTAAATTTACAACCATAAATTTTCTAGGACACACTACAAGTTAGTCAGACTATGATATCTCGCTGACGTTCTCAGGGTTTGTGAAATAAAGGATTTAATCTGGGTGATACGTTTTCGAAGTCCTAAATTATTATATAATTTATCCTAAAATCAAGTTCCAATTTTCGACGATTGCCAAAATATATCATACAGTATCTTGTCACAACTTTGGAATAAACTTGCACGTTTTCGAGAAGGTTTAGGGCCATGCGCAATAATTTAAGTTAAAAGAAAGAAGCTGGCTGAAGCTTACATCTATTTTAGCTTGACATATAAGACTAGTGTTGTTCTTTATCTGTTTAGAAAACTGGTCAAATTCTGGAGACTTCCATAATTATGAAAAACTAAGCACGGTGACATATCCTTGCATAAAACAAACTGTATGTAAAGTATTCAACAGATTTCAAAATGGGAAGTACTAATAAGTCCTTAATTAACTCATTGGGCTCTATCCATGTTTGTTTTTAAATAAAAAGACAAAAAAATAAGTGGTTGGTGGACATGTATTCTCTTAATAAGGTTGATTAAACCATGGATGTATCACATGTTTCATTTGTATCAATTATGCTCTAATATTTCACAAATTCTTAAAGGGAACATCACGAACGTTTGTTTGGTGTCATGTTTTATATTATTGTGCATGTTTCAGTGTATGCAGGCCCCTGGTGGACACATGTGCGACAATACTGGGACCACAGAACTGATAAAAACCTTTTGTTTCTGAAATATGAGGATACTATAAAGGTATGTGTTATTAATGAGCCGCGGCATGAGATTTTCAACCATTTGACATTTTGACAAGTGTTGACTCAGACGAGCCTCTGCAGCCTCCTTTAAAGCTTAGAAACTGTCAGTAGCTTAACTATCATAGAATACTTAAGCGACTAGCAAAGGCTCTGATCAGACTGTGCGTATGCGCAGGCTGATCTGAGGCTTTGCTGGTCGCACATACCACATTGTTGGAAATCTCATGCACTGGCTCAAATTTTATGATATTCAAATTATTGCATTCTATTGTACTTATAAAATATCTATGATTTCTAGCATCTTGTTTATCTACAAAATAATGCGTTTTTCACACTCCTATAATACCACTCACTTACCTTATAACACAATTAAAGAAAAGTTTGTTGAGTTATGTAAATAAACTTGTTGGGAGAGAGGGTCGCTTTATTTGGCTTGTCATTAGTTTTTTTAACTTGTTAATAACAGAAAATCAAAAGTGAATTGTGGCCATGATAAGGTACAGCAAAAGATATGTTTTGTATGTGCGCCGAGCAAAGACTTAGATCAGCTTGTGTAGTCTAATCAGAGTCTTCCAGGCGCTCATTGTGTAGTCAAGTTCCGAAAGATTCTTCATATGGACAGTAAAGATTCTGATCAGACTGAGTGGATACGCAGGGTTGATATGAGTCAAGGCAGGGCAGACATTTTGTACTTAGGAGAAAATGTCACCAGGTATAGCTACCTTATGACAAAACCAAGCGGCATGACCGGCATGTGTGCTGAACGAGTACTCAGGTCAGTTGGGAAATCATCCAGTCTTGAAAGCCTATTGGCTGTCAACCTGGAGATGCTGTGGAATCAGCTAGTCATAGAATGCAGTTTGCGCACATGCCACTTTGTTGGTTTTGTAATAAGAGTGCTTATTTTATCACCCGCCCTCTATAGATAAAAGTTCCTTATTTAAAATTAATTTTCTTATTTCTCAACCAAAACATATGGTATGGGCACTCTAAAGAACCGCCTCAATGAGTCTGTTCTTTCGGGCACTAAAAAAAGCATAAACTGATTGATAAGAAAACAATCACAATTTTATGCTGACCAATTTTTGTTTATTTGGACCTTTATATCATAGTTTTTTCTTTGTACCCACTGTTGTATCAGAGGGTGTGTGCTATACAGTCAAATCGCGTTAATTCGAAGTCCTAGAGACTAGAGTTTAATTTCAAAGTATTGGAATTTTTGAATTATAGGGAGGTAAACATCAAAATATATAACCTCCTTAAATGATTAATATCAGTGTTTTTGTACCAAACATATGTTTTTCGGGTTTAAAAGAAACGTCTCTAAGAGACGTTTCTTTCGCGCACCAAAAACATATTTATTTCGAATAAGCGATTATTTCGAAAAATCGAAGTTCGAGTTTTCCAGGTTTTACTGTACTTAAATACTTCAGGACTTGCCTGGCACTATACGGAAGATAGCCAAATTCCTTGGAAAGAGTCTCTCGGAGGAAGCTGTGTCTAGAATTGCAGACCATTGTAGTTTGGAAAACATGCGCTCAAATAAGATGCTTAATTTAGACTATCAGAGAAAGTACAGAGCTATTGATGACTCTCTAGGCGGATTTATTAATAAAGGTAATACATGTACAGTAAATCCTGTCTTAAGCGGCCACTCAAAATAAAACTAAAAATTTAAGATCGATTGACGCTTAATCCAGGTCAAAAGTATTGCAGTATGTTCCAAGGGGAGCATTCTGCAATACTTTAGACCATCGTTTTTACTGTACAACATCCTGAAAACATTACAAGTGGACTTGTTTATAAGAAGTTGAATTTGTTTCTTGCCCAATATGCTAGGAAAAGGCTGAGCATGTACAACTTTATGAAATATACAAACATTTAAAATATGTGCAATTTTACATAGGTTTTATTATTATGTAGGCTTCCTTTGATTGTAACAACAACAAACAAAAAAACTTACATATGTTCTAAAGCAGTTCATTTTTTGTGGCGGAACTCCACATATAGTCTAGGTCTAGACCTATTGATCTAAAAATCAATTGCGCAATATAAAAAGTATCTTGCAATTTCATTGGGAAAATAATTTGCATATTCAAATTATGACAAAATCCACTTTGCTGTTTATACTTTATTAGCGATCTCAAAGGCCAAGGTCGGGCGTGATATGTAAATCTACAGTCCAGTTCAAATAAACACTCATTTATTTGTAAAAAGTGTACATTATGACAATACGGACGTTAAATAGTGAAAAATACCCACAATCAAAGTGAAATACTATTTTGGGGTCTTGAATATTCAGTACTTACTATTGTGTTTGATGATAACTATCATCGATATAAACAATCTTTGCAGTTTGTAACACCAGAAGCATATTCGATCGAAACTCCCAGCGCGCATGCATAGCAATAACATATGCTTTTGGTTGTAGACCTTCGTAAGACCATAGACTATTTTCTTTGAACACAGTATTATTGCTGTGACGTCAGAAACATTTTTTATAGAAACTTCATACCTGTAAACAATGAATCGCCTGTGTTGTTTCCTTAAGCAAGACACATTTATCCCTGCATAGTACTGGTAAACCCAGAAAGACTCATCTCAACATAACTGAAAAAATTTGACTGGGACGTAAAGAATCAAATCTAACAAACACACTAAGATATATTTATGTTAATGACGAATGGAATAAGCGAAAATGTGCTAAATATTTAATGATAAGAATTTACCAGACCCCTTCCTAAACCACCACATCCAGACCGCCAGTTATATTCAATGGTTCTTTCAATATGAAGGGCAGATTATGTCAGCGTCTGCATGGTTCCAATGTACTGTGATTGTGTTGTATGCACTGCCTTTGTTCTTACTGAGTGAGTCCGTCCGTTGGTCCATGGTCAGTTAGTGAAAATGCTTAAAACTCTTGAACACATGGTATATTTTGATTAAATTGTGCATACATATCTATGTCAACACCTCCTTACCACCGCTTTTGATGGACGAGAGATTGCTGAGCATCAATCCAGCCTGTTGTGGTCAGTTGATGAAAATGCTCATAACTCTTGAACCACATTTGATATTTAGATCAACTTTTGCATACGTATTTTAATACTGTCCCGTCACTAATATGCAAATGGTGACAAAGGTTTGCCAAACATCATTTTGGCCAATCAAAGTATTTTAATGAAAATGCTCATAATTCTTGAACCACAAGGTATATTTTAATCAAACTTTGCATACTTATACATTTTAACATTATCGAGACACAGTTATGCAAAACGGTGACTAGGATTCGCCAAGAAACATGTTGCTCTGAATATTTTTTTTTTCATAAATCCCAAGAAACCTAATGTCAGAACCCTCCAAAATAATATTAATTTTAATGGGTCAGCAGAATTTGCCATCCTTTAAAGCAAATAAAATTTTGCATATTTGATGGCCAATCAGCCATGAGATTACAAAACGGGTTTAATTTGGCTTGCGGCACTGCACCAACACTTAAACTGAAAAATCATCATCACTTACATTAGATTTTGTTTGCATAATAATCATCACTTTAGGGGAAAATTGCACGATGATCCGCAAGTGTGTACTATTTACAATGTATGAGTCGGTCTGTCCTCCCGTTACAAGTTAGTGAAAATGTTTATAACTCTTTAACTACGTGGTATAGTTTGATCAAATTTTGCAAACATATGCATACGGTAAAAGTAAGGAAGAAGGCAAAGCTCAGGAATCCATACAATCAAATACCACACCTGACCCAGGACACCATGTTGGAAAGTGACAAAAACACAAGAAAACATCACATACAAGAGAGCCAAGAGGTTAGCCCTCTAACAGCAGGTGACCACAATGCTGCAACATGTCAACATTTGCCTAAGCACTGGCATGGATGACAGCCTTTTTGATGGACGTGGTTTTGCTGAGCATCAGTTTAGCCGGTCGTGGTCAGTAAGTGAAAATACTCATAACTCTTGAACCACATGTACATTTGGATCAAATTGCATACTTGTTTATTTAATTTGTTTATTTTCTCCAGCCACTGGTATACAAAACCGTGACAAGGCTGCTGGGTGAATTTAAAACGTAGCAATCTGCCTAAAATTTATTTAAAATTGAAAAATATACAAATCGAAATCATCAATAACAACAATATTTTGAAGACATTGTATCGAAATTTTGTACGACCCACAGTTGTGCACTATAATCACTGTGTGAGTCTGTCTGTCTGTCCATTCAATTTGCTTTCCACACATTCCTTCTGGCACCGGATACCGATTAATCTACATTCACCACGGGTTGTGCATATTACAGTCAGTTGATTAATGTGTGGTAGTTGCTGCCAAACCTAACCCTAACCATTATTAAACTAGTTTATACTTATACATTACTTTCATGCGATGTATGCCCAAGCAACCAAACAAATAGTGGCAGACAGTTTCTAAAATCTAGCCTAACAATTTAATATATTTTGAGAAGCTAAAATATCACATTGTTTTATTAACTAGATGCATAGTGGGTACTTTTTCATGATTTGATTGTCTGTTGTTTTTTTTTTTGTTGTTGTTTTTTGTTTTGTTATTTTAATCAATTTTTTCGAAAAACATCTTTCAGGAATACCACCAAAGTGTCAAACAATTTGGCTCTAAATCGGACCCGACATAACGTCGGGCCCGATCTGGATCAAAACTCCTTATAAAGGCTTTCAGCAGACGAAAAAAGTTAAATGTCCTGTTTTTCTTTTTTATTTCCTGCATTTTAGGTATCGTTGGTGGATGGAAAAGTGTACTCACAGTAGAAATGAGTAACCAGGTTGATGAAATGTTTCAAAGAGAATTTGGTGACACTGACCTGACTTTTGAATAAGCTACACAAAGTGTCATTGAGATACAGCTTGATATACGAGGGTCATTTGGAAAGTTCTTAGCATGGCATCATAACTCAACAATGCGTTGATAAAATGCTATCAAATTATACATTTTTGGAAACTAGAATTCAACGGCTATTTGATGGTTTATTTTTTGTCGAAAAATAACTTAGCGTGCACGTGCAGCACATGCTCAAAATGAGTAGGGGTTTATATACTGGCGAAAATTTTAAGTAAAATACTTGGAAAAAAGCGAAGGAAAATTGGGAACCTTATTTGCGATCATGATTCGACAAATTAACGATTTGTGCCAACTAATTTTTTATCAAAATACATTATCGATCACTGCTTGCACCACTACTACCTTTACATTCGGAAAATGTTGACTAATAGAGAAATGATAAACTTTCAAAAATGGGACTTTTTTCGATTTTTCTTTATACTTTTATTATCAATTGTGTCACTACAGGAGCACGAAAAATACCTATTGAGTATGTTTTTTTGCTTTATTTGTAGCGAACAATGCATAAAAATCATTTCGTCGCGCAAAAAGTGCGGCTTGTGTTGTTCTGTATTCAAGAAAATTATTCCTTATAACACTACCCCTACTTTTCAAGAAGTGGGTGGGGTAACTTAACCCCTCACATTTTGTCGATGGCATAAGAAATTCTCACAGTATCGCGTCTACTATCACAAAATTGATTGATTACTACTCTCAAGGTATTATTACTGTTTTGTTTGCCACCGTTTTCAATTGAAATGAACCAGAACGTCAACTCATCGCTAAACTTACTCTGCCCCATTGGAAGATTATAAGAGTTATCTTCCTTTTGTTCTGGTTTACAAAATTTATTTTGGTTTCAATACAAAGAGCATAAAGTGTGCTTGACAAAAATACCAACGCATGACATTTTTAAACTCCTATCCTTAAAATATTTTCAAAATATGTGCATTGTGACATGCGATTTTTTGTCGAAAAAAACTAGCACATTGCTTTGCTTTCTAGACGGCTTTGGTATTGCTGTTCAGATATTTAGTTATTAGAAACATCCAACTCGGTCATCAATTGAATGATAACTGTACCAGATTGTGGCCTACCAAATGGTGCAAAATTATCTAATTTCATGAACTATTTTCAATGTTCTGCACACTTTTCAAAAGGTAAAATGTTATATTTTCCACTGAAATTTTGCGTTTTCCAGTATATAAACAGTACATGTATTCACAATAATATTTTTCGTTTCTGCATTATAATATCCTCATAAGATTTGTGCCATAACATAGAGGAAAGATGGCTCTTTAAAATGATACCACACATGATAGGTTTTGTAAGTCGGTTACTGAATAAAAGACCATGCTAAGAACTTTCCAAATGCCCCTCGTACATAACCAAAATAGTGGTGAATTTTGTCGCCTGCTAATAACCGTTTGGACAGTTTGGACCGAGATCAGGACCGAGATAATGTCGGTCCTGATCTAGATACAAACCATTTGCACTGCAATAATGTTTCTGAAATCGTTTTTTGAAAAAGTTAATTTTGAACCAGTCAGCAGACGACAACAGAAGCATGAACAAACACACAGCAAGAGTTTTAACATATACGAGTTTGTGCTAGACAAAACTAACAATATAACTTTTGTGCCCAGCCTTGACTCGAAGCAACCAGGGCATCCATCAAGTCTTCGTGGTGTGTTTTTAGAATAGGTAGGTCCTTAGCACAGCAAAGACTCAATGGCCCAGGCTAACCCGATTCTTCGCTGAGTGTGGTCAAAGTAATGTGTGTGTGTGTGTGTGTTTTGATTTTGTTTCATGCTCAGGCTCATACATGTGTATGTCATTATTATGTAAATCTTCATTACATTGAACGTCCAATTTAAGAAAGTTAGCCAAACCTGAAGTTTGAATGACACAGTGTGTCATATATTTAGAAGCTGACCAGATTTTTCTTTATATTTCATTCATATCACAATACACACAAAATGCCAAAAATATTAAGATTCTCCCCTTTTCAGCTGGTGCATTAACGAGACTTAAATATCGATATTATGCTCAATATATTGTTATTTGCATAAGAACAAGCATTGCCAGAATTTAAGATTCTTAGATCAGTCTTCAGGTTTTAAGTCTGCCGAGCACGAAGTGGTCTTCGAATGTGTGAACTTTTTTAAAATGACACTTTCTCTTAATTTAAAAATATTTTCTCAGAAATGTTCCCATAATGCCATCTACAAAAACTGCACAAAGGATTAATCTCTGCTGTTCAAAATGGCTACCAGAGCTAAAAATAGAAATATCTTTAAAAGTGTGCTGTTCCTAATTCGGAACAATTTCACACAAACGATCCGTTTATGTCATCTATCACTTCCACAATCCGTTTAGCTCCGCTGAAAAAATGGCTACACTGAGCATTGTCACATAAATGGTCTGGATGATGAGTGATTTGGCAGTAGGCAAAGTAAGTCCAGCGTCTGGGTGCATAATTGATACCGATGTAATCTCTGCAAGCAAACAGCGCCGAATCGACGTATGGAGTTTTAGAAGGGTGGTGGACACGTAAAATAAATAGTGAATATTTCTTTCCCATCAGTTTTAACATATGTTATGGGTTCTTATTGAGACGTTCTTTTTGAGTACCCACAACGTCTGTTTTGGGTGAGAAATAAGAAAATTAGTTTTTGATTACGATATACTGTTTTCAGTCTGCAACAAAATCATATTTCCTTTTGACAAAGCCCTTATATACTGACCCACACTTCCAACGCAAAATGTTTCAGGAGTATAATTTTAATTAAAAACGAGGTCTTACTGAAATTAATGTACCGTTCAGAGGTTATGGCAGACTTTCGCCGAATCAGATTATGTATTTATGTTTTATTCTGATTTTGCGTTAGAAGTGTGGTTCAGTATATGTGTATTTATAAGTAATGTATATATTTTCACAGTGTTCTGTTTTGATATTGTACATATCTTTATATCCATTTGTTCTTGTTATATTGAATGAAAATAAAAACTATTATTATTGTTTACTTTAAGTTTCTCTTGTGTTTTGTTTCAAAACATCCGGTAAAATTTCTAACCAGAACGCCATTCTTTTTGCAGCAAAGTGGTCCTTAAGCGACGCCACAGTCAATGGTGAAGTGATATCTAGGTAGTGTTGTGTTGTCATGTTGTATTCTGGCCAGGCTGTAGGGATGGCTTCTGGTCCATTAGGGTCGCTGTAAAAGATACAGACTATCATTGGCATTGGCATATGGAGGTTTAAACATGTATACTTAAAACATAAGTAACTGTACAGTGCCTCCAGTGGAAATAAACTGTTTGCCAGTTTTCTTCCCTACGGATGGTAATTTTGTATGGCATTAATGACCCTATTCGTTGTAAAGCATCCTGTGGAATCCTCTGTCAGAGTCTGACAATGCTAGCTTATTTGTTAACCAGGGCCCAGAATTACAATGCCTCCTTAAAGTTAAGGAAGACTCAAGTTAAGTATTGATGTTTCAACATGTTACATTAAATGCTTAATAAATTGCCAGGATCGTAGCAGCACTTTTGGTCAAAGATATCATTGTAATCTACAGAAAAAATGAGTCCATTTTGATTTTAATCATTTTGAAACTTTATTTTTTGCATCCTGAAAAATCAATACTTAACTTGAGTCTCCCTTAACTCTTAGGAGGCATTGTAATTCTGGGCCCAGCATAATAAGTATATTTATTTTATCACAAGCAGTGAATTCAATGCATATCAAATGTGAGTAAACTTGGTATTTTCTACAGTGAAAAAATATCGTATTTTTTCACTAGTGACTGATACGATTTATATTTTCACTGTAGCAAAACATAGAGGATATTTACTTTTTTGAGGTGAATACCAAATATATTTCATCGAGTGTGTCGAAAACATCAGAATTTTCATGAGTGCGCAGCACGAATAAAAATACTCACGAGATGAAATATGTTTGGTATTTACTGAAAAAAAAGTAAATTTTCTTTTTATTTTATACTTTTTTAGAAGATTTACAGTTAATCAATTTGTTAACCATGCTTCAAGCCGAATCACAATAATGTAAAAGAAGACAAAGGAGTATTTGTGACAGAATACCTGGATCAATCTACATGATCTATAGTCATCAGGACTTACAGATAAAAAGAAATGTATTCAGCGTCAAAGTGCGAGACAAGTGACGTCATAAGCGACGTCATAACGGTTGATGACGTTGCGTAGCATAGGTTACATGCATTGTCTCACTCACTGAAGCGGGAGGAGTTGAAAATTTCAAATCGAAAAATTTCAGCAAATCTGAATTATTTTGGTACCAAAATGTTCCTCATGTTCTGTTCTAACTAAGAAAATGACTACCCACACTTGATGTTTTTGTTCACAAATAAGAAAGTTATAGAGGTTTGAACTTTCGAAGTGAGCTGCATTAAGTGAATGGAAAAGTCAAAGGTGATCCAAAAAACGCTACAGTGAAAATATAGGCTGATTTCAATCACTTGATATCATATCATTTCACTAGTGATTGATATCACTTTTATTTGTTTTTGATATGCATTGATTTCACTGCTAAGTATAAAATAAACGGCTTTCTTGGCAATTTCGGGCCTGCGATTTTTTATCAAAAGGTTTTAAGTGAAGGATATTTATCAGAAATAATGCTACGCATGTTGTGACGTAAACATCAAACATAATGACGTCACTGTTTGGCCTGGCGTAGTGCCAGTTTGCACGTGACGCATACCCTAAGACACACTCAATAGACTTTCTTTAAATGCTGATTTCTTACGTTTCATTCGTTAAAATATGATTCTAAGCCATTTTTAGGTGCAAACCATGTTTACACCCAATGTTATAACCAATAAACACACTGCAAAAGTCAAATCGAACGAGAACCGACCAAGGAAAAAGTTAGGTTGTGCTTTCTGTATTTCCGTTGAGTATAAAATAAAAAGAAAATTCACTTTTTTTTCGGCAAATACCAAATATATTTCATCTCGTGCGGTGAAATATATTTGGTATTCACCCCATTAAAGTAAATATCCTCTATTTATCCCATGACGTCGCGTCTGGGAGTGATATAACGCTATGCAATAAAATCTGTAAACCACCAATGGTTTATCGATTTACGGGAAACGTTATGACGTCGAAAACAACGTTGCGTACATAATTGCAAAATTATGACATTTTTACGCTAGAAATAAGATTTCAAAGTATTAGTCATATGATAAATAGAATCTAACATTCGTGCTTTTGTATTATTGAATATATTAAACTCATTGCGAAAAGAGATAAAATGCTCGGCAAGCCTCGCGTTTTATCTCTTTTCCCCAACTCATTTAATAAATTCAATAAAACATGAGCACTCCTGTAAGATCTTCTATATACTTGACGACATCTGGTAACTCAACTTGTACTGTGATCCTTTAGACTTTGCGTGGACGAGTGTGGACTGTACTTGGGCATTTGTGCGCTTATTGTTACTGCAATCACTACTGTCTTTCGAGGTTTTAAGTGACCCCCGTTTACCTCTTTTTAAACAAGTTTAATCTTTACTTATGCAAACGATGTGGATGTAAATGCACACAGCGTAACAACACTTATTTTTGGGGGAAGCCCTTATTTTTTTTTAACTTAGGCCAAAATCCTCTGTAAAAATAGGAGAGCTTATTTGTTTTCCCTGTGAATAAACCTATAGGTACACGTGGTATATTTGCATTTATATTTCCATATTTACTAGCCTATAGAAATATCTATATCAGCGAAAATCTATACCTCTATCTCCCACGCCCCTCCTCTTTCTTTCTCTCTCTCTCTCTCTCTCTCTCTCTCTCTCTCTCTCTCATCCACCCATCATCATTTTGACACACATACACACACGCACACAAGGACTTGTAAAATGCCTATAAGGGGAAGTCAAGTCAGACCGTAAAGTATACCAAATTGGGGGCAGGCAAATAATAGGCCATTAGCATAAAAAAATAATCTTCCTTTATATCGATATCAAAATGGAACAATTTTTGTTGCGTTTCTATGAATTCATTAACTCTTTGCATACTGGGTAATTTTCTCATGTTTTGCTGTTTGCCGATTTTCTTTTTTTCAAAATCAGCTTTCCAAAACATACTTTTTGTCAGGCCTGATCTGGGTCCAAACTGTTTCCAAGGATTATCAGCAGACGGCACCAGTAGACAAAGAGTTAATAAGGGGGCAAATAAAATTAAGGAGTTGAGATCATAGGGAACCATGGCGGGATACACTTAGAAATTGGAGGTACACACCAATTCTTAAGTTGAAGGCCGGTGTATTCTTCTTGAGTGCAAAGAAAAACTCCACCAATTTGACTTTTCAACAACAGCAACATTTTGCCTTTAAAATAAAACTCTTTCTCTTATAAATTTTGCGAAAAGTCTGAACCCATATCAGGCAACAATGTCAGGCAATATCTGGATCCATACTGCTTGCTCTGATTGTATTCCTGAAAGATACATTTAAAAACAAATATTTCGAAAGAAAAACCAGCAGAGGACGTCAACGATCTAAATTAACCCAGCATAACTTTTTTCACCTTTGACTGCCAGCCAGTTCGATGCATCAGTTTTAGATGTAAAGTGAGTTTCACGTCTAGTAAAGTTTTATTTTGGACCTCTAACTGGAATATGAGAATACAACATACAATAAAATGGAAAATATAACAGCATAAGAAATGTGTTGAAAGGAAAACAGATATTTAAGCATTTAATTGTTTCAAATCCAAAGCAAAAACCGTAATGGTTCAAAAACTATATCAACTATATCAAAATCACCCAAAACACATGTCTAAATTGATGGGTAAGAATATAAATGCAATTTCAGGTAAATAAACGAACCCTAGACCTATGGCTTTATGGCATAATTTGAGTTAATGCTTTAACATAATAAAGCGACTTGTGATATTAAAATATTATATGCAAAGGTCAACTGACTAAAATATAATATTCTATTAGAACAGTGTCTGAATAAGTTTACAAAATTTTGCTAACCTAATAATAACCTGCTCATCAGAAGATTAAAAAAGTTCCAAAAACATGTGAACATTAGGCTTTTTTTTATTATACCCTTTTCTAAATCCAGCTTGCTCCTCACAAAGAAGATTCATATCTTTGGTTGAGAGCAGCAGTAAAAATTTTAACAAACAACTGAAAATAATTGTCAGGATTTCCTCTATCACCTTTATTTTTGTAAATGAGACAAACAATTCTTTCAGTGTAATGATTCCAGAGTCAAATACAACATTGAAAAGTTTAAAAAAAATGTTTAACATTTAAAATTCTTCACATTTCAAAAAATACATTTAGTATTAAATGATTAACACATGATTTATTATTGATAGCTCTCATAATGTCCCTTGTCAAAAAGGTTTATTAAGTTCAACATTTTGCTTGTCCTCCAAATGTTTATTGTCAAAACAAAACTCCCGATTATCATCAGCATTAGTCATATTTAAATTTTTGAAATGGTCATAGAATGTTTCCAGAGCTACTTTCTCAAGAGTATTCTTACCAGTATTACTTGTTTTGCTTAGCAAAGACCAATATACTTGTAAGTCCCTCAACTTAACAATAAAATTGTTCCTATAATTTTATTGATTTCTCTCTTGTAAATGTTAATGCACCTTATTAAATTCTGACGGTTTGTAGCACTACGTATGCGGCAATGAATATTTCTGGCTTTAAAGTAATTCCTACGTTTAATATTACAGTCAGCAGTAAACCCAGGCTTTTAGCCTTTAATTTGTTTTTTTTCTTGTTTGTTTATTACTTACAAACATGCCACTACTAGATGCTGCATCTAACATAATTTTGTTACAGTCAAAAACCAATTAATCAATTTTCTGCTGATCAATACCCTGTAAATCAGAAGAAGCAAGCTATGAGATCCGATTATCTAAATAAAAATGCATTAGAATCAAGTGTATCAAAATACAAATCCTTATGCTCTTTTTCCACTTTGTTCGACTCTTGGCAGTCAGATCAGGTTCATTAGTAAAAGAATGATTACTGTCATTCTTCATGGGTTTACTTATAAATTCAAAACTTACTGCACAATGAACATCGCTCAATAATGGATCGAAAGGCAAAATTTCAAAATTTACAACATGAGAGAACAACTCTGGTGATAATATACAATAATCAACAACAGAAGTATTTTACAGGTAACAGAACCAACTTTGTTATCTTTACCCAGTCTACCATTTGCTATATGAATATCAAGGCTTCTTCAAAGACTTAGTAAGCGTTTAACATAATAATCAATCCTGCACGTGTCTTCAGAATACCTTAACGTACTTATGTTTAAATCTTCCAATAGACTCTAATTCAGCATTTGTTTAGTGATATCATTTAAATTAAAATTATCATAAATGCGTTCATTTACACAAACAAAATCTTGCAAATTAGAGGTATGTGCTTTAAAGTCACCAAGTAAACTAATGATATCTTCCTCTAAGTCATCAAACAAATTTATAGCACTATAAGAACTACTTTCAGGGGGTATATAAACAGCCCTAAATAGCACTAACTCATGAAATAACAATTGTTTAACATTAATCTATACAATATTTTAGAACACTCTTTAAGTACTGAAATACTTCAAAAATAGACTCCTTAGCCAGCACAGCAATGCCCCCTGATCTTGATTTAGCCTTCTTTCTATTCATTGAAGATAGACGTTTAAGATTCACGATATATATCAAAGGTATCTAAATTACTAAGTTTAGTTTCAAGTAGACAAGTTATATCATAGTCTTGACAAAACTCCTCGAATTCTGGTTACCGAAGCTTCAATAGCAGGCCACAGACATAGACATATGCCACTTTGATAGAGTGAAAGCCATCTAAAAAGCATAACCATGGTCATCTAATATATTTGTATCAAAGTCTGTGACAAGACCCCCAAAGCCAAGGTCATCAGAAATCGGAAGAGAACCACTTTCCCAGTCACTAGTATTCAAACTTTCCTTTGTCTGGACATCAAGTTCATATTCGTATGAGTTAACTTCAAGTTCATATACGAAATGTTGTACTACCGCTGTACTACCGCTTCACGGGACTGTGAGCCAAGTTCATTTGCACGCGATATAACTTTAAGCTCATATGAATTGACATCAGGACTGTAAAATCTAGAATTCTAAGGTGGAACAAGTTAATTTTGTGGATTATGTGGTGGAACATCAAGTTCATAAGAATGCATCCCAACGACATTGTTACTTACAGAAGAATTAGAGAATTAAAGTAGGTATTTTCAAGTTTGTGGTTTATTTCTATTTCCCTGTTACTTAAAGAAGAGTCAGAATTTAAATAGGTATCCTCAAATTTGTGACACTGGTTAAAAGTTAAATCATTGCCTTGTGATTGACGTGATTGACACAGTGTAAGATTAGCTCACGATTAACAAGGTGTAAGACTAGAACTGATTCTTAGGCGCCTATTGTATTCCTGACTAAAACACGATGTAAGACTAGAACTGTCTCTTAGATCTCTTAGATGTCTGTTATTTTCCTGACTAAAAGCACCGTTCTCTTCAAAATTTCCATGTAACCTCTAAACAAGGTTACTAAGTCCAAGGGTATTAAAATCGACATCTGTAAGACCGATCTTGAATAAATTATCAGGTGATTCTAACATGATTCTGGAGTTATCTGTAATTTGACAGATAATCTTCCCATCTAGGGTATATGCAGACATGTTCTTCCGGTTTAACGTAGTGAAGCAAATTAGCCCATAGCTGTGTGATATCTTCGGATATAAACACATTCTTATAGTCAATAATGTCTTTTAGCTTGTTCTTATTGATCAACATCTGGTTTCGCTTGTCCCTAGCGAAGAAACATACAATAATAGCACGTGCCCTGGTCTGGTGCCTTGCACCGAGTCTGTGACAGGCGTTGATGTAATTTTGGGTGATATTAACTCCCATTATCTGGGCTAGATCAATGACTTTCTGTTTGCTATTTTCGCCTTCAGTCTCTGGAATTCATAGGTTAGTATAAGCGGTGAATCTTAGATTTATGCACGAATTACCACCACTGACCTGTTTACAACCGCGCAAGTAGCAAGTTAGCAAAACGACTTCTGTCATCGGTTCATAAAACGGTGTCACTGTCAACTATTTTCGTCACAAACGGTTAGTTTCTCAGTGTGCAGTCAGAAATCAAAGACAGTTAGATTTCTTGTCGAACTGCCTATCAGGTGCTCCTACGCCAGTTTCAGAGATGATTGACAGTTGTGTCTTACGCGCAGGTGGGTCAATGCCCCTTTTTCTCTCATGTGATAGGACAAAACCTGTTTTGTGAGGATTGCCATATTTGGCACGCGCTCGTGGTCTGCTAAGTTTTAAGAATGCCAGCACTGAAATACGAGTTTTCGGTTCTTTTATCCTTTTTTGGAATATCCAACTTTAATATATAAACGTTATTTCACCAACAGAAAAATAGTATTCGGCGCCAAAATTGCTCGCAAAGAATCTAGATATTGAAATTAAGCCGCACCAAACAAAACTATGATATGTGCGCTTACGGAAGAATCGGATCAGCCTGTGCCCAAGGGTTTTGTTACACTACGCTGTCTGCATGGGGAAAGCTTAAGGTCCTTTAAATAGCTATCAAGTGCCCATATAATGATCCAGATCAGCCTGTACTTCTAGACGTCGTGCTCATAAACGGACAGTTTATTTTGCCACGGTGCGTCACATAAATGTTTACAACCGCTTCGCTCCGCCTCCTGACTAAATGATCATGTTTTTTGACAACCGTTTAGCCCCGCCTACTCGCTACAAGCTGGAATGTTCAAATAAATTGGTGTTGTTAATTATAGAATGCGTTTTTTTTACTTTGACAAGCTTGTCACTTATTACGCTGTATCTTGCTCGGCGAGTCTTTGAAATCTGACCCGGTGGTCTTGCCATGATGCGACTCCAGATGTGCTTTTGCTAACTTGCTACTTGCGCGGTTGTAAGTCATAGTTATATCGATAGGTTCAATTGGGCTTATTCAAGAGGAGCATCAAAAACATGCCAAAACATCATCTAATCCCAGCCTATATAAAAATAGTATTTAAGTTAAAAAAACATCAACTGCGTAGCCTATATCTAACTTCTTTTTCGATTAAACTCATCATTAAAGAATAATCGGCAAAAAACAGGGGTCATTTAAAACCTGGAAAAACAGTACTGTATTGGTTTCAAAACAAGCAAAACAAATTGCCAATTATTGCATGTCGTTTCAAGGGTTAAGACTCTAATAATTACCAATAACTTTTTCTCATAAGTTACGGATTGTCAATTAAGCCTAAATAACCCCTTTCAAAAATAAATACATGTAAATTAACATAAAAAGTGGTGGCAGCTGAGATACCAGCTGATACCTCCTTTGGTGCAAGCTTACACTTAACTTCCTACTTAAACAACTTGAGGCCAACATTTCTCCAGTGATACATGTTAAACATGTATACCTGCCAGGCCCCAAGGTCATAAATCTTGAGTACAGTCTCAAACTCAAAGTAAAGCTCAATGATTGGCTGCTTGCGGACACGTGTCCGCAAGCAGTCAATCATTGCGCTTTATTTTGAGTTTGAGAATGAACTCAAGTTTTAAAGCCTCGAGGCCTGGTAGTACTCCTGGTGTTATTGTAGCTTTTCTCTGAATCCAAGTAATGTTAAAAGAACATAACTTTTAAAGCAGTCGAAAGGTACACTAAGATCAGCGACAGTTCAGCTGCCAGCAAATTTGGTGTAAAGTTACATGGGATTTTTTGGGGGGTGGCGTTGGGGGGGGGGGTCAACCACGCTCTGGCCGAGTACAAAGTTTAGTTCTGACCCAACAACCTTCAAATTAGTACTATTTCGCATAGGACGCTAAGAAGTCGCATGAAAAATACATACCCAGACTTTGCAAAATTTGTCCACATGGTCATCACAGTTTTGGCCGATGCTATGTCCGAGTCTGTATAGTTAATGGAAAGACCAGCAGCTCTGAACCAGTCCAACATTTTCTCATCATAACCAAATACAAAGTAAAGATCATCTGCGTGAATCGCCTTTCCCGGTCCATCCAGCCATTTAGGAACTGGTATAAGGTGAGTCGTTGGCTTAATTGAAAATTCATACATATAAGTCCGTCCTTTGTCGCTTTTTGCCTGAAGCTGAACACTTGACACCATCCCCATGAACATTCTGGAATCAGAGAAATAATCCACCAGCATAAAGTTTCTCTGGAGGTCATTGTCTGGTGCTGTCCAGTTTGTGTAAACAAAAACAGTGAGCTCTTTAGCTACATCGGGTATGGACTTGACATCAGTAAAATGGTAAGCAAGTTCGTCTGGAATAAACTCAGATTCAAATACATGTCTGGGAATCTTAAATTTTTCCAAATCAGTAATGTTCAATCGCTTTGCCCAATCTCCGAGATAAAGTGCACCATCTATACTTGTGCTCCCCATCATGAAGTCTATACTATGGAACATTTCTAGTGAGCTTGCCGAAGGTGAAGAGATCATAGCATTAGGGTGCTTCGGGACAAAATCGTTGTCTTCAACAGGATGGGTCTTGTCATCATATATTAAATTAGGGCTCTGAGTTGCATTCTTAATGTCGTCTGTAGATTTATTTCTTATACATTCTATGATATCAGTCTTCGGTAAACTACATCCTATTACTTGAGCAAAATTCTCAACTAACTTTGCTGCGGTCTCGTTTGTAACAAAAGCTCTTCCACTATTAATTCCTATGCTCTCAGCTATCGCTCTTCGAAACAAACCTTTATTTCCGGGATAAAGTACCTGATATACGACACTCTCTGAACCAGCTGATTCGCCAAAGATTGTTATCCGGTTATCATCATCACCACCAAAAGCTGCGATGTTCTGTTTCACCCATTGAAACGCTAAATGTTGATCCCATAATCCGAAATTTTCAAATATCTCATTTGTTCGTAAGAATCCCATGTGTGCTAGCCTGTAATTAATCGTAACAACAATCACTTGACCGAAACTCGCCAGAACATCACTGGAAAAGTAAGTTGAAACACCACCAGAAAATCCGCCTCCATGGATAAAAACCATCACTGGAAACATGGTATCAGAAGTGTTGAATCTAGAAGCAGTTAACACAGTGCTTTTGTTGACAGAAAATGGAACATAAATATTCAGAAAAAGACAATCTTCTGATAATTCAATAGACTTTGCAATGCTGTCCGGTTGCTGTAAACATGCTGGACCAAATTTGAATGCCTTGAAAGGTGACGTAAATTTGGATTTTGGAACAGGTTTCTTCAGTCTGAGCTTACCGACAGGTGCCTCAGCAAATGGGATCCCCAAGAATTCCTTAACTATGAACTGATCTTTATCCCAAGAAAACGTTTCAATTTTCCCGATAATATCGCCCACTGATGTATGAACAGTCACACTTGTTATGTCATCCGTGATAAATCCTAAGCTTGGATAGAAGGCAAAAAGAATGATCGAAAATTGTATTCCAATAGCCATGATGATCTTCTATAGAGAGAAACAGCATTAACCCTTAAAGCACCAAGAAAAAAATGCATCTGAAAATGTCTTCTGCTGCCGTCGTCTGCTGCAAATAATTGCCTAACATTACTGACAAATTAAGTATAGAAGCAAACAGCGTGGTCCCAGAACAGACTGATCCTATAGGAGCAGTCTGATCTGGGTCCACACTGTTTGCCATAGAGGCTTCTTAAACATTTACTTAGATGAGAAAAGCAGACGACTTTTGTTGCTATTGGCGCTTTAAGGGTTAATATAAAAATGAATCGATGCACGAGAATTTGGTACTTCTTGCATTGCCGAGCCACGAAAGCTAGGCGAGTCTGTGCTATTGCGCACTCGCAAGAGCCTTCGCTGTTTACATATACACAAAGTACAAATGAGCCGCGACATGTGATTTCCAACAATGTGGCGTTTTGACAAGTGTAGACTCAGACAAGGCTGTGCAGCCTTCTTTTAAGCTTAGACACTCCAAATGATGTTCAGTCGGTAGCTTAACACTCAAAGAATATTCAAGCGACAAGCAAAGGCTCTGATCAGACTGCGCATATGCGCTGGCTGATCTGAGGCTTTGCTGGTCGCACATACCACATTGTTGGAAATCTCATGTCAAGGCTCAAATGTAGACGACTCAGAACAAAATCCGTTGGATACGTCTCACAAATGCGATAAGTAACAGCGTCTCACTTGCTGGCCTAAATTGCCCTTATTGTATATGAAAGCGTTTTAAAGAACATAAAGAACGAATCAATAGCCTTCCTAATATGTGCTAGCTTTAAAACATAGATAAGAGTATAATGTTGAATGTATCTTAAAGGGACCGCAGGTAGAAATTTAAAAATTGTATGTTTATATCTTTGTATTTAGCGCAGAACCTGATGAAATGCAGCATACACTATGCTGCATTTCATCTGGATCTTCACCGTTTGACAAAGTACCAGTGGGTCCAAAATGAAAATGATTAATTATTAGCACAGTCATGCAGCAATAAGAGAATGACTGTTCTGTTCAATAGAGAAGAAATCTTTGGTTACTAGCATAAACGGTATGCGAAGATATTCAAGTCATTTTAACATAACGGTAATCATACGGGCCACGATTATCTGGGTCACCACACTATGCTCAAAGTTAATTGAACACCTTAGATAAGAGTTGATTTTAGGATACGAAAAATAACGTTTCAAGCTTCTTAAAATCGAAATGGCTTCATGTATTCTGTAGATCACATTGACCATAACATTAAAAATACATTTATCAAGTTGAAATATCAATACCCATAGCTTTCAGGCGGCATTATAATTATTGACTTCGAAAAATGAAGTTGCACCGGTCCTACTGAATGTATCAAACTCAGACCAGTCGAGTGTTTCATCTGCGGTACCCAAGGGGGCATCACTGGGGGCCCTGCTATTCATGGGGTGAATTAAGACACAATAACGACATGCTATTCTCTAAGATTACCAGGCTACATGCTATTCGCAGATGACAGGCTCTTTTATTGTGCTGCTATTTGTATACTAATCAATTATTCCTTTTGGCTTGATACAATGTACACGGGATGGTTCGTTATACATATTGAGGAATCAAAGGCTATGATTTCCAATTGAGCCGTGACATGTGATTTCCAACAATGTGGCATTTTGATAAGTGTGCACTCAGACGAGCCTGTGCAGTCTCACTTTAAGCTTAGAAACTCCAAATGGTGTTCGGTTAGTAGCTTAACACTCACAGGATATTCAAGCGACTTGCAAAGGCTCTGATCAGACTGCGCATATGCGCAGGCTGATCTGAGGCTTTGCTGGTCGCACATACCACATTGTTGGAAATCTCATGCCGCGGCTCAATTAAAGTTTCATCTTATTCCCTGAAGATTGTTTTTATCCCAGCAAATAGTGCATACCCTTATAAAATGTCGCGTCTTGTGGTTTTTCATCTGCGTCTTTGTTGTGTGCATAAGTACCCGTTAAAGGTTTTCTAATATTCAAAGGTTAACAAGGTCAAAGACTTGAAGCTCCTTCAGCAAGATCTCACTGCACTTGTACAATGGGAAGCAATGCGGCAGATGAGCTTCAATCCGAACAAGTGTACCCTCACCTAGTCTGTTCTGGTTGGAGAAATGCGTATTGGTTGTCAGGCATTGCGCTCTGAGAATAAAATATGGATGCAAGTATCTTGGAGTTAAAGTGACATATCTCGTATTCTGCTGGTATATTCCATCCCTTTCTAGGGTTTCAAGCACTGCTTCAGGCAAGTCATTGCAGCAACTAACACTTCTGTTTGATCAGTCATGTAGTATGCATCTCCAATGTTGACCCTTATCAGTCCAGCGCCGGGCGGCTCGTTATGTGTACACCGAGTATATATATCTTACACCAGCATCAGCTTCAGACAGGGTCAACCAGTGTGGATTGGGGAGACTTCAGGGCAGACGCCTGATTCCAGACTTTTTTCCTGCTGTGCAAAGCACGTCATGGTTTATTGAACATCGACAAGCTTGAATTAAGGTGCCAGCTGCAGGTTTTTACCAGGTCCAAGTATTTGCAGAAGAACATCAAAATGACTTCACGCAAATTTTCACCAGGTTGCCCCCTACCAATTGTTTTTCGACCATTATGTTCCTGGTGTTGTCCTCAACTAAACTTGCACAACCCTAAGAAAGCCATGAAGGTAAATATTCAGCCCTATACTAAAAAAAAGTTTTGTAAAAAAGTTTACTTCGGTTCTCGCAGATGAGGGATCCCTGGCTCAATGTTCACTCAGCACCGAAATCCATTTCTATTGTTGTGTTATCATTTTTTGTTTGTTTTGTTTTGCAGTTTTGTTTGTTCTTGGCAATGCGCCCGAGAGTACGAGGTTATCCAATTTGGAAAGTCAGCCTCAAAGTCCTGAATTCAGGAATAATCCTGAAAACTTTCACCCATGCTTTTGTAATGCAGTACTTTCTGTCTTTTCTAGTTTGCAATCATCCAGCTGAAGAAGGGGGGGGGGGGGCTACTTCAATCGTGTTCTTACAGAAATATGGCTGTTAGTGTTATGTGTCTCTCTTCCTCATTGTGTGCAGTGTGTGATTTTGACATATCTTGGCCATGGACACTTATTTTTCTATTTTATAAACTCCTGTATAGAAGTTTCAAAGATGCTTAGTAATGAGGCAAATCTATTTTTCTTATAAACAGGTACAGTAGATAAAGCATGACTATTCACTACATATGCAGTAATCTGTGGTAGGTTCAATATAACTGTATATGGAGACTACCTGCACGCCCAAAATCAAGGTAAACTCGTCAGTGTTTGTTTTCAACGATTCTCATCTGCCTTTGAATCTACTTATTAAAGCTGCATACTCTGTAACTATGAACATTTTTCGAAAAATTTTCTTTTCTTTTTAAATCATTTGTAAAAGCTGAATTAAGTTATGTTTTCACAATAAATCTGTTCACTAGAGAGAAAAACTGCACGGAAAAGTGAATTATCCTATAAAACAGGTGTGTTTTACTCGTGTCGATAATTATTTGCGTCCCTCCAATAATTATAGACAGTTAATTTTAATATAAATGCTGTTGTTTCGATACTGATAATTTGTGAAGATTTACGAAATTGGTAAAATGTATACCTGAATTTTAGTTTTTTTACTGTGTTCTTGAAAAATAGAAACATTAGTTCTAAAATTAAAAGATCAAAAGTTACAGACTATGCAGCTTTAACAAAAGATATTCTGAGACAAGTATTGACTTCTTTTGAAAACTGCTGAATTCGTCGAAAGTTTTAAAAATGCAAAAACTGGAGCATCTGAATTGGATATAGGGGTAAAAAGTTAGTCCTTAAATAAGTAACTGTATGGTTATAATTTCATCACCTTGAATTATTATAATTGAACAAGTGTCCAGCAAAAGGTACAAGTTGGCATGTGCGCCCATCAAAGACTCAGATCAGCCTGCACATCCGGACAGTCAGATCAGAGTCTTCAAAGAGCACTCTTTGCGTTGCCGACATTTCTTCAGGCAGAATACTAAATTTTGTTTGTTTGCCTTGTAGCTTTACCCAGTAAACAATTTTTCAGTCATATCAGGACGGGTCTTCCTGGGTTGAACCAGTACTAAACATTGGATAATACAGTCATAGAATACTGTTTTATCCTCAAGTATGTTGTGTCCGAAATTATCAAATAGTGGTTGACTATAACCAGAATATATATTTGATAAATTTGGCGAAATTGTACAATGTACATGGCTTCTGTTGCAGATACGAATGTGGCCGAAACATAAACGTTTATTGTGATATTGTTAGTAAAAGACATCTTGGCCTTGGTTAACACATCTGAAAATCGAGAGAACCAAGGTTCGATTACAGGGTGGGAAATCTTTTATTTATTTATCATTTATCTTAAGCGTTTTTAAGGACGGTAAGGGCTAGGGAATCTATTGGTGGGCAGGAGAGGCGAGGACGTTTGTCGTCCTCTTACAGACAAGTCATTTTTGAAATTTTCTAGCCCTGTTTCTTGGCCAGCCATTATCCTCTTGATTGAATTCAGTCACCTTTATAATAGAAACAAAGCAAGTGAGTATGACGGATCACAGACCCATGGCACCTGCAATGGAGATATGAAGAACACATACAGCCACACAACGAGAGGATTGCAAAAGTAGTAAGGACCCTAAGTTTTTTGTTTGATTTGATTCTTTACGTCTCATCAACAAACTTTCAGTTAAACAGGGACGGGTCTTCCTGGGTTGAACCATTACTAAGCTAGGATAAATGTGTCTTGTTCAAGGACCACAACGCAGTGACGCCGGTAAGGCTCGAACCCGTGGCCTCTCGGTCTCGAGTCAAGCACTGAGCCACTGCGCTCCCAAGGACCCTAAGAACTAAACCAGAAAACGTGGACAAGACACAGAAGAAAAAAACACTCAATATCAAAATCAATTGAATGAACAATAACAGAATCACTGCCTTAGAACCGACAACAGCCGAGGTCACCAGGACAGGGGAGCGGGTCTTAAATATATTTTTCTGGACAAATTTTAGCACTAGATTTTGCTGTTGTTGGGACTCATAAACAAAAAAACACAAAACACCAAAACCAGAGGGTCTTAAATATAGTTTACTGACAAAATCTTCCAAGACTGATTCAAAAAGAACTATATAAACTACATGCTTCCATTCTTATCCTTATTTACCATATAAAACCAAATTTGAATAATATATGAGCATTGACATGAGATTTAAAACAATGTTGTATGTGCTACCAGAAAAGCCTCAGATCAGCCTGCGCGTACGGGCAATCTGATCGGAGCCTTTGCTAGTCGCTTGAATTGGTGTTTCTAAGCTTAAAATGAGTCTGCACAGGCTCGTCTGAGTCTATACTTGCAAAATGCCGCATTGTTGGAAATCACATGGCATGGCTCATATGTTTACACCAAATAAGTCTATTTATCATATGGGCCTCGTTGTGAGAAAATTTGACTTCATTGCATGCAAATAACAAAGGCACCAATTTCAATGAGAATTTGTTTTTGGCTATCCTAAAACAACATTAGTCAAACTTTCTACATGCAAAATTTCAATATTCTAGCTAGTCTCTGAGTCTACTTGGTCAGAAACCCCAAATACAGGTGTACTCGGGATAAGGCCCATATCATAAATGGTCAGTGTGCTGACAAGACAAGGATTCATCATTTCATATAATGCTCTCGAAATTTTCTGTAAGTAAAAACAAACTAGGCATAATACTTCTTCACCTTTATTTTCAAACTAACCCCTGTGTATAAAATAATCACCCCAAAACAAGCACATACGTTTAAATTACAATAAAACAAGTCACAAGAATATCTGAGCTGGATGCCAGCATAAGATTTTAGTCAGCATGTTCATACAATGAACATTAATATCAGTCTGCGCATCTGCACAGTCTGCTCCATCTAAAATTACCGCCTGAGGAAACGTTGGGATCTTGGCTACCTATAGGGCGCCCATGGAAGACTGATCAGGCTACATAGATGTGCAGGATGATCAGTGTCTTTGATGGGTGCACATGCTAACTTGTACCTTTTGCAGGACACAGACTCATCTGTCTTTAAAAATGGAAAAATGCACCTAAACATGTTAATTCAAATTAACCTTTATCAACCTAAACTCCAATATATCCTGTTTTGAAAACTGTTCAACAGTCTAGATCCAGATCAGCTGGCTTCTCAGATGCCAGCTGATCAGGATCCACACTGTTTTCCTTCTGACTGTAAATACATGCTGAAGGGAAACCAACCATTCATGCATGTGACACACCCTCTTGATTGTTTGTTTGATTTGATTCTTTACTTCCTATCAACAATCTTTCATCTAAACAGGGACGGGTCTTCCTGGGTTGAACCAGTACTAAGCTAGGATAAATGTGTCTTGCTCAAGGACCACAACGCAGTGCCGTCAGTGAGGCTCGAACCCGCGGCCCCTCAGTCTCAAGTCAAGCACGACACACCCTCTTGACCAGTTATAAATTTCTATCAAAATACCTTAAAGCTATATCCCCTCAGACAAAAGCTTTGTGTGCGCCATAATTTTCATACCTTTGAGATTGTTTGATAATACAGCAGAATCTTGTAAATTCCACGTCCTTGGGACCAGGTTTTATTTTGAATTATCAGTATTCAAATTATAGGGAGGTAGACATAAAGATATTTTAACCCCAAAAATGAGTTATTTTTTTTTATCAAACAAAAGTTTTGGGCATGTAAAAGGAAATGTCTCCAAGACATTCAGAATAAAAGGGTTGTGCCTTATATTTGGTGCAGCATATGCTGCACCAAATAAAAGCACAACAATTTTATACTGATGTTGGCCATCATTAACAGTGTTAGGTTCTATAGAAAATAGTAAAATTCAAGGACTTTCAAGACCTTTGAGTGATTTTCCAGTACTTATCAAGGAAGACTAAATTTTCAAGTACTTTCAAGAAAGCCCTCTATCTTCAAGTAACTTTAACCCTAAGATAATTTGGTATTTATCACATAAACTAGCAGGAAGCCTGCTTAAAGGCCAAAGTCACTGCCAAAATTTAAGCCTCTAGCCCCACTCGTCTCAAAGAGACGTTTCTTTTAGGCACCCAAAACATATGGTATAATAGAGTTATTAAAATAGACCTGTCTATTTTAATAACTCTATTATACCATAAGTCCTATTTTCTGAAGTCAGTGTGTCTCGAAATTATTTTGAATTTGCGAGTATTTCAAAAAATAGAAGTTCAAATTTCTGAGGTTTTACTGTATCAGCTGGTATCCAGCATAAGGTACAAGTTGACAGGTGAGTACAGGGAAGATTCAAATCAGTCTGCACCTAGTCTGATCCTAGTTAGTTTTCCGCCTGAAGAAATGATGGTCCTTTTGCTACCCCAGAGAGACACTAACCATCTAAGACTGATCAGACTTCCTGGATGCGCAGGCTGATCCTAGTCTTCTATGTCGGACCATACCTACTTGTGCCTTTTGCTGGATATTTGCGCATACAGTAAAACCTGTCTTAAGCGGCCATTCAAAAAAGACCAAAAATTGGTTTTCAAGACCAATTATCGCCTAATGTAGGTCAAGAATATTGCAGAATGCTCCATGGGGAGCATTCTGCAATACTTTTGACCTTAATTAAGCTATCATTTGTCAATGAGACCTTTGTTGTGTCTATTTTTGAGTGGCCGCTTAAGACAGGTTTTACTGTACATGGTTAAGTTTCAGGTTAAGATGGAATGTCATGTGCAAAAATGTTAGATCCAACTTGCTTCTGATATGAGTTATCTCCCTTGATAAAACTAATAATCAAACAAATGTCTCTGCAGAAACTAAACTATCATGAAATTTACAAGTCAGCATGTCAGCTCAATGCAGTTTGTTAACGTTGATACCTTTGGCAAGCTGAAATGGATTTTAATCCTGTCCTGAGAAAGATGAGCACAGAACCAGAGAAGTAACTAATTATTTGCTTGATTGTTTGTTAGATTTGATTCTTTACGTCACATCAACAATCTTTCAGTTAAACAAGGACGGGTCTTCCTGGGTTGAACCAGTACTAAGCTAGGATAAATGTGTCTTGCTCAAGGACCACAACGCAGTGATGCCCCTGAGGCTCGAACCCGGGTCCCCTTGGTCTCAAGTCAAGCACTCTACCACTGAGCCACTGCGCTCCGAACTAATTATTTGAGCTATATATTTTACCCCCACCACCCACTTCCCTATGACCAACAATACAGTGTAATAAATGCAATATCCCCTATCTTGTCAATCTGGAAATAAAAGTGGTTTTCTCAAAAACTACAGTAAAACCTGTCTTAAGCGGCCACTGAAAAAGAAGACCAAAAATTGGTTTTCAATACTGATTATCGCTTAATGCAGGTCAAAAGTATTGCAGAATGCTCCAAGAGAGCATTCTGCAATACTTTCGACCTTCACTAAGCTACCATTTGTATTTAAGACATTTGTTTTGTCAAGTTTTGGGTGGCCGCTTAAGGCAGGTTTTACTGTACTAAAATCATAAATGTGATATAGCCTTAACAGTTTCTTTGAACCATTTTCACCTCTGTATATCAACAATCACCCATTTGTTTACATTTTAAAAATACAAAATTTACAAAATACAAAACTGATTTAGAAATATCTAACAACACTTCACACTGTACAATAATACGATATATAACACTGTCCAATTTTCAAATATTATCTTACAGCACTAGGTCAATATTGTTAACAGCTACCAGCAGCTTATATATTTTTCTATCATATGATGTTGCATCTAGGAGTGATATCATATAACGCCATGCATTAAACTCAATGAACCACTAGACAGATGTTGGTAACATAATGATATGACGCCCATAACACTGTCACGTATATATGGTAAAATCGTAACATTTTCACACAAAAACTGTGATTCAAAGTAATTTTAATGTCATACGATTAATAGAATCTTACATTCATGCTCCTGTATTATATTGAATGCTCGGCAAGCCTAGCATCTTATTACTTTTCCACAACTCATTAAATAAATTCAATAAACATGAGCACTCATGTAAGATCCTCTATGTTACAATATATTGGCCAGTTCTTCATAAAGGCAAGTTTGTGTTCAATTCAAGTACTTTTCAAGGACTTCTAAACTCATATAGTTTTCAAGGACTACTAGTTTACAAAAAATACTGATTCACATTCATTTTGCTGCACAAAATAAAAGCACAACAATTTTATACTGATTTTGGCCTCCATAAACAGTGTTAGGTTATATAGAAAAAATAGTAAAATTCAGGACTTTTCAAGACCTAGAGTCATTTTCCAGTACTTATCAAGGCAGATTTAAATTATCATGGACTTTCAAGACCTTAAGAGTGATTTTCCAGTACTTATCAAGGCAGATTAAATTTTCAAGGACTTTCAAAAAAGCCCTCTATATTCAAGTAACTTTAACCCTAGTGATATTTTGGTACTTATCACATAAACTAGCAGTAAGCCTGCTAAAATGCCAAAGTCACTGCCAATATTTAAGCCACTAGCCACACTTGATAGCTGCACATGCAGGTTTTAGAGCTTTTATTCATACGCGATAAGTACCAAATCTCATAAACTGGCACACATCATGATCATGACGTCACATTGAATTTCATGAGGGCACTGTTTGCCAAGATAAAAACAATTTCATGAGGGCACTGTTTGCCAAGATAAAAACAATCTTAATTTGGATATTCTAATCTGTGACTCCTTGATATGTATAAGAACCATGATTTTTTTTTACTGTGCTTACAAGGAAGGAAAAATTGCTAACTAGTGTATTGAAACTGGGATAACCATATTCAAAATGTACATTTATGGAGGTATGCTTTCTGATATATGCTCAGAAATCAAGTTTTACAGATGGGTCACAGGCTACTGTAGAACTAAATTAAGAGAAAATGGGCCTCGACCCGACAAAACCTGTCTTCGAAGTTTCCAACAAAGCAAGACTCAAACCAGGTTCCTCAGCTACAGAGACTAGCTAGAAAATTGAAATTTCCCTTGCATCAAGTTAGATAAGACAATTTCCAAAAAGTGAATAACAAATATGCTGATCAGTCTGGGCAGATGCACCAGGCTGGTCTGCGCCTTTTGTTGTTCGCAACCCAGAGGACAGGTTTTTTCGTGTCAATGCCCAAATGATTCCCTTATGTTATATCTTGAATACAGTTATCCTCTATATAGTTGGCCATCCAGAGCCTGAAAAAAAAATTCTGTTGGCATTTTTGAGTACATTTTGGCATCCATGCTCAAAGTGTATCTTGATGTGTTTTAAGAAGGATAGGGGTGGATGCCAAGTCTGGAAATGCCCCAAAGTCCCAGAATTAGGTCAAAGGTCAACTGAGTGCAAATTCTTGTATATATGTCAGATTTTAGCTTTTTAATCAATTAGCTATCCAAAATTATGATTCAAAAGAATGCAAAATCTCTTTTGGATAATACAGCCATGCTGTATAAACAAACAGCATCATCAAGGCATGATGTGTTTTTGGATCAAAGGTCATTTAAGTGCAAAATCGGTGAAAATTGTATCAATATTTTATTTATAAAGGGGCAAAATTCAAATTTTAAGTTCCCTTCTATCCTATTGTAAGTTTTTATTGCTATCCTGCTAGGTGTGTGTCCATCACGTTGGGAAAGCAATGATTTACCAAGTTTCCTGCGGTCAAATATTCATAATATGCATGTAAAGTACGTTACTGTATAAAACCAATTAAAGTGTAATACAACTAAGAATAACCATTTCATTGTAAGGAAATATTTTTTTTGCTTAATGCTTTGTATGAATACGTCATTTTATGCAATTATCTATCCTTTTATACATTAGATGTGTTTAAGTTGTTACTTACGTTACATTTTACTATCTGAAATTGAGTCATTTCTCAACGGTATATGTTCCTAGCTACATCTTTCATGAAGTACTTGACCATGATCTCATGCTTATAGGACTAAAATATATTTCTTTTCTCATTTCACACATTTGTTGTATTTGTTCCTATCTATGAGTAATTGTAAAACACTTTTTACAAGGCCACTATCTGCTAATTGCATATACTAAGCAGAGCTTCGTGAAAACACAAAGACCAAGCCTCCTTTCATAAAACATCAGGTGTGCTGAAACTATGATAGAATATGGTAAATACCATATACTGGAAGGAATATAACCTCACATTGGTCTTCATATTGGCCTGTTAGCAGATGGTAACATACATAACATAAAGCTAATATACAGGTATATTTCTAATAATGACCATCCAGTGAAAACATTGCTAGCTTTCTGTGGCCTATATCATGGAAATAGCCCTGAAATTAAGGGTAATCCTCCATATAACTTTAAACATTTAATTGTAGGGGTGTCCTTTTATTTGCAGATATTAATGAAATGATGTGGATTCAAAAGCAGCATTTCTTTGAAATCAGGATGCTTGTGTAAACGTATTCATCCATATATATATAAGCAGTATAGATATGATATTAAAGGTAGCCTCTGATTTTAAGATACCATAAAATATATATCTATGTCTTTCACAGCGCAACTTTTTATACATTGTAATTGTTTCAGTGTCGATAAATTCGATTCTGAGTATCATTAGTAAACATATTTTGCTTATTATTTTTTGCAATGATGATAGAGATCAAATGCTATGAGCTTATTGGCATGTGTTTCTTTATGTAATTCTTTTTAACTGTAAAATGCCAATGCAAGTTTTATTCCAAATTAAATTCCCCCAAAACAAATTTCTGGTGACTTCTTGGGAACACAGGCATTCACCATATTGGAGCAACTAATGATTTGATTGTGTTCATATTTTTCAAACAGTTTGGGGTCATTTCTTAGTATTTAGAGTAAATGTGTCCTGAAATGGTTATCTAATATGTACATTTACTAGCATAATCCATTGGTTTAACATCTCGGATTTGCTTGATGTATATAAGATCCTAAGGTAGTTAACTCGCCTGTTCTAGTGTAGAATCTATCTGTTATCCATGACAATTTACTAAGACAGGGATTGATTGCACATAGGGTAGGTGACTTACATTAATGTATTCATCTACTGCTCGTAGATACAAGTGCAATATATCAGATTGGATAGCACTTGTAACTGGTAACATACTCGAAATGTGTAGTTTTAATATGGCATTACTCTTGAAATATAACTGAACTTCTTTCCTTTCACTATATACAAGACAGTCTTCAAACAGTGTTAGTCTTCACAAATATCTACAAGATATATGTACAAGAGTGAGCAAGTTTATGCTTAAAATGATTTCTGCAAGCTGTTGTCAGCAATGTTGTTCACATTTTCGATGGTTTTGCATATATATTTAAGACTATCACAATAAGCCTAATTTAGTAAACCTTTTAAAACCAACAAACAGACCATAACTCACTTTTCATAGGACATATATAAAAATGTACTAGGGTTATAAATAGCTCAACAAAATCAAATAGTGCATAAATAAAACTAAAAACAAACTACCTTGTGAATAAAAAAAAAGCAAAGAAAACAGCTGCATGTGACACTACTTTTTCAACATTCAGTTTAATCTGTGAGTTTCAGAGATGCAAACCATACTAGTGAATTTTGGGAGTCATGTTTTTGTTTTATGCTTAAGAATAAAATAGTTAACTGGTCTTTAAAATAAAGTATCACTAACGTTCGAATGATTTGTTGTTTATGTTACCATGAAATATGTTCAGATGTTTTACTAGACTGCTACATGTACATGGCTCAAATGATCTTACCTCAACCAACCTTAGTCTAAGATAATTAACAAGCAAAATAGTTTCTATCAGAATTGCAATAGAATATAATAAGATAATCATCATTACAATATGATATGAAACCTAGTTCAACAAAACATAGAAGATTTTAATGGCGACAGATGATAAATTAATTTTATAATGTAATTGTCAACAGAGAAAAGTGAAAATTAAAAGAATTCAGCATACAAGGAAAATCTTTAATAATAGATCTATGTAACATCCTATATTTGGACATAAACCATGCTGGTTCTGTACTACGATGTTATATTTGCAATCTTCAAAAACCTATACCTGCTATAGAAGACACTCAGCACTACCCCTGCTTTAATTCCTGCCTTGCCACTGGATGTATGAAATATTGCTATGCTATTTGATGTAAATTATTGATATCAAGTCAATATTTAAATCATGATGTAGATTGCATGTTTATCATTATGTACCATTTGTAGAACTCTGAATACTGCAATATGAATGTAAAAGAACCGAGCAAATTACATAGGGTAATTGAGTAAGACCAGGAAATGCCACATTCACATATTGCAGACCAACCCATAGCACTCTTTTAAATTAAGTCTTATATAGAATAAAATGTGTGTAGTATATGTAAGCGAATTTTGTGGAGAGCAGACCCAAATTTTATATAAGCCTAACAACAATTTACTACCTTTATCCATTTATTTAAGGCACCTTTTGTTACCTACGTTACCTCATTAATATATGTGCAGCAATTTAAGATCCATTATTGTTAATATAGTTATAATTTGATTTCATTATGAAAGATACTTTGCCAATTCCAGTGCAATGTAAATAAAAGAAAAATGAATATGTAACCAGCTATGTGTTACATGCTGAAGCCAGTACAAATTACATACGAATTAGCATATTTAAATATTTACTTGATTTCACTTCATTGCAAATTAAAAGTTATAAACAACTTCAAATATATGAAAAGGAACATTTTCAAATAGAATATAGATCAGTATCATGTATATTTCAGGTCAGGTATCATGGTTTATTCTAATACCAGTAATTTGTAAAGTCATTATCTGCAATTTAGTATAAAATGTAACATACGTATCACTGACGAGCAGAAATACATATCACAGATGTGTGCAATTGATTTTTATGTCTAGTTTAAGCATTTAATGCTTAAACTGTCTCACTAATACTATTAAAATAAATCAACATTAGCCTTGTACTGTGTGTACTGTTATTTTCAATGCCAGAATGGTAACGTTGATTACAGGTGATTTGTAGAAAAATGACCGCAGAAAAGTTATTAAATTATGGATTTCTAAGGACCCAAGACATGTCCCAAACTAAAAATAGTTTTACTTTCTGAAAGGAGCAGCAAACTTTCAAAGTAGCCCATATATCTCAGTTTAGCCCAATTGAGGGAGAATTTCCGTCAGAATTGCACAAAACTTACGATGTTTGTCTTTGTAAAATACATAAAAGGATGCTTCCAAAGGGGTTCTTTTAATGATAAACATGTTGATTTAAGCCTTGTGAAAGACTTCTACCCTTTTTAGAGTTTAAAAAGCATCTTGTTGTTGGACCAGAGAAAAAAAGAAACACAGTTTGTAAAAATGCTCCGATTTTTGCACTTGATGACCTTTGACCCCATTTTAAAGTCGACATATGAACATTTAGTTATAAAAAACATTTTCTCAATGTTTTTCATACTTATAACTATAAGCATACAAAATTTGGCTTGAAATGAAATATGTTTACATATAAAAAGATAGAGTTGTTTTACAGTAGTACATATTTTCTCATTTTTGCACTCAATGACCTTTGACCTAGTTTCTGGCCTTCATATGCAAATTCAGACTTGGCATCCACCCCTATGGCTTTGTACACATGCTAAATATTATGTTAAAAGTGGTCTAACAAATGTACTCAAAAATGCCAACAAAACCAAAAATATGCATCTTTTTTCGATTCGGATTGCCAACTAATAAATCAAATACTGAATAAATGAAAAACTTAGCCCTATGGCCATTCATGTATTTATCTTAACTATTAAATCAATACTTGAACAAATTTATCTAAAACTAAGTGAATAGTTATACTACTGAATATTGAGCTACACAATGGGAAAAGGTCACTTACTTTGAGCCATTCCGTACTTATCACCCCAAAAATAATATTGTTGCATACAAACAACAAAGATGCAAACCATCCTGTGCATCCTCACAGTCTGGTCGGTGGCCTTCTTATTCACTCTATTCTAGCAATTCTCAGTTTAGTGAAGCAGGCTGGCTTGAGCCTTATCTGGTGGCAAACTGCAAAGACCAGTTTTCATCCAATCCACATTACAACAAGCAAATTCAGAGAATTTATGTCCCCCGCCATTATTGTTTATTATTTAAATGAGAAAAAATGACTGTCAATAAACTGTATTTGGAAATAAATTGTGAATTTAATCATTCTAGCATTGTTTTAAATCAAATTCCACTGTTTGTAAGAGAAACTTTTTGATAACTCATTGTTAGCTTACATAAGCTTATGACCCAACCCACATTAAAATCCAAGCCAGGCACTGATCATTTCCTGTAGTTTGGTTGTTGTGATAGGGTTTTACGTCCCACTAACATTTAAGGTCAGATGGGGACGGGACTTCGGTTTAAAGTTTCATCTGAAGGACTGGATCGAACTCACGACCCCTGATTTACAAGGCGATTAGCTTTACCACTACACCACAGAGGCTTCTATTTCCTATGGAAAGGATTAGCAATGTCACATTTGTTATATTGGATTTTGACAATATTTGTCTAACTAATGTATATGTTGACTGAAGGGTGCTGTCAGGTGTGTATCATCCCATTTTGTCAATTGCAGTTCAATTTGCTCATGACTAAGTTCAAATTGCAAAAAAAGTGACAAAAAATAATCTCAGGATAATATCCAAACCACATGCATATCTTCAGATCATGACAAAAACATCTGTAAAGTTTCAAAAGAATCGGCATAAAACTGTAGGAGGAGTTGCGCACACAAGGTACCCAGTATCCATTAACTTTGACAGTAAAAACGCCAGAAAAATGCCTAAGTTAAAATAGCAGAAAAAGTGATCTTCAGATCATGACAAAAACATCTGTAAAGTTTCAAAAGAATCGGCATAAAACTGTAGGAGGAGTTGCGCACCCAAGGTACCCAGTATCCATTAACTTTGACAGTAAAAACGCCAGAAAAATGCCTAAGTTAAAATAGCAGAAAAAGTGATAAAAAATAATTTGAGGATTATATCCAAACCACATGCATATCTTCAGACCATGTCCAAAACACCTGTGAAGTTTCAAAAGAATCGATATAAAACTGTAGGAGGAGATGCGCACACAAGGTACCCACTATCCATTCACTTTGATAGTAAAAATGTCAGAAAAATGGCTAAGTTCAACTGGCGGAAAAAGTGTTAAAAAATAATCTGAGGAATATATCCAAACCACATGCATATCTTCAGACCATGTACAAAACACCTGTGAAGTTTCAAAAGAATCGATATAAAACTGTAGGAGGAGATGCGCACACAAGGTACCCACTATCTTTTCACTTTGATAGTAAAAACGCCTAAAAATGACTAAGTTCAAATTGCGAAAAAAGTGACAAAAAATAATCTCAGGATAATATCCAAACCACATGCATATCTTCAGACCATGACTAAAACATCTGTAAAGTTTCGAAAGAATCGGCATAAAACTGTAGGAGGAGTTGCGCACACAAGGTACCTACTATATTAGGGGGACGGAAGGACGGAAGGACGGAAGGACGGACGGAAGGACGGACGGAAGGACGGAAGGACGGAATGCCGAAAACTATGTCCCTCCGCTTTTCTTCGAAAAGGCGGGGGACAATAAAAGGGCCTCGTCGCGAGAAAGCCTGTCTTCGGGGTGTCCAACAAAGCGAATTTCTAACCAGTATCTTCTGCAACAGAGACTAGCTAGAAAAGTGAAATTTCACCTGCAGCAAGTTTACATAGGATACTTTCTGAAAAGCGAATAACAAAGGCGCTGATCAGACTGCACAGATGCCAAGGCTGGTCTACTACGCCTTTGTTGTTCCCAACCCCCGGACGACAGGTTTTCTCGTGTCGTGGCCCAAATGAAGTCTCGGCTCTTAAACAGAGATTATCTTATAGGGAGATATTGAGATTTGCTCCCTTTTGCCAAAAATATCATTGAAATTGGTTGAATGGGAGAAAAGTCTCAAAGCAAATACGTAATTAAGCTAAGGATTTTGTAAAAATGTCTCACTTCAGATTCATAATTTTTTCGTCAATTTCGGCTGAACGAAATAATGATGATTTGACCTACAACTGTCTCTGCTTAATGTTACCCATGCTGATATACATCGGTGAAAGTTCAAAATTTTCAAAATCCTGAACTATAGAAATTCAAATTTTTAAACTTGCAGGATGCCTACAAAAATGAATAATTTCATGTTTGAATGGTTAATTGAGTTTAGATAATCTGAAAATTAATCAGAGAAGCTATTATAATCTCCCTAATTCAGCATTTTGAGGCTGACTTTCTATGGAAAGTCAGCCTCAAAATCCTGAATTCAGGATTAACCCTGAAAACTTTCACGCATGGGTATAAAGCTGCTATCATGGTGTTAAGGTACCTTTTCACACAGAGTAGCTCATTTAAGACTAGAAAACTAGTTTTCATTAACGGTGAAATAAATAAGCTTTATATACACTAATTATACAAAAACAAAGCATAAAATAAGAACTGAACAAACTACTCAACAGTCTACCAAAACATTTTCTACAGCATGCACGGCTGGAATGTTTATCTCAAAAATCATGAACATCTCGCCCCGAGGTTATAAAAACTTTTTCATGCTCAACTTAACTGAGCATGAAAAATCAACTGCTTAAATAAACTAACATACTGAAACAAACATTTTTCTTGCTTTATAACGCTAAGATGGTGTATTTATCCTGCTAATGAATGATAAAATGTCTACAATTGTTGGGATTTTAACATTTATGAGAGGATAAATTTCATACTCAGTTGAGTTGAGCACCAAAAAAGTTTTTTAACCTCAAGACCTGGATACATCAAGCATGCACTATTTTGTATACTCACTGTAAAGCCATGATTATGAAATTAGCATGCAAAAAATTGATAAATGTACTCGGACCTCCAGTTAAGAGTGCATAAGACCAAATAAGAATAATAAGTGTTTTGGATGACAGGTCTGAAAAATTTAGGAAGGGTAGGCACACATAATTTTTTTTTCAACAGGAATGCCTTTAAAATGCATAAAACTATATTTTTTCCAGGAAACCAGAAAAATGCTAGGTTTCCCCAGTAAATTTAGGTAGGGTTGAGTTATCTTAAACCGAGTATTTTTTTTTTATTTGGCCTTATTGAAAATTACTTTTCTCATTTCTCAATCAAAACCTATGTTGTGGGTATTCAAAAGAAACACCTCATAAATGAGAGGATTCTTTTGAACATCCAAAACACATGTTTAAATTAAAGGATAAGAAAATAATAATTTTATGCTCAGAGTTTCCTTATCTGGACTTATGAATGTAGCTATTAACTGCAATTCACAAATGGGCCTCGACACGAGAAAACCTGTCTTTGGGGGTTTGCGAACAACAAAGGAACAGACAAGCCTGCGCATCCACGCAGACTGATCAGCGCCTATGTTATTCACCTTTTAGAAACTATCATATCTAAACTTGCTACCAGCGACATTTCAATTTTCTAGCTTGTCTCTGTAGACAAATTTAGGAAGGGTAGGCACACATAATTTTTTTTTCAACAGGAATGCCTTTAAAATGCATAAAACTATATTTTTTCCAGGAAACCAGAAAAATGCTAGGTTTCCCCAGTAAATTTAGGTAGGGTTGAGTTATCTTAAACCGATTATTTTTTTTTATTTGGCCTTATTGAAAATTACTTTTCTCATTTCTCAATCAAAACCTATGTTGTGGGTATTCAAAAGAAACACCTCATAAATGAGAGGATTCTTTTGAACATCCAAAACACATGTTTAAATTAAAGGATAAGAAAATAATAATTTTATGCTCAGAGTTTCCTTATCTGGACTTATGAATGTAGCTATTAACTGCAATTCACAAATGGGCCTCGACACGAGAAAACCTGTCTTTGGGGGTTTGCGAACAACAAAGGCACAGACAAGCCTGCGCATCCACGCAGACTGATCAGCGCCTATGTTATTCACCTTTTAGAAACTATCATATCTAAACTTGCTACCAGCGACATTTCAATTTTCTAGCTTGTCTCTGTAGCTGAGGAGATTGGTTTGAGTCTCGGTTTGTCGGAAACCCCTAAGACAGGTTTTGTCGTGTCGAGGCCCAAATATTATCATCTGCTGTTGTATTTTGGAAGTTTTTGTAGCAAACAGTATGGACCCAGATCAGACTGCTCTATATCAATCCATATGATCTGGGTCCATACTGTCTGCATCCAAGTTAAAATCAATCTTCAGTTTAAGTAAAAATTTCAGCAGATAACAATTCTTAACAGTTGAAATTTTCAGCTGCCTTTTCGACTGGCAGTTAAAAAGTTAATAAGATTCAGTTTGAAATACAAAAGAAATGTACCATAATTACCACAGCTATTTTGATATAGGTCTAACCAAAATTAGTAAAACCTATCCAGACTGCTCTTAAAGTCCCTATTGCAAAGGTGAGAATGGAGTTTAACTCTTTCGTTGCTATCGGCAGCATTTGTCGTCTGCTAATAAACTTTCCATATACTGAATGTCGGTCCAAATCATTTTATATTTTATAAGTGTTCAGGGGATAAAAATCCACTCCTTCCCTCGTAATTGCGTGTATAATCTAGAAGGGATGAGTAATTCTTCCCATAGCACTCGTCCTACAGGATGAGTGCTTTGGGGGAGAATTACTCGTCCTTTCTAGTTTCACCCTAAAATCTGAGAGTGAAACTAGCATTTTCTGAGTATTGACTGTGAAATCTTTTTGTCAGTATATGGGATGCAGTTGTGAATTTGACTGGGTAAATTATATCATTTTAACAGTGATTTAAGGCACTTTATGTCATATTACTCCCTTATGTTCTTTATTGCATAACAAGTACATGTGATTGCAGGACAAGTGAAAATTGTAAGTCACTCGTCCTGCAGGACAAGTGCAATATTGAAAAATTGAGTAACAGATGAATTCAGCATCTCATCCCTGCTATTCCTAGTCAATCCAATGGTGTGGATGAAAAACATCACAGACCCTGATTAGCTGTATTCATCAGAAACCATCTGATCTGATTCTACACTGGTATCTTTAAATAATAGGCAATAAAATTTTGAAGAAGTTGTATGCACAGTGCATTTATTAGGTCTAATTCAGTATCTTAAAATAAATCTTAACACAAATCAGAAATCTTAACACAAATCAGAAATCTTAACACAAATAAGAAATCTTAACACAAATAAGAAATCTTAACACAAAGACAAACTGAGAGCAATACAAAACGACAATTAAAATTCATTTAATTATTCCAAATTTATGTAATAAATACTATCTACTAGTGGTCTAACTCTGACACTCAAACTGGTTAAATCATAACAATCCTTAAATTAAAATCAAACCAAGATTAATAACAAAATACTCAAAAATGTTTTTCATAAGTATACAAAAGAGGACTCGTTTTTCAATTCAATAAAAATTCATTCTTTTGTGAAAAGCCATTTATATCCTTATTTGTGTGTGAAATTTTCTGAATTATTTTCTTGCCCTCAAGTTTTTCTCATTGTGGGACGTAGTGCAGATCATTGGTGAGGCTGCAATTGGCTGTCTCGTCATGGTCTGAACTGAACTGTTCAGACCATGAGGAGACACAGTAAATTACAGCCTTACTGTTTACAAAATATCACATTTATGGATCTCTAGGCTTAAATGGATTGGGGAAAAAAATGATTATGCCACATCATTTTTTCTATCATAGTGTCCAACCAAAATTGCTAAACCTACCAATCTATTCGGCCATCAAAAACTAATCTGCTCAGGAATAAGACATTTTCAAAGTTCTAACACTTGAAGAGCCAATTGCTACTGTAGCAGATAATAAAATTAGATAAAACAGCATTTTTTGTGTAAAATTGTGAATAAATTTCTTTATCCATCAGTTTCAACAAGTGTTTCGGACGCTCAAAAGAACCGTCTCATTGAGACGGTTCTTTTGAATACCCAAAACATATGTTTTGGATGAGAAATAAGACAATAATTTTTACTTACACACTCTTGTTTCTTCTACATTTTCCAAGAAAACATGACTTGTTATTTCATGTGTTTGACTGAATTTCTATGAGCTCTCTTCTAGATCTACACTGTTTTGTACCCCGGCATCCAATTTAGGTTACCTTGCACCCCCCCCCCCAGGACAATTTTTCATGGGTGCCAAATTGTTCATTGGGACCCCCTGGATGGGAAACGAAGATGTCCTCAAAAAAATTTTGGTTTGGGCTATGTGAAATTGCATGGTTTCTATGCCAACCCATAGAGAATTTGAGAAGGGGGGTCTGCCTATAAAATTACTCATATCTCAGCTGTTACTTATCCTAGACTACTAAACTTAATACCAAATTAAAGCTTAGACATATGCCTATTATCCCCTTGTTGCATATGGAAATTATCTAATTTGCATATTCATAAATATTTATGAAAACATTAAAAATGTGTTTCGCGAATGGGGGTATACGTACAAGATCAATAATATCTCAGCTGCTTTTAGTCGTAGAGTACTAAAATTTGTACTAAATTAAAGCTAAGACATATGCTTTTTATTCCATGGTCAAATATGCAAGGTACCATATTTGCATAATTTGCATATTCATGAATATTAATAAAAACGCTAAAAAATAAGGGAAAATCATTACAAATATAAATAGGCTGATTTCATCCCAATATTGTCATTGTTGCATGTTTTAATATAATCAATGTTACAATTTGGCAGGTCCAATCATCCAGTGGTCCTATATGAATATTATCTCATTTGAATATTCATGAAAATGCATGAAAACTTAAAAAAATGAGAAAAATCACGTAAAAACTATAAGCCTAGGGGAGGGGTTAAGGTACGATCTATCCTGCACTCCTAGGGCCTTTTAAATTCATGCCAAATTGTTCAGTGGGACCCTCAGAATGTGAAATGAAGTTCTCCTCACAAGAAATTAGGTATGGGCTACGTGAAAATGCATGGTTTCCATGGCAACCGCTTATATGATTCTTGAGATTGGGGGGTAGGCCTACAAATTCAATCATATCTAGGGTTCTACTTATCCTAGAGCACTAAAATTGGTGTCAAATTAAAGCTTAGACAAATGTCTTTCTTCCTGTGGTCAGATTTGTAAATCATCTAATTTGCATATTTATGAATATTAATGAAAACCTACAAAAATGAAGTAAAGTCATAAAAAAACAGTATAATTGAACATATTTCAGCACAAAAACATCATCAAACCACCATTGTTGCCAGTTTTTATATCCTCAGTGATTCAATTTGATAAGTTCTTTCATCCAGTGGTCCTATATGAAAATTATCTCATGGTCCTATATGAAAATTATCTCATTTGCATATTCATGAATGTTAATGCAATCTTAAAATGATGGAAAAAAACATAGGTAAACTATAGTATGCAACGGGGGTAATCAGACCTAAATTGCACACATCAGACATTTTATTATGGTCATAATTTTGTCCAATAGTACCACTTAAATGTAAAAAAATATTGTCCTCAAAAATAAATGTTATTTGGGTTTTTGAAATTTCATGGTTTCCATGGCAACCCATTATGCCGACTGTAAAGAATGGGGGTATACGTACAGAAAATACTCATATTTTAACAACATCTCATCCTAGATTACAAAATATGGTACCAAACTAATCCCTGGACACAGCAGTTTAATTTGGTAGTTAGATATGCAAATTATCTAATATCCATATTCATGAGTATTAATGAAAACTTTAGAAATGAGAGATAAAATCTCAGAAAAATTAAGGGGTGTATGTATAAAATTACAAATATCTCAGCTGCTATAGGTCCGAGTGAATCAAACTTGGTGCCAAGTCAATGCTTAGACATAATACTTTTACCTTAAGTTCAGCTTTGAAAAATAGTTAACATAAATAATTATGAATTTTAATTAAAACAGAAGAAACAAATCAAAAATCGCGGAAAAATTAAGGGGGTGTACTTACAAATCTAATAATATCTCAATTGCTAAGTGCCCCAGAGTACCAAAATATGTTTTAAATTAATGCTAAGACAATAGTATGTTTAACAAATCATCAAATTTTAAAATGGTCACATTATAATATTCATGAATATTGATGAAACCATGAGCATTTTGAGAATAATATTTGAAAATGAAGGGGATATACCTACAAAATTACTCATATCTCAGCAGCTTATAGCCCTTACGTAGCAAACAAGGTGCCAACTTATTGCTATGATACAGTCCTTTATCTCAATGGTAATATTTGCCAGTTGTCATGAAAATTAATATAAACATTAGAATAAAGAGAAAAATCGCCGAAAAATGAATGGGGTATACCTACAAAATTACCAATATCTTAGCTGCTAATTGCCCTAGAGTAGCAAGCAATATACTTAATTTAAGTATATGCATAGCAGTTTTACCTAGTGGGAAGATATAAGAATTAACTAATTTGTTTAAGATCATTATTAATAAAAACTTTAAAAATACAAGTAAAAAATGTATACAAATTGATAGCAGTGTACTTACAAAATTACTCATATCTCAGCTGTTATAAATTTTATACTTTTTTTCTTTTACTCAATTTTACTTCTGATTATGCTGTTTGATATGGTACAAAGCTTGCTACTATTGGGCAATTGGAAGCCAAGATATGAATCACTTTGTAGCTATACCTCCTTAATTTTCCTGTATTTTTTCTTAATTTCTCATGTTTTCATCAATATTCATGCGAATTTAAATTTGATGTGTTATGAATTGGATCATTTTGGTAAACATGTTGCCTCTATGCATTGACTTAAAATCAGGTTTGTCACTATTGGGCACTTAACTACTGAGATATGAGTAATTTTGGAAGTGCACCCCCTTGATTTTTCAGCAATTTTTCTTTCATTTCTTCTGTTTACATTAAAATTCAAAAATATTCATGATAAATATTTTTCATATTACACCTTATGGTAAAAGTACAATGTCTAAGCATTAAATTGGCACTAGGTTTGATACACTGAAACACATGGTAGGTGAAATGTTTGTCATTTTATATGTACATCCCTTAATTTTTCTAAGATTTTTTCTTTAATTACAAAACTTTTCATTAATATTCATGAATATTCAAATGAGATAATTTTCATATAGGACCACTGGATGAAAGAACTTATCAAATTGAATCGCTGAGGATATAAAAACTGGCAACAATGGTGGTTTGATGATGTTTTTTGTGCTGAAATATGTTCATTTATGTTGTTTTTTATGATTTTACTTCATTTTTGTAGGTTTTCATTAATATTCATAAATATGCAAATTAGATGATTTACAAATCTGACCACAGGAAGAAAGACATGTGTCTAAGCTTTAATTTGACACCAATTTTAGTACTCTATGATAAGTAGAACCCTAGATATGATTGAATTTGTAGGCCTACCCCCCAATCTCAAGAATCATATAAGCGGTTGCCATGGAAACCATGCATTTTCACGTAGCCCATACCTAATTTCTTGTGAGGAGAACTTCATTTCACATTCTGAGGGTCCCACATAACAATTTGGCATGAATTTAAAAGGCCCTAGGAGTGCAGGAAAGATCGTACCTTAACCCCTCTCCTAGGCTTATAGTTTTTACGTGATTTTTCCTCATTTTTTTGAGTTTTCATGCATTTTCATGAATATTCAAATGAGATAATATTCATATAGGACCACTGGATGATTGGACCTGTCAAATTGCAACATTGATTATATTAAAACATGCAACAATGACAATATTGGGATGAAATCAGCCTATTTATATTTGTAATGATTTTCCCTTATTTTTTAGCGTTTTTATTAATATTCATGAATATGCAAATTATGCGAATATGGTATGTTGCATATTTGACCATGGAATAAAAGGCCTATGTCTTAGCTTTAATTTAGTACAAATTTTAGTACTCTACGACTAAAAGCAGCTGAGATATTATTGATCTTGTACGTATACCCCCATTCGCGAAACACATTTTTAATGTTTTCATAAATATTTATGAATATGCAAATTAGATAATTTCCATATGCAACAAGGGGATAATAGGCATATGTCTAAGCTTTAATTTGGTATTAAGTTTAGTAGTCTAGGATAAGTAACAGCTGAGATATGAGTAATTTTATAGGCAGACCCCCCTTCTCAAATTCTCTATGGGTTGGCATAGAAACCATGCAATTTCACATAGCCCAAACCAAAATTTTTTTGAGGACACCTTCGTTTCCCATCCAGGGGGTCCCAATGAACAATTTGGCACCAATGAAAAATTGTCCTGGGGGGGGGGGTGCAAGGTAACCTAAATTGGATGCCGGGGTATTGGTCTAACTCAACAACTGAAGATTCATCAGAATGATATTGGCCTCATTGCAGGAAAACCTGATTTTGTCGTATCAGGGTTCATACAAGCAGGAGTAAAATGTAAGGACTATTCAAGGACTTCTAAAAACCTCTCCAACAGTTTTCAAGGACTTAAAGTGAATGAAAAATACTGATCTAAGTTAAAATTTTTACTTAAGATCTGCTAGACTGAGATAATGGAGCCATTAGTACTGGAAAATTAGTATAAACTTGTTGTGCCTGTATTTGGTGCAGCATATGCTGCACCGAATAAAGGCACAACAATTTTATACTGGTTTAGGTCTCTATCAACAGTGCCAAGTCCTACAGAAAATAGTAGAGTTCAAGGTTGTTTTCAAGGCTTTTGGGTGATTTTCCAGTACTTTTCAAGGCATCTATGTAATTTTCAAGGACTTTTCAAGAAAACCCTCTAAATTCAAGTAGTTTTCAAGCTTGTGCGAACCCTGTGTATGCTAACAACAAAGGAGCAGACCAGGTTGTACATCTGCAGTCTGATCAGTGCCTTCATTATTCATTCTCTGGAAAGTGCAACTTGCAACATGCAAACTTTCAATATTGTAGCTAGTATCTGTTGCGGAGTAATCGGATTTACCCTTGCCTGGTGGCAAATCTTAAAGACAGTGTTTCTCAGGAGTCCTATCTTATTTTTATCATTTATCTAGATCACTTTACACAAGATCTTTAATACCACTGTTTATTTATCATCTCTAGTTTATTTCTTTTAAACCAAACTAAGATGAGTAGCAGAATGAACATACCCGTAAACTAGTTAAAAATCATAAAAGTAAATCAGAATATTCTAAGCATATGCCCAGTATTTCAAAGTTTTAAGCTTAACAAGTAACAGAAATTACATATTAAGCTAAAACATCCCCCTTCCTCCCCTCAATCCCATCTTTTAACAAGATATGTCACAGAAACGTGTTAAATGCCCCCAAAGGAATTGGTCTAACACAAGACACATTTTTCTAAAAACTAGGTCAGAAGTCAAGGTCATGGTCACAATGCCTCGGATATGGTAAGCGGCATTCCGCACTCATATGATGCATCCAAACTCAATTTCGGATTCCAACCTCAAAGAATATAGGAGATATGCTCCTGACACTATTATTCTACAAACTAGGTCAGAGGTCAAGGTCACAGTGACCCCAAAATGGTACGCAGTGTTGTGCCTAGGTCAAGATTTCTTGGGGACACAGGTGTCTGTCTACCTGAATTTCAGGGGGGACATTTACAAATTCTGGGGGACACACCAACTCTTTCAAATTTCTACCTGTTAAATTCAATAGTTATCTGGAAATTTCTGTTCATTTTTGTATTTAAATTTGAGCTTGATGTTGATAGTTTTGGCTCGAGAAGGGGTGTAGATGACAGTGAAGTAGTTTCTGCCATTGCCCTAATTCACCAGGAAATTTACTATTTCTATATTAAAATAGATTTTATCTAGCCTTTTACTAAATGAAATTCGGGTTTTCCCCCATTCTTGTATTGGACTGGTTGTGAAATCAATATCCAATGCAACATTTATCATAGGTAAATACAATGTGCACAGTCTAAATTGCGCTATTTACTTCTCTTTATTAAGTTACACTAAATACAGAAATGGTAATAAACATCGTAAAAGAAAGCAGATTTTGGAGGTGCGCCCTTAGGCCTGTGCTGGGTGCAGTTTTAAGGGAAATCAGCGGTAAAATCGTGGGAATCCAGCAATGCCACGCTCCAGATGCAACACTGGGTACGAGACACTCCGGCATTCCCAGATGCATCTACAGACCAATTTTGGGATTCCTACCTCAAAGAATATAGGAGATATGCACTGGACAGGAAGCGTTACGGACCGACAGTGTGATTACAATATGCCTCCCAAAATTCTATCGGGGCATAAAAAAGCTATATTCGTAAAACACTATGTTTCTGGAAATTTTTGTCACAAGTACACAGACCAGACAACATTATGCCACCAAAGTTATTACCAGGGGCATTAAAATATATTTTTATGACAAAACCCAAGCACATGGGCCGACAAAATTTTTGAAACTACTATGGCGATCCAATGTGACTGTTTTTCTTTTCAACAAAATTGCTATTGCAAATATGTATACTCATTAAGTATAGTGAAGGTACAAAACATCTATATCTGAGACTGTTTATTGATAATATCAGGGTTTTTTCTCAGCATTTTGGGAACATGACCCGACCCCTAGAATTGGGAATTTTCGCGTTGTTTTATACAAAAATGGGAAAAAACACACCCTATTATAAAAACAAAAATATCAAGTATAACAATAGCCCCCCTTTGCTGCACTGTAGTACAACCAGTTGTATCTACGTTCATATTTTGATGACATAAACAGTCGCTGGTCTGGAACTAGACATGTATCTTGTGTGCTCTGGGACCCATCAGACGATTTATTGTCATCGCTGCTGTCATGATTTGAATGAGTGTCATCACACTGAGAAGGTACACCAGCGGATGTCGACGGACAATTTTTTGTGGAAGCAGACGATTCGGCAATTTCTGACTATGCTTCTACTTTTTCAGTCTGTTTGGGGGTGATATTTGCAGAATTCTCCGATGCTAATGCTTGCTGACGAAAAAGCACATCTATTTTTTTTACTTGACTCCGTTTTTTTTAGTTTCTTTCTGTAATATTTCCTATTGTGCGACATCGCGAAAATATGTTCCAAGCTTTTTCTTTTTTTGTTGTGAGAAAGGTGCCCTGTTTAATCTAAATTAATACGCCAGAGTAGGGTACCAGTAAAATAAACCATGTGTGTTTATTACAATCTCCCCGGCACCTTCTCGAATAAATTCTGCTGAATTGCCGCAAAGGGACGTTACCATTTGGGAGTTTGCAATATTTGGTTATTTCCCTTGTATCATTCGGACTGTTCGGACCTGCTCTTTCAACCACAAAAATAAACATTGTAAAATGGCGATATTTTGTTATTTTTTCTCCCGTTTTTTTTGTTCCTTGAATTGGGAATTTTCTTATTCAAATTGGGAAAAAAACATACTTTTTGGCATTGGCAACACGACCGAATATCGGTCGTCAAAACGGGCCAAAAAAAACCCTGAATATGAAAAACATATTTATTCCTTTTTGTATTGTTAGCAACGTAACTTAAAAAAAAAGGATTTTTCTTTTTAGGGCTATTAAAGCAGATTTATGATTTTATTTTGAACTTTCAATATACATTCATTTAGTTATGAATCTATTTTTATAAAATATCATATATGTATTTATTTGATTATTTGTGCAGAGGAAGCCAAGGTGGCTCTAACTCTTTGAATGCTGGGTAATTTTGCATGTTTTTTGTCATGTGCTAATAGTGTGATTATTTTCAAAATCATATGTTTGTTTCTTTTGATACTATACGTCCCAGTCAACAATTTTTCAGTCATGTTGGGATGGGTCTTCCTTGGTTGAACCAATAATAAGCAGAGGATAATGTATCTTGCTCAAGGACACAACACAGCACCCCAGTGAGGCCTGTACCTGCAACCCCAAAGAGGCCAATATTAATTTATTTTTTATTCCAATAACTGAACTATGAAACTAACAAGGTGGCTGTCCGAATTTAGCAGTCTGTCCGAATATACCCGACTTTATCCTAGGAGGAAAAGAGTTAAAATAGAGCTGAAAAGCAGGATACCAATCCTTAATCATAAAAACAACAACACTACCCCTTTTTCAACAAGTTAACATTAGTATCCAAAAACATCTTAAAATCATATAGGAAAGATTAAGTTACATGCAAGGACTTCCATTTTCTTTTACACGATCTTTTTTTCCCTATAAATTAGTTAAGCTTTCAAGTCCAATCAAAGTAGCTAAATATTACTACATTTCAAGGCCTAAAGGAGATTTTTCAGAAATTGTTATTTTCAAGTACTTTTGTACCAGCCCTCTATTTTCAAGAACACTGCCCTATTTTAGCCTTTCAACTATGTTATCTTTTCAAGAACTTTTCATGTCATTAAGATCATTTTACATGACTTTTTAAGACAAATTTTAATTGCAAGTACTTTACAAAAAAAGCCCTCGAATTTCTCATAACTCTGCCCTATTTCAGCCAGTTATGTAAAAGTCAAATATTTTTTTAAACCTGTTTGATGATTATTCAACACTTAATTTGCAAGTGTTTTTACAAGACAGCCCTCTAATTTTCAAGTACTTTTCAGAAACTTGCAGTAATTAAGTGTGGTCTGCTGCATATTTTTGCTATGACAACAGATTACTTTATAGTTGCAGGTAAACCCTTTGGAACCTAAACAGACTGCTTTTTTTTTTGTTGTTTTTTTTGTTTTTGTTGCTTTACGTCCCATGTCAACAGCTATGGTCATTGCGGGACGGTCAGTTCACCTAACCACACTTTTTTCCTGGGCAAGCTTGAACAAGCAGTTAACCAGTAATCCTGCACATACTTTCGCTTGTAACTGACAACAACCTAAACAGACTGCTTTATGGGAGCAGTCTGATCAGGGTCCAAAGTATTGTAATTTTGGCATCAATAGTATAACAGCATATGAGAAAGCCGGCCACTCAACCAGACTTGTCCAAAAAATGTCTTGTGTCCAGAAACGTCTCAATATCAGGGTCAGTAGGTAGGCAAATTTCTTTTTTAAAGCTGCATAGTCTGTAACTTTTGATATTTTTCGAAATTTATTATTTACTTTTTAAATCATTTGTAAAAGTAGAATTAAGTTGTTTTCACAATAAATCTGTTCACTATAGCTGAAAACTGCACGGAAAAGTGAATTATCTTATAAAACAGGTGTGTTTTTCTCTTGTTGGTAATTATTTGCGTCCCTCCAATAATTATAGACAGTTAATTTTAACATAAATGCTGTTGTTTTGATACTGACAATTTGTTAAGATTTACGAAATTGGTAAAATGTTTACCTGAATTTTAGTTATTTTACTGTGTTCTTGAAAAATAGAAACATCAGTTCTAAAATTAAAAGATCAAAAGTTACAGACTATGCAGCTTTAAGGTTTTAAAAATAAAATATAGGAAGAACTTTAAAATGTGACATTCAAATTACCATGAAAATAGAAAAAAATCTCAGATGTCCAATTTTTTTTTTGAGTTAGCCAAAAAAAAAAGTAGGGTCGGTAGGGTTTCTGGAAACAAGCATTTTTTTGTTTGGCCCTATAACAATGAACTGGTAAATGGAAGACTTCATAATTTAAGAGATCTTGGTTTCAGCACTGACACAAACTTTCTTGCCATTTCTGTCATAACCAGTTGATCGTCTGTCTTTCCACAGGCCACTTTTTCAAACTTTCTGTTCAACTGAAAGAGAAACACATAAGCTGGTTAACCCTTTTCATTATGATGGATTTTTCCCATGCATGTTGGTACAATAAGTATGGAATTGCCCATTTTGTATTTTTAGGGGGCACAGGTCATTTTTTTTTTTTAAAAATATGATGCATAAATTTCTGTTCCTGAAGATTGTTTTGATCTTAGCAAACAGTGCTGACCCTGATGAAATGCCGCTTCATGCGGCATTTCATCAGGGTCAGCACTGTTTGCCAAAGGACCTGCTTATACGTATCAATCATGTAAAAGGGTTAATACGGTTGCACTATAATGCCATTAGATATATCATATGACACCATGTCATGCAGAATATGTTTATGTACTACACTCCTCCCTAATTTTTATCCTGTTAACCTTAGGAATTAGTTATAAGAATGTATTTACATGTAACAAGCAGAGTGGAAAACAGTGTGAATCCAGATAACAATATAACAGGCAGACTGGTTAAGCAGATTAGACTAAGCAATTTAGTGAATAGCCAGGCTGCACTTTTTAGAAGTCTCTGATGAGCAAACATGTACGGTTTTTAGTGGTGTAGTTCAAAATGTACTCAAGGCAGTTTCATTAAAGTTGCACCAAGTTTGATTCTAACACACCTCGCCTATAAAGCCAATGGTTAAATTCAATGATTTATTGGTTGATAAATCACCGCACACCAGTGCACAGACTGGGCAACGGCTGGCACATCGTCATTCAGTCGCCAGTTTGATTTTCATGCCGTCATCTATCACATTTGGCCATGTAAGGTTGACAATAGACGGCTTAGTGTCGTTTTTATAACTATAGGACATTCAAAACGTACCTAAAATACGCGTTTGCGTCAAAACAATAGTTTCAGGAAATTCTAACAGTCTGTTCAAGATGGAGGAATTGTTAAAGACTCTGAAGGATTCTTTCTAATTTTAATTATTTCGTGTGCTAAATCAAAATAAATTTGCACTGGCCATGAATTGTTGCTAAATATATCACTGTCTGACAGTCTGTCGTAAATGAATAAATCATTTGCGCTTCGCACTCATGATTTATTCACTTTAACGACTGACCTCCAGCCAGTGATATATCATGCAACAAATAACTGCAAGCGTGAATCTATTTCTTAATTATAAGCATTATAAGATGAAATTTCTTACCTGAACACTAGATGATTTTGTTGGAGTTTCATTGAACTGGATTCTCTTGATGGATTTCTTTGTTGGCTTAGACTGTAAAAAAGGATATATGAGATGGTATCCAGCGTAAGGTACAAGCTTGCTTGTGCAGATGTACAGCCTGATCAGAATATTTCATGGACTTGTATCTTAGCTGTACACTGGCTCAAACTTATGAACATGATTTAGGGAATGACAATGAAGGCAGGCTGATTCTCTTTTACATTTGGGCCTCGACTATAGAAAACTTCTTCTGGGGTTTGCGAGCAACAAAGGGGCAGACCAGCCTGCGCATCCGCACAGACTGATCAGCGCCTATGTTATTCGCTTTTTGGAAAGTATCATTTGTAAACTTTCTACAAGCCAAATTTCAATTTTCTAGCTAGTCTCTGTAGCTGAGGAGAGGGGTTTGATTCTCACTTTTTCGGAAACCCCGAAGACAGGTTATGTCGTATCGAGGCCCATTTCGATCTTGTCATACTCATATCTGTACCAAGTCTTAAAATCCTAAAAGGACCTCGGACAGTCTTAATGAAGGATTGCCCATAAAAATGACCAGAGAAAAGTTTCAAAGAAAATGATATTTTTTCTATGAGAAAGATAGTAGGTTCAATCCTCGACTTATCCACAAAAGCCGTTTTCTCATTGGACAAGTGCCTATTGAAAAATATGGGCTGAAAACTCTGTTTTTGCTATCCAACATATAGAAAATAGAAAAAGTTTTACTGAAGTGCTTTCCCCCCCGTGACCAAAGTAATCCTTTTGCATACAGTTGTAGTTTTACATTTCACACATCATATAAAAACGGCATGATTGGTCACGGGGGGGGGGGGGGGGGGGGGGGGGGGGGGGGGGGGGGGGGGGGGGGAACGATGTCAAAATGCTCAAAAACGCTTTATTATAAAACCTTATTAAAACTTATTTTGTAAAGACCTGTAGGTAAATGGCATGTATCAGAGCTTTAGTTATGAGTGCTTACAAAGTAATTAATTGTCTCATTTCTCAACCAAAACATATGTTGTGGGTACTCAAAAGAACCGTCGCAATGAGACAATTCTTTTAAGCACCAAATTGTAGATAAAATCTGATGTATAAGAAAAATATTAACGATTTTACGCTCAACATCTGTGTTTATCTAGACTATGATTTATACAGTATGCAGATATGATACACCTCAGTGCACAAGTCAACTGGATGAACTTGAAACATTACAGGTAATAGTCAAAAGTCATTGACAGCACACTTCTTTAGATGAAACAATGTAATCTTCTCAATCCGAATTTTATGCAAACCCATCACTTTCGCCTCAATTTTTATGCCGCAAACATAATATTTACATGTATTTAGGTGAATACTCGACGAATCTTTGACTTTCTGTGAAATGAAATTTGGTCACATAGATTACCCCCACCCCCTAAACCCTAACTTCCTGGCATAGTTATGCAATATTTTCAAAATATTTTTATATTGCTAGGTTCACTAAATGTAAGGGTTTGGTTTAAGCACAAAACTATAGTTGTCAGTTATGCATTATCCTAGCCACAGGCTGTCAAAATTTGGGCAGATTGAATTGGAAACTGTCCGAGGTCCTTAGTAATAGTAGTTCCAGAGAAAACTTTGATAGTAAAAAGCATACACACAGATTCGCACACTATACACTATTACAGGAAAAGTTGAACCTATATATCCCATGTAAAATTTGCATAGGGTGGTATAAAAATGATATGGTAGAAAAGTTTAAATATATGTTTAGTTTCCAAAAATTCAGTTATCAAATTTTGCACTTGCTAAATCATGATTTTATCAAAATAGCTAGTAGATATTACTATCACTTTCTTATTTTAGTACACAACTGCTATCAGGCCTAAAAAAGTTGTTAGCTTCAGGTAACCCCTGACCATGCCTAATGTTTGTTTGTGTTTTGCTTTAACTCCCAGCCAACAGTTTTTCCATCATGTAAGGAAAACTTCTGGGTTGAACCAACCAGCACTAAGCAAATCAGGGTCTACATTGTTGATGAAGACAAAATTGGTCTCCAGAGACAGAATTACAATATCTTTTTGATATAATAAACTGGTGACCCCTCAATATATACATGGACCATCCTGACTTTATTGTACATTATGTAACATATGTAGATTTATGGAAAATACCATTGGTCTGAAAAGGGTTAACTTGTTTTACCTTCTTATCCTTGGATGTCCTAGGCTGCTGAAAGACCTCCTCAACAGACTTCCCACCAAGAGTATCCTTTATTACCGAGGGTGGTGAAAACAGAATACTTGTATCTCCAATAAGTGATTTGCTCTGGAAAAAATATACATGTAAAATAAAGCATGGAACTCAATGTTGAACATGGCTATGTCAAGGCATCAATCAGTTAACCTAACTATTTTTGATTAGCAGACCCAGGCCTTGAGGATATAACACTTTTTCATGCTTATCTCAACAGAGCATGAAATTTATCCTGATCTTAAAATGTTAAAATGCCAACAATTGTTCTTTTGAGTAGCCACAACATGTTTTGGGTGAAAAATAAGAAAATGAATTATTACGCACTCTCATTAGGCCTGTCCATAATCCTGTCTTTTAAAAAACCTGCTGGGCAACTATTCTTTAACCCATTTATGGAATGTTCCAAATCCAAATTTAAAAAATTCTGCAGTCTGATCTGGTTCTGCACTGTTTCCATGTCCTGTAAAATGAATACGCTCAACCAATACACTTACCTCGCACTATTTTGTTTTCATTCTTTACGTCCCAGTCAACAATTTTTCAGCCATGTTGGAACGGGTCTTCCTAGGTTGAACCAGTACTTAACAGCAGATAAAGTGCCTTGGTCAAGGATACAACATAGTGACTCTGACGGCTAGAAACCCTTCAATCCCCAGTCAAATGCTCTACCAGCTGAGCCACTGTGCTCCGCTTACCTTTTGATATTATACATATTGTGATATAATTACCATGATAAGATATCTGTTGTGATAAGTATTAAACTAGAATAAAGATACTGGAATGAATAAAATACATGGAACTATGCAAAATTCAATGAATAAACAGGCTCTGGGGCTATTAGGCGGTGAGCCAATACCCAAAATTTTGGAAGTCGGTATCATCAGACCTGAACAATTCCCCCTATGATTTTCATCTAGGGCTATGTGTGTAGACTTGTAAAATAATGGGGGGCCATGTACTGGTGGTAGCTTTATGGGTAAAAACTGTATGTCTATTACGTTACCCCTAAATTTCACAAGACAGCATATTAAATACAAACTGTTAAAATAAGTAAAACTTGATTTAGTAAGAATAACTTTGCACTTTTTAATTGTTTAATCTCTTTGCTCTAATTTAAGATATATTTAGTGACCGTTTTGATCACCAGACCGTTACCTACGTTACAATTTTAGATCCTCTTTAGGCTATTTGACAATGCATCTATGTTTGTTCTTCTGAAGTATATCTTGACTGTTTTTACTGTTCAAAACACATTTGAACTGTCAAAGGGTATAGGAAATATGCATTACAGTATATAAAACAAAAGTATCTGCCATTAGTTGTTAGCTATAGGGCTTATTACGTAAAACCCTATCGTTAAATTGTTATACAAAAAATCAAATAAAGTTTGAATTAGACTGCAGATTCATCAAAATGTTTAAATGCAAACAAGAGACATGGTTTTCACATATTCTAGCTGCCACCTAAATATATTCAGCAGAAAATGTTTTCTGAACTGCTTCCAAATAGCTGATTTGCAGTAACGCATATAACAGGTTTTAATTATTTTGTTCAATGGCCGTTGTCTTAGCGATTTTAAGTAGGATTAAACCTGAATTTCAGCTTGAGAATAAGCATGGACTAATGCACATATTCTTGTGACGACTCTTTGTGAATACTTTTTGAAGAAGTTAGACATTAAAAGGTCTGCTCAGCTGCAGAGAAAAGCCAGAATTCTTACTATTCCAGTATAAAAAATGAAGGCAACATGCTAAGAACAGGCCAGCAGCAATGACCTGGTAGAAATGGACCAACGAAAAAATCAAATGTGATCATTTTTGAGACAAACTGATGTTGAGAACCAAAAAGATCCTAATTAAACAAGAAATAAAACTAAAACAACACAAGATAGACTTGTTATCTGCCTACAATTAATGCCCACGCCACTAATCTGTCGACAGTCAATGAACTTCTAAACCAGGCAATGAAGATAGCGAGAAAGCTTGACGTAAAAGTAGTTTGTGTATTTGACCAGACATTACCTGCGAAAGTCATTGATATATAATGGAAAGATGAAGAAAAAATGCATACCATAATTGTGGCGATGGGTGCATTTCACACGATTTGTAATTTTCTTGTAACAATTGGAAAGAGACACTGGTTTGAGAGACATAGCAGATTTGTCGGCAGTCATTGCAGAAGGTTTAATAGAAAATGTACTAGAAGGCAGACAGTACAACAGGACAGTCTGGGTCCACAAGATATATATATATATATATAAAGCACTTCAAAGATTGATTTGGAAGGGATTCTATTCTGGGATAGGCACAAATCACTCTGAGATCAGTCAGAAGCTGCAAGAAACCCATAACAAATTTGCAGATCTTCATAAAAAGCTTAACAGAAGAACAATTTGAACATGTTCTCAAAAACGAAAGCTGTACAAGAATATTCCAACTCTTCAACGAATACCAGAATGTACTAAGAAATGATATAGGAGATGTTTCATGTTTCTGGATGAGCTACATAGATATGGTGGAAATACTGTTTGACCTAATCAGGGTTTTGAGGGAGCGTAACTGGATGCTCCATCTACGATAAAATCAGTGATAACATGGATGTTTGCATATGATAGACTAAACTATGCAAAATACCCACCAGTATACTGTAATCAGATGCAAAACTTACCTATGAAACATCCAGAAGTACAGAGCATTTGAAGAAATGCAGTTGAGGATGGCAAACACATTTGGATATATACCTGCTGATCAAGCAATTGAGGAAACAGCAAACAAAGGCACATTAGACAGCAGGTCCCACGAAAGGATTCAGTTTAAACCCTGGAGCAGTAGGCAAATGCTACCTTACGGCAGAGTATAGAAGTATTTGTTTGCTAAATTTGAAGGGGATGGTCCAGGAAAAGCCACCAGGTGTTTCTAATGCAGATTTAGAACCAGCAAGAATAAAAAAGATAAACAAAGCACCCAGGATGTTGTCAACCTACTATAAACAACATGGGTGAACCCACTCTCCACACATTATGACCTAATCTCAATTGCAACTGCATCAGAAGCACAACCTGATGTTAAACATTACGTTATTAATGCTCAAGAGAAAGGAGGAAAGACTTGTAATGAATTTCAAAAGTCACGCCTTGAAGAGAATGCATATAAGGACAGCCTTAACTATAGCTTCTGACCTTCAGTTTCCAAAAAAAAAAAGAATAAAAAAAGACAAAAGTTCCTGGAAAAGGTGTTATTCTAAAAGAAGATAGGAGATTGTTTGGGAATATGGTTTTGGTTGCTACAGGTAGTAATCTGGATATGAGGGAAGTTTTGAAGCATCCTTCAGACCTGTTACTTTGGGCATTGTCTAATTGTGATTGTACTCTCAAGAAAACAAACAAATCAACTATAGCAAGACCAAATGAAAAAAGAGTAGCACCAACCGAATCTATCCCATTGCCATCAGCATGCATTATAGATGGTATTAGCTTGGTAAATTAGATAAGTGGCGACAATAGGACATTGCCAAGAGCATATTCGTGATAGCAATTCAGTCAGGAAATGCCAGTAGCAGAATAGACATTGTGTTTGATGTCTATAAAGACATTTCAATCAAAACAACAGAGCATGAGGATAGAGAAGAAGCTACTGGCATAGCCCATGGTAGTATTGCTGCCGGTTAGAAGATACAACAGTGTAGTGGACTGCTGTGAATTTCAGCAAGTAAAACTGCCCTCATCAAATTTCTTTGCCAAGCATGGAGAAATGATCCATACCTAGAGAAGCTTGGCAGCAAACTACTCTTCATTACATGAGGGAAACAGTGTTTCAAAGTCACTAAAGATGGTTCTGAGGTCGTTGATGAACTTGCTACCTCCAAAAAAAAAGCTGACACACGCACATTGCTTCACACCAAACATGCTTCCAGTAACTATATTACATGGTTATTGTGACAGAAGACACACATGTGTTTATCATTTGCCTTTCAATATTCCATCAGATAAGTGACATATGTTTATCAGATGTGGAACAAAAACAGACTACGACACATTGACATTAGCAAAGTTGGGTTAGTCTGTTGGAGAAGAGACTTATAAAGCTTTACAAGGACTTCATGCATTCTCCAGCTGCAACTCCATCAGTGCCTATAGTGGTCGGGGAAAAGCAGTGCTCTAAAGCTGGCTATGAAAGGGGTAGACTGAAGAAGGCCATGGTAGGAGTGGGTAAGGCTTGGATTAAAGGTGAGGTTGGTACCGTGAAAGTACTTTAAGCCCTCCAGTAATTTTCTTATTGACTGTTCCAAGGCGTTTTTTTCTTTCGTGGATCTTATTCATTATTTCTATTAATCTTTGCCAAACTGCCATCTCATTTACTTGCAGATTTAAGGTCACCTGTTGGGAAAGATCTGATCTCTTGGCTCTCCTCTATGTGATGTTTTTGTCACTTTCCCATATGGTGTCCTGGATCAGGTTTGTTACTTGATTGTTTAGATTCTTGATCTTTGCATTCTTTCTTACTTTGGTTTCTATCATAGTAACTGTTTACATTGTTGCAAGAATTTGTGTGCAACATGTATGCTTCACATACCTCTCTTTGCAAAGTGAGTGACTTGAGATACCAGTTGTTTAGGGTCAAGAAATGAGATGTAGATTCTAATCAACTTTCACCTTGTCAAGATACCCTTATGCTTCATGCTATGCAGGCTAATTATCAAGCATGCATATGGAAAAGGTGTTTAGAACAAGAAACATACACCGCAAGCCCATAGGGACTTGGATGAATGATAGAGGATAGCCAAATAGTAATTGACTGGATGCATGGTTTACCTGTCCCACAAGTCGTCATGGAGCTGATTGCATGCAAATGCACTAGTGTGTGCAACGCCAGTGTGTTGCTGATGCATTTGAATGTATGCCTGCATGATAGAATCAGTTTTGTGACATTATGATTAACAACAAAGTTTAGACGATACAGTGGATGAAGTGATTATGACGACGACGAAAATGCATGAAATTACATAAATGAGTATTTTTCACACCGTGATAATGTTAGCTGATTGTTAAAGCTACCCTTATTTGGTGCAATCAGAAGACCTAGCTGAATTAGCTGAATTGTGGCATTATTATTATTATTTGTAATATCAGAATGTTAGAATTGTATGTATATATATACTCAGAAAAACAATTGAAGGATGTTAGAATTATTTTGACTATATAACATTTGGGAATATAATTTTCAAACAAAATATATTTGTATCTCATAGAGCTGTTACTATGTAATTCACCATAATGCAAAATGAAATTTACCGGTCATTGGTTACGATACAGTACCATACCAAAGGTACCAACCCTCTCTACTCAATGTTCACAAGCAATTAATTTAGCGCTTAAAATATTTGCTGCAATATTTACCAGGTCATTGCTTATGTTCTAATTCTGACCACAGACAAGTGTTCACAGCCATTTATCAGTTATTGTCCCTAATAATGGGACAACTTCTTCAACAAAAATGCTCAGATAAGGCATACCCTGGCAAATTTGACCACAAATCGGCAGTAAAACACTGACAGCAGCTACAAAATTAGGTGTCATGCTTTTGTAGGAGATCCAGCAATAATTTTGGAGCCAGTTATTATGGAATACAAACGGTAAAAATGGGTCTCAATCATTTTTGAACGTTTGTGACTTTTCAGTATAGAGGGTTCCACCATTTGGACTTGTACAGCACTTAAACCATTGTAACGTGGCTAAAATAAAGCATCCATTTTGATTGCAGGTATATGGAACTATGAAATGCATGCAAAAATAGTTTAGTTTTTATTGTATTGAATGTTAGAGATGTGACTGATTCTAAATATCCTTCAATTTTTTTTCTTAGTAAATTTGTTTAAAATTATGTTATATGCGTTACCTTATGGCCACTAGAAGAGTGGTATTCAGTGCAAAAGGCAAGCATTGATTCATTCTTGTGCCACAAGGAACATTTTTATAATGATTAATGAATGCCAACTCTGCGACATACTTTTAAAGGTAGTTTCTTAGTTAAAAACATAAACAGACACGTGTATCTAATACCTGCCTTATTTGTTAAAATAGTCACACATCGTACTATTATGATATTTTTTTTATCGTTTGGCTGTCAATTCTTTGTAGTATTTGCGGCTATTTGACCCATTAGACAATAACAGCATAATAGTACGGGGAAAACAGAAGTATAGGCCTATAATTTGCATATGCGTTATATAAATTACCGTTAGAATTACGCATTGGTCTATGAATTTGTTTTACAATTTAACATCATTATATGTCTTGCTGTTATGTCCAATCAAATAAAATGATATTAACTTCCTCATTGTATCACTTCTGCATTTATGATAGGATAACAGCTAATGAATACCTGTGTTTACAAGAACTTTTCTTATAGGGGTATGACTCTTCAACAGGCCATAAATCAAAAAGTATATTAGATACAGTTAATCTAATTGCATATTTGGAAAGTAAATTGAATTTGCTTCCTGATCAATATAAAATAAACTGCTTTTGTTCCCTGCTCCATTTAAAGAGAAAAACAATACAAATAGTTTTCACTTATAATGGTAGAGCTCTTTAAAATGTAACGTAAACACCTTACATACACCTTCTAAAATTCAAATATTTATGAAAAATGCTTCTATATGATTATTTCTTATATCAACACTATAATTTGTTTGCATTTTAACAGTTTTTATATTCAATTCAGTTCCTTGAAAGTTTTGTGAATTATTTTATATTTTGGGGGTATCGTAGTTTACACTAAAATTTAGACCATAAAGCTTCCACTCAGACATGTCCCCCAAATTTTTTCCAAGCCTTTACATGTTCCTCTAATCAAAAAGCGTAGGGGGCTCTGTTCAGCTCGGATGGTACCGACATCTCAATCAGCTCATGGCCTATATCTGGACTTAATAGTGTCTGTAAAACATCCTTGAGCCTGAGTTGTGCTGATCTGGAAACACATTTTATTGACCTAGAGACCTGGCATGCTTTCCTTTTACTAGCATGGTGGGGGGGGGGGGGGGGGCATTTCCTTTGAAGGTGAGTAAATACTTTAGTTGACTTGTAGTAAGAAATATGTGTCTGACATACTTTGTACTGTCTAGGCCTTAATGCCATTTTGTCGAAGACATTCTCAAACTGAAATATTGCTACACTTTCGACTTAAATTTTGTGGGGTGGCCCACAACATCATCGTCATGACAATCCATCAATTTGATAAACATACCAGGTGCAATTTTAAAGTAAAAGTTATTTCTAATCAACCCTAGCGCAGTGCATGGAGTTACGGGTGAATCATTTCACCTCAAGTTAACTGCCTGAATACTTACTGGAGTTTCTGGTGAAAGCAATAATGACTCATTACTAGGATACAAGGGTACATGTGTATCTGTCCATTTACTGTTCAGTGACTGTCTTGCACTTTTGGATGGGTTGTTTGCCTGCAACAAAAAAACAGCATACAATATGGGCCTCGAAGCAACAAAGTCTGACATTGATCCTTGTGAACAATAAACTGAAAGGCACAGATTGTGGCCATGTTTTTCAACCAATCAAAATGATTTCAACAATTTTGGTAGAGGGTCACCAAAGGACCATTTGTACCAAATTAATTTGAAATCTGACCAGTCGATTTTTTAAGCTTTTCCTTTTTATTGCCATGGCAACCAGATTTCTGCATGGAATGGAAATCTTTGAATATCTTTGAAAGGGAACTACACAAAGACCATTCCTATGAAGTTTGGTGAAATTCTGCCAAGTGATTTAGATTTTATTTAAAAGAAATTGTTGATGGCCGTCCTATGATCACAATAGCTCACCTTGAGCCTATGGCTTATGTGAGCTAAAAAGCATTTGTGATCACTATAGTCAAGAAAGGATAACAAGCTTACCTCTCTAACAGTTTTACGTTTTACTTTCTTCTCTTTTTCCAAAGGCACCATAGTTGACATGTCAGCATCATAGCCAGTTTCTTCACGGATCATTGCTTCTAGATCATCAAACCGACCAGGGCTCTGAAGTTGGTAAAGAAATAAGTAGTAATAACTTGAAATTAATAACCACTATGGCCATTCCAAATATCTGGTCTCGAGGTTGTAAAGCTTGAGTTCATTCTCAGACTCAAAATATTTGTGCAATGATTGGCCGCTTTCGGACACATGTCCGCAAGCAGCCAATCATTGTGCTTTATTTTGAGTCGGAGACTGCTCTCAAGTTTTATAACCTCAAAGCCTGTTGTTTTTTTGTTTGTTTTCCTTTTTTGTTACTTTTTCTTTTGTTTGTTTTCCTTTTTTGTTACTTTTTGTTGTTCTACTTTGTTTTTTGCAAAAAAAATCAAATGATCATTTAATAAATATCTAAATTCAATTAATAATTACTATTTCAATGGCACAATGAAAGACATTTAAGCTGGCTAAAATTGGTTATATTCATGAATATTCATGCTAGGCTCCACCCATTATGAATAATTATATAAATTAACTTTCATGTTGGTACATTGAACAAAGAAATTACTTGTCATGTCCACTAGTGTAGGATAAGAAAAATCATAATTCCATAAGCAAACAGAGAAGACCCTGATCAGGCAGCTCTGTTTGCAATACGTTGAAAGGTGTCTCTATGAGGTAAAGGGTTAAAGTGTTTGGCTCACCATGTCTCCTTTAATCTGATTTCGCTTCATGCGTGCAAGAGCATTCTTGAAAGGAGTTGGGGTTCTTGGTGTAGTCTGAAGATATGTCTTTGGTATAATAGGGGTACATAAGTGGCTGGACCTGAAACAAGGTGAGTACATTCCCTCTTTAAGATAATGAACTTAACTTTTCACTACCAAGATTTTCCATCTCAGATCTAGGGCCAAGGACCCATGATGATTGGAGAAATGGGGTTTTCCTTCAATAATATTTAAGTCTTAATGACGACTCCCATTTCCCTGTGCTGAGGGTTCTGAGGTATAAATACAGTACAGTCCCTTTATAACACTTAGTTTGGGTCCATAGAATGGACCGTGTGATATGTGTATATTATAAAGGGACAATTTTACAAAGGAATTATTGGAAAATGACCATTGCATTTTTATATATATATATTATAACATTTCTTTTAGTTATTCTAAGAGTAATAATATCATTAAGTCATTTCAGTTATTCTAAGAGTAATAATATCATTAAGTCATTTACGTTGCTGAATCTTTAACTCTTTTCCTACTAGAGGCTTTAAAAATTGAGGCGAATTTTGTCATTTGCTGATAGTCTTTGTAAAGATTTTGATGGATCCAGATCAGGCCAGACAATTTGTTGGGTCGCACCTGAATTCAATTTTTGAAAGATTTTTGCTTGAAGATTTTTTTTTAAATTAACAGGTGACAAAAAAGCATACAAAATTGCCAAGCGAACAAACAGCTAAGAGTCAATTCATACATACCTGCCATCCAAATTAATAGTCGGTGTGTTTAACACAGGGGAAGTCTTGGGAATTGAAGTAGGCGTAAACTTATGTTTATCAGCAACTGGTGTTGATGTTAGTTTACCATATGGAGCCTCTGGACTGTTTAAAAACTGAATAAAACAATAATACAGTAAAATTATGAGCCAAAAAGAAATAATATTCCCGCTAAGGGGCTTTGAACTAAAAAAAAAACAAGCCATCTAAAGCAGTGTTTCACTAAGATGCGAGGGCATGGATTTCCTACTTCTACTTGAAGGCATTTATCCTTTGATACCTTTGACCAATTTAGAGTTTAGATTAATACAATTTTTGAGCGTAAAATAGTGAATATTTTCCTACTCATCAAGTTAAACATGGGTTTTGGGTGCTCAAAAGAATCATCTCATTAAGACGGTTCTTTTGAGTACCCACAACATATTGCTTTGGTTCAGAAATAAAAACAAAATTGGGGTACCCACTCTTACATGTAACTAAAGGCCTGAATTTTAATACAATCTATGAAATCACCCACCTACTTTGTCTTGATATTTGGTGTCAGAAGTCATATGCAAAAGTAGAACAGTCAACTAGTTTAGTAAACAAGCCTTATAACAAATTTCGTGACAAGCAAAACTTTTACAAAACGCATCTCAGAAGTAAGAAAATGTGCATATTTTCGTAAATATGCAGTGAATTAAAATCGCCCAGAAGGCAATTTGATCTGAGCAAACACACAGTCTTGCCAGAGCATTCACTCATCAAACACACAAAGTTATGAAATAAATTAACAATCAGTCTACAATTAAGACCTCTAGCCCTATTAGATAGTTGTGCATTCATGTTTGAAGAATGACTAACTCTTTGCCCTCTGGGAAATTTTGTCGTCTACTGATTTTTTTTCAAAATCAACTTTTCGAAAAATTATTTCAGGAATACCATCTGAGTGTCAAACAGATAGGATCCACATCAGGCCAGACATCATGTCAGGCCTGATCTGGGTCCAATCTGTTTGCAAAGGTTATGAGCAGACAACACTAATGGGCAATGAGTTAAGTATATGCAGTTTGAACCAAATCTCTATCTGGCTTATATCATTATATTGAAACCTACCTGTGATGGTGAGAAGGGTAAATTCTTAATCGGTGTTCCTGTGGGGGTCAGAGGTTCAGTCTTCACTTTTCTTTCGCCATGGTTCCCTCTCTCTTCCAGATGCTCACTATCAGTTGCACCCAGGGGATTTTCACAACTTGATAATGAATGTTTGACATGGTTCCCCTCTACAAACATACCAGAATCACAACCACTGTCTTTATAGGCTTCAAAGGGATTTGTAACAAATGGCTGCTCATTTTCACAATCACTGTCGAAAATTTCATCTTTGACGGAACCAGGAAAGAAAGCACTTTCGTAACGAGATATTTGTGCAGCCACTATTTTCCTTTTATCTGTTTTCCTTGCACATGCCTTAAAAGAGAAAAAAGCACAACATAATGAATCACCAATATATAACTCTATGTTTGATACCATAGGAATATCATACAGACAATACTGTAACATTCAACATTTCATACTCTCTGAGTGTTGCCATGCTGCCTCCCGTCAAGTTTCAGTGTAATCTGACTAACTTTCAGAAGCCTAAAAGGAGATAATGTTTGATGAATTCAAGTTTGCCAAAAGTGGCAGCTATCAAAGATAACAGAATGTAACGATTTTAGCAATTCTGAAACTCCAAGTTGCCACGCTGACTACCATTTCTGCACCATTAGATATAAGGTTTTGGAAATGTTTGAAGAATTACAAGATGGATGCCATGGTGGCTATCTTGAATATCTGAACAGAACAAATAAAGCAATTCTAAATCTCCATGTTGCCATCGACCCCTCCTCCCATCAAGTTTTGGATCAATCTAAAATACTGTTCAGGAGATGTTGTATGAAGAAACTAAGATGGCTGCCATCTTGGGTGTATACTCAAGCAATTCTGGATTTCCATGTTGCCTCCAGTCCACTCTTTGCTTTGTTGGGCTTGGTTCTTTATGTCCCAGCCAATAATTTTTCAGCTATGTCGGGACGGGTATTCCTGGGTAGAACCAGTACCAAGCAGCTGATAAAGTGTCTTGCTCAAAGACACAACACAGTGATTCCGCCGGCAGTGAGACTGGAACTAGCAACCCTTTGATTCCCATTCTAATGCTCTACCAACTGATCCACATCCACTCTTTGTTCAGGCCATCTTTTTTTCTTTAATAGGAAACTAGTGTTTGACATTTAAAAACATTTTCAAAGGACTTCTCCTCAAAATTGTGATAATATTTTCATATTTGATAAGTGACTACTCAATTAAGTGATTAAAAACAATAATACATGTTTGGCCTGCTGGCTGACCCTTCTATAGTGATATATAAAGGAAACCAAAATATTTTAACCCTTGTCATTCTGAACATTCCTCCCCATTTTTATCCTGTTAATCTGCAGCGTTCCAATTATGAGCATCCCATGGAGATTCAAGCAGAGTGGAAAACTTATGCAGCAATGCATAATGAACATTCCAAGTTTTAATGTAGAGGCCTTGATAATAAATTCAGTTCAAACAGGGCAAGGTAGCGGCTAGCCTCAGAATTTAGAGAGAAGTGACCTCTCTCCATTGATTATGAGAGAAGTTTTCAGATATTAGAGATATTATGGGCTAAAAGAGTGTGAATAATGTGGAAAATGTGGATCCTGATCAGATGGCTTCATCGGAAGTCAGCTGATCTGGATCTACAGTGTTTTCAAAAAAGGATAAATCATTGTTCAGCAGAACAAGGGTTAAGGCTAGCCAAGTTATATTTTCAACCCCTCAGCCTTCTTTCCCTAAAAGGGCAAAACAAAATGCTTACATGTTTTCTTTTTTTCCTACTTCTTCGTAAAATAGCAGGTGTGCTAAATTTTGACGTAACTGGTGATGTAATAGGGATCAAACGTCCTGGACTCTTCAGCTTCTCTATAGCTCGACCATCAAACCTATATTCTAAGGAAAAGAGAATTTTGTATAAATGTTTGTAAAACAAGTTGTATCCCCAATCATATGCTTGTCCATAAAGATCTTTTTTTTTAAACAAAGGCCATATCTCCAAAAGTATCTTACAGAATTCCATTAAAAATTATGTTTTTTGCTTTCTGTGTGATAAAGCACATGCATTTGGACAACCACAAAAGTTTAGTTTAAAAAAAATGATAGCAAAAAGATGAACTTTAGGATTTTTATCTGGAAATAGATAAAAACAGGACCACTGGCAAACTATAGATGTAGCAGAGAACAGATGCTACATATTGTAGAGTCTGTCTCTGAAATCTGGGTCTGTTTGGCAAAAGAAAAAAACTTACGCAGCAATGCATAATGAACATTCCAAATTTTAATGTATCAGCCTTGATAATAAATTCAGTTAAACCAGGGCAAGGTAGCGGCTTGCCTCAGAATTTAGAGAGAAGTGACCTCTCTCCATTGATAAAGAGAGAAGTTTTGAGATATAAGAGAGATATTATGGGCTAACAGAGTGTGAATATTATAGTGTTTCACTTTCATTTAGAGTGGGCCAGTAGTGTAAACTAGATTGTACACCATGTGGATGAGCAGACTGACCTGTTCCAGTTTTGTTGAATGGTTTACTCAGTCATTTGGACAATACTTCTCATTTCACTATTAGTCAATAGTTTAGGGGAAGATCCGATACATCAGAAAATCCCTCAATAACTAGGCCCTGGGATTTGTTAAAATATTCATGCTCGTCTGAACCGAGCATGAAATTTAAATTCCTCATAAAAACCAAAATGATGAAAAATTAAGATTTTCTTGCTTTAAAACTCTCAGATACTGCATTTACCCTGCATATTTTACCATTTATGCGCAGGATAAATTTCATGCTCAGATGAGTTGAGCATGAAACATTTTTTTTAATAACCCAGGGATCTACTTCATATTTTTCCAACTTACTTGCTCCTTTCTCACTTAAATTGGTAAACTTGATAGGTGTTACTCCTACAGTAGTAGCTGTCCCACTTATCAAATCTAAGGAACTCATTCCCCGGAATCCACTACTAGAACTACCATCAGAAATACCATGACTCCTACAAAACAGACACAAGAGATTTTAAAGGTATACAACTGTCTGAATTGCACAGAAAAAATAAAGGCTGTGCAATCTTGTTCAGGCCTCGAGGTTATAAAACTTGAGTACAGACTCAAACTCAAAATAAAGCGCAATGATTGGCTGCTTGCGGAAATGTCTCCGCAAGTAGCCAATCATTGCGCTTTATATTGAGCTTGAGAATGAACTCAAGTTTTATGACAATTATTTGCTTCCCAGTCAACAGCTATGGCCATGTCACTACAGTCAGTTCACCTAGCCACGCTTTTTTCCTGGGCAAGCTTGACTAAGCAATTGACCAGTCATTTGTGCACATACATTCGCTTGTAACTGTCAACAACTCTTCTTGAATCAGCAGAACGGAGGAGAACGGCCATAGAAAGTATTTCATGATCAATCTCCACGAAAGTATGGGACAGGGCCAGGATCGAGCATGCGACCCCTAGATCTGCAGTCAGACCCATATTTGGGACTATCTGCAGTCAGATTCATTTACGACTGTGCTAAGCGGCCCGGTTTAAAGTGATTACAACAGCAAAAAAGAACTATTACATATTATAATCATAAACACATCGTTTCTCTTGCAAAGTAAGTGAAGCCCAAATGGCTTCATGTTAACTTTGCAAGAGACCTGATGTGTTCTGTTCGTGAATCCATGAATAGAACAAAAAAAACAATTCTTTACTTATATTTACATTTTATATTATCAGTCAAGTATCAATTTTTACCTGACTTGGCTGGTTTCAAATTCCCCCCCTTTAGGCTTAACGTCATGGCGACACTTGTTCAACATTGTTTTCACAGCTCAGCTAAATAAGTCAGCATGGGCTTACAAAGGAGTCTTTTGCACACAAGTTATTACTTGACTTTTGTTTACTGTAAAGGCTGCGCCTAATGAATCCATAATTAGGACTAGTCAACCTTAGGCATAGGTAAAAGCTGAAAAGGAGGCGTGGTTTATTCAGAAGTAACTGTATCATCTTGTACCACAACCTCAGTCATTATTTAGACCTTAAAACGCCAGCAAAATAACTGCATCTGAAAATGTCTATTTAACATAAGCAGGGAGGCAAACAGTGTGGACCCAGAGCAGACTGCTCCTACAGGAGCAGTCTGATCTGGATTCACACTGTTTATCTATGAGGCTTCAAATAGTTTAGTGGACGACAAAAACATACATTTTGTGATAATGCTCTTTAAGGGTTAATAAATGTGAGTTCAGTGTGTATACGGTTAGGATTTTCATAAAATGCATGCATGTTTGCGCAGCTCAAAAAGCTTATTTACTCTTTACCAAATTATAAATAGAACCTGATTGTCCTTCCTTAGCAGATGAAATAGCCGAACCACACCCAGATATGAATATTAAAGTTACCGCCTTTACAGTAAGCGAAAAGTCTATTAATACAAAGGAGGCTTTTGCACATAAGTAACTGAAAATCTCATGTGGTGGATTAATATTCTATCAATAGCCAAATTCAACTTACTCTGAGAAATACTGTGAATCTTCTGATGAGTGCACTGTAGCACTCTGAATATTGGAGAACACCTGAGTATCTGAGCACACCTGAAACAGCTGAACCGGCTTCATATCTAGCCCTCCCGACGAACTTGGTGTACAAGGCTTGTTGAAGGGAAGTGTATTTTCTATACTGGATAGCACCGAGTCCTCTTCATTCTCAAAGCGTTTCTTCATTGTTGAGTTCCAGTGGTTCTTTATTGCATTGTCAGTTCTGAAAGTCACAATCATAAAGGGGTGTTGAAATACCATGTCCAAGTTGTCCAACCTGGCCCCATTTCATCCAGGACAAGTTAATAATTTATATTTTACTTGTCCAAATAGACAAGTAAAAAGAAGTTAATACAATTCTGTATTTTATTATGTTTATTTATCATTACAAACTCGCATATTAAAAGGAAAACAGTGTGGATCCTGATCATCCGGCTTCTGTAGAAGCCAGCTTATCTGGATCTACGCTGTTTCAGGGTTCATCATAGGATGGGCCCGATCCATTTGGTCAGAAAACTATTAATGTTTTGCTAAAATGGTCATTATGGACTTTATTTTTCGCTGGGCCACATATACAAGCTATTCAAATCTCATGTCAATGCTCTAATGTTGATATTAAGGATTCTTGGGCCCATCAAATTTTGCGAAGGGCCCATAAAAATTTCAAAAGGCCCATTAAAATTTGGAAATTTGCATGTATTTGAATGGGATATGGGCCATTGGCCCATTTTAAGGGCCCATCATCATTTTGGGCAAGGATTGACCCTGCTGATGGCAATAGATTTATATCTCAGGTTTCATACAGTCTTCAAAAGAGTTTATGTATTTTTTTAGCACAGTAAGGTATAAGGCTTACAAGCAACTCTGTTCCTTCAGGCAAGTATAGTATGGCCATTTACTTGTCCCTTGGCAAGTATAAAATTTCACTATTTCCACATCCCCTAATCATACCATTTACCCTAAATAGTAAATAAATGTACTCAGACACCATATTATAGTTGACTTTTAAGTGCACATGCCTTATCAAGTTATCAGCGCACACTTGGGTTGTTAACCTATATAAACTTTTGAATTCCTGTCAATTTAGATGTTTAATTTCATATTTTATATGGATTCACCAGCACCATTAAAATTAAGAAATGTAGAATAGGACTTAAGTATTTTAGTACCAAAATTATCCCTGTCATGGTCTGACAACAAAATCTAGACTAATGGTCATGTAAACAAGAAAGTGTCAAACTGACAAGACATGCCAATGGAACCCACACCGAAACATTGCCCCTCCCCTTGGTATAGGGATACTGAAAATCAGGAGATCAAATACAAAGACTAACCTTCCAGGTAAATATTTAGCAATCTCAGCCCATCTGTTACCAAGGGTCTTGTGTAGTTCATAAATTAATCTGTCTTCGTGTTCTGACCAGGCACACTTCTTTATATCAGGATTTAAATGGTTATGCCACCTGTAAATAAATTATAGTAATTACGCCAAATATTTAGACACCTTTATATGACCATAACATGTTATTATGAATTCATAAAATTTTAATCAACCAATATTAGGCATGGAATGGCAATGGGAAAAGGCGTGATCTTGGTCAGACTGGTCCTTAAAGGCTAAACTGGGTGTATGCAGTATTATGTCCGTCCTAATCTGGGTTCAAACTGTTGAGTCTATTTGCAAGGGTTATCAGCAGTTAACAAGTCTCTGTTAGCAGTGATTTTTTACCTCTGCCTCCTGCGTCCCTGCGTCTTAGATGCATTATTCTCACAAAGGATGCATTAAAAATAGTGGCGAAGTCAGCATTTTAATAAATCTATTTGCAACTTTCATTTTTGATTGTTTTTTTTTTTTTACTTGCACACCGTGTCTTTTAAATTGGTAATAACTGGTACCGTAAAACTCCCAAACAGTGGCATCCTGTAGTGATCATTACTTCCCTTGGGAAACACATGTATTCAGATATACACCCCTGTAGAGGAGTAAAAGCCAGAAATGGTAAAAACCAGTGCAGATAAAGCAGCACTGATAATTACTACTGATCCCGAAAGGAAAAGGAGACATTTACCCACAAGTTTAACACACTCTTCCCATTTATATAGTAAACACAGCATACTTTCATACGAAGATTATGCCTCCAAAAAGTTCCCGAAAATAGACCCTAAACAGCCCACACTAGTGCTCTTAGCATGAGGCATGAAAATGATCTGATGCCTTAGAAATGCCAGTAGATATATCAAGCAACTGAGTCTATAAATGACACAGGTTCAAGAAATTTCAAAACCAATAGATTGGGTAAAGTATTACTGCAGGCTCTTGAAGTAGGGGGACTGTACTGTGCACAGATGGTAAACTGATGGAGAAAAAGATTATTTGTAAAGCTCTTAAGACTAACCTTTCTCTACACTGTTTCCCTGTTCTTCCCTTCAAATACTTTGATATAACTGTCCACTTTTTGGCCCCGTACTGATGTACAAGTAACAGCACCTTATCGTCTTCCTACAAAAAAAAACAATGACTACTATAAATAAATATTTGAAAAAGACATCAAATATTCTAATAATCTGATATCATACAAAAAGTTAATGGACCCTAAACATACTGTACACATACAATATTATATATAACAGGGGTTTAGATCAACAAAAATTTTGAGCGTAAAATTGTAAATATTTTCTTACCCATCAGTTTTAACATATGTTTAACATATCTTTTGAGTACCCGGAACATGTTTGGTTTAGAAATAAGAAAATTAATTGTAAGGTTTGCACTCTTAACTAAAGGCCTGTATAATCAACCAAATTACAAAACTATAAAATTTTCAAAAGGCTCTACCAGGGATATTCCTTTGCCTAATTAGGAGCTGAATATCGCCCACTTCCCAATTTTGAAATGTGCAAAAGCTTTCCAAAACGGCCATGGTGAATATCATTCCTAATTTTGGCGAACATTTAAAAAAGCAGTTACAGATTTTTCATTCATTTTTAATATCTGCAAATTTCATGAGTAATGAAGGCATGTGCTACGTTTTGTTTGTTTGTTTGATTTGATTCTTTACGTCCACTCAACAATCTTTCAGTTATACGGGACGGTCTTCCTGGGTTGAACCAGTACTAAGCTAGGATAAATGTGTCTTGCTCAAGGACCACAACGCAGTGACGCCGGTGAGGCTCGAACCCGCGGCCCTTCGGTCTCGAGTCAAGCACTCTACCACTGAGCCACTGCGCTCCCGCATGTGCTACGTGTTTAAGCTTTACACTGTAAATTCCTTATTGATGCACATATGAATGCATAGTCACTCATTAACAGTGTTCTGCCAAGGCTGCGTTTTCTGCGCCATTGATGTATTATTTTGTAGTCTGAGTCTGTCTGATGCAGCTTAAAATTGTCTCGTGGGTCATTTGACATGCTACTATCGGGCCTGACCCTGATATGCAAACACTATAAACTTGTTTATAGTGTTTGCATATCAACATCAGGCCCGATAGTAACACTAGTGACTATAAACTTGGGGCCTAATTCAATTTTCTTACCTCCTTAGTCCAAGGTCCTTTAATCAAGTCTGGATTGAGCACCTTATACCATCTATGTTGACACTGGATATCAGATCTATCGTGGAAGTAGCGGGAAACTATTTTCCAGTCGTGATGTCCAACATATTCCACCACCTGCTTTAGTTTCTCATCCTAGAATAACAATACAATTGAGCCAGCACATGAGATTTATGGAGAATCTTACACGAGTGCTAATGCGTGACACAAGGGTGAAACTTCAAAATTTCCAAAATCCTGAACTTTCGACATTCAAATGTTACAACTTGCTGGATGGCTACAAAAATGGATAATTTAAAGATAAAATGATTTATTGTGTTTTGATAAACTGACAGCCTCAAAATCCTGAATTCGGGATTTAAACCTGAAAACTTTCACCCATGGTGACAAGTCCAGTTAAGCAAAAATGTTGAAAGTAAAATTGTGTTTCTTTCCTTATCTATCCATTTTAAAATGTGTTTGGACGTGCTCGATGAGACGGTCATTTGAATACCACATGCATTTTGTTTGAGAAATAAGAAAAATATCTTTTCAATAATGCACTCTGAGTCTCTGATCTGTAGGCATGGACTATTATTGAATTTGTTTAAGCAAGTTGAGGAAAAGAGACAAAATCATGTGAGGCTTTGTCAGGCATTTTATTGATTCTTCGAATCAAATAATTGAGGAGCACTAATTAATTGCTGAATTCTATCTGACATCATATTTCAGACACTAAAACTGAAAGTATTTGAAATCATGTTTTTGGCGTTAAAAATTCTTCAATTATAAATGTGAAACTGTTATGATCCTCATCACATAATAAATGTTGCTAAGTATGTAAAACACTAGTGGTTTATCAAATGACAGTTATAATACATGACATAAAATCTCACAGAGGCAACTTCATGTGAGTCTCAGGGATTTTCCTACTTTTCTGAAGTTGGGGCCAGGGAGCCTGTTGAATTTGGGAAAATAGCAATCAAACCAGCAAAATTGGGAAAACTGTATTCAGTAAAAGATTTTGATTTAATACCATAACATGTTATCAGTGTAAAGCTGTAACATGTTGCATTTGCTTAAATACTTGTGAAGATTTGCATCATTATGTGAATGTAAACATTTGTAACTTTGCTATTTTTTTGTTAGATTTTCATAAAATGCAACTAGCAAAGAAATTGGAAATATATTACATCATTTTGGGAAGATTTTGCTCATTTCTGAATTGGGAAGGGGCCGATATTTGGCCCCAAACTTGGCCTAGGAAAATCCCTGAGTCTTATTAGTCTACTAGTCAAGAGATATTTATGCACACATGTATCCAATCAGTGAAAGCTCAGACAAGACAAAGCATTCTCAACGGAGCCTTTGCCACATATGTAAGTATGGAAGGCTCAGACCCCAAAATAGACATTGCACTCAATGCACTGTACGTGTAGCCTCATCAGATAGCTTCCCAAGCACATTTGAATTATTTTACCCAATACAGTCAGTAAATGTTCTAAAATTGCAGTCAGTAAATGTTCTAAAATTGCAAGCTTTTGAGTTTTCTATTTCTGTTCTCCAAAGCTGACAGCGATGGAAGTTACAATATCGTCATTCTTGTCAGAATAGCTAACAGGGAAGACTCTGATCAGACTGCTTCTTCAGAAGCAGTCTGATCTGGGTCTGCACTGTTTATCTAATCTAAATGTATGCCTTTTTAGCAGGCAAGTAGTGTTTGAAATTTTAAAACATCTACCATATTCAATGGCCTGGCCAATACATAGCATTCAATGTAAAAACAGAAATGGAAAATTATACTTCATAAAAGACACTTTAAATTACATCATCAAGCACACTGAGATTATTGTTACGATGTAGAATATATGTAACAACAGAATCAGTGATGGTTGCATATACGCACAAATACGCAAAGGTTTAGGTATGCACCTGGTCACCTATACGAACCGTGATACGGTACCTTTTCTACTAATAGTCCCTATAAAAGGACGGTTTGTCTGAGATGGAATTCATTGTGTCTTTATTTAGTAACGCTTGCACGATTTCGTTACTTTTCTTGAAGATCTTGGAGATCTTGTGCACTTTTCACTATATAAAGGATGGAATTTCCCATTCTTGTTAGGGGACATTTTAAAGATACCGTAGAGAGGTACGATATAGAGACGCTATTCATTATCATAGAAAGGTACGTGAAGTTATATATATTTGACTGTGTTGAAATTGTACATGACAGGGTTATGGCGATTTGTGTTATTGCATTGAATTGCGATGTCTCTAGCATGTCACATTGTATTGAAATAATAAGTCACTCGTTTTCTATTATGTTGTCTGTTGAATCGGCCAGCATTCCGTGTACGAGTTCTATCGGGTGTTATCAATAACGTCGTGTTTTTTTGGTGAAAAAAGCGATTGTTACGCACTTGCATATGAAGCTACGCACATGCGTAGTGCCTAAAAATCTGCTGGGACCATTCTTGCGGCTATAGTAAAAGCTGTCCGGATGGACTCGACGGGTTATTTCGGCCAAAAGTAGTCACAGGCCATGTCGGGTCTGCACATAAAACTATAATGGTATGCTGAAAGATTTACCAGGGACCGATAGGCGAAAAACAATTTTAGCAGCTAGATTTTAAGTTGTGATTTTATATGGCGTTGTTGGAAAGACGATTTAACTGACAGTGATAGTCGACTTTCTGTAGCGACCTGTATGTGTCACCTCGAGTTATATCTGACGCATATAAGAATAAGGGTTGGGTGCATACACTACAACGCACTAACATAAATAAGGTGATAGCTGACATGTATGTTTAGAGATTAGGTAGGTGTTTGTTACACCAAAATAAATGTAAAAATATTGTACGTTTTTACACGCATAAAACAGCAGAATGTAATCTCTCAATATTGATGTAAATATGTTTGACGAGAGGTCATAATTAGTTGTTTACAACTGATACATTATACATGTACGAAATTAGCGCGTGGGCAGGGTGATGTCCGACGTAAACTTCCAAACGTTACGTCGGCACCACACTGTTCAACGTTTTCCTGAAATTTTAAGAGAATTGGTATCAGTATTTGTAAACCTCGAAACTATCTAGATTACGTGACCTGGAAGGGAAAAAGGGCAATGGGATCTTGATGTTTCGGCTGCGATAGCGTCTCAACCAGGGTGACGTTACGACAGCGTATTGAAAATTTTGTAACGTATGGGTTTGTTCGTTTGGCATAGGAGGTATTGTTTAGCGCTGACATAGGCCAGTCACTAAAAATACTTCTCTATTACATGATTTTGAGTGTGGATATTTAGAAGCGCCGATCCATCCTAACCGCATGGGAGCCGTTAGCCATACACCCACGGGTGAGGGCTAATCGTGCGCTTATAGGGTTAGGCTGTAATTTAAAAAAAGTAAGACCACTGAAATTATTTCTATTTTTGTGAACTTCAAACGAACAACTCCATTATTGACGCAACAGTGATTCTGAGATTCTAAAAGTAGATTGTTTTTTGCAGAATCGTCTCTGATTTGTGTCCCCTCCTACGTTGGAGGCTGAATGTTGGTGAGCCACAAGATTGATACCTGAGGGCACTTACTAGCTGTCCCCTCAGGCCACGAACAGTGTGGAATCCGGCCCCAACTTTTACGACCAGCTACGTAGACCAGATCGAGTTGTGAGCCAACCGGCTGGAATTGTTATAAGTAAATCTTGACGTCCCAACGTGGGGATACGATCAGGAACCGTCATATAGGAAGAGCCACTTATAATAAACTTGAAGCTATATACTAAAAAGACGATCAACGTTCCGTGTAAGCAATTCTATGCGAATCAGGTGACGTCCGAAACACAGGATCGATCACATTCCTATTATCTCAGCGCCGATTGACTGAAGTAGACAATGTGCGGCTAAGAAGATATAGTGTTCGCGAGACGCGTGTAATACCAAGAGTTATAGTGTTCGCGAGACGCGTGTAATACCAAGAGTACTCATCAATACGATACTGAAGTATTAAAGGACCCAATTTTTTTTCTGAGAACTTAAGTTATATGTGAATCATATTCTTTACGTCTCTTATTTCTGACTAGTTGACGTACATCTAGAGCAGGACACTCTAAGATTGATTCTAATTGAAATGATCTTAGAGTGGCAACTTGCCCTAGTATAGGATGGTCAATTAGCCAGAAATAACAGCGGAAGTGGTGTCATTGTATTATTAATGTGTTGTTGATGTTTCTTAGTACATAAAGTACTGAAAAGTTTTTGCTAGTTGTGTGCATTATTTTTCCCTGGTAGCATCATCATCGCATAAAGGAATTTTCCAATAAGATTTCCCCTCTTCCTTCCTGACCGGCTTTATGTCGTAACAATTATTGAAACAATTAACATGACTGTCTTTTTCAATGTTTACATCTCACTGCAGTTGGCACACCAAAGTAACAGCTCAGAGAATAGAATACTAAACCAAGCTAATTGTTTCAATCAAGATAATAATTTATTTATTTTTAGCCTTCTGAACAGTGCATACGAGAAACCCCTAAACGGCACTTTGGCAAACAGCGAAGTCTTAGAAAAGACCCATAAGCTCATAATCAAAACTAGTTAAGAAGTTTGGGAGATAGAAACAATTGTTTGTCCAGTGAGAGTCTCACACCCACATCCTAAAAAGTAATAGGAGTCCCTGGCTCTAAATTGCTAAAAATCCCCTTTGAAGTACATACCTCCTCTCTTGTCCAGCGCCCCCTATTGATGATCTTTTTTGGAAGAATACAAGATGATATGAATGGCTTGGGATAAATCACATTTTCTGTATCATCAGTGTCTTCATCACTGCTGTACGACTGTTGACTACTAACACTGAAACTACAAACAATAAAATAATCAGATGTGTCCTGATACACTACATGGGCATATTTGGTATAAAGTTTACCATAAACCAAGGACTCTCTATATGTCTTTACCAATGGGACAGAAACTCATTTATGTTGTAGGCCATAATAACAGTTTAACCTGTCCAATAAGCTGAAGCAGCCGATATTTCATAGACTGGCCTGAAATTTTGACCCAAAAAATTACCCCTAGTCATATTTTCACTTGAAAAGTAATGGAAACCACCTCGCAAGATTACAGTACCTTAAATTTAGTGTGCGTATTTACAAATTGACTCAAAGAAATTTTCCAAAAAAGAAATTAAAGATCTGGTAGGGTAACAAAAAGCAAAAGAAATTCAGTATCCAATACAATCAAATAGTCATGGGTAACAGATTTTTCCACTTTACCAACTGCAGGTCAATTTTAGCTCAAAGTGGCTAAATGTACACAGCCAACTGACTGGTTTTCAGTATTTATTTAATATGTTCTGAGAGAACAAAGTCAATTGTGAGCAACATGTTACGTTCATAGCAGCAATAAGACAAAGTGTATCAATCGGTACATGTAAGTTTAGTTTTAACATTTACAAAATACCCAATCGAAAAACCAAAATACCCAAATAAATATTTAATAGAAATGTTGAATACCCAATTAACATTTGCAATACCTAAATGAATGAAAAAAGAGTGGGTAACATACCCAATTGTTCAAAAAATTGATTAAGGTACTAAGGATTGCATCCAAATAAACAAGCATTGAAAATTGAATGCAACAAGTCTATTACTTTCATAAACATTTTTTAGCCATAGCTAATTTACGAACTGAAATCAAATGAGAAAATTAAAATCCAAAACCAATGAAAGGGAATGTGGAATTGCCAAAAAATATTGTCTTGGAGTCACAATTCAGAATACGTCACAAACAGGGGCTTTACATATTTATGAAAGAAGAAATCCATTTCTTTAGCCTTTGTTTTCATCTATTTACTTATTTATTATTTGAACAAGAGGGCCAAGGGGCCCTAAATCACTCATCTGAATTTTGCTTAAAGTTTACATATTACAGTCAAATCTGGTGTGGCGAGTCTGGCGACCACCTCTTCTCAGTGACTTCCTGTCTTGGGAAATCACGCCTGGGTCCTCCATGCATTTTTCAATGCAAATTGACCCCCTGTGAGCGACTCCCTGCTTCCGGGTCCAGCGACCTGAACATTAGTCTAAGTCAAACATATTGCCCAAAGGTAGTTCTAAAGTGAGATATCCACAAAGATTAATTGTTTCCTTGAAGTTTGATAATTTTGCCAAAATAACCCTTAGGGTCTCTGAAACGGGTCCTTTGAGGATACACATTTGGTATGGTGTGGCCGGGATTCAAACCCACGACCTCCTGCTCCCCGTAACTAAATAAACTGAAAAGACTCAAATTACCAGAAGGACAGCCAAAAAAATAGGAAAGACCAAAAAATAATAGGGAGCCTAGGGAATATTGATGACTGCATCAGAGAATTGCGAAAACTTTTATTGATTAATGAATATGATAAATAGTAAATGTTGTTTATAATTTGATATATTTATATGCGGTGTAAACTATTCACTTCTTTACTAAACATGCATATTGATTGGGTTGTTAGTTCTTGGTGTTAACAAGGGTCCTTTAATTATGCTGGTAAGTTCCACCTTATTGACACGTTGATTGGGATTATTATGACACACAATATAGCTAGGCTGCGCCTTTGTTGATCATGATCTAATCTGTTCATTGATTTAATCTGTTACTGTTAATTGACCAGTTAATTGTCTTGATCACGAATTGACCAGTGGCCAACCAATTAGGGAATTTAAAAAATAGCTCTGTGGATTGGGGAGGGGGCATGTGGCAAGCGCAGACTCGCCTGAGCCTTTATTGCAGCGGTAAAAGCTCTGGTAAAACGTAAGTTTGTCTGATTCTGATCCCTTTGTACATAAAATGGTCCAACTATATATTCTTTGGTCTTTCCAGTATTTCGGTGATCTTTCCGGTAATTCGAGTCTTTCCGGTATTTATAAATCTAGGCACCTCCCTCTCCCAAAGCAGAGGCTCTGTCAACTGAGCTATCTGAGTCTGTGGTAAAAGAAAGACTGGTGCACAACTTTCTGTCCATTGCCAGTGATTAAACACACCACAGTGCATCAGACAAAGCTACCAGGTCCTCAGTTTGCAAATATAGCTGCAACTTAGTGCAAGAAAACAATCAGAGCCTGTCAGAGGCTTTGTGGCCCAAAAAACTTTGTTGAGAGAAAATACTGTAGACTACCAGTACCAGGTTGAAATACTCGTATTCAATTTCAAATTTACACAAATATATTACCACTTTCTTGGAAATGGGTTAATATAGGCAAAGATATTTTCAAAATTGATGAAGGAAGCCATCTGAAGGGTAAGCACATGCAACAGGAACAAGGAAGAAACAACGAACGTGCAAACATTACTATGACGTCACGTGGCACTGATGGACACGTGCCCGCAATAGGGAAACCCTGCTTATTCTAAATTGTTCGTCCACAAAAAAAACGGATGCAGGGACATATACCATTTTCGTGTATTTAACCCCATATGAAAGGGAATCGGATTGGAAATAGCTTTCAAGTTGCATGGGGGGCGATAGAAACCTGTCAAAACTGAGGGTCAACGTGTGTCTTTTATTTTCAAGCTAACCTATCTTGAGCAACGTCTGACATTCTTCTGACGATAAACGAGATTCAGCTGATCAGCCATTACCACTTTACAGTTAAAAATTGATCTTCTTTTCTGTTGTGGGAAAATAAAATTAAGAATCGAACATGTAAACAAAGGCGATCTCAAAGACGGAAGTACAAAATACGCGCCTAAGTATGCGCGCAGTGTAAGGTCGACAGCGATTGGCTGTCCCACTACAGACTGCATTATGTCCCCTGAAACACCTGTCTACAAGCATTGGCTTTCAAAAAGATTTTATCTGCGGTCTGTCTTAATACCCCCCCCCCCCCCCCCAGGGGGGGGGGTACTCTGATATTTTCATGCATACGTAGGCTCGGACCATTTTTTTGGGTCAAATTTTTGAATTTCAATATTTTTTGGGGTTTTCAGAAAATTGAATATTTTTTGGGGTACGAAAATTTTGTGGATATTTTTTGGGGTTCATCCCAAAATTGTTGGATTAGTTTTAGGGGTTATTTCTTTGTATTTTAGGGTCTTTTCTTAAGATAAATTTACAAAATCGGGATATTTTTTTGGGTTGCAAAAATTTCAAATATTTTTTTGGGGTGCTTGAAATTTCTGATATTTTTTGGGGTGAACGGTAGATGCTGGGTCCGAGCCTACGTATGCAGAAAAAAATAGAGTACCCCCCCCCCCCCTGGGTAATACCCCAGGACACCCCAAGACACACCAGGACACCCCAAGACACACTAGGACGTCCAAATATACATCTATTAGCATGCTCTTTTGGTAAAGCTGTAGTAGTTTATACAAAAAGAAAATGTTATTGACCACAAATAGTACATGAATTCCATTTATATAATATCATTAAAGTCTGAATCGAGCAGTATAAGTGTTGTGTATATTGCTGAAAAGACACCTCAGTACTCTAAAGTTTGCTTCCAGATACATAGATTGAGACTCAAACCTTTAGATAGAAGCATTGAATCAATCAATCAATTTAATGATTTTGTAATATGGAGTTCTTGTGGGTACTTTGAAGTGCCTGTGTATATTGAGGTGTCCTGTGGAAACATCTGGGCTGTCCATACTGGGACAAAACCATACTCATTATTTTGAATGGAAGATCTCAATTGCATGATGTATTTAATAAACACAAATCTTAAATTAGTAAAATTATGCTTAAATTTACAAATAAAATTATCCTGGGTTATCTTCCTGCTTTTCCTATGGTATGTTGAGATGTCCTGGGGGTAAATTTATTGGCTATTCATACTTAGACAACATGTTATCCATGCGGATTATCTGCGCCCAGGACAGTCCCATTGGTGTCACAGATAAGTACAACAGATTCTAAATTGAATAAGGAAAGATACAACCAGGAACTCCCTATACACACTAGCCTACAACAGATTTTGAACATATGGTAAAGACTCTTACCCCTTTGTATAGAAAAGCCCTGATACAACTAAGATTATGAAAGCCATCAAAGGCCTTAAAATGGCAAAAACGCCTATGGGGACGATATTACCAATGACTATCTATTTAGAGAAAGTCCATGGTATTGCTATAATGGTATGTTAAGTTTGTTAGGGGGCGGCAGAATAGCCCCCCCCCCAATAATCTGTCTAAATTGACATTTTACTGCTTGTCACTCAGAGTAAAATAAGTAACTTCCATACATTATTATTAGTAAAAAAAAATAATAATTAACTGTTTAATGACGAATAAAATGGTACAGAAAAGCAGAAGGAAGCTTTTGATCCCTTGTATATCTGTAGTACAAATGACTGCAAACCGGACGGATGTAAGACAAAACAATTCAGCTTGCGTTGCTTGCGATTCATATTACAACAATTTGGTCAATCAATGTATACATGAATGCAGCTCTCTGGTATAGTAGACAGGGCCAAACTATGGCATGACATCAGCTGTATTAGTGTGAACGCATATGCTTTTTTAAACAGTCAAAATAATTATTTTGTGTCTAGATAATGAATGCTCTACTTGATCTAAAATATTTGTATGCGATGAGCAGGACAATGTTAAACATATAGTAGTTCATTCAGAAATCTAATAGTTATGAATGAATCTAGTCCAACAACAGGCCACTGAAATTATGACTTTACATTCCATTCCCTGTGGAGCCCTCAACAGCCAACTAGTACCCCTTTCGCTAAACAGCTACAAAGTGCGACCATTATTCTCTACATAAATGACAATTACGACATGATAGTACATATATTAGTAATGTGAACTCTTGGGATACAGATTCAAATAAGTCATTTGACTTTCTTCTGAATCCCATTTGTATAGTGATTGTATTGTAATCGTATACTGTGTTGTTTGTATACTTGTCATATATTATACAAATAAAATAAAGTTTAAACCAAACATATATGTGTTATAAATTTGCATAACATGTGGAACAAATATAGATCCCTCACGTATGGGATGCTACATTGAGTCGGCGGTGGGGCTGCGTTGTTTAAATGCGCTTTTGCTTGACCTCGGATCGATGCTGTTTACCTTTCGGACTGTGTCCGATTGTGTCATTGTTACAAATCTTGCTAAAAGGTGGCTTATTCTCTTTGTCACAGTTATGTTCTTACACTTTGTTTCTGTAAAGATTAGCAGGCGAAGAGTTGTATGGGTCAGCCCAGGAAAAAGGTGGTAATTAATACTTAAAGTATCTGTAAAATATGCATGCCAAACTATCCAATGGGATTATAGGTATTCACACTTTGTTATTCGCATTGTACTGTGGGGTAAACGTGGGCTTTGGCGAACCAGAGCTATTGCACCGGCTCGTCAAAAGCGTTTTCGCTGGTCACTAACGCGCGATGAGTATCCATTATCATATTTCATACTTAAATAGTTGGCCCTTTTCCGCCTCAAATGTCATTGGGGGGACAAAGTGTTGAATTATTTAAATTATGTTTAAATACTAACTTGTGAATATGTTTCTTTTTTCTTTGTCTTCTGTTTGACTCTGTTACTGTTGTATATATGTTTGAAACATCTTCCTATTGGGGGAAATTTATCTATCTATCTATCTATCTATCTATCTATCTATCTATCTATCTATCTATCTATCTATCTATCTATCTATCTATCTATCTACAAGGCTTCACCAGATCCTACCTGACCCAGGTTAATATCATCTTGATATGTATGCAGGGATGAACTTGTCTGTTGAAGACTGAAAGAATATGTCTACATTAGGCATTTGCTAGCTAACATGTTGTTTTATTTATTTGATGTTTTGTATATATGTATTATATTTCATGTCTTTTGTGGAGGACCACATGGTAGAAAAGCGGATAGGCTAAATGTGTTTACCCTCTGAAAACATTGTAAATAAATAAATTTCAAAGCTTTGTACATATACTTGCTTTGCCAATTGTTGTAAAGTACTTTCTAACAATCTACTCATACCAGACCCTCCGAGGAAGAGAGGAATGAATGATCATTACGCGTGTTTAGCACTTGTTCTGTATTCGTTCTCGGTTCCTCCTGATTCCCGGTTTGGGTTGCGTCTCATAATTGATATGGCTCAGGTGGTCAATCTTGCCTAACTATAACCACTGTGTGGTGAGTGCGCAGTTCCCTCCATTGACTGTACGCTAGGACAAATACAAAATGGCAGAGAGGGGATCGGATGAATGGTAGGTGCTTCATTTAAATCACAATAACTACATAATAGTTGGCATAAAAGTCCGTATGACCATCACAAAGTCAGTCTTCAGTTGATGTTGTTTTTAATTTTAATTTGGTGCTCAGTATACAATGACAAATAATTCTCATGTTGTGTCCTTTGTAGTTTTCCTTTCAAGCACCTGGAAACAATGTGCATCGTAATATCTAGATCTGGACAGACAAGTGTTCATGCGAAGGCATTTGCGATTTTACTTCTTTGACACTTTTGCATAAAATCTAAAGGGAGCCTCTTTGTTACCATGCGCTAAATCTCAGGCACATTGATGTTCATGCAAAGGCCTTGAGGAAGCATTAAAATGTTGATAGAATCGATTCGTTCGCCTGCAAAGCATGCACTTGGTTGGGTTTCCCAGTGTACAGCATTTTGGTTCAAGTTTACTCTCTCAGCGAACATTTTTTGGTATACTTCTCAGAGTACGATGCATTTTTTAAAAAAAATCTGATCGCTTCTTCGCGTACAGTGGCGAAAATTTCACGATCCAATTTTATGCAGAAAAACACAAGTTTGACTAAAGTTGCAACTATACTGTGATCTACAGCCCATTGCAACAATCTGTTAGGATTCGTATTCCTTTACACATTAGTTTCCAACATAATCTGATAAAGTTTTCTCAGTTCATTCATGAAGTTTTTAGACTTATCTGATGTGTTGTCAGTTTAAGACAATGCTTTTTTTATGATTTAAAAGAAACTGTACCTTCTTTTTCCAGAAAAAATGTAGATGAGAAATTCTCTTTTATAATGGAATGTAAAAATTATGACATTTCCTGTGTATGCATAACAAATATCTGTATAATGTTCAGAGCCAGAGAAGAATTGGTTAAATCCATAAGTGCCCCTTAAAAACATATGCTTATAATGCATGTTGTGATGGTTATAAATGCATGTTGTGATAGATATTGACACTTTTTGATGATGACACCGTTTTATTTTGTGAAAGAAAGGTTCAGCGGAGCACTCAGGTACGCTTATTTAAAGCGTGCCTGAGTGCTCTACATGAAACCTGGGACGGTCTCGATGTTGAGAAATGCCAATTTTAATACGAGGGCTGTTCAAATATGAATGCAAGTAGCTTCATAACTTTCTTCACATAAATGCAACGACAAAATGTTATACCTTCCAGGAAAGAACTTTTTGTCACCTTTAAAATGGCACCAAACATAAAGATACACTTACTATATTTCTCGAGTTACAGACGTTTATATAAAGGCCATTCCTGTATACTGAGTTTTTTTCTACAGCAAATTGCCATACACGTTTTGGTACGTGTGTGGATAAAGTGTCATAGCTTTGTAAGTTTGAGACAAAATGGCACAAATTCTTAGATGCTAGTTCAACATACATTGACAAAGTTGCTTGCAAAAAAGTTTATATAATCCTGTTTCAATCTTGAGTAAACAGGCACGTTTGTGACGTCATTAATTTTATGATAAACGTCATTTTGAGTTATCTACTGGTGATGCAATAATGAATATCGCTGTGTCTTTTTCTTTGCCTTTTGCTTAAAACATGCTTAATATGTCATAAGGAAGTTTTCAAAACGCTCTGTCCTCTTTTTACAGAGTTATCACATTTCATATAATTTTTCAAGCATTTTTCTGCTTCTTAATGACGTTCTTACATTAATTAAAATGTGTTCAATCTGTCTAGTCCCCAAGACCAGGTGAGTAATTATATTTTAAATAACGGCTATTTTGGTAAAACTTAAAGTTAACGTTCAAATCTAGATTAAAAACGCAATGTTATGGCAACAAATTAAGTATAAGTTCTATAACCCCTTCACTTCAGGCAGTTTTGACTTAATAAAATTGCTTCTCAGCGTATAGAAATTACCCGCTATCCTTCAATGATTTGTAGCAACAACTCAGTATGAACATTATGTCTTTGAGTTAAAACTAGTTTAAATGTTGCTTCGTGCATTTTGAAAGAGAAAAGTTAGAATGAAACCTGAAAGGTGGTGTTCTGCTTAACATTTATTTGCAAACATAAATAGACTTTGGTGAAAACGATTCGATGTAGTTTAACAAAGACATGTCGGATTTTCGAAACTTTCACAGAATCATTATATAAGTATATGGGGATATTTCTTTAAAAAATTCAAGAAATTTCACCCATTTATCGAATAATTATACGCTCATCTATATCACTGGTATGTTCGAAGCATTGAGTTTGTTAGTATACTAACGCGACCTTTATTCAAAGGGCTGTAACTCGATTAGTATACTGTATTTTTAGTTAGGTCTGGTGCCAGTTTAAAGGTGACATATAATCCTTTAAAGAAACGTATATCATTTTGTCGTAGCATATATGTGACGAAAATTATGAAGCTACTTGCATTCATATTTGAACAGCCCTCGTATTCCATATTTTTCATATTTCATAGTCTCATCAATGACAAGATTTGTACTTGTATTATGTCTGTGATTGTTCTTGTGTAACTGTATACATGTGACTGGTGACAGTCCTGTGACTGGACTTTATACCAATAAAATTGATTTGATTTTGATTTGATTTGATTTGATTTAATGCTGTCAGAACAAACCTACAGCTAATTATACTGTTCTGGGAAGAATTTTTTATACTGTGCAAATCATTAATGGACTTCAGCAAACAAAGAAGATTCACACAAAAAATTGAGATGTGAAACCTACAGCTAATCAACTGTTCTGTGGGGCAAATACAATTTAAACCAGATGCTACAGAATGTGTGGTCTCTACTATCAGAGTGCAAACAGTTTGGATCAAGATCAGGCCCGACTAAATGTCGAGCCTGATCTGGGTCCAACATGTTTACAAAAATTATCAGGTGGCAGTAGACGAACATTGTTTTGTGGTACATAGGCAAACAGTGTAGACCAATATCAGGCCGACAAAACGCAGGGTTAGATCAGGGTTTCTTCCATTCAAGTTTCAAACAGTATGGATCAAGATCAGGCCCGACGTTTTGGGTCTGATTTGGGTGCAACTGGTTTGCAAAGATTATCAGCAGACGAGTTAAGTTTAGTAGACAGAGTTAAGCCTAGTAGCCTGCAACCAGTGCAGACCCAGATCAGACACCGAGGAATGCGGGTCTGATTAGGGTATCTACTGTTTGCCTACTGTTTGCCTACAAAATGTTCTATTAAATAAGCTCTGTCATCAAAACTACTGTCGAATCAAAGAGTGCCCTCTCTAATAAGTAAGTTAACTCTTTGCATGCTGAATAATTTTTCATTTAATTGTTGTCGTCTTGTGATATTTTTTTCACAAAGAAAAAATAATAATCAGGAATACCATTTGAGTGGCAAACATTTTTTTGTACCAAATTAGACTGGAATTTATGTTGAACCTGATTTGGGTCCAACCTGTTTGCAAAGGTTAGCAGCAGACGACAAATTTGCAGTTGCATGCTCTTCATGCCTTTTTTAAGGTTTGCTGACTTTTTTTTTCAAAAATAACTCTTTTTCCAATAAATTCTTTCAGAAACACGCTGCAGCAGATGGCAAATTTTATGACCTGAGTCTTTCTTAATTTTCTAAAAAAAAAGGTATGATATTTAATGAGAATCGCCTGCCAGCGGACGATTCTCACAAAATATCATGCCATATTTGTTATTTTTGAAAAAGTGGCAAAATTTGAATCTGCAGCAAATAATAGGTGGTACATATGGGTAAAAATGGTGATATCATGAAATATATGTGGACACTCCACAGGCTTACTGCTCATGTCTTCTAATCTAATTTGACAGGAACAGTTATTACAAAGAGATAAGCTGCAAACATTTAAGAGGATATTTGACAAACATTAGCTTCATGATAGAAAAAATCAAGTATTATGTTTTGACAATCCTAACAGATTGCTGCAATTGGCTGTATTAAGTTCGCTTCTTTAAAATATGTCTTTTCGCTCTCTTCAAAAGAATGGTTGTGATAATTCACTTCACTGTTCACGAGAACACCAGCAAAAATCATTCTGCTTTCTGTCGTCTGCTGCAAATATTTGCTAACATTTTTGACCAAATAAAATACAGAGGCAAACAGTATGGACCCAGATCAGTCTGCTCCTATAGGAGCAATCTGATCTGGGCCAAGAAAGGCTTCTTAAACACTCTGTAGATGACGAAAGCAGACGACACGTGTAAGGGTTAAGGCCGGACTATTTTTTACGACATAAAACTATCTGACCACTGATATATAAAGAGTATATGTATAGTGACTAAGAACACGAGTGACGCTGATTAGACTGCACAAAACATTCGTTTTATTACGTGGCTCAAATCTCATCAAACAGTTATAATATCCCTGATTTTTAAGTGAATGATTCGTTTCTATCGCAACTTCATGGGTAAAAGTTTGCAAAGCAAATATAACAACTGTCTATACAAACACAAAAAAGCATCTAGTTACAGGACTTTCTTTTTTCACAATCGTTTTTGTTGACATTTTTGCTTTTCCGTTTAATTTTCGTCTTAAAAAGGCTGGAACGCGAAAATAGGCTTCCGTCTATAAGAGCTATACGGATGTGCCCATTGACCGCGCCGCGTCTGTCGACAAGGGACTTCAAGGCATGCCACCATGTTGTATGGCAGCCTGCACTGTCACATATCCGAACAATTTAACCTTTAAACTCTTTGCCTACTAGGTATTTTGTATGTTTTTTGTCGTTTGCTGATTTTATTTTCATACTCAACTCTTTCTACTGTTCATAAAAGCCACATGCAGTTATTCACTAAATAAAGTGACGCACACGTCAGGAAATAACCAGACAACGTCACTCAGGTGATGAATCGGTGGTTACTCAGGTTTAAGATATGAAGATGGCGACTTGAACTAGAAATGCGAAAACAATCGTGAGAAAATACGACCAATGCTTCAAGAGATATCGTGCACGCAAGAACTTATTACAGAATTGCATTATAAAGCACTGCGGTAACCATGACATTGAACATAAAAACTAAGTGATGAAAAAGAAAAAAAGATTTTTTTGGTTTGAAACCTGCAGATTCTGCAGTTATCCTGATGATAAATGTTAAAATGACAGCATTTGTTGGCATTTTGATTTTAGTTAGCAGGATACATTTTATGCTCAGTTAAGTTGAGCATGAAAAAAGTTTTATAACAAACACAGATGGTCATATATTCTTGCCAGAGCATTAGCTATTGTCAGGTACTAATCGCATATGCGCAAATCCTACCCAAACTGATTATTATCAGATTTTTTCCCAATCGAATATATCAGGGAGACGTTTCTGCAACGCACACAAAACATATGTTCTTATAGATAGATATTGAAATGATTTATAAATAGGCCATATTATCTGAATCCATTGTGTCCTATTTAATTCGAGTTAGTGAGTATTTTGAAAATCGGTGTTCGAATTTTCGAGGTTTTATTTATTGTATTGTAGGAAAATAGTAAGTTTGACGTCGAAATATATATTTTGTAATTGAATATTGTTTTGCTTAGCAAACAGTGTAGCCTCTTTTACCCTGAAAATGAAAACAAATGCTTGCACAAATTCGTCATCGAGTGAGTCATAAGTGGTGTTAAAATCCGAGAAATGTAAGAGTAATATACGTTACCAGTTATATATATTTAGTCATTTATTATTAAATGCAAGGCTGGCGTTTCATACTGACGCAGCTTCCAGTAAGATCTCTTTCTGACACGATGACCTCCGGATATATATTAGAAACAGACACAATGTGCATATTTACAGTTTATGCATGTGTTGAGAATTCGTATGCTGTACTTAGTATGTTTAGTGGTGTGGAATTATTGTTTCAATGACAAATTGATCTGTTTACGTGTTCAAAGTTATGGATTCTCTTTTAATACTTCTGGGACTTCAAACTTTCCACGTTCACATTGTGTTTATCATTGAAATGTCAATTTTCGTTATCCGATGGCTTAATTAACGTACAGTGCAGATCCTGGGGTATGTTGCGTATTCATCGTTAGCATTTGTCCCATGTTTATTCGCAATAAGACCGTAGAAAAATCCTTAAAAAGCCAGCTCGGGAGATATTTGTACATATCGAACAATCACTGCACGCACACTCGAACTCGTGCGCACACACGAAATAGGGGGATGCCAGTTCCACTGGATCATAAACCTTTGTATTCTTACAATGTGGTGCTGCCCATTGCGTACTTTAAAGGGTCACAGGTAGAGATTTCTTAATTAAAAATTATTATGTATTTATGTCCCTGAATGTTGATTTAATCTTAGCTACCAGTGCAGACCCTGATGAAATGCAGCGTTATGTTGCATTTCATCTGGGTCTTCACTGCCAAAGTACCCATGGTTTAGTTGGTTCATATACATCTTTACGCTTCAACAATTAGTACGACCCTCACAGTGTCAAGGTGTCTGCTCATGCATGTTTAAAGAGAGCCTTTACGCATCGAATCATGAACTATTACCGTATAGTATCTTCTTAGTACGTTGGACGATACAATAAACCGATGATCGTTAATTGAGTGGGATGGTTTTAAGTTTTGTCTTAGTCATAATAGCGTCAAATTCACTAGAAATGCAACTGCGAATTTGTGAAAATAATAAAGTTTTTATTCGTTTCCGTGAAATAAATGTAGCCCGTTGGACTGTGTCTGATCGTTTTATAATCTCCGTTATTCTTGAGGAAAAATAAACGCATTACGAGGACATATATAAGCTTGGAGATTAAGGAAAGATCTCTAATGACCCCTCTTTTTTTTCGAGTCGAGTATAGATAAACAAAGTTAAACTGGCAATCATGAATATGTTGTATAAACTCGTATAACTCCGTAAAACTAATTTTAGATTTGCAAACATTATGAAAAGTACTGTTTTCAGAGTGATGTTTTTTCTAATCATGTATCCATCACTGTTGGATAGCGCGCATAACTGTCAAGGTTGAGATCGTGGGTTCGAGTCTCACGACATACAGTATATCTTTTTAAAAAAATATTTTCATTTTTTATCATAAATCATGCTTATGACTTGCACGATTTTTACAAGACTTGCGTATAAAAGTAAATGTAATAGAATTCATTTTAAAGCATTATTAATTGAGCCGCGACATGAGATTTCCAAATGTGGCATGTTCTACCAACAAAGGCTCAGACCAGCCTGCGCATACACGCAGTCTGATCAGAGCCTTTGCTAGCCTCTTGAGTATTCTATGACTCTTATAAGCTACTGACTGAACATCATTTGGAGTTTCTAAGCTAAAAATGAGGCTGCACAGGCTTGTCTGAGTCTACACTTGTCAAAATGCCACATTTTTGGAAATCACATGTCACGGCTCAATTATTAGTTTGGAACTGTGATGTCTACTGATAAATCTTTAAAACATTTAAAATCTGAAGACAAGTTTCTCATAGCTAATGTTTCAAAGTATTTCTGGAAACACTCAGGACGGGACAGTTCACCATATATTGAAAAGACTGTTCAGGCAACTGGGGTCAGCAGAAGAACCGTTCTCCGAGTACGAAAAGAACTAAAAGAAACAATGTGCAGGAGTTTTGCACCCACCGCCATCAGCTTCCGACCACAAATAATATCTTATCAGTCTTGAAAACTGACATCATGTCAACTATTCATCAAAATTAAAATAAACAAGAAACAATATCATAACTAAAAAATATATAATTTTTTAAAATGATGCCTTAAATAACTATATCCAGTGGGAATGGAACCCTCGCAATCCGGAATATGAGTTAATCGTCTTACCACTACGCTACTGTGTCAGCATTGTTAGATCACCTAGCTGAAAGATAGTTGTTCCATACATTAATCAATTAAAATAGCTACTACACACCGAACGTGACCGAATGATGTCGAAGATTAATGAGTGCCAGTTTAACTTTGTTTTGCTATATATATATATTTTTTATAATACAACATATTTGTCAACAAATATACGATTACTGTTCATTCACGATATCTTGGTTCAAAGAAACCGTTAGGTGGATATTACCATTACATCAATATAGGTAGCTCCTTCTTAATGTTCTTAGATAAATATGGTATTAAGCTATATATACATGTACGTGATGCTTTTCTTATCAATCTGTGTGGTGTAGAGGATAGCGTGGAGAACTATCAAACATATTTGATTTCATGTTGTACGGTTATGGCGTTCGAATCCTATGGAATCCTTTTTTCGTTTTTTTTTCGTTTTGTCACTCATATCTCGATCTCTCTCATGATTTTCATGCTCAATTATGCTTTTACTCACATTTTATTTTCACTGCGCATACTTCTCTTGGCTGTAGAAATGTCTGATAGGAATGCTATTCGATCGCAAGCCAGACAAACTGCTGTCACGGACCCTATATAGGACCCGTGTTGCTGCGCATGTTATTTTAAAATTACGCGAAGAAGATGTCATGAATGATGCACTATTTGCACCACTTTCAAATTATATATATAGAGAGAGGGCCAACAAGCTGACTGGCATATATCGCGCATCAAAACTGATTCGGAGAAGGTGGTCCTCGCACCTCGGAAGCCACGAAGCGACAGGATGGAGCCTAGTGACTTTGACAAGTGCGAAAGTATATATTGTAAAATCACACACAAATAAGACAACAACTTGACTATATACATAATACAAAATGTAAAAAAAAAGATCTTTGATTTTGGGTTTCGAGCCACTATCTCTGCATTACTCTTCAAAAAGATATAACCAATGTGTATGTGCACCCTACCGACTGATCAGAATTTATGTGATACAAACTGTTTTGTTATAATTATACCGTTAATATGCATCAAACCTCATGTTCCCTTATTTTCAATAGTTCGGTCCACCGTTTAACGGTATCATTGAGCCAATATATCGTGAATGAACAGTAGAAGCGCCTCAGCGTCTCTGATACTTTCTAGATTTTGATACAAATCGCACATTCGCGAATGCCTCTAATAAATGGCTTCGAGACGAAGACCCTAAATTTTGGTCTGATGTTTCATCTACAAACATACTTACGAATGTACGGGCGAATCGACGCGTTTGCACATACTGATAAATACCGAAATCTCGTGCACTGGCCCATTGCGAAACGTAAATGAGCCAAGACATGTGATTTCCCACAATGTGGCATTTTGACATGTGTAGACTCAGACGAGCCTGTGCATCCCCCTTTTAAGCTTAGAAATTGCAAATGATGTTCAGTCAGTAGATTAACTATCAAAAAATATTCAAGCTACTAGCAAAGGCTCTGATTAGACTGCGCGTATGCGCAGGCTGGTCTGAGCTTTTGTTGGTCGCACATACCACATTGTTGGAAATCTCATGTCGTGGCTCAAATTTCCTGGAGCAAACATATTGCGTCGGAACAACCGTTCACATCAACGTCGATGCGACGCTGTTTAAACGTTGTGTCGGTGCATGAGGACGATTTCTTTTATGGAATTATCTCTACACAGCCTTTCAAAATGTAACTATCTTTTTGTGAAGATGTAGTTCAATGGATATGATGATATACGTCTTTCAAACACGAACAACTCTGATTTTGTAAATGTATTATATATTGGACATTTAAAACAGGATGGTAGAATCGATTCTCTGAAAGTCATACTAATAGTTTTCACTTTGATTTATCTGTTGTTAGAAGTGAAAGGAATTGGTTGAAAGAAAAAGAAAAAAGAGAGATGGATTTTCACTTACTCTCGTCAACTTAGCATAGGTTTAGATAAACATTTAGATAAACAACGAGCATAAAATTGTAAATATTTCCTTACCCATCAGTTTAGCGTTTTAACATACTTTGGGTGCTCAAAAGAACAGTCTCATTGAGACGGTTCTTTTGAGTACCCAAGACATATGTTTTGGTTGGGAAATGAAGAAAATTTTTTGGGTACGCACTCTTAAAGCTGCATAGTCTGTAACTTTTGATCTTTTAATTTTAGAACTAATGTTTCTATTTTTCAAGAACACAGTAAAAAAAACCCTAAAATTCAGGTATACATTTTATCAATTTCGTAAATCTTAACAAATTATCAGTATCAAAACATTAGCATTTATGTTAGAATTAACTGTCTATAATTATTGGAGGGACGCAAATAATTACCAACAAGAGAAAAAACACACATGTTTTATAAGATAATTCACTTTTCCGTGCAGTTTTCAGCTATAGTGAACAGATTTATTGTGAAAAATAGAACTTAATTCTACTTGTACATATGATTTAAAAAGAAAATAGAAAAAATAAAAAAAATGTTCATGGTTGCAGACTTAGTCTCTTTAACCAAAGTGATAGGCTATGTTATCACTCAAAATAACCCGTTAATAAAGCGTTTGTTTCAAGTACCTGATCATTGAATAAAATGCTTTACATAAACCAGGAATTTAGTTACAATATAAGCCTAATTGTTTATTTCTCAGTATGACATTTCAGTGATTTTGAATTTGCTTTATGTGAAACCCGAATTTGGCTGTATTTGCAGTTAACAACTATCTGAAATATAAGCAAGGCCCGGAAAACTGCAATTTTGCATTTTCCCGACCATCATTCAGTCATCTATTCCAAAATGCTAGAACCGTATAATATATCCATGCATTGCAATATGCCACGAAAGTTTAATTTTAAGAACTCAAGTTAAATTTTATCTGAAAGCCAAATGCGCTGCATCCTTTACCAGGATGGTGTTCTTGGATTTTTTAAATGTTTTCTCATTATGGCCCTCCGGTACTGTGATTTTCAGTGAAACATGTATGACACTCCGTTACTGTAATACTCCATGAACTTGGGTTTTTCCTCGGTATTATAGAGCTATTCGGTATCGCACGTGGTATGCAATGCCAGGTCTCTTGTAAAGCTAACGAAGATAGACGCCGGCTGGAGACGTAGCTAGACAGTGACCCAAAAGCCGAATTATATGGCACTCCATTACTGTCGGTATGGCACTCCAGTACTGTGATTTTCACTGGACATGGAGCTTTATAAGAATGTGATTCGGTTTATCTTTGCATCATGGATGGCCCTGCTGATATCAACAAGTGATAGAGGCCCCTGCTTTCTTAAGGTAAGTGTTTGGTACGGTAAATGTTCTAAAATTTCTAACGCTAGTTGCCTGGCAAAAATGCCTGGACAAACAGTGCAGACCTAGACCAGACTGCTTCTGAAGAAGCAGCCTGATCAGGGCCTGACCTGCTTGTTATACTGACAAGTATTTTGCGAATTCCAGCCCCGATAACCAAAATTTTAGTTGAGAACAGAAAGATAAAAAATGTTCGAAATCTTAAACATTTACCGTAGTCATTTCTTGGAACAAGTGCACATGTTAAACGTATATGCTTAGCTATCCAGTAGTAGACTGGCTCCAGTCTCTTATGTTTTATTTATTTATTTTTGCGCAATATGACTTCTTTATTCCAAATTCGTATTATTATCTTACAGATGTATTGTTACTATAAATGTTCTGTGGCTCTTCATCACGGTGCCGTGGGTTGGTCTCTGCAGTGTGTGATTGTGGTATTTCCTGATCATACTCACTTTTTGTATGACTTCTCTGAAACTTCAATCCAAGAGAGAGAGAGCATGTGAAAGAATTTGGATCTTATTCTAGACTAAATGTCTGACTGAATCTTCCTACCTCCAAACATTGTGTTTGTAAGCAGTGAAAAGTCTTGTGGGACCAAATATAGTTGAGGGTCTGGATGGGGGGGGGGGGGGGTCTGGTAATCACTATTCATTAAAAATTTAGCCCATTATTCATCTCATTAAAATTTTGGAATTCATTAAAATAAGACCAATTATTCATTAAAAGTAAGAAAGGTGGCAAAGAAATCTGATTATTCACTGTTCATTATTTTTTTTCCTCAATTCATTAAAACAATAGGATTATTCATTATTTTTTAGGCTCTCATTATTCACTATTCATTATTTTTTAGCTCATTAGCACTATCCATTATAAAAGGCCATTATTCACTAATCATTATACCCCATCCAGACCCTAATAGTTGTAGGTAAATGGTCTGATCCCCCGCTGGTCGCCTACACGATTAAAGCAACACGGAATATTTTTAAAGGCATACACTGGTTAATGTTTCACATGTACGGGTTTATCTGTCCCAGATATTTTAAAACATTTTTCGTGCTCAACTCACATGAGCATGGAATATCTACGTGTATTACAGGGCTATGTGACCCCCCCCCCCCCCCATATTAGGCCAAAATATTAAGTTTGTTTTTAATCGATTTCTTTTGATTGGTTAATTAGAACAATGTTCTAAGTTTGAAAATATGGTATTGACTTGACTTTACAGTCATGACAAACAACAAAATGTTATTTTGGTCCTCTGAAGTCTCAATTTTGGTCCAAAATGACGTTTTATCTGTATTAAATTATATTGTTCAGTGAGTCCCATATGGTCTTCCAAGAATTCGAATGTAAAGTAGTATGCCGCCACCGTGCTACTTTATTTGCTAAGTTAAAGTACAAATGTGCTCTTCTTATCTGAACATTTGTACAAAACACATGATACACAGTACCTGAAATTTGTTCAAGAGATAGGCCTAAATAAATCTAAATCAGTAAATGTATTCCATTTTGAACAAGACAATACTACTAGTCTATACTACTATACATATTTGAAGCATAGCTGCGCAATAGTTTAGTCAAAAGTATTACTTTTATGTGGTGTAAACTGTAAGGGGTTTCCTATGATTCGTAGGTAGATAGGTTTATAGGTAGGAAGGTAAACCTAGGTAACATCGTCAAAGTAACTATGCCATCCATTTCAGTCAAAATATTATTTAAAACTTAACACTGCAGAAGTTTGGATGACCATATGATGTACTGTGCCCACAAATGTTTTTGCAACAATTGTCGTTGTGTTGAAAGAATTGGTAGATTTTATTTCTGTACATCGATATAGTGTTGATATTTTTCATACTGTAATACTTCAATAGCCTGGCCTCTAGGCGTTGAAATGAAAATGTCTATAAAAGAGGTAAAATCTATAAAATCTAAATACGAGGGGCATTTTTTATGTTCGTAGAATCTTACTGGGTCAGGTGTGGTGTTTGATTGTATCGATTCCTGATCTTTGCACCCTTTCTTACTTTGTATCTCTACGAATATAGAATTTACGGTACCATAAGTATACGCGGTTTGAAAGGTCGGTCTTCTTTCTATCAACTGGTATAAATTTCAAATCATTGGAGCTTAGTTCAGTCAAGATATGTAGCTTTTAATGGCGCATAGTAAAGGACACTGGCCGAAATCTAAGCAGGAAATTAGACGCTGTTAAGTTTCATTCGCTATGGTAAAATAAGTATTTGCCAAGCCGATTTTTCTTTTGTACAATCAAAATCATTCGTTCAAACGCTATTCATAGACAAGTGCAACAAAACTATAAGCATGTGGTTTGCTCTTCTATAACAATAAATATATCAAAATAAGCACAGTCAAGTGCTGGTTAATTACGATTTTGAACATGTTTTTAAATTTCTCCTGATGATATATGTGATAATTCGTCAGTAATTATACTGGTGTATCGATTCCTGGCAATTTCCGGTACTGTCGTACCCACATATTATAAAGAGTGGGTGGGGTAAACCAATCCCAGATGGATCAAACAATAACAATCAGATCTGCATAATTTCTTATTGCAGTGATTCCAACACCTATTAAGAGGCGCTAAAACAATTTTAATGTATTTTCTTAATATATCAATGCTTCATGACGTCATTTTTGTACAAAGAAAGGGGTTTTCAACAAACCCTAGGCTATTTGTTTTGCAGTTCATTTCCAATTTGTTTTGGGATGAAAGTTACCATAACAATTTGTTTTGCAGTTCATTTCTAATTTGTTTTGGGATGAAAGTTACCATAACAATTTGTTTTGCAGTTCATTTCTAATTTGTTTTGGGATGAAAGTTACCATAACACTTCCATCTACATTATAAGCAAGAAAAAATGTAATGGTACTTTACGGCTAACATATTAAGTCACATTCATAAACCCGTATCCAGCCTCGATGTGTTTCACCTTTTTCAATAAAAGTAATTATGCCCACTTAAAATATGCGTAGGTTCCAAATAAATCTTCCATATCCAATACTTGCTGCGAGTATGCTATAATGGCCATAGAATGTTGTAGTACTTAATCTCCTCTGTCTGCACACAAAGTTTCAGAAGCATTGTATGGAAATTAACACACTTTCATGCAATCATTTTTAATGTTCTGTCAGAGACAAAATCCACCATTGTCAATTTTTTACCATATTTCAATATTTCCAGTGTCCGATATATAGGTAATTCTTTGCATCCTGGAAGTCATTAAAGTAATACATTTTGCTTTAGTTTTAGGTTACATGTATAGATAAAGGCTCAATCTTTCCATATATAAAGTATGTATTTACTTTCGCTGTTTTCATTAATCTACAGCTCTACGAACATAAAAAATGCTACTCATAGACAATGTCAGCTAGAATCTCTATCAAAAAGGGCCAAACAGGCCGTGATAGTAGTTGCATTTTCTATTATTTATTCTTATGATAAGACTATGAAACCGAGACTGCTGTTTTCAATTTTGAAGTTCTCTCTATTTATAAAGGATCCTTTATTCTAGATTATTTAGAAAATGTAACATGTGTTGTTGTGTCGCATGGAGTTGAACTTCTACTCGTACAACGATGAAAAGATTTTCATTATCTGTATGCTTAGTGCAAGAAATCTTACTTTTTGTACATTTTTTCTTTAAACTGTATGATAATAAGAAAAAGCAAGAACAAAGAAAATCAATATACTTGTAGGAAAATAAATTTTATTTTGACCATTTACATGGGCAAATTGCTGTTAATACTGAGAGGGGTCCTTTGTTGATTTAAATCAAAGGTCTGTTAACCATAGGGTTGGATTGTCAAGCAGAGTAAACTCCGAGACTTCTTCTTCAGGTGCAATGCGATATGGGTTTGCACTGTTTGTAAATGTATTTTCCTCGGAATATTTGAGGTTGTCATTTTAATGGAATAATCCACACACCTTAGACCAGTAAGTAACTTTAGTGCCTTTAAAGCGCAATATTTTTTTTTTAATAATTTCTACATATTGATTGTATAAAGCGAGTTTATGTACCAAACAGTAAATAAGATAGCATGACCAGTTTACTAATACTAGATGTGTGAGTGTTAATTTTTCAGCTTTAGTGTGACTTGCTACCTTAAAAGTAACCACGTGATCACCCATTGCCCTTGATTGTGACTTGCTCTTTGAAAAACAAGGGTCTTATAAGACTTATTAATGCCATATTCGCTTTATTTTCAACCCTATTCATTTCCATCTAAAATGAAAGACATACTTTTAAGCTATCAGAAGTTAGAAAACACATCAAGGGCATTTTAGAAGATATTTATTTAATAAAGCAGGTATAATAAAACAAGACCACTCTGCTCTGGACCTGCGTCGCCGGTGCACATCGGTGTGTGAATAGTCGATATGCAAAGTTCAAATATACAGGAATGAAAACAGATTACATCCAAATTACACAATGTAATCTACAGTAGGTGACTTAACAATTTCTAAGTTAAACACTCAAAAATATATTATCAAATGAGCATAAGTATAGGGTGTACATGATCAATGTGTGAATAATCTTAATGCAAAGTTTGAATATAAAGGAATGAAAACGGCTTGAGTTACAGCTTACACAAGCAAGACATCCCCTAAGCATTTCGGATGGAAAAAATGTCTAAGTTCAACAGCCCTAAAATTAAGAAAATGTTTATCAAATTTGTTCAAAAAGGAGAGGCCCATGTTCAATGTATGAACAATCATTATGAAAAGTTTGAAAATTAAGGAATGAAAGCTCTTGGAGTTACAGATAACACAAACAAGAAACCATCTAAGCATTTCTAACGAAAATATTTCTTGGTTCAAGACCCCCCAAAAATGAAAAAAATATCCATGAAATGTGCATAAAATAGGAGGTGCACATCACCAATGTATGAACAATCATTATGCAAAATTTGAACATAAAAGAATGGATACTGTTGGAGTTTCAGATTACACAAACTAGGCACGCCCTAAGCACCTCGGAAGGAAAATGTCTAAGTTCAACACCCGTCAAAATTGGAAAAAATATTTATTAAATGTGCACAAAATGGTAGCTGCACATTTTCAATGTGTATTATGCAAAGTTTGAATATAAAGTAATGAATACTGTTGGAGTGACAGATTACACAAACTAGGCACCCCCTAAGCATTACGGATGGAAAAAATGTCTAAGTTCAGCACGCGTCAAAAATTAGAGAAAAAAAAATGAAATGTGCACAAAATGAGAGATGCACATCTTCAATGTGTGCACAATCACTATGTAAAGTATGAATATAAAGGAAAGAATACTGTTGGATTTTCAGATTACACAAACTAGTCACCCCCTAAGCATTACGGATGGAAAAATGTCTAAGTTCAGCACCCGTCAAAAAAGTGAAAAGAATTACGAAATGTGCACAAATTAGAGGGTGTACATCTTCAATGGGTAAACGATCATTATGCAAAGTTTGAATATAAATGAATGAATACTATTGGAGTTTCAGATTACACAAACTAGGCACCCCCTTAGCATTTCTGATGGAAAAAAGGTCTAAGTTCACACCCGTCAAAAATTAGAGAAAAAAATTGAAATGTGCACAAAATGGGAAGTGCTCATCTTCATATGTGCACAATCATTATCTTAAGTATGAATATAAAGGAAAAAATACTGAAATTGAGTTACAGATTACACAAACTAGGCACCCCTAAGCATTTCGGATGAAAAAAAATTTCTAAGTTCAACACCCCTCAAAAATTAAAATACAATATGAAACGTGTACAATATAGAAGGTGCACATCTTCAATATATGAACAATCATTAAGCAAAGTTTGAATGAAAAGGATTGAAAACTTTTGGAGTTTCAGATTTCGCAAACTTGGTACCCTTAAAGTGTTGCAGGCGAACGGACAGACGGACGGACGACCAGACTGACAGAGTGGACCCACTACTAGATCTGCTTTCGCTAAAGCGACGCAGGTAAAAAAAAAACTTCCACTTAACAGTAAATAGTTAGTATGACCAGTTTACTAATATTAGATGCGTGAGTGTTAATTTTTTTACTTGAGCGTGACGTGTGACTAGTTTGTGTATCCTGGGTCAGGTGTGGTAGTTGATTGTATCGATTCCTGATCTATGCACACTTACTTACTTTGCTACTTTTAAAGTAACTACACGATCACCACTTGCCCTTGATTGTGACTTGCTCCTTGAAAAACATGGGTCTTATTAGACTTAATAGTGCCATATTCGCTTTCTTTTCAGCCCCTATTCATTCCCCTCTAAAATGAAAGACACACTTTTAAGCTATCAGAAGTTAGAAAACACATCAAGAGCATTTTTGAAGATATTTATTTAATAAAGCAGATATAATAAAAGAAAAAAAACTTCCACTAAACTGAGTCGACTGCACAAGCAAGCACTTGCCAGCTTGCTTTTAGGTGAGTTTAGGTATCATAACAGCGATCTATTTCGTATAGTACTCAGAAATTAATTTTATTTATATTTTCAGACAGATGTTAATGCCAGTATATTTTGTCGAACAGGAATAGCAGGTAAGTATCTAAAGTTTAGAGACATGTTTAAAGGGAATATTCCGACCCTATTAATATTTATCTTGATCAAAATAAATTCCTCATTAATTACTAATTTATTTTTACCGCTCTGCTTCATCATCAGCTAAGGTGATTAAAAGCCTGTTTATTGCCCATAAAACCAGTAACTGGCTGCTGACATCTTTTCTCTCATGGTTACCAATTAGCTTGACTTCGAGCGTCTGGTCACCTCAGCTGTGAGTTAATGGCACCACGTCTCAGTGGAGAGAGCTTATAATTAGGCTGTGCTTCCATTCAATTATTTCATTGAGTAATAATGGCTTCAAGTGATAAGAATGAGATTTACTTTAGACAGGGGCTACCTTACATGTTTGCACTACAGAAATAAGCAGTCTGGTTCAGGGCCCCTAAGTAAGTAATAGTTAATAGCATTAATTGAAATTGTAACATTTAGCACTGTGCATGATATCTTCTGCTTTGCAAACATTTTGAACCCAGATCAGGCCCACCAAGATAAGGTACCTGATTAGGATCCAAACTGTTTGGTGCTCTGATCGCATTGCTGAAAAAAGTTTTTTGGAAAAGTGATTTCTTAAAGAAAACGGCAGACAATTAAAACATTCAAAATAATCCTGTATTCGCAAAGAGTACATGTATTTGCATTGTTTGATGTCATAACTTTTATCATTCCTATTATCATTTCCATAAATCTGAGCAAATTCTTGAAAATTCAAACCAAGCCCAGTTTATTAAGTCCAATCCAACAAAATGGCTTGCAAGCCTAATAGGCTCAGATCAGCCTGCGCATTGATCCATGCAGACAGCAAAGACTCTGACCATACAGTGTCTATATCCAGGCTGATCTGAGTCTCGCCTGTTTGTTCATGGATCTGCCAATTCTAACCAGAGTCCTTGAAGCTTGGATACTTTAGCTACCCATTATGTTGATGTGAAAATACTGAGCAGACTATAATCAAACGCAGATGCAGTGCTTGATGCTCATACCATTTTACTTTAAACCTGTTTGTGGCGTCTGCTGATAAGCTTTACAAAAATTTATAAGAGGTATGACATGTTGTCGGGCCTGATCTGGATCCAAACTGTTTGACACTCTTTGATAAGCTTTCCAAACAGTTTAGAAATAGATCAGACCGAATATTATACACTGACTGTAATTAACCTGCTTGACTTGATAACTGCTCCTTCTGTCTGAGGAATTCTTCTTGGAGTATTCAAGTGATTAATGGCGATCCCCTGTGGCATGTGAGTGCAATTAAATTATGGACTAATTGGAGCAGTTTCAACAAAATAAATGGTCATATGGTTCCCAGTATACTTTTAGCTCTATAATAAATGTATATGAAAAAAAGTCGGAATTATCACTTTAAGACACGTAGTGTGTGAGACTCTTATGGGACAATTGGCATAAGTAGTCGTTATCAAAACGACCAAACGGAACCAAGTCTGTATACCTGGTATTCATTTTAATTGTCAAACTTACACTTATGATTTATGAGTACTGTATTTGATTGTTAAATTTATATCTCACTTTATCATTGTTGAAACACAGGTACAATGTGTTTTAGTGTTTTCTTTTTCTTTTTTTTTGCTAGCTCAAGTTCACGATTTGAATACTGTATTTTATTATGTAATGCTGCATATACATTACTAAACTACATGCTGTTAGCTTTTTTGTGTCCCATGTCTCAGATTCCAATGAATGTTGGTCAAAAATAATAAGTGAATATGATCAGGAAATACCACAATCAAAACCGCAGACAACTCCGTGGCACCGCGAGGAAGAGCCGCTCATCCATCACGAGACACCAGGAAGTTTTAAAATGACACAGGATGGATTCATGTCTGTAACAGGGTTTTACTGCTGTTTCACTTCGCAGTAGGGCCTCAAAGATGTCCGAAAAAATACACTAGATCATAAAATTGATTTTCAAAATACGTTCTTCACAAAATGCACCAATTTTTCAATTGATAATACTGTTCCTTCAATTATTTGAGGAGTATATATCTATTCGCACTGTCTGCGCTTTCGGAATGATTTTGTTTGTCTTGATGCTTAACGTCCCAGTCAATAATTTTCAGTCATGTTGGTACGATTTACTGTCTTCCTGGGTTGAACCAATACTAAGCAGAAGAAAAAGTGCCTTGCTCAAGGACACAACACAGTGACTCTCCGTCGATGGTGAATCTCGAATGAGGATCCTTCAATTCCTAGTCTAACGCTCTACCAACTGAGCTACTGCCCTTCTTTTCAGAATGCTATTTTGAATCCCTGCAGGAAGCTTTCCCACTCCTATATGGGCAATACAAAAGTGATTCTCCGAGAAAGGTGGATGTCACCACGTTTTGCCAAGAGGATGGGGACGGGGGATCCAGACAGGCAGGACTGCAGTATCAGTTTACTCCACCAGATCATAGTAAGCTTCTTTAAAAAAAATCAGATCAATCCGCCAGTTCCTTAGTAAACTAAATTTTATATCAGCTCATTTCTTCAGATGGCAATAAACCAATAATACGTCAGCCCACTCCACCATGTCATATCAGCTCAGCTTTAAGATTACTCAACCAGATCACAGTGAAGGTATTTAATCAGTTTTTGTCTCTATTAGATCACAGTAAACTTAATTTTATATCAGGTCATTCCACCAGGTCACATTAAAATTAGATTTACCAGAATACTCAGCCTGGTCACAAGACTTTCTTTTATCATAGTTTACTATATCGGACCACTGTGCGCTTAGTTTTATATCAGTCATTCCATCAGACCATAGAAATTGAATCATTTCATCTGTTTACTATACCAGATCATATACAACTTTGTTTATACCAGATCATTCCACCATAACACACTATGTTTATTATTTTATCTGATTATTCAGCTCGCAGCAAATCTTTTTATATTAATTCACTCCACCTGATAAAAGTAAGTGCGACTTTTATTAGTTGCCGCCACTAGATCACAGCAAAGCCTATTGTACCAGTTTATTCAGCCTACTCAAAATAAATCAATTTTATTAACTTTCTCCACCAGACGACATAGGATGTGTTTTATATTGTTAAGTGGGTCAAAGTAAGCTTGAATTTTTATCAGTTTATTCCACCAGACAATAATCCAAATTATTTTATCAGTTCACCAGACCACATTAAGTTGAGTTTTGATATACCAGTTCACTCCACCAGATCACATCTTTATTATTGTATCAGTTAACTCCATCTTCTCATAATAAGCTTAGTTTTGCATCCCATCGATTTGCTCCACCAGATTTCAGCAAGCCTAATTCTTATAACAATTTACTCTACCATATCATAATACGTTGAACCTTTTATCAGTTCACACCACCGTATCACAGGTACCTACATGTCATATCAAATTACTCTAAAAAAGTAAGTGAGTATGATCAGGAAATACCACAATCACAAACTGTAGACAAACCCACGGCACCGCGAGGAAGAGCCACATCACAATCCCGAGGCACCAGGAAGACAAACTAAGCAAAGCAATCAGCTCTCTTCCCCATCAAGATGATTGCAAAACTTGAATGGACATAAAGTAACGCACATCAAAACAAGTACAGATTCCCACAATGGGAGTAACAATCAACAATGGATCAACAACAACAGAACCACCGCCTTAGAACAGACAGCAGCACAAATGCATTTTACTGGTACCAAATACACACTATGATGAAACAAAGAAAATGGCTCACGATTCACAGATAGTCAGAGCTAACGAAAACCTCAAGTTGACCCACTGTAGGCCCAGGTACAGACAGGCATCAGGCACCAACCCACCAATAAAAACTTTACATTAAGAGCCGTCATTGAGTCTGAGGCTTGATCTACCGTCGTGCAATTAAAGAGGAAACCTTAGCTATAAACTGTGATTGGGTTTAAAACCAGGCTTGCAGACTGTCGCATGGCATCTAAGTTACATATAACCTTTTTATAACGCTTGATAATCTTTTTGATTTGACCATTAAAATAAGATTTTCCAACAGTTCTTTTGAATTTATAAACTTAATCACCATAGAATATAGGTTAGGTCTGATATGCCCTGTTACAGAAGAGTTTTTACCAAATGTTGTATTTAACAATTAACTCTGAGTGTCTGTGGTAGAATCTGTTTTATGTCTATTTACTAGGAAGACGGAGGAAATCTCACCTTGTATATATATATTCCATAAGATCACAGTTACATGTAACTAAAATGTATATATCGGTTGACTCCACTTTATCTCATTTCGCTTTAATGTACATCAGTTTATAACACCTCATCATAGTAAACTTAATTGTATATCGAGTTACTCTACTTTATCCTTGGCATTTAAATTGAATGCACATCAGTTTACAACACCAGATCCTAGTGAACTTAGTTGTATATCGGTTGACTCCACTTTTTCCCATTTAGCTTGATTTTTTATCGGTTTACTTCACCAGATCATAGTTTACTTAATTGTATATCAGTTAACTTCACTTGATCCCAGTTAGCCTGAAGAAGGCGTATCAGTTTACAACACCATATCAAAGTAAACTTATTTTTATACCAGATCAAAGTACGAGGGACATTAATACACAGCATGTTTTTTTATCTCATAAACCTTTTAACAAATCCATTCATGTTTGGTATCATTTTAATCAGCTATCTTTCCTCTATGTTAGGACACAGATTTCATGTGGAGTTTGTAATGCAGACACGAAAAATATTGTTGTGAATGCATGTACTGTTTGTATACTTGGAAAAGCAAAACATTCCATGGAATATGTACCTTTTGAAATGTGTGCAGAACATTGACAAAATTTCATGTAATTATTTTTTTGTACCATTGGATAGACCACCATCTGGTTAAGTCATTATACAAGTAATGACCAAGTTTGTTGTTTCTAATACCTAAATACTTACACAGCAATACCAAAAATGTTTAGAAAACAAAGCAATTCCTTTATTTTAACGACTAAAATCGCATGTCACAATGGACATATTTTGAAAATATATAATCCACAGTAGTGCATCGGCATAATTGTCAAGCTCACTTTGTGGTCTTTATATCGAAACCAGAAGACATTTTGTAAATCAGAACAAAGGGAAGGTAACTCTTACAATTTTCCCATGGGGTAGAATGAGTTTAGCTATTGGCTGGCGTTCTGATTTACTTCAATTGAAAACAGTGGCAAACAAGCGAGAATACCCTGAGAGAAGAAATAAATCATTTTTATGATGGTTAATAGGTCACCATGATAAATGAAACGTAGGTAGTGGCATCAGGAATCATTTTCTTGAATACAGAACTAAACAAGTCAACATTTTTGCACGACAAAATGTTTTGTTTACATTATTCGCTACAATTAAAGCAGTACTTGTATTCATGTCATATTTCCTTGGTCCTGTAGTGACATAATTTATAGTAAAAGTATAACAAAAAATCGCAAAAATCCCATTTTTGAAAGTTTATCATATCTCTAGTAGTCAGCATTTTCCGGATGTAAAGACATGAGACATGGGTGGACAAAATCGCAGAATTTAATTTAATAGAAATAAGTTGGCACCAAATTGTTAAGTCAAACCACGGTCGTAAATAAGGTCCCCAATTTTCCTTCGATTTTTTCTTATCATTTTACTTAAAATTTTCGCCAGTGTATAAACACCTACTCATTTCGAGCATGTGCTGCACGTGCGCGCCAAGTTATTTTTTTTGACAAAAATCAAACCATCAAGTAGCTGTTGAATTCTAGTTTCAAAAATATAGTATTTGAAAGCATTATATCAACGCATTGTGGAGTTATGATGCCATGTTACGTACTTTACAAATGCTTCTCGTAAATTCACTTTTTTATCAGTTTTTTATGTATGGGTTGACTCGACTTGATCCCATTTAGCTTGAATGCGAATCAGTTTACAACATCAGGTCCGACTTATTTGTATATCAGTTGACTCCATTTTATCACGTTTAGCTTGAATGCACTTCAGTTTACAACACCAAATTGTAGTGAACTTAAATGTATATAAATTGACGCCACTTGATCTCATTTAGCTTGAATGCACATAAGTTTTCAACACCGGATCATAGTAAACTTAATTTTATATCAGTTTACACAACCAGATCATATAGTTATCTTAGTTATATATCGATTGACTCCACTTTATCTCATTTAGCTTGAATGCACATAAGTTTTCAACACCGGATCATAGTAAACTTAATTTTATATCAGTTTACTTCACCAGATCATATAGTTATCTTAGTCATATATCGATTGACTCCACTTTATCTCATATTTGATACACATCAGTTTACAACACCAGATCATAATAAACTTAATGATATATCAGTTTACTTCACCAGATCATAGTCAGCTTCACCAGAGCCTAGTGAACTTAATTGTATATCGAATGACACCACTTTATCCCATTTAGCTTGATTTTATTTATCAGTTTACTTTAATTCGTACTCATTAAACATAGTGAACTTAGTTGCATATCAGTTTACTTCACCAGCTTAATTTTTTTATCAATTTACTTCACCAGATCACTGTGAACTAGTGAACTAAAGTGTGTATCAGTTGAGTATGTATGTATGTATGTATGTATGTATGTATGTATGTATGTATGTATGTATGTATGTATGTATGTATGTATGTATGTATGTATGTATGTATGTATGTATGTATGTATGTATGTATGTATGTATGTATGTATGTATGTATGTAATGTATGTATGTATGTATGTATGTATGTATGTATGTATGTATGGTTGGTTGGTTGGTTGGTTGGTTTGTTGGATGGTAAGATGGATGGATGGATGGATGCCGAAAATAGTATCATAACTGTTATTCTTCTTTCAAAGGTGGCGTTACTGGCACCCGTGGGTTCGAAGTTCGGTTGGAGGGATCTCTTTCAAACTTCCGCTGTACCATAATTCATCTTGATGCTTTTCTAACGATGGATGATACCAGTGTAAGTGAACTTTGCTGAGTTAAGTAAAAAGGAAAATAAAATTCTTATGGAGTTTTCCTTCTGGTTTGATGCAATAAACTTGGAATGTCCATTATATATATCGAGGCACAATTTTATATGGAATTTATAACCTGTGACCCTCGATATATAATAAAGTTATGCCCAGGTGACCATTGTCATATCAACCCTTATCTGTTAACTCCCTTTTAGTTTTCTATTCACATTGTATACTTTTTGCTTGATCTTCGACAGGAATAAACCATGTTCTATGTTGCGCTCACCAACACTCAGAAAAGTGCATTCAGAATAATTTTGACTTTAATTCCCTTGGGGTGGAGGGGGTGGGGCGGGGCACTCACTATATAACTGTCAGTGGGGCGTGCCAATCAAAAAGGTATTTTTCAGAGTCTGTTTGGAATGGGTATAATTGTTTCGTCACTAAAAATCTGGAAAGGGAATGAAACATACCCGTCTGGAAACGGATTCATGCCTGCCTTGACAGGGATTGGCAAATTTTAAAATAGAGAGAAAAGAAACTAAAAGACGTTAGTGTAAAAGAGAAAAAAGTCGCCGGAATGGAAAAAAAAGGATTATAAAGTCAAGCATTTGTTATTTTTCTACGATGGGTGTATGTATTTTTTATGTAAATTATCTGGGAAGGGGTCTCAATCATGTCTAGTAATGGGTAGGGGTTCAGAGATTCTATTGGCACCCCTACCCATTTTGATATTGATTCCCCCACCCCTGGCTTTAAATTTATGGTAACAGTAACTAGTCACGCATTTCCTTTATAACATACATTCAAACTATGTTGTGGACGCTCATTAAAACATTATAATTTCCAATGATATATTTTAGATTATTTGAAAGAATCGTCTCATACAGACAATTTTTTAATAAACTAACCATATCTTCGGAAGAAAATATGATACAGAAATTCTCTACCATTTAGTTGTATGAAATATAAATCCAATGTCCACTTAACCTGCTAATATTTTAACCTGAAAATGTCATCTGCGTTTCACGTCACTTGCATATATGATCATAAAGGTGTACTTCAGATAAGATTTCATCCTGAAAGCAAACAATTAGAACCTTTATCAGTCTGAGATGGGTCCATATTGCTTGCAATAGAGGCTACCAAAGAACAAAAGCCGACGTGAGAGCAAACGACAAAAGGCGTGACTGGCATACATACTACATAATACATATTTTCTGCAGCTGTTTCCATTTATAGGCAGGATTTCTGGATTCCCCTGCAGGGTAGTGGTTACCTATTTAAGACGGTTTATGGGAGGAGCTTAGCTACTGTCAGATTATATTAGGCCACTGACGTGATCTAACTGATAAGCAGCACGGGCACTGAGCTGATTTGAGCTGTCAATCAATTCTCATGTGTTTTCTGGCAGCCAATCAAATTAGAGTTATTAGCCTACAGGAGCTGCTGTAGATGTCAGACTCTTTGGATGCTATTAATATTGTGGGAATGTGTGGCTGATTTTTGTTCTAAGGTCCAATCTTGCATTCAAGTGGTTACTTCGAGGATTCAAGTTTATAGAGAGACCACTGTATATCTATTTTAAGGAAACTTGACATTTTGAATGTGTTTATTTCAGGTTAGCTTCATATCATCCTTCTTTCCTGTGAGGAGAAGCACGCCATTCATCATTGTGGTTTACAGCCTCCCAAGGCAATACAACAATAGTTACAGAAACGAGATCCATGTCACTAGCGAATCATGTGGTAAATACTTAAATATAAACTGGTAGAAGCCATGTCATGGCATAACCAACAAAATACGTGTGTGCCCAGCAAAGCCTAAGATCAGCCTGGGCATCCACCCTGTCTGATCAGAGTCTTCGCCGTGTGCTCAGTGGGTAACTAAGGACCTAAGCCTTATTCGTGCGGATAGCAAAGACTCTGTAGTCAGACTGAGCTGATGCCTAAGCTGATCTGAGTCTTCTCTTGATATCGTGACGCACTGCTACATGTACATTGTTGGTTTTCTCATGTTGCGACTTAATTAATCAATTTACCCAATGATCACTCGTTTATGGGAAATATACATAGTCGATTGTATTTTGCTGATTTAGCAATTACTTATATGAAGAAGATGCGTCGTTTATGGCAAAAGAGTGCGCAATGATTATATGGTTTTCCATGATCAATTAAAATGTTGTCAATTTACATGACAAAATTTGCTGATTGAAGTACATGTATATTGATTAGGTTCATCAATTCCACGAGTCGAAACGACAGCTGTTGCACATGCATGCCTATTGGCTTGAATTTGAGTCTGGTCTGAGAAAAAAAACATTGTCCTCTATCCAGTCATTCCTTAAGCATGCTCAGGCATTGGCTGAAATTAAGTCTGCCATGAGAAAAATGTCCTCAAACTAGTCATTCTTACAGCAAACATAAGGACGGGCTGATTTGGAGTCTGTTTAGCGAAAACAATTTGTTATCTTCTGCATAGTCATTTTTAAACCATTCATAAGCATTGGTAGACATTGTGTCTGTTTTGAAAAAACAGTATTTAATCCTCTGTCAAGATATTCAGAAGTTTGCTAAAGTATTATTTGTTTTTTTGAGTCTGTTATAAGACAATATTTGTTCCTTGGTCATGACATTTTAAAGCTTGCATAAGTTTGTCATCCGTCCCTTCATTCTTTAAGCTTGCATAGACATTGGCAGTATTCAAGACAAAAAAATAGTAATTTTATTATAGTTAACACATATGCATTGACGGACTATGATTCTGTAATGAAGTAACTGTATTTTCTCCACCATGGAGTCATTTTTATTACATACACCATACACCATATGCTGAATTTGAATATATTCTGAGAAAAAAATAGTTGTCCTTTCTCAAGTCATTCTTAAAACATGCATAAGCATTGCTTGTCTTTGAGTCTGTTTTAAGAGAACAGCATTTTTATTTTATTCTTAAAGCTACAAAAACGGACTGAATGCGAATAAGTTTTCAGAAAATAACATTTTTTTCCATAGAAAGAAATTGACTGAATTTAAAAAAAGATAAAGCAATAATGGTATTTGCCTTCCATAATTTTTTTTCAGAACCTACGTGTATGCAAATGTATTGACTTAATTCATGTTTGCTATGAGATAATGGTGTGTGTGTGTGTTCTCCGTCAAGACAGTCTTAAAACATTCACAGATATTGTCTGTATTCACATTGACTTAATTTAAAAAAAAGCAATAATGGTATTTTGACCTCCATAGATTTATTCAGAAACTACGTGTATGCATTATGCATTGACTTAATGCATGTTTGCCATGAGATAAAGGTGTGTATGTTCCTGTCATGACCGTCTTGAAACAGTCCATTTTTGTACTCTAACAAGTTATTATTTAAGCAATCATGTTCATTGGCTGACAGAATTGTATTTTTGTCCTCCACCCAACCATTCTTATACCTTGCACATGGATTCGCTGAACAGTACGTTTTGTTTTCCATCAACCCATTCTTTAAACGTCGTTTTAATGGTTTAATTTGTATATTCAAAATAGTATTCGACCCCAAGGCACACTAGTTTCTAGATTATAAAGCATTAACAGTTTAAGTCAATCTTAATACATTGTCGTTTCTCATTCCTCTAGACAAAAAAACTGTTGCTTCTGGAAACTGGTCACCAGCGTATTTCAATGTGAGCTATGATGTCCAAGATGAGCAGCTGAATATTAAGTTTGAACCGCCACCGACACATTTCCAATTTGATCAGTTTACAGTGACCCTTATCCACCAGATGAATACCAAAAAGAATATTTACAATCATCGTGTAAATAAGGTAGTTATTATGTGTTTTGTTCTGAGTCTGAGTTATACATTCACAGTGACTCATAATTCACCAGGACCAGTGTAATCATGATGAACCAAGCACTAGTCATTTTTTTTTGATAAAATGCTTTTAGGAATACCATCAAGTGGCAAACAAAGAATCAGAAGGGCTCTAGTGTGGTTATTTTTATGTTTGTATATAGTCTCACATAGTGTTAATAAGGTAATGTTATACATATAGTAAATACTGAGGTTAATACAAATTAATACAATCAATCTCGAAAGTTCTCTGGATGCTGGCTGTTCATCTATATCAATGAGGTGTTTTTCCGGCAATCAAACAGCAGTGATATCTAAAACTTTTGTATCTGACCAGGACATGACTCGCTTGAGCGATATGAAAAGTACCGAAATAACATGTGTTAGTTCAAAATAGGAAATATTTGTATATCTGCGACAATTTATACCAAGTAAGCTTTTATGCCATATGTTGGTCTCTGATCTGTGATTTTGGCATATTCTGGGTGCATTCATTTGTTGATTTTTTGGTTGAAGACCAGGGGTATCTTATATTCTAACATAGTCAATCATCATAGCATTCGGTAAAGGAAAGCCATCATTCGTCCTCAGCCCTAGTTAATCTTTGGGTATCAACAGTCTTCAGAGCACTGTAACAGAACCATCTTGTTTGTCAGTCCGTGTATTTCATATCCTTCCAAGATAGCCCTCTCAGCCAGCACACAGTGTCGGGCCGCTATTGGCCCGCCAGCAAAACGCCATTTGAATGGTGTTTAGCTAGAGGGTCGATGGTGGCCCGATTCTAGATGTTTACCGGGCTGTCAGCATCACTACCCTGTGTAGTGTATTTATAAGTGGTGTGTATTACACAAAATTCTGCCTATAAAAAGAAAACAATAATCAAAACCAAGCATAGGAATCAATGCTTGAATTTTATAGATACACTATAACAATATAGTTTATAGGATATTACAGTATTTAGCAATGGAATGAAAATATTTTCTACATTAAAACATTTTTGAAAAGTTTGACAATGATCAGGTCATAGAAAATTTAACATGTGATGGCGTTGACTGTTACACGTTTGAATAAATGAGTCGAATGAATCACTTGACTTTTGTGGAGCATTTGTTAAACGAGTTTGGCACATGTACACATAATTCGCATATATGAAAAAACAACTGATAAACACCATCTATGATAGGCAACCTATAACTAAAAGGTGATTCTCCATACTATATTCCCTATCAAGCAAAGACCAACACTACTGTATCCTTATTTTATAGTATATTAGGTCCATTTGGACGACAATATACGGTTATTACTATTACTGTGCAGTCACTGTGCAAACATACGATGTTAAATTGACATGAATTCAACTAACCTAAATGTGGGTACTTGCATCAGCCCATTCACACGGGACACATACAACAAAGTCTATCCTTGCCATGTTAAGCATTTGAAAAATTTGTCCTTTGGAAATAGGGAATGTACAATATTTAAAGAAAACAGACCACAAGAGCAAAAAATACATGAATATCACATAGATCTCTCAAACGTCTGTCAAAAATTACTTAGGATCACAAATGGTAGATACATATTTCCTGAGGTTAGCCATTGCCATGAGCTCGAAACAACCAAGTAAGCATCTAACAGGGGCCACTATATGCCCACTAGAAAAAAGGCCTTTTGAATGGCGGCCATTTGAATGGTGGGCCGATAGTGGCCAGAATCTGTTGGCTGACAGATAAGTGAATTTGTATCTTCTCGTGGATGAAAAACAACATTCATGTCGTATTTGACAATTCTTCTTTTGTTTTTATTTTAGACTGAATTCACAATGCCAGACATCAAACCTGGAAGATATGAAATACGAGTAAGTCCATCTACAGTAAAACCTGGATAATTCGAACTTCGGTAGTTCGAAGTATCTGCTAAATCAAATAAAAATTGCGATACATTGCATTCAAAGGATAGGGACATATTATGACTCTACCAACATACATCCTGGGACCACTATTGGCCTGTCAGCAAACTGCCATTCGAATGGTATTTCGCTGGTGGGACGGTAGTGGACCTCTTTTATTTGCACTCAGAATGTAATTTAGTTGGAAGAAAAATACTAGAAAACGCTTACTTTTTGGATAGTCAAATATTTAATGATTAACTAATTTTAAATCAAATTGCTTATAATTCGAAGTAATATCTGGTCCGAATGTCATCAAATTAACAAGAATGTGCTGTTTATCAAATGATTAGGAACATAATTAATCTTACAATAGAGAACATTTAAATAGATATATGACAATAGTGAATATTTCATATGTTTACATTCCCATTATGGTTGCTTTAGATGTATACGAATTTCTACGTGGTTGGAGGTCTTGGTGCAAAGTAAGGGTGCAAAGATTAGGAATCGATACAATCAAGTTCCACACCTGACCCAGGATACCAATGGGAAAGCGAGGTGACCACACAGACGCGCACAAAGGCATAGCAAACACAAGACAGAAAAAAACTAGAACAGTTGGAGTCCAACTAAGGGCCCCGCATAATGGCCTATGATGAAAAGGGCATATCAGTTTTGGCGTAGACCTTAATTATCATGATTATGCTCATTGTACAAAACCCATATTCAGATATGAACAATAGTTTGATATAAGTAGTTCATATATGAAATTTGGAAGATAGCAGTGTTAAATGACTAAGTTGGAGTCTCCACAAATTCAAAATGATCATAGACGACCCTTTTGGCGGCCATCTTAGCTATTGTTCATCGGAAAAAAACCATATTCGAAGTTTGACCACTGTATGATAATATACAATTATTGACTTCAATGAGGTAGACATAAGGATTTATCAACCAGAAAAAGTGATAATTCACCAAGGCCGCTAGACCGAGGTGAATATCACTTTTAAGGGTAGATAAATCCATATGTCTACCGAAATTGAAGTCAATAACTGTTTTGTTATATGATTTTTCATTTAAGAATGAAAATTTAGCTACTTTCACTGTTGTTGTAAAAGACATGTTCAACCTTCAATCTAAGACATCTAAGGACTTTCTCACAAGTTTTAGCAACTGTTATTAAAATATTATAATGTAGCATTTTGCATTTTCAAATGTAATTAATTCTCTTAATTAGGAATATAAAATTTTATCATAAAACTATTTTTACAGTTTGTTTATTCAAACAAAGATAAATAAGCATACAAAACAAAACAAAACTGTTGTAAAAATCATGAAAGTCTTTAATTTACCTGTTGGGATGTGAAACAGCAAATCATGTCAATTTCATACAGCACATGCTGCTCAATTTCATGCAGCACATGCTAGTTTCACACTCATCATGCTATTTTTAGCTCTCTAGATGGTAATATTGCAGAAGTGTCAAAAATATCAACTTCTGGAAACTAGTTCAAACTGGTTTTCATGCAATATTAACTTGTGGACCGGTTTAGACTAGTTTCCAGGTAGACATAGAAATTTATGAAGACTAATTGGGCCAATCAGGAGACAGGATTCTCTCCAGTCATATAACCAAACTAATAAGTAAGAAATTTGGAACTTGAGAAATCGTATGATAGATGACTTAAGTTTATAAGTGTCCACAGGTGCAAACCGATAGGTTGCGACCATTTTGGAGGCCATCTTGGTTAGCTGACAAAGCCCATATTCAAACTTGGGGGAAAGTTTGATAAAAGTAATCCATATATGAAATTTGGAAGCAAATGGGTAATAAATGACTAAAGAAGGGTGTCCACGATTGCGAACTGGTAGGCGGCGGCCATCTAGGCTATCGTTGGTCGGACAAAACTCATATTTAAACTTGAACCAGAGTGTGATGGAAGCAATCCATATATGAATATTGGAAGAATTCCGAAGAAAAATGACTAAGTTAGAGTGACCACAACAGCAGATAGGTGGCGACCATTTTATCAGCCATCTTGGTTATAGTTTGTCTGACAAAACTCATGTTCGAACTTGAACCAGGGTTTGATGGAAGCAAACCATATTTGAAATTTGGAAAAAATCTGATAAAAAATGACTAAGTTAGAGTGACCACGACAGCAGATGGATGCAAACTGATACGCGGCGGCAATTTTTATTCGCCATCTTGGTTATGGTTTGTTGGACACAACTCATATTCGAACTGAACCAGGGTCTGATGGAAGCAATCCATATGTGAAAATTGGAAGAAATCGGATTAAAAATGACTAAGAGTGACCACAACAGAGAATGGATGTAAACTGATAGGCGGCGGCCATTTTGTTGACCATCTTGGTTATCATTTGTCAAACAAAACTCATATTCGAACTTGAACCAGGGTTTAATGGAAGCAATCCATAGATGAAATTTGGAAGAAATCCTATTAAAAAGATTAAGTTAGAGTGACCACAACAGCGAATGGATGTAAACTGACAGGCGGCGGCCATTTTGTTGGCAATCTTGGTTATCATTTGTCAAACAAAACTCATATCCGAACTTGAACCAGGGTTTAATGAAAGCAATCCATAGATGAAACTTGGAAGAAATCCGATTAAAAATAATTAGGTTAGAGTGACCACAACAGCGAAAGTATGTAAACTGATAGGCGGCGGCCATTTTGTCGGCCATCTTGTTTATCGTTCATAGGGAAAAAAAACATATTCGAACTTGAACCAGAGTTTGATGGAAGCAATCCATATATGAAACTTGGAAGAAATTCGATCAAAAATGACTTAGTTAGAGTGACCACAACAGGCAGCAATCCATATATGAAATTTGGAAGAAATCCGATCAAAAATGACTTTGTAAGAGTGACCACAACAGCAGACGGACAGACGGGCAGACAGACGGACAGACCGACGAACAAGCTGAAAACAATAAAGCTCCGCCAACTCGTTGGCGGCGCCCTAATAAAAGATCCACAAAAGAATTACCGCCTTGGAAAGGTCAGTAAAATATTTTACTGGAGGGCTTAAACCGGTTTCACGGCACCAACCTCACCCTTAATTCAGATGTGGATCAAGGCACATAGATATTTGGTTTGCATTGAAGACCCCTAGCTTATCAATGCATCCTCTCCTAGAACATATAAATCAAGATATAAAAAGGAGATAAAGCAAAGATAAGGACTCAACAGTAAATAAAACTGAATACCGGACAGATACTTTGGAGTTGGGGGTTCTGCGTTTGTTAAAACACAAAACTTGTTTAGCTCGCGTGGAGGCTTCTTATAATCCCAGAGAAACAGTCAAATCAAATCAGCATACTATGATGAAATAAAAGAAAATGGCTCTTAACTCACAGAGCTAAAGAAAATTTATAGTTGGGCCATGGTGAAAGTAAGCAAAGGTGCAATACCAGGAATCGATACAATCAAGTTCCACACCTGACCCAGAATACCAATGGGAAAGTGACAAACTCACAGTTAGACACCACAAACGAGAGCCAAGAGGTAAGCGCTTTCCCAGCAGATGACCACAAGGCACATATAAACAGACACGCACAAAGGCATAACAAACACAAGACCCTAATTTATCAATGCATCATCTAGATAATAAAAAACAAGATATAAAAAGGAGATAAAGCAAAGATAAGGACCCGACAAACAGTCAAAGCATCAGGCAAATCATTTAACAACCATTTGAACTAAGCCAAGCCTTCTAGAAAGGGTAATCCAAAAATCAACCATTAACTTTCCTTGTTTGTTAACTTTTGAACAAGGTAATGCATGTAGCCATTCCCAGTAAGCATATAGTAACAAACTACTGTCCACCCACTAGCAAAACCTAATTCTAATGGCCTTTCATTGGTGTGCTAAACGTAGCCAGAGACTGTATGCGGGACTAATGGGTTTCATATACATCGTTTAAAAAAGATCAAACAAATATTCTGGGGAAAACTAGTGGGCTTTGCTTTAAGAGCTTTAAAAAGCCTCTTTGTCATGTGCCATTCATGAAAATGATTTTAGCTTTTTTTTGGTTTGATTTGATTTTTTACGTTCCATCAATAATCTTTCAGTTAAACAGGGACGGGTTTTCCTGGGTTGAGCCAGTACTAAGCTAGGATAAATGTGTATTGCTCAAGGACCACAATGCAGTGATGCCGGTGAGGCTCAAGCCCGCAGCCTCTCGGTCTCGAGTCAAGCACTCTACCACTGAGCCACTGCGCTCCCTAAAGGATTTTAGTGGCAAAAATGAAAAAAATACTTGTATACACATGGTAGGTCGGATCCAGAGGGTCCGGACCCCCCCCCCCCCCCTCTGGAAAATCACATATGGTTAAGGTTTAAATAGGAATAAGCATTAGGATACCCCTCCCCTAAAAAAACTTTGGCTCCCCTTGAAAAGTTCAGATTCTCTCGGAATAACCAATTGGACCCTCTCCGTAAGATAAGTTAAGGACTAAAAGAACGTTGTCAGAATTATTTGCAGATGGGCTTGGACCCCTCTCCCCCCCCCCACAAACCAATGTAAATTTCTGGATACGCCCTTGATTTGTATATGTCTCTAAGAAGCATATCAGGGCTCCCTTTTCTGGACGAAGATGTTGCTTGATCCCTATTTTCTAATTTATATGTATCACACAGTAAACGTTTTAAAGAGAGAATATATATACACATATATTATTTAGTGAATAGAATAACAGGATTATGGATATCGTATATTTAGAAAATTATTTTTCTAAATTGATTAAAAACCATATAGTTGATTTATAAACTCTTCTGCAACAAGACATATATTGCCATTAATTTACAATTAAGGACTTAGATCAGAAAACAAGGGCTAAACAAAACAAGGCAGCAACCACAAACAACATAAATTAATAACTACATAGAATCACAGGCTTAGAACGAACAGCAGTGTATCAGGTCGTCCACAGAACCTCTGTTTAATTGTTTTGACTATAGTACAAACAGGCATGAAATAACTATTTACCAGTGAACATTGCAGGTCTTCAAATCCTAAAACAAAGTTTAGCTGATGCTTTCTAGTTTTTATCCAAACATACAGATCATAAATAGATGTGTTATATAATTCTTGTAAGCACATTAAAACCATAGATACTTTCCTGCTACGCAAGCAATTGTTTGCCAGGACCCATGTTAAACTTTTAAATTTAGGTTGAGCCATATAATCCAAGGTGGAGTGACGTAAAGTACTGCAAATGCAAAAAGACAGATGGGCGCTGTGGAAGCTGTCTTGTATTTGGTAAAAAGTACAGTAAGTAGATGAACATGTATTACCAACTTTTACAAACAAACATCAAGCCAAATTTTACTTGTAACATTATACGTGCGTGTTGTAGGCTGCATATCATATCATTGTAATAATCGTAGAATATAGAAATTTATGATACATTTTGAATCACTTTTTTGCACCACTTGTTCAGTGACCAATGGTGAATTTAAATGTCTGTTCACACCTTGCATTCATGCTGTGTCACTCAATATGCTTGAGTTTATAAAGTTATATTTCAAACTCAGCAGTTCAAAAAAGAGTTAAGTACTGTTGTCTCATGGGCTGGTTCGATGGATAAGCTGCAATGTACAATATGTATGGCAGTTGAAATCTAAATGCCAACCAATCACTGACTAAATAAAAAGTTTAAACATTGCTTTATTTCCACCAGAATTCAATCAAGACAGTATTGTGCTTTAAAAGTCTATAAAATATTTCTACTTTATTTTACTTTACTTTGCCATCGTTGGCCGCTATAAATGCATCTGTGTGGAAACAAATACTGACATCTCCTTCTGTTTGTTTGTTTTATTATTAGTTAATTTTTGCTCTTTTTTAAGCTCTTCTATTGGGTTTGATTCTTGCTTTAAATTTCATCAACAGCTGCAAAGACCACAGAGACCATGACAACAATGGGTAGTTACTTTGTGCTGGATACAGATGACAATAAAGATACTCAAAATATGGCAGTTATTTTGGTTCCTCTCTTGGTTATTTTGGTATTTATATGCATCATTGTAGGCATAGCAGGTAAGTGCAACTAGGAAACAAAGTGGAAATCAGATAAGGGTCCAAGATTATAAAATGTTTTCATGCACAATTCGCAAAAGCATGAAGAGTTGGCATTTTGAAATTCATGACAGGACAAATGCCATTGTCTGCTGTTCTGATTTAGAATATTGATCCTTTTGTTCGTATTTTTACGGTTATGGCGATTATATATTTGGGCCAGGATATGACAAAAGGTGCCTTATGTTTGTGTTCATCAAAATCTAGCTTATATTGCCGCTGCAAAGTATTATCTCTTAAGAGCATTTCCTGAAAATTTGAAGCGGTTATCTTCAATATTGACGAATATAAGAGGTGTTAAGCAACATATGTAATCCAGATTAGAATGTGACGTCAAGAAGAACGTTAAACATAATATGACGTCAGAGTGCTGGTCTCCAGTTGTTTGTTGGTTATTTTTGATCAGTATAAACATCTAACAAATTTAACGTATCACACCGTATACGTTTTAAAGAGAGAATATGTATACACATATATTATTTAGTGATTAGAATAACAGGATTATGGATATCGTATATTTAGAAAATTATTTTCTAAATTGATTAATAACCTTTATGTTATAAAGTAAATGCATATGAAAATGTATGAATTTATACTTTCTAAGCTGTTTTATAGGCAATTAAAGTGACCCACTCTTCATTATGAGCCCTTGTAGGTGTTATGGCCTAATTGTTGCCATGTCAACAGGCAACATACAAAACTTTAAATGTAATCAGAAACATTTGCTACTTTGATAACATCAAGTGATAGGAACATTTTTCTTGGTTATATAAAAGCATGTGGAATTTTGTCATTTTTAGGCATTTTTCAAACATCTTTTATGTAATAACTGCTGGAATGCCTTAAGGGCCCTTTTCTCAGATCCACGCTCTTTTAATACTAGGAACGTGATTACCAAAACTAAGAGAAAGAGGTCCTCCATTTTATCTGTACACTATACCATAACAAATGAACATGTGATTCGACACCTTGTATCCCCATGGTTTGAAATACGCATCATGCTCTCTTACATGTCAGATCTATCCTCTCCGTATTTTTTGTCAATGTTTGAAGCTATAAATATACCAAAACAATAATTCTGGATTATTCTTTTTAAAATGCTAAATAAGATTATAATGGTAAGCTATTTCATATCCCCACACAAACCCGTGCCATGTCAAGATCAAGATAGTTTACTGCTGACAATACAGCTACTTTTGGAGAGCATTCCAACCCAAATAGTCTGTGTAAAGAAGCTGTCGCGAGCAGTAGTAGTCTGAAATATCATTGGGTGGTGATTCCTATGGGGGATAATGCCATCTGTGAGTAAACTGAGCAAGGTGGTGGTTTTGTTGTTGTTGATTTATTGCTAATTGTTGCTCCCGATATTTGAGGGTTTTATTTTTTGTTTTGCCCTTGTTTTTCTGGTTGCTTTACTTTACTCGCGGTGGGTTGGTCTCCAGTTTGTGAGTGAGGCATTTCCTGGTCATATTCACTGCTTTTTTATCTGTTTATAAACTGGCTTTACATTTTAGCCATTTGTGTAGGAGTATGGGTTTATTGTCTTTTCTTGAGGGACGCCTATTTTAATTGTCCAAGAATGTCAATCATAATCCCAGTTTCATAGTTTTCTGGTACAAATCTGGAAGCGCCCTTTGGGCCATTTGGCATTTTTTTTTTTAATTTATTTCTCCGGAACAACACCATGATGATCCCACACAGAACTACCATACTCCTGGACTGGACGAACCTGTCCTTTGTATGCTGTCTCCTGTATTTCTTGAGGATAGCAATATAAGTTTCGTCTTACATATTGTCAGAACAGACAAAGGGTGTCTGTGACAAATCCCTTCTTATGTATTTTCCTGCTGGTTATTTGTAATCCTATAAAGAGTTTAATGATAACACTGTCAAATTTAATTATTAAGTTTTTCCAGGCCAGGAAACCAAATAGGCAGTACTGTTTCTTTCTGTTAATAAAAGAAGAAAAACATTTACTGATGTATAGCAATGGATTTGAGTTAGATGTAAACAATTCAGTGTTACATTGAAGCAATTTGTGTAGCAGTTGACCAGTATTAAGCAAAACGTTAAATGATACTAAAGACTTTAGACATTTCGTTTTCAATTGCATATCAATGAACCAGTATTTAATTTATATTATATATTCTTTAGCAGTTTCCAAAAGACGTCGCCAGCTTCGCTCAAACAAAGAAAGGGAGTGTTTGCTTGGTAAGAATAAATCTATCCTTAATGTGCCAATCAGGAATCAATAAATGACTTATGTTAAAGTGTGAAACCAAAACTTAAAATTCCCCAAAACAATTGCCAATGGAAAAGTAAATATGTGGGCTTCATCGCAAGGAGATCTGATTTTGATAGATCTAATGTGCGTAAAGATGCAGACCACCCTGGACATCCATGCAGTCTGATCAGTACCATAGTTACTCCATCTATGGAAAGTATAAAAGCTAAAAGTTACATGCAAAATTTCTTACCTTGTCTCCATAGCAGATATGGAGCAATACTTGTCTACAAAACCTTTGGCAGGGTTTCTCACAACGAGGCCTATGATAAATTCATTCTTGAATAGATACCAGCAGAACAAACGAGAGAATCTAAAATATCCCTTGTGGAAATTTCATTAAAGATATTAATAAGATATAATCAGTTATTCATGGTAGAAAATTAGTATTCTACTTAGGTTTTCAATCAGTTAGTGATCAATTGGCTCATTAATGAGTCAGATCTGCGTTTTCCACTTTGCTTTATCAAACGATACGCAATGTTCGGAATTTAAATTTCATATCTGCTTAGAAATATGAGTTTGGTTTATTAGAAACTAATATTGGATATATTTCGAATGGGTAATTAAATGTAGGGATATTTAACTGTTTATGCTTAATGAACTTGTATGAAGTTTTATATAAAGGGCATTTAGTAAAAACAATTGTTCAAGTACAGCAGTAAACAGCAAACACTTTAGAAATATTACAATTCCGTGTTCTTTATTCTTGTACATACATGCACAATTGTATCCTTTGTATTCCAGATGACTCGTCCCACATTGAAATCTTTATCAATGAAAACAGTGGAAGCCTGCGACACATTGCAGAAAAGCTTGGCACTATAATGTTTTCAGTATTTGGTGATAAGATTAAAGTAGAACACAAAATTTTATCCAACGAAATTAGGACCAATAATCTGAAGGTATACATTATTGAGCCTGGAAATGCTATTGAAATGCCAATGGACAAATGTACAGAAGAATTGAGTGAACACACAAAAGACACTAGAAAAGAGGCGCCCATTGAAAAATTGATTGAAAAGTCTGTCATCATAACATTTGAATCTGTTACTAACGAAGACATTGATTATAACAGAGTTGTACACTTTCAACTCATGTTTGAGATATCAAAATTCATTGATCATTTAAGTACACATATCAATCACAGTGCTTCTGAAGCATGCATAAAGATGGGATCGACCAGCTATAAACATGCATGTGAAGGGCTTGAAACTTTAATAAATGATATCAAACAAATAACTAAGGGCACAGAGAAAATCAGCATCAACAACCCAAATAACAATGTTATGTTACATGGTGAACTTCTTGCTAGTAGTCCAAGTCGCTCTTTTTCCAACAGCAACTCAGAACCTGATTCTGGTATCAGAAGTGGTGATGAGTTAGAATCTCTAACTTCCTCTGATGAGACGATGAACGAGAGAACCAAACGTTTAAACACTGTTGAATATTGGAATACTAAATCAAGAAGACCAAATTATGCAAATACACATGGAAGTTCAGGGTACAAGAGAGCTGGTGAGCCAGATAACTTGACAATTAACGTAGATGGTGCTGTATATGATGATACAATGCTTAGACATGCTAAGTGTCCTTCAGATGTTCATTTCTTTGCACCAGAACCATCTGAATACTCAGAGTATGGGGAAGACGTTTTCCTTGAAGATCTCAACTATGGTGAATATGATTCTGTCTGTCCAATGTTAAAGACTAATCCATACCAAAGAAATATCAAAATACCAGAGATTGTTGTTTATGAGCACATTGATTCATATGACACGCCACGATATCCTTCTGTCAAATACAAAGGGAGACAAGATAACAAGGTGAAATCTCAAAACCAAAAGCAGATACATTCGTCGATGGAATCTTTGATGGATAAAATGGAAGTCTTGAATACAAGATATAAGCATTATATAGAAGATGAAAACTTTGATGGAGAAACATAATGACTGACTTTAAACATTTTTTTCTGGAATAAAAGTATCTGACTTAACGGAGAACAAAGTTGTCAATATCTCCTTTCATGAAAAAAATAACAATTTGTCTCCCATTACTTAATTCTTCAACAAATGCAGCAGGACTGGAATTTAAACCCATAAAGCGCCACCTACAATTTGCAGCAGACACTGTTTTCAAATTTAGTCACTTTTCTTAAAACACAAAATAGTTTGATATTTCATGTGAATCGTCTGGTGGCAGGCAATTCACTTGAAAATTTCAAGCCTTATTAAATGAGCCAGTGCATGAGATTTCCAACAACGTGGTATTTTTACATGTAAAGACTCGGACAAGCCTCTGCAGCCTCCTTTTAAGCTTAGAAACTCCAAATGCTGTTCAGTCAGTAGCTTAACACTCATAGAATACTCAAGTGACTAGCAAAGGCTCCAATCAGACTGCCCGTATTCGCAGGCTGACCTGAGGCTTTCGTGGTCGCACATACCACACATTATCAGAAATCTCATGCACTGGCGCAAATGACAATATTTATCGTCTGCTGCAGTCGTGATTGGTCTATATGGGTAAATCTATTTCCATACCTATTTGTGTTAACAGTAATGGATCTGCTGAAACTGCAGATGTAACTGATCCATTGCTTGTGATTTAACCCTTAAAGCGCCAAGAAAAAATGCATCTGAAAATGTCGTCTGCTGAAGTCGTCTGCTGCAAATAATTGCCTAGCATTACTGACGAATTAAGTATGGAAGCAAACAGTGTGGACCCAGAACAGACTGCTCCTATAGGAGCAGTCTGATCTGGGTCCACACTGTTTGCCATAGAGGCTTCTTAAACATTTCAGCAGACGAGAAAAGTAGATAACTTTTGTTGTGATTGGCGCATTAAAGCTGCATACTCTGTAACTATGAATATTTTTCGAAAAAAATTATTTTCTTTTTAAATCATTTGTAAAAGTAGAATTAATCTATGTTTTCACAATAAAAATGTTCAGTACAGCTGAAAACTGCATGGAAAAGTGAATTATCTTACCAAATAGGTGTATTTTTCTCTTGTTGGTAATTATTTGCGTCCCTCCAATAATTCTAGACCGTTGAATTTGAACATAAATGCAGTTGTTTTGATAGTGATAACTTGTTAAGATTTACGAAAATGGTAAAATGTTTACCTGAATTTGAGTATTTTTACTGTGTTCTTGAAAAATAAAAACATTATTTTTAAAATTAGATCAAAAGTTACAGACTATGCAGCTTTAAGGGTTAATGTCACTATCAACAATTTTCAGTCAAACCAAAATGGTCAAATGTTGCCATTTTATAACCTTCCAAAATAAATGTAAGTGCTTTTATAAATAAATCTGCTAGCTGTTTTTTTTTTCCTTGCTATGAAAAGAGATTTATTAACATTTCATAATAAATTCATTACATTAGGTCTTAAAAAGTAATTTCAGATGGATCCTGTGAATGAAATAGAAAAAAAAATTAAAAATGGCTTTGTAACCCGACATTTGATGTACCTAACAAAATAATTATATTTGGAAAATATTACATATTAGTTTTAGGACCTAAGGAAATAGGGTGTATTATTGTGACCAAATGTTTTTTGCAGTAACCCTAGGTTTTGTAGTGTATTCATCTAAATGCATGTTAATATAATGTTTGCGGCATAAAACTGGAGACGAAAATGTTTCATTTGAGTATGATTCGGGTCTAGAATATTTCATTGATTTTGGTTAATAAAATGGTGTACACAGCTTTTGACGATTGCCTATAAATGTCTAACATATAGATTATACCTGTTTATAGTTCAGTCAGTCTGACCTGAACTTCATAAGGTGCCTTTTTTAGTGCACAGTAGCTCGGTAGAGGGCTGGACAGGAGGCTGGATGTTTAATGCTAATAAACTTTTGTATAAATTGTTGAGGGTTTGAATTCCACCTGTGGAACTAAGTTTTGTTACTAAGCAAGACATTTTGTCTTCATTACTTAGTATTGATTCAGCCCAGGAAAACATCCTGGCATGACTGAAAATTGTTCACTGGAATTTAAAACATCAACTCAAACTATGCACGTAAGTAATGAGTGCTTGTTAGGTCTAATAGGGTAATGGAAATCACTAGACTTTCACATTAGTGTCCAGTTCAGAAAACTGACTTTTGGTTCAGATTTTTTTTATTTTAAATCCTTTATATCCATTTGGCAGTACTAATTTTAATGGGTCTTTTCTCAAAAATCTGCCTTTGGATATTTTACCAGGCTTTGAGGCTATAACTTTTATCATGCTCAGTTGAATTGAGCATGAAACGTATCCTGTTTATAAATGTAAAAATGCCAACAGTTATAGGCATTCTAAAAATTAGAAGCAGGATGTATACAACATCTGATTTTAAAAAAAAATGGCACATTTTTATGAGCAACTGAAATTTCATGCTTAGTTGAGTATGGAAAAAAGATAACCTCGATGCCAGATAAGGCTTAATCCACCCTGCACATTAACAGAGACTTGCTGGAACATTGAAAATTTAATAGATTCGTTGTTGATTGTTACTCCCATTGTCGGATTCTGTTATTGTTCTATGTTTTGTTGTGCATTTACTTTATGTCGATTCTAGCTTTGCGATCATCTTGATGGGGAAGAGCGAGTAGGTTGCTTTGCTGAGTTTGTCTTCCTGGTGTCTTGTGATTGTTGTGTGGCTCTTCCTCGCTGTGCCATGGGTTTGTCTTCAATTTGTGATTGTGGCATTTCCTGATCATACTCACTATTTTTGACGAATACTTTCAAGAGTGAATAACAAAGGCCTTGATCAGACTGTGTAAATGCACAGGCTGGTCTGTGCTTTTATTTTCCCCATGTACTAAAGTAAGCTTTTCTTATGGTGCTTTGCTTATAGTTCCAATTCATTTTAGATATACATTTGTAGAGTTTACATTTACTCCTTACCAAACTGAACATGTAAATGAAGTGACTTAAACAGCAAATTAAGGACAGACGGCAGAAATAAAATATCTTAAAAGCACACATGTCTTTGACTCTGGTGAACAATGAAGACATGAATTAAGCAGAAGACGACCGTGTCACACCTGCATGGGTAAAGTCAGTTATTTCAAAGTCACTGGAGCACAAAAAGTAGGTAAAGATCATCAGGTAACCGAGCATGTTTGAAGGGTAAGCAAAGGACAATTTCTATTTCAGATTTTACTCAGCTTTCACTGCTGCAGATATAAAAGTTACTGTGACACTGGAGCGTGAAAGGTAGGTAGCTAATGGGTCACAGCCTATGCATAAAGTGCATGTCGAGAAAAGTAACTACAGTGGCCACTCAAAATAGACAAAACAAAGATCTTAATAGCAAATGGTAGCTTAATAATGGTCGAAATTATTGCAGAATACTCCCCTTGCATTCTGCAATACTTTAGACCTGCATTAAGCAATAATTAGTCTTGAAAACCAAATTTAGTCTTCTTTTTATGTGGCCCCTTAAGACAGGTTTTACTGCATACCAGGTTGACACTTGCAGCTATCACTGCTGCAGAGAAATATACTTTAATGTAAATTGTTGATGGACTGTAGGAAATTTACGGTATGGTACAGTAAAAACTGTCTTAAGCGGCCACTCAAAAAAGGACTAAACAAAGATCTTAATGACAAAATTAAATGGTAGCTTAATGAAGGTTGGAAGTATTGCAGACTTTTGACCTGAATTAAGCTATGATCAGTCTTAATAGAGCTTACAGTATGGCAAGAATAATCCCTCATTTAGTGTTTGTGAATTTTCTTCAATTAGCCTGTAATTAATTACTTTTGCTTTTCTATGGGGGTCTGGCTATTTTCAGATCAATGAGCTCTACACGAGAAAACTGGTGGCACAACCAATTGCTTCAAACTGCCCAAGCAGAATAATAAATCCTTGTAAATGGCAAAAAATAACAACGTTTCAGAGTAATATTTTAATAAGTGTGTGCATTTATGAGTATATTTTGATATCTGGCCAAACTCGAATATTTATTTCTAAAATTTATCCCTTAAAGCACTGTAGTCAGGGCCCTTAGGGACAAAAAATAAGTCCCGTGCGAATTGTGTGCCGATTTATGGTGACCTATATCAAAACCTTCAGTGGAGTCTTACCTTTAATTTAAAGGTGGTCACCCATCTCAAATCCGCGTCTGAGGCTAGTTATGTCATAAATATGGCGACCATAATAAGAAACTGCCCGTTAATAAAAGCTACAGTTTGTATTGGTATGGTCATATTTATCCAACACGAATGCTTTAAATAACATAATATCAATTATTTTAGTCATATGATGGTTACATCAATGCTTTACCTGACTTAAACAATGAATTATTTATCGATAACTATATTTTGCATGCAAAATACCGTAGATTTCCTATAAATACCCAGCTTATCGGGCCACCATTAGACTGATGGCTGAGAATGTTACTGCCCCCTGGGGAATATTGCAAGCTTATACTATCTAAAAGAGGATTCCAAGCTGCGTCTTTTAATAGATGTTTGCACTATGTTCGCCGGGGCCTTAGTCTCTGACAGCCTGTTACATATGTTACCATATTCAATTTAGAAAAAAAAAGAAAATTAAAAGTTTGAGCTACAGAAAGATTGCTTATTATTTAAATTACTCATATGGTCTGCATATTGAAAACTTTAGCTACATATAAATTCTTTTGGAGCAAAATAATAGCTTCCTGTGGTGTTATGTACGTTACTTTAATAACATGAAACTTGTGACCAATATCATTTACTTTTTAGCTGATATATGCATTTTCCAAAATGTTTTGATTATTTTGTACTAACAAACTCATTTTGGTTAGAGAAAATCCAAAGTTTGCTTTTATACTTTAAATATAGTGTCTTATACGTGCAATTAAACAACCCAAAGGCTATACCCAATTTTAAGGAGCCGAATTTGGTAGGCATCATTTAAGTAAAAATATATGAAAACATTTGCTGCTGTTGGATATCTTGCATATTTGGGATTGTCTTGCTCATATTATTAAAATTATAGAATTTGCAGTTTTAACAACAAGATTGAAGCACCTGTTAAAGGTTGTAACATATGTTACATGACATAATTAATGAGCAAGGACATTGACTTGATGTAAGAGATGGTATTTCAGGATAAAATGAATATATTTCGCATGTTTACCTAGCTAAAGTCTCCAGCCTCTGGTGCCTTAGTCTTAGGTATTGGTGACTATTAAGCCCATGTACCTTTGTTACAGATGTTATGAATATTTGTTTTCAATATTTCCTAATATGAATAATTCTAAAATAAAGATACATCCTAGAGGAACATAGAAAATAATCGCTTCACATTTAAACAGTACAATTTAGTAAATGTCCCCTTTCTAATGTAAATATTCTAAACCAATCCTTATCCAAGTCATATACAATATCGACTATTATTTCTGCTTCTCTGGTAAAATAATTGTCCTCCTCATCTCATAAAAAAACAGAATAATCATCAAACAAGATTTTGACTGCAAGCTGAGTATTGACCTGCTCCATCCCAAACTCTTTTAGATATACTCTATTGTATGTACCGATTCAAGGTGCATCGAATAGGAGATGTTTGCACATTGTAAGCATGGGTGTTAGCCTGTAACAGCTTGTTACATATGTTACTTTATCAATTTGAGAATAAGAAATTGAAAGTTTAAGCTACAGAAAAAATACTTCAAAACTAGCTAATCAATGAACATTCTTATAGTCTGCAAATTACTGGATGACTTTACTATATGTGACAGCTGTTTACGGCTACATGTTGTATTATGTGCGTTACATGAACTTAATTATAATTTAAAAGTGGTAATTTTGGCTATCGTCATTTAATTTAACGACTGCTCTGAGTCGGTTTCAAACCGTTTTAGATTATCATTATAATTTTACTCTTAATTCAATATTTCGGCCACAGGCCATTATCAAGAAAACATGCACTTCAATGTCAACTACAAGATGGTGGAACAGTTGACATTGAAGTGCATGTTTTTCTTGATAAAGGCCTTTGGCCGAAATATTGAATTAAGAGTAAAATTATCATATGTGTCTAACATTGTTCCCTATGGAATATAAATGAATATCGTTTTAGATTAGATTTAACAAACCTATACTCAATTGACGAATACAAAAACCAAAGTTTGCTTTTCTATCTTAAATATTTTGTCTTATATGAGCTAATGCACAACCCTACTCACAGTTTTGCAGAGGAGCAAATTTTGTTTTCGCCGCTTAAATAAAACATATATAAAACAATTGCAGAGTGTTGATATTTTACATTTTCTTAAACAGTCATGCTCATATATCATCAAGTTTCTAATATCAGAACACTTATTAAAGATGTCAATGTGGCATTCGTGATGTCACAACCGGGGCTCTGATCAAATTCCATGCACTTTCAGGTTAACTAGTTCAATGTCAGGAAAGAGCAAGAAATCATATTGGCAGGCAATTAGCTATGCTAGAGACTCTATCCACGAAGCATTCTTTCACCTCGGCTCAGTGCCCTTAGAAAGCACTGTGGCGGATGCACTAGAGTAATATATTTTTAAATTGTCCTGACTTCTTAGCTCTCGTCTGTGATGTCTAACTGTGAGTTTGTTACTTGCCCATTGGTTTCCTGGGTCAGGTGCGATACTTGATTGTATCGATTCCTGATCTTTGCCATCTTTCTTACTTTGTATTAGTCAGTCACCGATATTGTTCGACTCACTGCGTTGACGTAGTGGATGTTTGGGAGAAAAAAAAGCTGAATTAAAAAAAACTACCACCTCCAAGAGCTGTGTTTCTCGAAGGTGTCAAACGTGCGCAGTACCAGTGCATCATTTGGCATTGATCCTGACAAATCAATGCCTGACAAATATGAAGCAGGACTGTGATAAATATTGTCCCGTTATGATGACATTGCCCATGTGCGGATCCAGAGGGGGATAGGGGGTCCGGACATCCCCCATCCCTTGAAAATAACAAGTACGTACATGGGTTTCTAAAGAAATTAGCATTTGGACCCCCCTGGAAAAAGTTTGACATCCCCCCTGGAAAATAATGGACCCCCTATGGATCCTTGGTAAGGTATAAGTATAGTTTTCTCAGCAATAAAACCATTGGACCCCCTCTGTAAACTGTAAAATAAGCTGAGGACTAAATAAGACTGACAGTAATCCCTGGATCCACGCATGTTGCCTCCTGCTCCCGAAACCCCTCTGCAGCTGATGAAATGCACATTGTAGTTGCAGCATGTCTGTATGCGAAACATCTCGGAGTAAGTACAAAGTAAACCATTTATATTGTACTGATTTGTGTTGCCGTGGAGCAGAAGAGGACTCATGTAAAATATTGCCAGTGGTCAATATGCTTATGACTTTTGAACTACTATTTTCATGTGGATTCAGATATTTCTTTAGCCGTATCAACAAGAATTCCTTATTGTCCGATTTTGACCTTTGAAGACGATTCTACCTATAAGCATGCGAAAGATAAATCAGATTGTAAAAGTTTTCTATTGGCCATGCTATCGAAGTACAATGGGTAACTTGTAGAGGGTTTATCCTTATTTCCATATCATGAACTTACTACTAAGTAGACTCTTCTAACGTTTGATCCTTCAGGGGTCAAAATCGGACTATAATGAGTTTGGTTGATAGTGTAAGTATGCAAATGATTATTACTACTATCTTTTCTTTGAGTGTAGGATAAGCAGCTACAGATAAGACAAAAGCTTTTGAGCTTGACTCTATTTACAATATTGATATGTTGTTCTAGAAAAAAAGGTTTACGGGCATTTATTTACATTAACTATAAAAGCTTTGACATACACATATGTTCTACCCGGACTGGCTCATTTTTATGTATTCTGCATAAATCGTTTGAAATAGAAAGACCCAAAGGTCATTGGTCAGAGGTCGTGGTGCATCTATAAATATAAGCATAAGAGATTATATTTACACCATTCATTATCGTGTTTTTCATTCACTCCACTGTCCTTTTTATTCGTAAATCGTGACGGCATTTACGTCCCATCCTCGAACTGACTTCACACTATCTGAATATATTTTGTATGTTACAATTTAAAATAGTTTGTATTCAGTCATGATAAGGCTGCCAGTCTAATAAAGGAATTTTCCATGCGTTGGAAATGGACAAAACGCATATATATGTGGTATTTACATATTAGGCGTCATTTCAATGGCGTCATCTTTTTGTTCTGATGCGAAAACACTATGGGCGACATGTTAATTTTAATTATTGACCTCCTAAGATTAAATTTGGTGCATTTCGACTGAAATTGGCAAACAAAATGCAAGAAAGTCCTGATCGCCATAGACTACAATGGACATACCGTTTAAATTGCACTGATACAATATATGTTATTTTGATGACGTCATAATGACGTCCTGACGTGAAACCCAGATGGGTGACCAGGTGATTTTCATTAGTTATCCCCTAAAGTTTGATTTGGTATAGGTCACCATAAATCGGCATCAAATTCGCACGGGAGTCCCAATCGCCCCTGACTACTGATTATTACTATAGCAGACAATATATTTTGTAACAATTTTCTTTATTTTTGTGTACAAAGAGACAGATTACAATCAAATGAAACTTATTAAAAATATAATACTTTTCTTTTGACAGTTGTAACATTCTAATTTGCATTGATCTGACTGTTGATTGTAATCAAAACGGAAAACCCATTATCCAATATTGAAATGAAGATATTGACTGAAGGTGCTACCTCAATCATTTAGCCTTCCTGCATAAAGAAGTAAACTCAGGCTAATGTATGTCTGTTGCTGTAAGATGGATGCTCCCATATGTCTGCATAAAGCCAATAAATAATCCTGTTACTTATTAAGCAGATGAATAGGTGTGCACGGTGCATGGGAAATGCTCGCCCTTTTGACGGCAGACCACAGAGTGAAGTCCAGGTCGGACCTGATAAGCTTGAGGTGGTAGCTTCCTTCTGCTACCTAGGGGACATGCTTTCTGCTGGTGGAGGCTGTGAAATGGTGGTCACTACTCGTGTGAAAATCACCTGGAAGAAGTTCAGGGAGCTACTACCAGTTCTCACATCCCGCCATCTCTCTTACAAGACCCGTGGCCATGTGTACAGCTCTTGCGTGCGGAGCGCCATGCTCCATGCCAGTGAAACTTGGCCACTTACCAAGATGAACCTGCAGCGCTTGCAACGCAATGATAGGGCCATGATCAGACAGATCAGCAGTATCAAGCCAGAGGATGTGGCCAGGGTAAGGTCAAGCGAGCTACTGGCAAAGCTTCAGCTTGAGGACCTCGACCTCATTTTGAGAGAGAGAAGGCTTCCCTGGTTTGGGCATGTGGAGCGTTCGAGTGGTGCAATCAGAACAGCATATGATATGCAGATTGACGGCAAGCGGGGGACAGGGAGGCCCAAGCAAACATGGAAGAAACTGACAGAGAAAGACTGCCGTGAGTGGAAGCTCACCACAGTTGACCCTCAAGAAAGGAGCACCTGGAGATCAGGTGTGAGATCTGCTATGAGTGCAGCTAGCCAGTTACCTGGAAAGGGGCCCACTGATGTGGATAATGCCCCTGCACCTGCACGTAAATCAAAAATCCGATTATGATGATATGATGATGAATAATTGACTGAGAAAATTATATCAGTACATAAAGCAATATTTATTTTTGATTCAATAAAATGTTAATAGTCAAGAACATATACTTTAAAAACCAATTTTGGTCTTCTTTTTGAGTAGTTGCTTAAAAAACAAAGAAATTACAAACATAAATGCTATTTAAATTTTATTGTTCTTTTATTTTACATGTGTAGAAGTTCTAAAACACAAGAACGTGTTTATCAAGATTTCAAAATCCTGAAATGAGAATTTTCATATAAACAGTAAAACCTGTCTTTTAAGTGGCCACTTAAAAATAGACAAAACCAACGTCTTAATGGAAAATGGTAGCTTAAAGGAAGTTGAAAGTATTGCAGAATGCTCCCCATGGAGCATTCTGCAATACTTTTGACCTGCAATAATCGGTGTCGAAAACCAATTTTTGGTGTTCATTTTGAGTGGCCGCTTAAGACAGGTTTTACTGTATAGGAGCAAGCTCATGAGATTTTGGTATTTATCGCATATAAGTAAGTCGTGCTTTTAACATGCATGTACAGCAACCTAGTGGGGCTAGAGGTCTGAATTTTAGACTGAACCTTCCTCTACTTCCACGATATGTGTACAAATTCAGCATACTTCCATGCTTTGTGTACAAATTGGGCAAAGGTTTTGGTGACGTGATAAGTACACAGGCTTAAGTGCTAGGCCATTTTCTTTAGACGAGCCCCATAACATCAAGACCAGATAATGGCTACAGGGTTCATGCAGAAAAGTCTGTTATATTCAAGCATTTTTCAAGGAGACCTTATAAAGACTGATTTTAATTTTAAGGACTTTTCAAGAACCAGAGTAGAACTCTACCAATTCAGACTTACTTGCCTTCAAAATTTTCACAATTTCAAATTTTATTGGTCAGTTATCTTAGATAAACTGATAATGAATCAGAAGCCATTATAATCTGCCTAACTCAGTTTTCTTTGGAAAGTCTGCCTCAAAATCCTGAATTCAGGAAGCTTGTGGAAGAAAACTGGAAAACATTCACACATATTGTATTACATCATAATAGCCAGGTTTTCTCAGTCAAGGCCTTGCTCACATAAGACTTTCAAAATCCTGAAATCAGGAATAATTTGAATTGACTTTCTACATGTGCAAAATCTTGTCATATTGTATAGCTCATACTGGAGATTGATATATTTACAATACTTGATATTAACCCTTTGTATACTAATGTATTCTTCCTTTGGGTTTGACACAATAAACCTGGGATAATCTATTGTATATATCTAAGGGTGTAAGGTTATTTGTCTGAATATCTTTTTTACCTTAACAGTGTAGACCCCGATGAACTGCAGCGTGATGCGGCATTTCATCTGGGCCTTCACTGTTTGTGAAAATTACTCATTTAGGGATTTCCCGAATACAAGGGATTAATGTGAAAAAACATATTTAGCAGTTTGACACAAACAGCAAAACTCAATCCTGAAACATATGAATTCAATCCAAAATTTATATGAATGTTACCCCCAATATGCTAACCTTTTTCAGACCAATGGATTTTGCAATAAAGCTACATACAATAGTCAGGCTGGTCCATTATATATATATTGAAAGGTCACACGTTGTAATTTCAAAAACATATTGTATTTCTCTAAAGATCGATTTTGTCTTTAAATAGCAAATTGTGCAGCGTTTCATCTGGGTCTTCACTATTTGCAAAAGTACCCGTTTAGCCCTTTCTACAAAGGGTTAAAGACAATAAAGTAGAAAATATACAATTTATAACTAGCTTGATTTTTCTTAGGCATTTGTTAACAGAAAATTATAGCTTCTTCCAAGTCACTGATTGTACGCTTCAAAAAAGTGACGTTTGTAGATTTACATATAGGATCTTACATGAGTGCTCATGTTTTATTGAATTTATCAAATGAGTTGGGGAAAAGAGATAAAATGCGAGGCTTGTCGAGCATTTTATCTCTTTTTCGCAACGAGTTTATCATATGACAAATCCTTTGAAATCTCATTTCGGGTGTAAAAACATTATAATTTTGTCATTATGTACGCAACGTTGTTATGGATGTCATAACCTTTTCCGTAAATCTATAAACCACTAGTGGTTTATCGATTTTATTGCATGGGGTTATTTCACTCCCAGACGCGACGTCATATGATAAAAAGGTTTCTTCACAGGTTATAAACAAAAAATTTCAGCGTAAAATTGTACTGTTGGTTCAAAGATAGAAACAAACAATATGAACTAATCCAGGTTATGAGTGACAGTTATTTACCTGTATCAATGAAAAATAGTATAGGCTTATTATTATGCATCTTTGAAGCATCAGTAAATATTTTCTTACCCATAATTTTTAGCATATGTTTTGGGTGCTCAAAAGAACCGTCTCATTGAGACGGTTCTATTGAGTGCCTAAAACATTTGTTTTGGATGAGAAATAAAAAAAAATATTTTTCTGTTACACACTCTTAACTAAGTCCTGTTTCTTGTTTTACAATATTTATCCTCATTATTCAGACAAATGAACTCATAAATATAATTATCCTGGTAAATGATTGTCAGTTTTGGTGTTTTCATCAGTAAATTATCTTGATCTTGAATCCTAGAGTTTGACTACATGATAAAGTGTGTAAATGAAGTGACAAACTTGACAGTGTAAACAGCAATCAGATCTCCTCTTCAGTAGCAGGCTGATCTAGTTCTACATTGTTTGATCAAGCCTATTTGTCAAATTTTCATCAAGCTCTGTGACTGAGCCAGTGCATGAGATTTCCAACAATGTGGTATGTGCGACCAGCAAAGGTTCATACCAGCCTGCGCATACGCGTAGTCTGATCAGAGCCTTTGCTCGTCACTTGAATATTCTGTGAGTGTTAAACTACTGACCGAACATCATTTGAAAAATTCTAAGCTTAAAGGGAGGCTGTACAGGCTCATCTGGGTCTACACTTGTCAAAATGCCACATTGTTGGAAATCACATGCACTGGCTCTGACTTTGAGCCTTATGGAGAGCCAACTTCAACTAGAAACAATCTACTCTTTACCTGTTAGTGGCGACTATTGATGTCTCTTGATAATCTTTGCAAACCGTTTGGACCCAGATCAGGATATATTGTCTCAGAACAAGAGTATTTTTTAATTACTCATTTTAATAAGCTATATATTCAGATTGTATATCTTTGATTGAATGTGTACCATGATAGATATTAAGGGGTGGGTTTAGAGGTGGGAACCTCGATAAGGTCTAGATATCAAACCTTTTACTATCTGGAGGGGGTGGGGTGTATATATCTCCAGAAAGCCATGTTAATTACATTTTACTTCACGTTGTGTGTAATCATTGGAAATGCCTCATAAAGGCAATTCTTATAATTACTAACAACATACCTTTGTTTTATGGAAGACCAAAACATTATCCCTATCAGGGGTGTGGAAATCATTATTTTTTCTACTTGTCCAGGGACAAGTAAATGGCCACAATGTACTTGTCCATAGAAATTTTTACTTGTCCAAAAGAACAAATTAGCTTTATACATGTACCTTAATGTGCTTAAACAATTTACTCTTTCAAAAACAGTATGAAACCAGATATCAACTCTTGCAAACAGTACAGATCCTGATCAGCTGGCTTCTCTTGTAAACAGTGTAGATCCAGATCAGCTGGCTTCTGAAGAAGCCAGCTGATCTGATCAGGATCCACACTGTTTTCAATGCAAGATGTGAGCTCGTTATAATTAATCAAAATATGAAATACAGAATTTTACTAGCTTAATACATTTGTACTTGTCCAAGGACAAGTAAGTAGAAATTTTCAACTTGTCCTGAATGAAATGGAACCAGGTCGGACAAGCTGGGCATGGTATTTCCACAGCTCTGATCCCTATTATGTCTCCTGATCTGGTGCTAGATTTGACTTGCAGTGGCTCAAAAAATTCCCCTATCTCGAACAAATCTTTATTGTCGCAAAGTTGTTTGAGCCATTAAGTTTGGTTGTGGACTGATGACATTACATTGCTCTTCTTCATAAAACTGAATAGAATATTAGCATAGGTCCAGAGAAGCACACTTATTGAACTTGAATTGTAATTATTGCCATATAAATTCAATTGAAATTTTTGATCACTGACAACATATATTTTGGTTGAGAAATAAGAAAATTATTCTTAAATTACACACTTTTATCTGGAGGCCTGAACTATCAATTTTATTGAGAGCATATATACACCTGTCACTATTCACAATTGTACAATGATCAGTTTTCAGCCTCACTACCAGAGCCTGCAGGAGACGGTGGTGACCCTTGACCTCCAGATTTGTCAGACCTTGCTGGTGACCCTGGGGCAGATCCTCCGCCAGACTTGTCCGAACCTGCAGGGCTTCCTGACCTTGACCTTGCGGGGCTACCAGATTTTGATCTTGAGCCTGACCTTGACCTTGCTGGACTGCCAGACTTTGACCTTGCTGGACTGCCTGACTTTGACCTTGAGCGTGACCTTGACCTTCCAGATCCACTTCTTGACCCTGATCTTGACCTACTTCCGGACTTTGAACGTGATCTTGACCGGCTACCAGAGCCTGACCGACTGCCTGACCCACTTCTAGACCTGCTGCCTGAGCCTGACCTTGACCCAGAACCTGACCTTGACCCAGAGCCTGATCTTGACCTTGACCTTTTTCTTGGTCCTTCATCACTGTCACTTCCAGAAGAAATGATTCTTTTTCTCTTGCCGACAACACCACCTTCATTTTCGCTGCCACTGTCACTGAAATACAAATTATGCCACAATCGTGAATAGAAATAAAAGTTCAACTTCTTCCCAAATTTAATCCTGTCAACAGTCCAGTTATCAGCATTTATTTACAGAGCGGAAACCAGTGTGAGAAGAAAGGTGATCTGGATCTACACTTTCTCACAACAGGGTATGTCCAGGTTCAGCATGGTTTCATACGAGAAAGTTCAAAATCCTGAACTTGCAAAATTCAAATCTTAAAACTTGCAGTATGTCTACATAATATTTCTAATTTCAAGTTTAAATAGGTAATTGTCTTTAGATAATCTGAAAATAAATACGAGAAGCTATTATATGCCTAAATTCAGTATTTTGAAGCTGACTTTCTATGGAAAGGCAGCCTCAAAATCCTGAATTCAGGAAGTCTTGAAAACTTTTAACCCATGTGGTAAAGGTTAAGATGTTTATTTCCGTCATAGAAGTGTGCACCATGTATAATAGTTACTATGTTATGGCATACCAAGGCAAAGCAGGGGATTAGTTTTGATCAGTACAGTTTTATTGAATTACTGCAAAAAAATTATGGTTGCAAATAAACAGGAAGAATTTGTCTTAAAATATATTTGGCAGGATCATTTTCCTTTAAATTATCAGTACGACCATTTAGAAGGTGAGAATACAACATATAACTCAGAATCTGCAATCTTTTCCAGAAAATACACAAAATGTTTACTTTTGCACAAGGCCATATTTTGTACATATTTCCTGCAAATATGACAACAGGATAGATTTAGGTTAAAGCATTTATAGCAAGGTAATTTTATCCTTTGTGTACTATTGGATTCTTCCTTCTGGTTTCATACAATAAACTTGAGATGGTCCATTGTATATATCAAGGGGTCACAGATTATACTTGTTCAAATAACATTGCATTTCTTCTTTCTCTGAAAATTATTTTAGCAAACAGTGTAGACCCTAATGAATTGCTGCCTATGCAGCATTTCATCTGGAGCTTCACTGCTTGCCAAAGTACACATTTATGAGTTATCAGTATGCAAAGGGTTAATGTAAAAAGATTTCACCATTAAACTATATTAAAGATCTGTGATTTAGGTATTTCTAGGTCATATTTACTAGTTGTTTTTCTAAGGGCACAAGCCTTAAGCAGGGCTGTGGAAATACCATGCCCGACTTGTCCGACCTGGTCCCATTTCATTCAGGAGAAGCTGAAAATTTCTATTTACTTGTCCTTGGACAAGTACAAATGTATTAAGTTAATACAATTCTGTATTTCATATTTTGATTAATTATCACGAACTCATCTCTTGCATTGAAAACAGTGTGGATCCTGATCAGCTGGCTTCTTCAGACGCCAGCTGATCTGAATGTACACTGTTTACAAGAGAAGCCAGCTGATCAGGGTCCGTACTGTTTACAAGTGTTTATATATATCTGGTTTCATACTGTTTTTGAAAGAATAAATTGTTTAAGCACTGTAAGGTATAAGCTAATTTGTTCTTTCGGACAAGTAAAATTTTCGATGGACAAGTACATTTTGGCTTTTTACTTGTCCCTGGACAAGTAGAAAATTTTACTATTTCAACTCCCCTGCCTTAAGATAAGAGTGCATAATCAAAAACTTATTTTCTTATTTCACAACCAAAAGATGTGCTGTGGGTACCCAAAAGAATAGTTTCTATTACATGGTTCTTTTGAGCACCCAAAACAAATGTTTAAACTGATGGATAAGGAAATATTCACATTTTATCAACTTTTTTTTAACTATGGGTAACAGCTATGCAACTTACCGTCCATCATCAATTTTAAGTTTCTCTCCCTCAGAATCTGAACCCTCACTTGACGATATGATTGCCTTTGAAACAATCTTCCTCCTTTGTTTGGCTGTAAGACCATCGTCCTCCTCAGGAACTTTCTTTTTCCTCTGCTTTGTCTCCTTCTTCTTACGAGGTTTACGTTCACGCTCTCTGAAAGATAATTCTAATAGATTTAAGTAGCACATTTGTGAAAGATGGAAAATACAAGAATCATTAAACGTAGATTTCAAATTCCTAAAATCCATAACTTGCATTAAGTTTAACAGGGAGATTCTTGAAATTGAAAAATCAATTGCGGACTAACACAGCCCAAGATCAGATAAATTTTAGTAAAATGAGCCAGGCCATGAGATTTTGGTAATATTGTTAATCATTTCAGTCATTCTTTATACAAGCATGAACAGTTATAAAGAAGGGCTGGAGGCTCTAACCCATATAAGCCCAGTGTCCTTTTTATGGGACATGGCAAACAGTGCAGACCCAGATCAGCATGCAAAATTGCCCGTCAGATCAGGGTCTCCACTGTTTGCATACAGAATGTTCTATCGAAATTTGTATAAAAATGAAAAATACCACATAACAACACTTAAAACAGAAATTGACTAGTCCAATTTCTAACAGTGTTAAATTCCAATAGGCTTAAAGGGTTAACTTTGGTCAGAGCCTTCATCTGCGTCGTTTGTTGTGTTTGTGAGTGGTAAAGACTGACAAGACTTGTGCATGCACAAGCTTGTCTGAGCGTTCCATGCTCCCATATGTGATAATAGGAACTGAAATCTCATGAACTGGCTCAAATAGTGCTTTAAAATGGCACTACAGTGAGCCACTTTAGTTACGCACCACCTTTTCAGGGCCCACATTTTTTGACAAAAATAGTGGAATTAAACATTCTCTAGGCTCATTTACTTATTGACATATTATATGTTTGATGACATAGAAAAAATATCAAAATCACTCATGCAAATCATTCTGCTACGTCAAAAGCAATTTTGACAAAAATGCTCGCGCAACCTGAACATCTATATTTTCTACTTGCGTTTTGCACTAGGAATTATCCATGGTGATCATTGTGACAGAAAAACACCCAAAACATATGTTTTATTCAAGTAAAATCCCCTTTTTTGGTCGTTGAAGTAAGTAACGTTGTTACTTTTTGAAGAAATTATCGTTTTGACCTCATATTAATTACAATAACTGAATGGGTTTTCCTTCACAAATTGTTTTGTTATGAGTTACTTGTTGACATAGAAGTATCAAAACACTAAAACATCTTATTATTGACACGTCTTATAGCCTTGGTAGTAGTGAAAATTTTAACTAACTTTAAAAAAAAAGCAATAAAATTAACTTTTTTCAAACCTTGGTCAGCTTGGAACCAAAATAGTAAAACTAAAAAAACTGATAAAGTTAACAAACACATTCCAGTCTTAGATACTGCCAAGAATAAATCCGCTCTTATCTCTGGCATTGCAGAAATTTGACCCTGATAAAAGTGCAATGTGATCTGAGTTTCATTTGATATAATGCAATGTGAAATGGTGTTTTTAGGGTAGTGCCCTTCAAGATCCATTTTCTCACTTGTTACTCATCTGATAATGACAAAATTTCTGTGGCTAATGCAAATATAGATGCGCTTTATGCTGGTAGTATCAGAATAAATGTAGCATATGTCTTTTCCGAGTAATTTTACATTTTATAAGTGGTGCATAACTAAAGTGGCTCACTGTATTTGAGCCAGTTCATGAGATTTCATAAAATTCATGAAATGAATACTTGAAATCACGCTGGACTATTTAACTGCTAGATCCATGGTTCTGATTTGTACTCATAGCAAAATATATATTTAAGAGTATTTTTATTTCTTATATAAAAGATTACCTTCCCCTCTTTCTCTTTCTGCCACCTTCCTCGTCATCATCGTCAGAGCCGCTTCCTGAACCAGCTTTGGACTTCCGACCTCTTTTCTTACTTTTCGGCCTCTCCCTCTCCTCATCACTGTCTGACAGTATCTCTCCGTCCTCTGTCGCTTTCTTTTTCTGAAATTGTACATGTGTCACATAGTGAGAAAACCCTTTTGTTCTTTTTCGTTAAGTGAAACCTGTCTTAAGTGGACACTCAAAAATGGAAAAAAACAAAAGTCTGAGGGTCATGTGGTATCTTAATGCAAGTCAAAAGTACTAAAGTACAAATGGGAATTCTCACTTTTATCAACTCCATTTTAAGGGTTGTAACATGGCCAGTTCATGAGATTTCATAAAATTCATGAAATTTAAGCTTGCAATCAAGCTGGACTAAATTAAACTTAAATACTAAAGTACTTTTGTCCTGCATTAACCGATTATCGGTCTTGAAAACCTATTTTTTTGGGCTTCTTTTGAGGGGCGTTTATGACAGGTTTTACTGTATGTGAACAACAAATGTATAGACAGACAGTTAATGATTATATTACACTTTCTAGCAGCAAACTGTGCAGATGGACATCTGCACAGTTTGCTGCTAGAAAGTGTAATATAATCATCTCTTTATATAACCTCAAGGTCCACCTAACCAATTTTTTTAATATGCTATAGAGAGGCTTATAGATAAGAGTTATCAATTTTTAAATTATTTTGCTTATTTATCGACAAAAACATTTGTTATGAGTGGTCAAAAGAACCTTCTCAAAAGGATGATTCTTTTAAGCAACCAAACTTATGTTAAAATTAATAGAAAAGAAAATATCAACATTTTATGCATATTTAAAACATCCCAGTCAATAGCTATAATCATGATAGGACGGTCTGTTAACCAAACCCCTTTTCTTTCCTGGACAAGCTTAACTAAGCCGCTAACCAGTACTTTGTGCACATACTTTCGCTTGTGATTGACAACAACCCCTCTCGAATCAGTGAAAGGGAGGATGGCCGTAGAAATGATTTCATGAGCAATCTCCAAGAAAGTATGTAACCGGCCCTGAATTGAACTCGCTACCCCTGGATCTGCAATCAGAATCGCAATCGACTGCTCTTTGTGGCCCAGTATATAAACAACTGAAGCTTAAAACAAAAATGTTGCATCCTCTGCAAGACTTAAGAGTGCGTAACGAAATATTAATTTTCTTATTTCTCAACCAAAACATATGTTGTGGATACTCAAAAGAACCGTCTCAATATGATGGTTCTTTTGAGCATCTAAAACATATGTTAAAATTGATGGGTAAGAAAATATTTACAATTTTACGCTGAAAATTTTTGCTTATCTAAACCAGTGCTCTGCTAGGATTATTATCAACTCACCCTGCCGGACTTATTCCTTCGTTCCTCGGGCTCGGGTTCAAGGACAATCTGTTTGGCTTTCTCCACGTAGATGGCACGTTTCTCCATCATCATCTTCTCAATCTCTTCTTTCTTTTTCTGCTTTTCTAGTTTATCTTCCTCAAACTTCTGTCGTAGGGCTTCCTGTTCTTTTTCTCGGTGTTTGCGTAATTCTTGTTCTTCCTCGTCAATCTTTCTGGCTCTTGCCACGTGATACTGAGCCTGACTTAACAAGTCAGAACATTGCCTGAGAAAAACATAAGTGGCGCCATAGAACATAATTAATGACAATAAAACTTACCCCTTACAACCCCTACAACCCCCCACCCAATAACCTTTTTTATCAGTCACCCCTAATATAAACTGAATTATTTCAACATAACCTAATAAACGTTTCCTATCTCACGGCATGTTACCTTTATCAGGTCATGATGACGTTGCACTTTTTGAATGACATCGCTAATGACGCTGAGTCAACACAAAAATCAAAAATTACGCCAAATTGCTAGTTTGACGAGTGTTCAACAATGGGTAAACTGATAAATAGAATACCAGGTTCGCAAAGTTTACCAGGCTCGGCTTTGAGAACGCATGTTGAATCGCTCTGCAAGCTTCGCGATGTCAACAAGCGTTCTCAAATCCTTGCCTGGTCAACTTGATATAAAAGACACTCACCTAGTATTCACTATTAAATGAATAGGGGAATCATCATTTAAAATAAAGTAGAAGCTCAATAATACTATACAAAATGCCAATATAGCTTTTGCCTATTTTGGCTTAGTCAAGGGCAGAAACTCAGGTGTTGAGTTAATTCTGACAATTAATTTTGGCAACACCCCTCCCAAAACAAGACAGGATATGTATGAATCATTTAAACCATGAATGTATCAAATCAAACTCAATTATATCATGAATGCATTAAATCCAACTCATTCCTAAGGAGCAGTCTGATCAGGGGTCATAGTGTTTGCTTCCATCAAAATTAGTCTGAAGTACATTTGAATATCGGCAGCAGATGTAAAAAGCAGACAATACTTGAGACAACTCAGATCATATTCCTGATAGAATTTGTTGAAAAAAGGATTTTGAAAAAAAATCAGTGGTTGACAAAAAGCATGAAGAATAACCCAGCATGCAAATAGTTTAACAGGTATACATACATCCAGCCACCAAATGTAAGGTATACCTCAGATTAAATGTCGGAGATTTTGTTTGTTTGAGCCTTATGTCACAGACAACAATTTTTCAGTCATGTTGGGATGATTTCCTGTCTTCCTGGATCAATTCAGTACTAAGCAGAGGATAAAGTGTTTTGCTCAAAGTCACAACAAGGTGCCTCCAGTGAGTCTCGAACCTTCAAACCGGAGTCAAACACTACCAACTGAGCCACAGTGCTTCTCATGTGGGAGACTGATCATTTGCAGTTTTGTTTGTGGGACTCTGTCACACACTAAGTTGTTGTTGCATTGGTCAGTTATACACTATCAGATGACTTTTGAGTGACATTCTTGTTGTGGTTCGGAAACCTCTACTGACGATGTAACACAAACCTTGCTTCTGCTGCTGCTTGAGCGAGATCAAATTTCATCCTGTCACCATTTTGACTTAGATAGGAAAAGTATCTGAAAGAAAAGGAAAAAATGTTAACCAAAAATACAGAGCTACCTTCAAATTAATTCCTTTAATACCATGTTTATAACAAAAATCAAATTTTAAAACCTGATGAGGTAAGGTAAAATGCATAAATTACAAAAAGTGTAAGGCTCTACATAATTTGTGGCGAAGACATACTAGTGGCTTAACACTATCTTAAGGAAATGGAAATGTATGAGAGGAAAATGAGCCAATACATGATATTATGGTAAATCAGGGAGCCAGATGAGCCTGCCCATTTGCAGTCTGGTCAAAGCACTCTCTGCTGACATATACAGATTTTTTTTTTACCAATGAATTTTACATAGGAATTATAGGAAATGACCATGAAAACTCACATATTTCACTTAAACATGGTCCATTCCTACGGACCCCAAACATAGAGTTATAAAGGGACTGCTATGTATAATATCAGTAGTATGAGAAACAGGAAAAAATTGCCCTTCTGGATCAATGTCATCACATAACCTATTAACCTTATGATACTAGGCAGGGCTTTTGAAATACCATGCCTGACTTGTCTGACCTGGCCCCATTTCATTCAGGACAAGTTGAAAATTTCAATTTACTTGTCCTTGGACAAGTGCAAAATTTGTATTTAGACTTAAAGTTAATAAAATTTTGTATTTCATATTTTGATTAATTATTATGAGTTCACATGTTGCATTGAAAACAGTGTGGATCCTGATCAGCTGGCTTCTTCAGAAGCCAGCTGATCTGGATCTACACTGTTTACAAGAGAGTTGGTATCTGCATGGTTTCATACTGTTTTTGAAAGTGTAAATTGTTTCAGCACCGAAAGGTGTAAGCTATTCTGTACTATCGGACAGGTAAAATTTTCGTTGGACAAGTACATTATGGCCATTTACTTGTCCCTGGACAAGTAGAAAATTTACTATTTCCACACCCCTGATACTAGGTAGTAACCCTGGGTATTCTATATGGATAGGTATGAGCCAGCTAATGATATTTTACTACTTATCACATATGTGAGCAGAGTTGTCTCAGACAAGCCTGCACATCAGCACAGTCTAGCCAGAGCGTCCACTGCTTACACAAATAGCAGGGATGCAGATGATAGCTCAGGCAAACATTTAGGCATCTAGCCACTCTAGATATATGCACATGCTTGTATAACTTTCCTTGCTAGCGCCAACTTATGTCCTCTGCTGATAACCTTTGAAAACGGTTTGAACCAAGTTAAGGACAGACAGAATGTTGATTCTGATCTGGATCCAAACTGTTTGACACTCTGATAGTGTTTTTGAAAGAATGTTTTGAAAAAATTATTTTGAAAGAAATCAGCAGACGACAACAAAAACATGAAAAATTACCTAGCATGTATTGTTGTGCGACAAGGAAATTCAACCCAAGGCCCAGAATAATTCATCGGAAAAGAGGCTCTACTAAGTTTCTGACGAAATCATTCAAGCCCAAGGAAGGAATTTCATAACAATACATCATGATGGATACTTTTTCTCACCCAATTTGTGATGAACTGGTTTATATTTGTAATTTTACCTGTGAGCTAGTTTGAGATCTCTCACAGCACCCAGGACAGTTTTAAGGTTGCTCTTCTCGTCCTTCAGAATAGATGTAGCAAGCTTCTGTTGAACCAGAGCTATGTTATATAACAGCACTGTGTCACTAGGGGAGACATGACGAGCCTGAAATGGTAGAACAAGAGCTTTTAAACATCCAAATTTAATTTTTCTGCCCCAAAAAACAAATGGAAAAAGACTGATGGTCCCCTCTTTTTTACTGTCAGTTTCTGTTGAAGTGTTCGGAGGTGTTTACATGAAGCATAATAATGTCAGGAAATACACTTTTAGTGTAAAAGTGACCATCATACAAAAGTCGACATGTACATAAACTATATACAAAGTTCCTTAAAGGGGTCATATTAAAGTTCTAAATCCAATAAAATATGGAAGAAAATGTTATTAAGAGCAAAACATACAATTTTCTGTGGTAAAAAATAAGAATATCTTCGTTAATTAGACCGTTGATTAATTGCTGCTAATAATTTATTATCCTGCTTATCTCCCTTGATTTCTGTAACGGCGAGTCACTTCCCTTGGATTTGTGACGTCATAAGGGCAGTTCGTCCAATGACTGTGTATTGACTCTGTATTGTCGCAGTGAATAAATGCAGTACGGGTGTCGAGCTTGATAGCGATTTAAATGATGTTTCGGGGTAGACATTGACGAGACTGGACCAATGCACACTAATCAACATTCAATCGAGTTCCTCAGCATGCATTTCAAAAGTTGAAGACCCGTTGAAAACATAGTGTCGGCTCACATCAGCAGTAGGCCTATAGAGCCTAATAAAATTGTATTTCTTTGTTAATCAAACCCCATTTATTTGTCTACATGACAAAATGCTCATTACACAAGTTTATCAGAAACTAAAACGAATGATGTTGCCGTATCACACCGGGCATGCGACAATAGCGAACGCTTTGGTTAAAACTTGTTTTTGATCGGCGACAACAACGTTTTTGATTTTCAAACGATGATCATATTCCGCGGATCGCAAAAATTATATTTTGCTATCGAAAACAATTTTTTTTTACTGTCGGTTTGCATTGTTGCGTTTTTTAAGAATTTAAAATCAGGATCGTACGAGCCTTCTCAGTAAGTTCACTGACTTGAACATCGATTAGTTTTTTGAATTATTTGTTGTTTTTTTCTTTCTACTTTTTATTACTTGAGTTTACGCATTTCTTGAGACAAGACGCTTTCTAAAAGCACATTGACAAATTATAACCAACTCATTCAATTTTCATTCTTGCACCGAATGATCAGACGAGCGTGCGCACATGCAGTCTCGAAAGAGCCTCCACCAACTATAGATATAAAGTAGAGACCTAGCCAGCCGCCAATACCGGGCCACTATCGGCCCAATTTGATATGTTTTATAGGGGACGTCAATGACGGCTCATGCTACTAGCCCCACTATAGATGGTCGTGCAACCATGTATGAAGGAGTCCTTCACGAATAGGCCTAAATACAATAACTTCGTGGCTCATGCGCAGATCCAGAGGGGGGGGGGGCAGGGGTCCTGACCCCCCTGAACCGCTTTAAGTGCTATAAGGATAGTCTTTCCCCTCATAAAAAAACAAACCAAAAAAAATCGTCAGAGTTGGACCCCCTCTGGCAAAACTTTCTGGATCCGCGCATGGTTGCTTAAATAGATGATGCGCATGTGGACCCGAGGATTGTACATGAAGATTGACAACCTATTGATTTTTTATTCAATCTCAATTGTTGCTGTTTCTGCACGTGACCTTGGAATTCTACATGGCAAAATGCATGTCATATCAGGAAGGGTAGCTAGACTCATCATTTAGTTTGCGATGCGAAATTCAAATCCTGGTGCAATATAGATCCCGTTTTTATGTTTTCTACAAGACTATAAACTATTAATTTATGCGTTCATTGGAAGCGTCTCGCGAGACGATTTGCGAGACAATTTCGATAAACACAGAAAAAGCGAGCTCATGAGATTTTAATACTAATACTCAGAATCTGCGCACAGTCTCGACAGTCTCTGCCACTCTCACACACAGATAGGCTAACCTTAGAAACATACTGTCAGTAATGAAGGAGCAGAGCAAAATTTAGCAGGAATAGAGCAAAATTTAGCCGCTCTGCTAGGCTCTAGTCCCACTTAAGATGGCTGCGCATGTAGAATATGCGGTAACGGTGCGAATTTTACGAGCCGGTTTCGAACTCTCTCTCTCTCTCTCTCTCTCTCTCTCTCTCTCTCTCTCTCTCTCTCTCCAATAAACTCGGATGCCTATTGAACATTCACCTCGACGAGACAGCCCACATTATCTTGATGCATTCGGTGATCAACATTATCTTGATGCGTTCGGTAATCAAAGACTGAGAAAGTTAAGATCCCTATGTACAGACTGATATAACTCCCCACTGAAGTTCGCTAGGGAGCGCAGTGACACAGTGGTATCTAGAGTGCTTGGTTCGAGATCGAAGGGCTACAGGCTCGAGCCTCACCGGCGGCACTGCTTTGTGCCCTTGAGCAAGACCCATAAATCCCTGCTAAGTACTGTTTCAACCCAGGAAGACCAACCTGGCATGACTTAAAGAATGTTGACTTTGGCGCAAAGAATCAATTCAAATAAACACATATACGCAACGGAGGTTCAGATGCAATGACTGAAATAGCCTGATATTTATAACTCATTTCGTTGCGGAATTAAAATGCCGATTTTATTGCTTGGATTGAAGATAACTCCATGTATTTTCACGACTGTTTCGTGCGTATAAACGCATATTCGCTGGAATTTCAATTGTCTAGGAGATTTCCAGCTAAAATAGGCTATCGTAGGGCATTCAATTCACTAAAATTCAAAAAATCTATCCAAAATTTCATTGAGAGCGGACTCACTGATCAGAATGCGTATTGCAGTGATATTTGCAACACATTACCCGTTCTTACTCCGAGAATATTAAGAAATATCGGAGTCCAACACGATTCTTTATTAACAGTCCTTCATAAACTGCCTCTGTGACGTCATCAGGACACTCCAATAGCAAAGGGAAGTAACTGATTCAAGGGAAGCAAGTGAGTCAATGTTTTATTGACAAAGCGCTCAAGTTGAAAGAAAATGATGATTATACTCATTTTATCACTGAACATTGTAGAAAACGATCTGGGTTCTTAATAAATACATAAAATCCGACATATAAAAGGAATTTGCAATGAAAAATGAAAAACCTTGATATGTCCCCTTTAAGATCAATGGATATCTCTTAGCCCTTAAAGCGCCAAGAAAAAAAATGCATCTGAAAATGACGTCTGCTGAAGTCGTCTGATAATAGGCTAGCATTACTGAGTGAAATAAGTATAGAAGCAAACAGTGTGGACCCAGAACAGACTGCTCCTATAGAAGCAGTCTGATCTGTGTCCACACTGTTTGCCATAGAGGCTTTTTAAACATTTCAGCAGACGACTTTTGTTGCGATTGGCACATTAAGGGTTAAAGGAGTTGCAGGGAAAGGTACCCTGTGTGCATATATTTAATGCCCAGAAAGTTCCTGCGTTCCCACAACTTAAAAGTGACCAAAACTATTCACACAGTCATTCACACAAAACTCATATCAACATCATCAAATCATACAGAAAACCTATGCAATGTTTCATAAAGCTCAACTGAAAACTGCATGTGGATTTACAGGGACAAGATGTCCCATGTGTATATGTAAATATTTTTCAAGTTTTAAGATCCATTGGCTGATCAGCACCTTTGTTATTCGCTTTTGCTAAGGATGATATCTTAACTTTTTCATACATAATTTGAACAATATAGATAGTCTTTGTAGTTGAGCAGACTGTTTTGGATCCTCCTTGGTCAAAAACCCCGAAAACAGATTTTCTCGTATCATGGCCCAAATCTTGGCCCACCTTTTAGACCATTCCACTTACAATTCTGACACCACTGAAGTTTGTTTGTTTTGATTCCTTGTATCCCAGTCAACAATTTTTTAGTCATGTTGGGACTGGTCTTTCTAATTTTAAGTTTTTAACCAGTACTAAGCTGAGAATAAAGTGTTTTGCTCAAGAACACAATGCAGTGCCTCTGGTGAGGCTCGAACTCACAATCCCTTGATCTTAATGGGGCCGCCACCCATGACTCCTGAACCAATACAATACAAATAACTTTATTGGACTCACATCACAGTGTTTCTCATTCTGAAATACAATCTCAGTGGGAAATCAGAGCCACCTGAGCAGTCCAGTCCCCAGCTACACTCACAGGCACCGGAGTAGGTAACTCCTTGGATATATACCTTAAGTAAGATAGTCTTGCACTCTTTCAGCTTGCCGCACTTGAAGTAGGCTCTAGCCAAATACACCATTACTTCTGTGTTGTGGTACTTGAAAAACTTCTTCAGGCAATTCTCGTACTGTAAAATAAATTCATATCAACATAATAAGGGCCTCGAAGCGAGTAAACCTGTATTTGGGGTTTCCAGCAAACCGAGACTCAAACATGTCTCCTCAGCTACAGAGACTTGCTAGAAAATTGAAATTTCGCTGGAAGCAAGTTTAGATATGGAAGTTTCTTTAGAAAAAGGCGAATAACAAAGGCGCTGACCAGTCTGCGCGGATGTCTTGGCTAGTGGCAATTTTGTATTCTGCTGTTAACCTTTGCAAACAGTTTGTACCCAGATCAGATCTGACATAGCTCAGTACTGGTAGATTTAAGTATCAAACCACAAAGTGAGGATTTCTTGGGGGGAGGCTAGACGAATAGTATAGTAAGATCTTCAATGTTGACAGGCGGAACCTAGGAGACCTAATCTATTACTGTCAATGGCTTAGTATTCTGGTAAAGTCACTAGAGAAACCTTTCCATGTGGTTTCAAGATGAAAGTGACACGATTCTGCCAAAACTTAATGCAGCAACAAAAAATGCATAAAAAAGCTGTAGATTTAACATGACATGAGAAAAAAAAATTATGTGGCCGTTTGTTGCAAGGAGACTAGGATCAGCCTAGGCATCAACTCAATCTGATCAGTGACTTGCTGTCTGCATGAAGAAAGCCTAGGTCCTTAGATACCCACTAAACGTCACAGTGAAGACTGATCAGACTTGGTGATGCCCAGGCTGATCTATCTTTGCTTTGTGAAAACTCATTTTATTGGTGTTGTCATATCATGGCTCAAATATAAGCTCCACTGTGTCAGTTAACCCTAAAAGCGCCAATCACGACTGCAGCAGACAACAAATTTTGAGACATCTTTCCCAATTTTCAACAAAAATAAGTTATGATATTACATGAGAATTGTCTGCCAGCAGCTGACAGACGATTCTCATGAAATATCATGCCTTATTTGTTATTTTTGAAAAAGCGGAAAAATTTTTAATTGCCATCTGCTGCAAATTATAGGTGGTGCTTTAAGGGTTAACTTATTTTACTATATTTGGTCTGAAAATTCACCAACCTACGTGCTTTGCATGTGAAAGCAAAAAAGTCTCTGACAATATGGCACAGGTCCTACTGCCATATGGGCCTTGATGCGAGAAAACCTGTCTTCGGGGGTTTGAGAAAAACACAGGGGCAGACCAACCTGCACATCTGGGCAGTCTGATCAGCCCCTTTGTTATTCGCTTTGTGGAAAGTATCAAATGTAAACTTGCTACAGGTGAAATTTTGATTTTCTAGATAGTCTCTGTAGCTGAGGAGACCGGTTTGAAACTCGCTTTGTCGGAAACCCCGAAGACAGGTTTTCTCGCGATAAAGCCCATATATTAACTCACCATCTGCACTGCAGCCACAAACTGTTTCTGTTCCACATAGATATGTGCTATGTTCAACCACACATCACAGAAATCTGCCGTAGCCTCTCGGACTTGGGCGAACACATCTCTTGCTTCGTTTATACACCCCTTGTGGGCCAGAACACAGCCTGCAATGAAAACCACTATGTAATTCACTCTAGTATTTTATTGTCCTGTGATCAGCCATTGACTCGGGGTACACAGGAATGACCAACATTTTCACCCTTTTTTATTCTGGATTCTAGTTAACAGGTACTTTGGCAAACAGTGAAGACCCAGATGAAATGCTGCATAGGGCGGCATTTCATCAGGGTCTACACTGTTTGCTTAGATAAAACAATCTTCTTGGGCAGAAATACATCATTTTATATAAATTTTGACCTTCAACCCCTTTAAAGTCAAAATGGAAAAATTCCATACTTATTGTGTCAATTTGTTTAGGATAATCCATCAGAATGAAAAGGGTTAATGAGCCATGCCATAAAGGACTAATCTTCTCAAAGACAAGTAGCTCAATGGGCAACTATCGCTCACTTGAGCGAGCCAGCATAATATTGGAAAGACCATAATTTATGATGCTTAAAGGCAGGTAACTCTGATCTTGAAACAGTGATCAGGTATAAATTCAAATTCAAACACTCAAGATATTATGCCAGTTCTGGTTATCTGCAAGTACTAAAAAGATCTGAATTAAAACTGCAGAGGAAACCTGGTGAAACTATTATTTTTCAGATGCTCAAAGGCAGCTAACCCTGTAGCCAGTGATGGGATCTAACAGAAATTCAAAGCTCATCCATGCTTTTAAGTATGTCCTGGTTACCTACAAGAATGAAGCTGATCTATTGAAAAATGCAGGCGCTAGAGTCATCACATTATACAGCTATATTTCAGATGCTCAAGGGCAGCTAACTCTGTAGTTGGTGGTCGGGTGTAGCCGAAAATCAAACTCATTCAAGCAATTATGGGTGTCCTTGTTACTTGTAAGAATGATGTCAATATCCATCCAAAAATAAAGGCACTAGAGTGGTCAAAACATTTCTACCATTATAAGTCTATGGGGATTTTTCTGACGCTCAAGGGCAGCTAACTCCGCAGCCGGAGGTCTGATCTGGCAGAATTTCGAACCCATCCAAGATTTTATGGTTGTCCTAATTATCTGCAAGAATGAGGAAGATCCAATGATAGAGTGGTCACAACACTATTCATGAATTTTTCTAACGATCAAGGGCAGCAAACTGAGTAGTCAGTGATGGGATCTTGAGGAAATTCAAACATTCAATTTTTTATGGTAGCCTTTGTAACCTGTAAGAATGAAAAAGATTCATCCAAAAATGAAAGCACTAGGGTGGTCACAACATTTCTCCCATTATAAGTCTACGGGAATTTTTTCAAAGGCTCAGGGGCAGCTAACTCCTCAGTCCTGGTCCGATCTTGCCGAATTTCGAACCCATTCGAGATCTTATGGTTGTCCTCGTAACCTGCAAGAATAATAAAGAAGAACCAATCAAAAATGAAGAAGCTAGAGTGGTTACAAGATTATCCCCATTATAACCCTATGGGAGCTATATGTTGCAATGGAAACCAGAGGTCTGGTCTGATCTGGCCTCAAACCTAATACATCCAATCCCCCACCACAATGATGCTCCAGATGAAATTTGATTACAATTGGCCAACTGGTCTCAGAGATATTCATGTATGAAAGTATGGACGCACTAACAGACAGACGTACATACGCCAGCTAGAGTCTTATCCTATACTAATAAGCTCACCAGGAGCCTTGGGCCCGGGTGAGCTAAAAATGCAGTGAATAAGGGATAGCTAGAATATTATTTTCCTTATCATATGATATCACAATTGGGAGTGTAATAACACCCTTTATTTAAAGTGTTAAACTACTGGGGAATTACACATTATACTGAGATGACATTATGAAATGATGCCCATAGCAATGCCACATATATTTTGCAAAATCACATGATTTTATGCCCAAAACATGATTTTAAAATAATTTTAGTATCATATGATAAAGAGAATTAAATGCTTGTGCTCATGTATTATTGAATGTATTAAACTCATTGCGAAAAAAATTTGGCAAATTTTGTTTGTTTGTTTGTTTGCTTTACGTCCCATGTCAACAGCTATGGTCATTGCGGGACGGTCAGTTCACTTAACCACACTTTTTCCTGGGCAGGCTTGAGCAAGCGGTTTACCAGTAATTTGTGCACATACTTTCGCTTGTAACTGACAAACAACCCTTCTTGAATAAATCAGCGGAAGGGAGGAGAATGACCGTAGAAATTATTTCATGATCAATCTCCACGAAAGTATGGTACCGGGCCGGGATCGAACTCGCGACCCCGGGATCTGCAGTCAGACACTCATCTGTAGCCAGACACGTTACCGACTGCGCTACGCGGCCCGGTAATTTGGCAAATGGCAAAATAGCAAACTACCCAACATGCAGAGTTAAGGGTATCAATAAAACAGGGATCAGCAGCCATAGGACATAGTAAATGAACTCCTACCTATTCCATTGGCAGCCCATATGTTTCTGTCATCATTTCTTAGCACTTGTTTGTACATGACGAGAGCTCTGTCTTGGTGACGCTTTTGCTGTAAATAACACAAGACATTTAACCCTTTTGGCATAAATGGATCTTTCCTTCTGGTTTGATACAACAAACTTGGGGTGTTCCATTGTCTATATCGAGGGGTCACAGGCTATAATTTGCAAATAAAAATTGTCTTTCTTTCAACAAAGATCTTTTTTGTCTTAGCAAATAGTGTAGACCCTGATGAAATGCCACATAATGTGGCATTTCATCTTGGTCTTCCCTGTTTGCAGTATGCATTAAGGAATCACTAGTATTTAAAGGGTTAACTCCTTATGTGTTGAATATTTTGCTGAAGCAGGGCTGTGGAAATACCATGCCCGACTTGTTCGACCTGGTAACATTTCATTCAGGACAAGTTTAAAATTTCAATTTACTTGTCCTTGGACAACGTAAAATTTGTATAAAGTTAATAAATTTTGTATTTCATATTTTCATTAATTATTATGAGTTCACATGTTGCATTGAAAACAGTGTGGATCCTGATCAGCTGGCTTCTGAAGAAGCCAGCTGATCTGGATCTACACTGTTTACAAGAGAGTTGATATCTGCATGGTTTCATATTATTTTCCAAAGTGTAAATTATTTAACGCAGAAAGGTATAAGTTAATCTGTACTATCGGACAAGTAACATTTTCGTTGGACAAGTACATTATGGTCATTTACTTGTCCCCGGACAAGTAGAAAATTTTATTTTTTCCACACCCCTGACTGAAGCATCCAGTTGGTAATCTGGAATAATCAATCTTACTTTCAAACAAATACTTTGTAGTGAAGAAGAAAGCTTACACTAAATAGTCCCTGATCAGACTACTCCTCAGGCTGGTCTGGATTACAAGAATCTATCATGAGTGTGAAGGTAGGATAGAACTAGAAATTATGTTTATGAAACACAGTACACTATGCCCCAATCATTAGCTTGTCCAATCCTGTTCACGAGATAATCTATTCACCATCCTCCTTCAGCTGAATAAATCTGAAGCTACTAGCTGTAATGGTTTTCAAGATATCTTTATTGGAAGTTTTCGATGTCCAAATTTGCAAAGGGCATTAACTCAAAAAAATGCAAAGGCGATAACTAAAAAAAAAAGGAATATAGTTTTTATTAATTTTCACCAGGTAATCTACTCATTACCCTCTATCAGCTGTCCAACTTTGGAGCTCCTAGCTGTAATGTTTTTGAGATATCAAGTTTTCTATGTCAAAATTTGCAAAGGGCAATAACTCAAAAAAATAAATGACTTTTTTTAATTTTCACCAAGTAGTCTTATCATTATCCTCTATAAGCTGACCAAGTTTGGAGCTCCTGGCTATAACGGTTTTTGAGATATCAAGTTTTCTAGGTCCAAATTTGCAAAGGGCAATACAGGGTTCCCACAGAAATTCAAAAACACAATTCCATGATTTTTCCATGATTTTCCATGATTAACAATGTAATTTCCATGACTATTTAATTCACAGCTGCCAACCTCCTATTTTAGCAGCATCTTCACCACACTGAGCATAAATGCACTATTGCAGCAACAACAGCATGCATGTAGAGCATGCATGCATTTTGAAATAATTAAAACTTGAAACCACCAGTAGCCAGAAAACTAGCCGTCAGATACTCAAGTGTCTGACGGCTAGTTTTCATGCTACTGGTGGTTTCATCAAATTATTTCATAAAATACCATGATTTTTCCATGATTATTCAGGGTTTTTCGAATTCCATGATTTTTCCATGCATGGAACTTTTTTTTAGTGATTTTCCAGGTTTTCCATGATTTCCAGAGCTCTTGGGAACCCTGGCAATAACTAAAAAAAATGATTTTTCAAAATTTTCACCAAGTCATCCACTCATTATCCTCTAAAAATTGACCAAGTTTGAAGCTCCTTGCTATTACAGTTTTTAATATATCCTGGTTACAAAAATTTCATTATGATCCTTTAAAAGGGGCATAACTCCACAAAGGGAGATAATCCAGATTAAAAAAAATACAGCTCAGTTATTTTTTGATGAGGAATCCATCTATGAAATTTCAAAACCCTATCTTAAATTTGTAACAGACGGAAGGACGGACAAGCCCAAAGCAATATGCCCCTTCAACTTTTTCAAAGATCCGTCCTCAGGATCACCGTTTGGCATCATGAGGCTTGCCGATTTTTCTATTCTACCCTCACACGAATAATGGATTCTTTTTCTTGCCCACCAATGTTTTTTATACTTTATTTTTTTATGTATTTATTTTAAAATAAGCTTCCAGAAGTCTAGGATTATGTAGAATTGACTTAGGCATTTTTGTGCTTTGATTAAAACCTGACATTCAGTGCATCTAACAATATAAATATATTTGGAAAATAATGCATATATATGCCACTATCTTAGGTCTAAGGGGATAGGGATATTTTTGTGACCAAATTTTTCCTTGCCTAAAGCCAAGATTTTGTCAGGTTTTTATCTAAATACATCAAAATGCAATGTTTGGAACATAAAACTTGAGATGAACATGTTGTGTTTACATAAAATCCAGGTCTAGAATATTTCATTTTTTGGGGTAAATAAGTATGCTGTCCATATAGACTACTACCCGTAAATGCCTTAGGCACAAATTATACCTGTTCTTTTTTTATAGGGTAAAGTCAGAAAAATTCGGATATCAGGTAAATTTGGACACACATTTGCAAACAGTGTAAATCCAGATGAGACGGCTCCTTATGAGCCGTCTCATCAGGATTTTCACTGTTTGCTTAGTTAATTTATTTTTTGTTCCAATATTTGAAATATGAAACAAACAAGGTTGCTGTCCAAATTTAGCTGTCTGTCCGAATATACCCGACTTTACCCTAGTTCAATCAGTCTGTTCTGATCACTGAGGTGTATCAGCCACATGCTGTTTCTTTGAGATGGTTCATATACCCACACAATATGTTTTAGTTGAGAAATAAAAGAACAATAATTTTCAATTATACACTCTTATCTGGAAACCTGCTCACCTTATCTTTGTCTCTCATTGGCTGGTGCAGTGTCTGGAGCCAGACATTACCCAGGGCTATCAATGAGTAGGCATCATCTTTGGTATTGGGTCGGGCAAGAATTCTCTCAAACTTCTTCTGTCCAGGTCCCCACTCCTGCTTCGCTATGTGAAGATTGCCAATCAATGACCATGCATCTGGGTGGTCCTGATAAAATATGAAAGCGTTCAAATAAGAAAAACATTACCATAATTACACTACACTACTTTGTTCATGCTCCTATATGTGCACACTAAGTTGTTGTTGATGTGCTTTGACAACAATTTGCAGGCTTGTTATAACCAATATTTATCATATTACTCTCAGCCTTTACCAATATTTAATGTTTGCATACTTTTACCAGAAACTGATAACTGTCTTACTTGAATAATCAAAAGCCCGCACTGAAAACTTAATGTCGTTGAATTTTTTTTTTATTTGATTCTTTACGTCCCAGCCAACAATTGGGAAGTCTTCCTTGGTGGAACCAGTATTAAGCAGAGGATAAAGCCTCTTGCTCAAGGACACAATGCAATGCCTCCGGTGAGGCTCGAATCTTCATCCCCTTGATCGACACTGAGCCGACGCACTTCTCAACTGTTGGATTCAATTGAACTTCCAATTTTCACTAAAGGCCATGTTGCAGTTTTATTAACAGTCATTCTGTGGATGTAAAACTAGGGATAAAAATATGAAAAAGTATTGTGCTTATTAAGTCTAATTCAGTTTTTTGAATTTAGTTCGCTGGCAAAATGAATCAACATTGAAAAGGATTAAGTGAAAAATATATGAGCCAGTGCATGAGCTTTCCAACAATGTGGTATTTGCGACCATCAAAGCCTCAGATCAGCCTGCGCATACGCGCAGTCTGATCAGAGCCTTTGCTCGTCGCTTGAATATTCTATGGATGTTTAGCTACTGATCATGACTGAATGTCGTTTGGAGTTTCTAAGCTTAAAAAGAGGCTGCACAGGCTGGTCTGAGTTTACACTTATCAAAATGCCACATTGTTGGAAATCACATGCCACCGCTCATATCCTAGCCTACCTGGTTGATCTGTAAAGCCTCTTTAAACCAATCAGATGCTTCGTAAATCTGACCCCTGTTTCTGGCCATACATCCAAGACGTAAATAACCTGTCAATGAAAGCAAGATAAGCTCGATTTTCAATGAAATCTGTGTACTTCTTAACAATTTAACAAACCTTATTAGTTTTCAGTATTTTTTTTTCAAAATTGGAACTAACACATTCAAATCAGCATTACCGCTCATACTTAACAGGTGCTGAGGAGTTGAAGCCTATTTTGAAGTTATGTCACTAAGGGTTATAAAGAAAAAACTTTCAATGGAAACATGAATTCTATGTATTAGTTGAGAAGATCATTTGAAAATAAATCATAAAATAAGCCTTAAATGAGTTTGATTTTAACTTTTATAGACATATAGACCTACACATGACATTTTGGTACTTATAGCAGCAGGCTCAGAGAAGCCTGTTCAAATGCACAGACTACTCAGAGCTTTTGCTGCTAGCAAACACAAAATTTAGATGGAGATGAAGACTCAAGGCAAAATTTAGAACTCCAGCCCCTCTAGATATATATCATGGTCATTTAAAGGAGACTTTTGTGCAAATGTATTAAGTACCAAGGCTCCTAGAAAATATGTGCCATCAAAATGTTGTGGGTATTCAATAGAACCGTCTGAATGAGACGGTTCTTTTGACTACCCAAAACATATGTATAAATTGATGGATAAGAAGATATTCAAAATTTCATGTTCAAATATTTTGTTTATCTCCGCTCATATAATATGAGCCACGGCATGAGATTTCCAACAATGTGGTATGTGCGACCAGCAAAGCCTCAGATCAGCCTGCGCCAACACACAGTCTGATCAGAGCTTTTGCTAGTCCCTTGAATCTTTTTAAGACTGTTAAACTACTGTCTGACAATCATTTGGAGTTTCTAAGCTTAAAAGGAGGCTAAACAGGCCCAACTGAATCTACACATATCCAAATGCCACATTGTTGGAAATCATGTGTTGCGGCTCATACGGTACCAAAATCTCATGTGCTGGCTCATATCGCTTACAGTCTACATAATTGGGATGTTCTCTGAGAATGTTCTTGTAGAGTCTTTCTGCCTCATCATACTCGTGTGTCGCCTCATGCAGCCTGGCCAAGTTGTACGTAGTTGTGACAGAGATGGCACTGTAGTAGGTTTCATCATGCTGTAACTCACTTCTAGATCTCTCCAGTGATGCAGTGTAGTATTTCTAAAAAGAAAACAACCCAGAATCACAAGTTCTGTAGTATAATTGAGCCATTGCATAAGATTTCCCACAATTAGGCATTTTGACATGTGTAGACTCAGATGAGCCTCTGCAGCCTCCTTTTAAGCTTAGAAACTCCGAATGGTGTTCAGTCAGTAGCTTCACAATCATAGAATACTCAAGCGACTAGCAAAGGCTCTGATCAGACTGCGCGTATGCGCAGACTGATCTGAGGCTTTGCTGGTCCCACATTGTTGGTAATCTCATGCACTGGCTCATATATCACAATGTTTAGCCTCATTTCTGAACCTCTGTCTGGCATCTAGTTCAGGGTGTGTTATCAAAAATTAATTTTCTTATTTCTCAACCAAAACACATTTTGTGGGGGACTCAAAAGAACCATCTCAATGAAACACTTCTTTTGAGCACCCAAAACATATGTTAGAACTTCTGGGTAAGAACATATTTGCAATTTTACACTCAAAAATATTGTTTTTGTAGACCTTGTATGCAGAGAAACTGTGTAGTATGAGATTCCTTCAAATCTTTCTCTTAAAAGTCTGGTATTATGTGTATCAGGGTTCCCACAGAAATTCAAAAACATAATTCCATGATTTTTCCATGATCTTCCATGATCAACGATGTAACTTTCATGACTCTTCAATGCACTGTCTCAAACCGCCCCTTTTAGCTGCAGCTTCACCACCAGAGCATAAATGGGTTATGCAGGAACAATAATTTATTTAAACAAGCATGCTTGTAGACCGTGTATGCATTTTGAAATAATAAAAACTTGAAACCACCAGTAGCAAGAAAACTAGCTGTCAGACACACAAGTTTTACTAGCTGTCAGACACACAAGTTTTGTGTGTCTGACAGCTAGTTTTCTGGCTACTGGTGGTTTAGTCCAATTATTTCACAGAATTCCATGATTTTTCCATGATTATTCAGGTTTTTTAAATTCCATGGTATTTCCATGCAAGGAACTTTTTCCATGATTTTCCAGGTTTTTCCATAATTTCCAGAGTTTGTGGGAACCCTAGTGTATTTGCCCTTAAAATGGTCTGGGTTAGTTTTAAATGATGTGCATTTATTTGATTTAGTAAAGCATTATTAATTTTCTTGAATAATGTTAAAATATTTGAAAGTATCCTGATCTACTTACCTGCAAGTTTATCTCCCACTTACTTGACCATAATTTAACTAGAAATCATGTCTGTGAAACTCTTAACCCTCCCTAACCATTTGCTTGTTTATAAGTTTAATACTCTTTTTTAAACAAGGACCATGACTCCAATAATATTTTTCATGAGCCCTAAGAGTAACAGACTTTATTCTTATCAGCTTACCAAATTACAGTTCTAGCTTTTATAGTTTATGAGATTTCCTGTTAACAAGGTTGGCATGATGAGACAAAAAAAAAACGATATCAGCATGCCCTCACATTTTTTTTTAAAATTTAGCAGCATGGAGACTATAACACAGTTAATGAATTATTTCTATCTGTGCCCCGAGGTTATAAAACTTTTTTCATGTTCAACTGAGCAAGAAATATCAACTGCTCATAAAAACTAAAATACCGATAAATAAAGAAGTTTCTTACTTAAAGCCTCTGAGAGGTTGTATTTATCATGCTGATAAATGTTGAAATGCCAACAATTGTTGGCATTTTAACATTTATGAGCAGGATAAATTTTGTGCTCAGCTGAGTTGAGTATGAAAAAAGTTTTACAACCTCGGAGCCAGATTACCTTAGCATCCTGCAGGTTTCCTAGTCTGAAGTGTAGTGCTGCAACATTGTTGAGAATCTCCGGTGGGACATCAGCCTCTACCTTCTCCTTCAATATACGAGTTGCCGTGCCGTATGCGGACAGCGCCCCCTGCACATCTGACTGTTCTAGAATCTGGGCAAGTTCTATCCAGGCTTCAACATCGTCTGGGAACTGTTCTGTAACCTTTTTCAGATGTTGCTACAAATAAATCAGACAGTATTAAAGTAAGATCATATGATAATGGTATTTATTAACCCTTTTCTTCTTGAATATTCATGCTAGGCTCCACCCACTATGAATAATTATATAAATAAATTTTTGTTACAAATTACTTGTCAGGTCCACTAGCGTAGGATCATATCTAATCATATTTCCATTATAGGCAAACATTGCAGACCCAGGCAGCTCTTGTAAGGGCTGCATGATCTGGGTCTGCTCTGTTTGCAAAAGTGTTAAAAGGTGCCTATGAGGTAAAGGGTTCAAAGTGTTCAAAATAGTTCTGAAGTCTTATCTCTAGATATGAATAAGCGATCAATTTTCTTTCCAAAAGCAGTGTTAAAAAATAAACATGTGCCCAAATGCATGACACTGGTTGAAATAGCACCAGCCATGTTAAATTTTATTGTCTGGTACCTGCCTGGCAACCTGAAAATTTGGTTCTAATTTGTCAATTTTTGTCATTTCTGTCAATGTTGATCTGTTCTCTGGAATTGTGTGTTTTGAATAGCAAATGCTAATACCAAATCTAATCACTATCATTTGGTATGAAAATTTTGCAATGAAAAAAATCCATTGTCTCTAAAACAGAAGTTAACATTTCTCTTGTCCATTTGTTTGTGTAACTACTGTGTAATCATGTTAAAGAGAAGCCTTTATTAACTTAGTTGTACAATATATGCCTAGCCTAACCCATTCCAACTTTACCTTGGCAATATCCTTCTTCCCCTGATCTGGTGAATTAGCATACAATGACCCCAAGATCTTCATCGTCTCATAGTTATGTCCCTGGGCTTTCAGAACTTTTTCAAAACACTGGGAGGCCTGAAATGGTACATTGAATGCAATTAAGTAAACATTTCAGAGGTTTAGATAAACAAAAATTTTGAGCGTAAAATATTTCCTTACCCATCAGTTTTAACATATGTTTTGGTGCTAAAAAAAGAACTGTCTCATTGAGACGGTTCTTTTGAGTACCCACAACATATGTTTTGGTTGAAAAATTAGTTTTTTACACACTCTTAACTAGAGGCCTGCATTTACAAGTTTAAATTTTGATGATTTTCTTATAAAAACATAGCCTACCAGGGGTGTAATATTTTTTTTTAACTCACTCGCCCTGCAGGACTAGTGGGTGGAAAACGCTACTCGCCCTCATGACATTATCACTCGCCCTTAAGGACTGATCATACATGTACTTGAATCATATTGATAAACTTTTACTCTTTTTCAGTTTAAGAATTATGGTTATTTTAAATTATTTTCTTTTTATATATCTTAGTCTTTCTGCTGAGGCTTCATTTTTCTGTCTCTTATTATCTCCTCCCCCTATTTTCTTCCCTTAAACCATCTAATGTCTCGCTGTGGCATTTAATTTGGGCAGCAAATGCGATACTAGCGACCTGTGTTGATGTAAACAAAAATGCATTGTTCAATGTCTGAATTTGCCGGTCGTTTTTGAGAACCTCTGTGGTCAAACTCACCATATAGAGGAGGTTCTGCAAATAAATTCTACTGAAAGGTCGCAGCTGGGGAGTTAACTGCAACCAGTCTAAAAATATGCATGCGCAGTTGTAACAGTCCGATATAAACATCTGGTTTAGGATGAAAAAATATCGACGATCTGTAGTGTTACTTTTGTTTAGTCTTGCCAAAGGATAAAATACATCTTACATGTCAGAAAATGCACTCGACCGTAAGGGCGAGCTTGGCAGGTATTCTACCCTCCCGAACCAGAAGTTAACACGCCGATGCGAGTGGGTCAGTGGAATTTTACACCCCTACCTATATCTTAATTGTCTATCAGACCTGTAGGAGCTAGTTCTTTGGTGTAATTTTATAGATTTCAAGTAACACCCACTTCTTCAGTATTCCTTACCAACTTCCATATTCCATACTTAACTCTTCGTCTACTGGCTAATTTGGCAGGCTTTTTTTGTCATGTGCTTTTTAAAATCTTTTTTTTTTCAAATTCTTTCAGAAATCACTTCAGAGCGTATAACAGTTTGGATCTGGATCAGGACAGATATTCTGTCGGTTCTGATCAGAGTCCAAACTGTTTGCAAAGTTTATCAGCCATCAGCAGATGACACTAGTATTCAAAGGGTTAATGTTAATCAAAAAGTTGTGATAGGAAATGACTGACTCTTCATCGTGTCATTGTTGCCTTTTCCCTGGACAAATAACACAATCCTTAAGCGTAATCCTTTCCCACCACTCACAACTTTTGTCATCTGCTCTTCTCCTCTACCCATTTTCTTCAGTACCATATATTTCGAATATTAGAGCATTCCGATCAGGCCTTATATTGTTTGATTCTATAAAAAAGCTAGTCTAAGTGCACATGGATATATGCAGCAGGCATATAGAGGAGACATTATTTTCAGGACAAAAAAGAGAGTGGGCTAAAGGTTAAGCAACACTTACATTATCATTATCACCTCTGTAAATGTACATCTGTCCAAGGCCAAAAAATGGTAGGACAAAACTCAACGGAGCGAACTGTGTAGCCTGGTAGTAATACTGGAAAGCCTGGTCATAGTCCTCCTGTAATAATACATTATAAATCATTTTAGAGTAATCCCCTTTCCAAAAAACTCTCTCTTTGTCTACTAGTGCGGTCTACTGATATCATTTGCAAGCAGTTTCAAACCCAGATCAGGCCCGAAAAAAGGTCAGATTTAATCATGTATGCTCATACACCCTAAGCATAATAAATTGTCATGTTTCCCAATTTACTGTTATTTTGTGTCTGTTTGGTTAGCAAAATTTTCTCACACCTCATTTTTTCGGTGATATCAACATGTAATTCTGCCAGCAGACTATTGACATGTTGTACCCAGCCATATTTGCTTTAAAAAAATATAAAAAACACACATCTTCCATCTGTTGTTTAAGATATGGGTCACAAGCCACGCATTGTAGAAAGTGATCTCAAAACATAACATGTTATTCTTAGTATGAAAATCTGGCCCTGAGGTTATAAAACATTTTTCATTCTCACCTGAGCATGAATTATCAACAGCTCATAAAAAATTAAAATTCTGAAAAATTAATAAAACTCTCAGATGCTGTATTTATCATGCTAATAAATGTTAAAATGCCAACAATTGTTGGCATTTAAACATTTGTTTGAGCAGGATAAATTTCACGATCAGTTAAGTAGAGCACAAAAAAGTTTTATAACCGCCAGGTGAAATCAGGTTGCTTACCAACACAGACTAGCTTGAATCTAGGAAATTTGGATGTAGTACAAAGTGCAGTAATTTTATTTAACCTTTTTACATTCCAAAACAAAAATGTTTATTTTTCCCAATTTGGTGTATTTTCTTCCCAAATTCTTTGAAAATTTTACCAAAGGTAGCTTCTCCCAAATCTCAAACAAAAAAGCTGTAATGCATCAATCATTCTATCATGAATAACAATTATGCTACTCATACTGTGACTGTGTTTTCATACAACTACAATAACTTTTATGACATTGCTCTATATGCCAGTAAGTTAAGAGTGTTAATATTTGCCTTCTAAAATAAATCTCTATGTTGCATGTAAATCTATTCTCTATTGTTGCTCTATAACTTAGCTAAGGAAGGTTTTGTTAATTTGGTTGTTGTTTAACATCCCAGTCAACAGCTATGGTCATACAAGATGGCCAGTTAACCTAACCACACATTTTCATTCCTGGGCAAGTTTAGACTTAGCAGTTAACCAGTGCTCTGTGCAAATGATTTCGCTTGAACTGACAATAGTCATTCTTGAATCAGCAGAACGAGGAGAATGAAATGATTTCATGATAAATCTCGACGAAAGTATAGAGCAGGGCCAGGACCAAACTCAGGACCTGGATCAGCAATTAGATTCACTACCAATTGCACTACAGGCTCTGGTATGCTGTTTCCTAGTTCCCTTCTATAACATTTCCATAGGTTACCTGTACATGAAAGGCTCTGGCAAGCTGGAAACAACTCTCTGCCCTCATGGCTTCATTCTCAGTATTATGGAAGGCATGGAGAGCCAGGTGCTGTACTTTCTGGTAGTCCTGATAATAAATATACTTCAAAATTATTATTTTAGCATGTATAGATATGTGAAATGTAATCAATGAAGAAACATGTATGGATCTAAAAACCATGGATTTAGAAGTTGAATGAAGTTCATTTGTTTGTGTTGATGCTTTATGGTCCAGTCAACAATTTTTCAGTCATATCTGTGCAAGAGTCTGTCTTCCTGGGTTGAACCAGTACTAAGCAGAGGATATTTTAAGTGTATTGCTCAAGGCCACAACACAGTGCCTCCAGTGAGACTAACCAGCAATCTCTCTCTCAAGTCTAACACTACCAGTGAATTGCTGTGCTACTCACAAAGAAGATAAAAACTATGGTCTCATACTCACTCATAGGCCCCCAGATAAGTTTGTGTAATAAATTAAAAATTGTTATTCTTACATACATTATGGGTACTCAAAAGAACCGTCTCACTGAGACGGTTCTTTTGAGCACCCAAAACATATGTCGAAACTGATGAGTAAGAAAATAATTACAATTATACCCTCAAAAATTTTGCTCAACTGTACGTATGGTCTTACCTTCTTATAGAAGAAATGGTTGGCAAGGTGATTGAGAACCATAGGGTTGGTAGAGTCGATGGTGTAAGCCTTGGAGAGAAGCTGCACTCCATTCTTGATAGCATCATGTGTTTTGCTGTTCAGTTCAAGGATAGCCAAGCCCACCAGTGCACCTACACACTGAGAGTCAAGCTGAAGAGCTCTCTCAAAGGCCATCCTAAAAAGGTTAAAGAAAATATTATCAATTGTTATAGAGGTGATATGTGCCAGTGCTTTAACCTTTTCCTTCATGAATATTCAATTTATGTTAAGTTCCACCCACTACGAATAATTAATTAGTATACACTGTATAAATAAACTTTCACATTTGTACATAGAACAAAGAAATTACTTGTCAAATCCACTTGTGTAGGATCATATCTAATCATGCTTCCATAAGCAGACAGGGTAGACCCAGATCAGGCAGCTCTTAACAGCTCTCTGTTTTCTAAAATGTTAAAAGTTGTCTCTATGAGGTAAAGGATTAATTGTTTTAGTGGTGTCTAAGCCCTAACCCTTTTCCAGCCATTCAAGAAAATTGTCGTCAGCTCACTTATCTGCTTATACTCTTTGGATGCCTAAATTGCAAACAATATGGAACCAGATCAGACTGCTCCCTTTGGGAGCAAGCCAGAAAGAACTGTTTATACCATAATCTTTGAGACAATTACAAGACAGTCCAGTCAATGACTGTAAAGATAATCCTCAGTATCAAAATGTGATAGTGATGATGATTCTTTATTTCCTTCCAAGATATAGGAGAGCAAGTTACAACAAATATACAAATAAATGAGGAAGCTAACATATATACAACAGGCCTCCAGACAAGAGTGCTTATTTTAGAATCATATTTTTGTATTCTCCATCAAAACATGCGTAGTGGGTACTCAAAAAAACGGTCTCAATGAGGTGGCTCTTTGTGGTACCAAAGCACATGCTCAAACTGGAGACCAAAAAGATAATTACAATGATCACTCAAAAAGCTACTTATCTGAATCTAAGAATAAACAAAACAGAAAAATTGACTAAATTCAAAGTGGTTGAGATAAGAGACATCGAAGGGACAGATCAGCACATAGCCCAGCTGGACCTTCGTCATCAACACATGTACTGATCATAAAAGGAATATTGTCCAGGACATATTCATATAACAGCACCCTAGATAAGCAGTGTATTTGCGTAAATATGCAATTAAAATCATCAAAAAAGCAATTGAAATGAAATGTGTGTGTACCGAAAAGCAATTCTAACGATCGGTATGCAATTACATGGGATTTCATTGCGTACCATTTGGTCCATTTTGTTTCCATTCGGCTAATAAACAAATGCCAGTAGGGTATTGATTTTACTTTTACTAGCGAGCGCGCAATATACGGTAAATGTTCTAAAATTTCGAACACTCTAAAATTACGAACACCTAAAATAATCGCCGAAAATAATTTTTAAAACATCCTAAAAAATCGAACACTGCCCATTTTCGGAAAAATGGATTTCTAAAATTATGAACACACGTTATTTTCGGCGGAAAACCGATGTCCGTTTATCTGTTTGTGTCCCATCTGTGTTCGGTATACTTCTACCGGCGCGTGAGCGGTAGCGCCATTTGGAAGGTTCCATTCTAGATGGGTAATCTGGCATGTGACATTCTATTTCGCATGCCAGCGCGCGACGTTATACGTTATACGTTATTCAAGGTCACCAGCAATGACGAACTTGATGCACGGACAAGTTCCTGCAACGATTCCGAAACTGCTTTGACTAACCCTATTGAGTATATCCACCCAAATGGCTGAGATCATTATTTATTACTGACCAAACATTGACCTTCAGGCCGCGATTTGGCTAATTGTACGTGAATTATGCACGTTGACACACACAGAGCAATTCTCAATAGTGTGCTGTACATTTGACACGTGCGCGTTTTTTTTTCTAAAATACTAGCCCCGAAGAGAGAGAGAGAGAGTTGCGGAAAATGAGACGATCACTTAGGCGAGAGAGAATAAAATAAGTTGATGTATAGTGATTTACAAGGGGTCATTCGGTTTCGTGCAAAATGCAGAGAAAATCGTGCAAGTCGCACGTTTGTTCTTTTTTCTCACCGAGACATCCAATGCGGAAAATAAAGCCACCGTATATTTAATATTTTTACCGACATGCCTGCAAGAACTCACACGTGGTCATCATCTCATTTTTATTCACGGTACTTTACCGCAAACTTAAGGCTTAAATATGTATGAGGCTGACATCCCTACTTCCCCCCCCCCCTTTTAAAGGATTTCCCAGTTCGGCAATATGTCCAGGCCGCGTGCGACACGGAGGGCAATTCTATCAGTCTTTTCTTGAACACAACTGGGACCCGAGCATGAAATCAACTTGCATGAAATCAATATGACCTGGTAAAGACCCTGCTGGAACTTATGACAGATGTGATCAGCGAAGGCTCAGGAGAGCATGTGTGTTTGCACAATCTCGTCAGGGTCTCGCTCACTAACAAAGTTTAAACAGGATGAAGACTCGAGCTTAGACATCTACGTACGTTGTCTTTAAATACTTGTCGGCGGGTTTCTAGGTACATGTACTAATGGCTATTCCTATCAGTCAAATTCCTCAAAATGGAACATTTTAACAAACTGTTGAGCCGATCGCGGCGTGTCTGTTTGTCCTCATGAAACTGCACATGGAGGGTCCTACAAGTGCATTACCGGTATAATGTACGCACATACATGTACCAAGAAATAAATTGATTGTAGCACGATTCTGCATCTTGATGAATTTAATAATTACATATTTAATTTCATGAAATAAGCCAGTTCATAAGATTGTGGTACCTATCGCATATGCGAGCAGCGAAGGCTCATACGAGCCTGCGCATCCGCGGAAAATCGCCAGCGCCTTAACTGCCCACATACACAATGAAAGTGCATATTTAAAATCAGTAAAGCCCTTGAGATGATCGGGACATCTCGGAATTCGCCTTTTTTACCACACGTCTGTAGAAGTATGTACCCCGACTTTGTTACATGTGAAGATCAGCCTGCGCACCGCAGTCTTATCAGCACCTTTGTTTCTAGAAAAAAACATGAAACATTTTGCTGGGCAAGTTCTGGGCCCAAACTGTCTGCTAAATTAGTTTGTCACAGCCTCTTTGGGGAGGGGGGGGGGCTCCTAGGTCCCACCCTGGGTCCGGCACTGCTAATAGTATCAGCAGCAGACAAAGGGACGGGGTAATGGTTCACGGACATGTTTGAGATCAAAGAAGCCGACTATCAGACCACGTGTTGTTGTTGTTTTAAGACTCGGGTAGCACGCGGTGGCCGGGCGCACGAAAGCGGACTTAGCAAAGAAAAAAACATGCCTAGCTGTGTCTCCTTTTCATGGGTTTGCATGAAATTAAAAAAAAACATTTTCAATGAACTCGAGCATGAAACGGCGCACTGCATGCATGAAAAACTAGATTTGTGATACATGTCTGAATTTTTCCTTTTCTTTGAGATATGAATGTACCCAGAGTATCGTACGCATCGGCTCGAAGCCAATATATCATAAATTGAGCCGCGACAAAATGCATTTTGACCAGTGTAGACTCATACGAGCCTGTGTAGCCTCCTTTTATGCTTACAAACTCCAAACGATGTTCAGTCAGTAGCTTAACACTCATAGAATATTCAAGCGACTAGCAAAGGCTCTGAGCAGACTGTGCATATGCGCAGGCTGATCTGAGGCTTTGCTGGTCTCACATACCACATTGTTGGAAATCTCATGTCACGGCTCAATTATATTCTTTCGAGGCATCGGACGCAAAGTCGGACGTTCGCTTTCATTATTAATTCTTGGTATGCCTGTTTGCCCCTGATTTGGGTTGGCAAGACGTCGGAGATCTGCATCCAAACTATTTGCAAACTTTGAAAGCAGATGGTAGAGAGAGAGAGAGAGAGAGGGGGGAGGGAGAGAGACCAGCGCTTGCATAGGAATCTCTTAATTTCGAAAAATATCATGCATCAGTAGGGTGCTGAAAATGATACTTGGAGATACTTCTCGTGCGCATCGGCTTTTGCACGACAAAGTCGGATATTCGACAGTATTGACGCTTTGCATGCTTTCTATCGCATGCCCAAATGTTAAATTGAGGAAACATTCTTTCCTGAATTCCATTCGGATCTGATCTGGATCCGAACTCTGACAACGTTTTTTTCTTCTTCTTTTTTAAGGGAGAGAGGATCCAAATATCACAAAAAGCGGGCCATCATCGGCCCGCCAGCGAAACACCTTTAAATGGCGTTTCGCTGGCGTGCTGATGATGACCCAACGTTGAATGCTGGCTTGGTAGTTTTTGAGAATTTCAGGGGATCCGGTCCAGCATAGCTAAGAAATTCTGTTTTTGTGATTTTTCAGGTGGGGGGGGGGGGGGGGGGGGGGTCCGGACCCCCTGTCCCCCCTCTTGCGCATGGGACCGGACCGTATGTCTACACTTATTGAGATATACTGAAAACCCATTTTATCATGCGCATCGGCTTTTGTACGACACTTTGCGTACTTTCTATAGATCAACAAGTAGAGAGAGAGAGAGAGATACGTGTTCTTTTTGAATTTCGTCATTTGTTAACTCAGAGAGCTCGTCTACGTATTTCAAAGCTTCGTGTATATCTTTGCAAAAAATTTTGATCGACGAGATGTCCTTGGGTGACTGTATTACATTATAAACGGCATTTGCGCAGATGGAGAGCAAGCGAAAAGCCTTTTGGTTTTCTGAAGGAAGAACGAAAGTGTAGCGATTCATCGGTAGTCCGAGGTTAAATAAGTGGACTTTTACGACTTGTAAGTAAATTGAGTGACATAACATGCACGTGCCTGGCTCTCGACTTGGCAATTACCGCACGCGCTGGACATTTTACTGACTCACTCCCAAGAATTTAGCGGCGGTTGAAAAGAAAAATGAGTAGATAGTGCAGAATCATATCGCCGTGTTTTCAACACGTTTATGCCACATTTTTACATGCATATATACCGTTTTTGCTCATGATAAAGACCACATTCTAAAATTACGAACACTAGCACTTTTTCTGAAACATAATTTCTAAAATTACGAACAGCGGAAAAAATAATTATTTTTTAGTGTTCGAACTTTTAGAACATTGACCGTACTCCAGTTTTATGAAAATATCGTTGCCCAGTCCAGTATTTTGCGGAAAAACACTAAAATGAAAGTGAAACTTTGCAAAGTATACATGCTCGAATGTCAACAAGGGGATGAGATTTGCTTCAGGTACAATAAAATCCGCGAGTTTGATACTTTAGAAAGGCAGACGATGGGAGTGAATAAATATGCAAGCACATTCCCGATGGCTTCATGCAATAAGAAAAGGTGTAATCACAGAAAAAGAAAACGTGACATAAAAACATATGAAAATACGCAATTGTTTTTGCAAGTACGCAATTGAGGATAACCAGGTTGCGTAAATACCCAATTGACCCAAAAGCTTATCTAGGGCGCTGATATAACTACCAAGTGGTAAATATCTAACAGACAGTCATCCCACTATGTTGACGCAGCTTCTAGATGCCACCCAACATCAGTGCAATGGACCAAAGGCCAGATGCCCATTCTGCACACTAGAAATACTACCAACAAAGAATGCAGCTTTTCTTAAGCAAACTAATAAAGCGTGCTATATAGCAATATAATGCCTCTTTATCTGAAATATTGAATATGTTAGCAATAATGTCATACCGACCAAAGAAGAAGTCTATAAGACGATCATGTGCGCAACTAGCTAAGGGAAAGTACATATCGACTCCATATTTATGCCAGAACCCAAGCCACATTCTATGTCTAATATATGCGTTTGCAGGGCACCAGAGAATACAATGATCAACATATTGAGTAACAAGGGAACCATATGCCGAGCAAGTTACTTTCTGGTGATATACACTAAAAGTTAGAGCAAACATTTGCACCACTGATTTACAGGCAGGTAACATGTATGGATGTTTTCTGGAGAGTTCCCAGAAGTAGCATGGTTTTGATTCTGGGTGAATGCTTCTGAAACGGTATAGGGCATCTTCAGCATTAACAGACTCAAAATTTCTGACAGATGCTTCAGCAATTTTACTTCTTACAAATTTCTTCCAAGAATGTCTTGTCTGAAACGTACCAGAAGTGATAAAAGTCAGACAACACATAGCTTAAGCCATACTCTTCGAGAATATGGAAAACATCCACAATGAAGCCAGCCCATTTATATGAGAGGTTGTCCGGTGATGCTACCACAAGGGACATATGTAACTTACACGATTTCAAGATCACAACAATAAATCTTCCATCCTTAGAAACATGGTTTCTTGTTGATTATTAATTTATTAGGTATGGTCATACATGAAAGCTCAGGTCAATCTGTCATGCATGTTTGAATGATGACTTTATTCATATGTGATAACTAGTTAAGTACCAACAATTTCATGTGCATGTCTCTTGGATAACCCTTAAAGCACCAGCAAAAATGCATATGAAAATGTTGTCTGCTTAAGTTGTCTGTTGCATATATTTGCTGAGCCTGTTGTCTGCTTGGCTTGTGTAAGTATTGAAGCAAACAGTGTGGACCTTGATTAGACTGCTCAAGCAGTTTGATCTAGGTCTACACTGTTTGTTACAGATGCTTATAAACATATCAGCAGATGACAAAACAGACAACATTTGTTGTGTTTGGTGCTTTAAGGGTTAATCAAGGAATTTGGATCACAAAAAGCAATCAAACTCATTATGTGTAGATATCCTAAGAACCGGGAGCGCAGTGGCTCAGTGGTAGAATGAATGACTCGAGACCGAGGGGCCACGGGTTTGAGCCTCACCTGTGTCACTGTGTTGTGTCCTAGAGCAAGAACATTAATCCTAGCTTAGTACTGGGTCAACCCAGGAAGACCTGTCCCTTTATATCTAAAATATTGTTGATGGGACGTAAAGAATGAAATCAAACAAAAAATATCCTAAGCACCCAATTTCTAGTAAACCATTAAACAGGGTTCCCACAGAAATTCAAAAACACAATTCCATGATTTTTCCATGATTTTCCATGATCAACAATGTAATTGCCATGACTTTTAATGCAGGGCCTCCAACGTTGCCTTTTAGTGGCATCTTCACCACACCGAGCATAAATGCCGAATGCAGCAACAGTAATGTATTTAAATAGGCATGCTTGTAGATGAAATAATTCAAACTTGAAACCACCAGTAGCCAGAAAACTAGCTGTCAGACACACAAGTTTTGTGTATCTGACAGCTAGTTTTCTGGCTACGGGTGGTTTCGTCAAATTAATTTCCTAAAATTCCATAATTTTCCATGATTATACTTTTTTTTTTTTATTCCATGATTTTTTCCATGCATGGAACTTTTTTATCGCGGTTTTCCAGGTTTTCCATGATTTCCAGAGCTTGTGAGAACCCTGATTAAAGCGCCAATCACAACAAAATTTGTCTGTTTTTGTCATCTGCGGAAATGTTTTAAAAGCCTTTCCAACAAACAGTGTAGACTCAGATCAGTCTGCTGCTATAGGAGCAATCTGATCTGGGTCCACACTGTTTGTCTCTATACTTAACTTTGTTAAATTATCTTAGCAAAATTTGCAGCAGAGGACATATGCAGACAGAAGTTTCAGATCATGATTTTGTCTGACGTTTTAGGGTTAATGTTACCTGGCTTTATCCAGCTTGTTCAGTTTGACAAAACAATGCCCCATACCCAGTCTTATGGAGGCAGGACAGCTAGGGTTAGTTCTGAGGGCCCTCTTGTAGTAGGCCAGGGAACCTCTGTACTCCTTTTTGTTAAAGGCAATACATGCCTTTCCAAGTAATGAAGGGATATTGTTGTTAGACTGAAAAAGAAATAAACAAATAAATTTGAAATTATTTCCTATTTATCCCTTATAGATCTAGATAAATAAACCTTTAGAGCATAAAACTTTCCTTAATTTTTTTAGCAATCAGGTTAAAAGGTTTTGGGTGGTAAAAAAAATGTCTCAAGATGGTTCTTTTGAGTTCAAACAAAAAATATTTTGGTTGAGAAAGAGGAAAATGAATTTTTTGTTGTACACACTCCTATCTGGAGGTCTATGTCCTGGTATTGTAATATGACAGGGTAAATCCTGATTGGACTGTTCCTTCATGAGTAGTCTGGTCTGGGTATATGCTGTTTGATCACACCTGTTAGCTTGCAGGCCTTTTGTTTAAAGTGTGTGACAAAAAAATTATTTTTCTTATTTCTCAACCAAAACATATGTTGTGTGTACTCAAAAGAACAGTCTCAATGAGATGGTTCTTTTGAGCACCTCAAACGCATGTTAAAAATGACGGGTTAGAGATATTGTACCAATTTACGCTGAAAAAATTTTGCTTATCTAAACCCATGCCTGTAAGTCCAAATATTTAAGATAAATACTGTATCTACAGGAACTGTCTCATAAGGGTCTATTTGCAAATCATCTTATGATAACCAGGCGGAATTAGTCCAGATATTCAACTAGATTTTATCTTTTTAGAAATTCAGCACTTGTCTTAAAGAGTTAAAGCCCTAAGTTAGACTCTGATACCTGGCAAGACTAAACAGCCCGTTTATCACTTTATAAGAAGTGACTGATCCAAACCATGTGACACTCTGATAGTGTTTCTGAAAGAATGCTTTAAAAAGTTAGTTTTGAAAAAAAGTCAGCAGACAACAACAAAAGCATGAAAAATTACCCAGCATGCAAAGTTAAAATATTTACGTGAAGTGGTTGAGCCACTGCACTCGGTCAAAATATGATATATCTCATCTAAAACTTATAAAGGTATAGAGCAATACTCTAAAGCAGTTATTTTTGGCGGGCATATTTATTTCCAACTATTGGTGGTATAAACAAAATCGCCAAAATATGAAACTGCGAAATACAGTTTCAAATTCAGTTACACAATAAGAATAATGGACACACGTCCTTAGTACATGTACTATGTTGGTATTTATATCGCCAAAATCAACTTTTGAACCATAGGGTCTGTTCCCATGTTGAGAAAGCCATGTCTTACAAGGCAAATTCGACAAATTTATATCCCCCGACGAAGGGTTATTTGAGAGAAACACGTAAATCACAAAATATAAATCCCATTTATCTAACCCTTAGTTCACTTACAGTATCATTCAGATCATAACAAATGCCTGTCAAGTATGTTTTAGTGCTTAGCTCAATAAAAATATGCTTACATCTGCACAATTTCAATATCTGACCTTTAAACCCAACCTTAGAGGTTAAGATTGTGTGTAAATTCAAAGTGTTACCTTGCATGTAGGTCTACACTTCTTCCACTTTACTTTGATATGCAACATGACCACTTTTAGAAAAGAACAAAAATGACCCTTTGACCCCACCCCAGGGGTCGTTGGTGTGTGTAATGACAGCACACTTGCTTTCATGGTGCTCTGTGCTCAATTCCCTTTAATTTGATATGCAACATGACTACTTTCAGTAAAAGATATAGTTTGACCTTTTGACCCCAACCCCTTGGGTCAAGGGTGTGTCTGTGGGCAAAATATTTGCTACCATGTTGCTGCCAGCGTCGTCAGCTTTAATTTCATATGCAACATGACTACTTTCAGAAAATATATAGTTTGACCTTTTGACCCCACCCCCTGGGTCAAGGGTGTGTCTGTGGGCAAAATATTTGCTACCATGTTGCTGCCAGCGTCGTCAGCTTTAATTTGATATGCAACATGACCATATTCTGAAAAAGTTTAATTTTGGCCACGGCCCCACCCCCTAAGTCCACCAAAGGGGCTTGGAATCAGGCCTTCAAACTGAAATCCCGTTTGATATGTTTCATATCTATTGCTGCTCTGCCTGCATGCAAAATTTCAGCAAAAAAACATATTAATAATTGCCTTAGTTATTGCGAAATTTATCTATATTTGACCTTTGACCCCTTAGGTGGGGTCAAAGGGGGTGGGGTAAAACTTTGACACTGCCATTCTTATCTACAGGCACTTGGCAATCATGGTCTATGGCAAGAAGTTGTTAAATATAATAGCTTTGATGAAATGTGAAGATCATCACACAAAAAAGCTAATATAGGTTTTGCCTTATAATTGCCTATACTTAAACAAGGGCAATAATTCAAGTGTTAGGGGTCGATTTTGACCAAACTTATAGGATATCAAGAGTCCGTGGTACCAATCATTTGTACCAAGAATGAATTAATTCTGACCAATAGGTACTGAAATATGGTTCCAGACGGACGGACGGACAGACGAACGCACACACGGACGGCGCCAAAACTATATCCCTCCGACTTTGTCGGGGCAACTATTAAAGGAGAGAATATGCTCCCCCCTGGGAGCATATTCTTTCCTTTTAGAGTAGCTCCTATGCAAATAGAAAATAACTTTATAATTAAAGGGTATTTTGAGAAACCGTAAAAATCAAACTACAACAATACAGCAGTCTTTTCAAATCTCTAAATGTTGATGCCGTGAATATTAAGTGTTGTACCTACCTGACCCAAGACAAAGTTGAACTGGGCATCAGCTTGGTCCATCTTATCTCCTTCAAGAAGACAGAAATAGGCTCGACCCAGTAAATGGTTCTGAAGTAGAAATGAATCATAAGCACCACAAGCTTAACCATTGACCATGTTCATCCCTTATAATATTTCGACACCATAACCTCTCACAATATGCGTATCCTCAAAAGCATCCATTTTCAGGACTTACCCTGGCTCAGAATTTATTGTAGCCAGCACTTTATCCAAATGGAAAAAGTTGGAGCCAAATGAAATTAACTTTAGCCAACGTTTTAGCCAGAAAGTAGACTAGTATCAACAAGTTGTTTTTTTTCACCTTTATGTTCTTTAGGGGTGACTTTTGTTGTCTGCTGATAACCTTTGCAAAAATGTGGACCCAGATCAGGCCCGACAAAATGTAAGACCTGATATGGATCCAAACTGTTTGACACCCTGATGCTATTGAAAACAACCAGCATCCAAAGAGTAAAATATGGCACACTAATAAAGTGTGAAGGAATAATAAAAGCAATATTGGAAAATCCAAAAGCTGATCAAAATTTTGCAAATTTTTGAACCACCTAGACTGCACTTTTAGCAAATTACATATTTGTAGCCAATCTACATTTTTAGTAGCAAATGGCTACAATGGCTATAGCAGGGTTAGCCCTGATATTACAAGCTGACACAACCATTTAAGTGCCAGGTTAGTAAATAGATAGTTCATGAAATGGAATTTGGAGATATAGCTGTCATGCAAATATAAATAATTAATGGTATAGTGACAGGTATTTTAATACTGATTGGGAAGTTTGCAATGTTTAAAAGAAGCAAAGACAATGGACATGATACTTGGTAAGTGCAAACTTATGAGATGTTCATAATAATTTTTTCTTATTTTCAGAAACATTTGTTGTTGGTACATATGAGAAATGCCGCATAGAGGCATTTCCAATGTGTCCCGAAAACATCTGTTCTTTACCATAAGTTTTCAAAACAAATTCTCATGTAGAAAGGAACACGTTTGCATGTAGTTTGTCATGTGGATTACAATGGCCAACTTCGTATGGGGCTATAGCCGCGCTTAAAGTGATGTCAGAAAATTAAAAAATAAACAAGAGGCTGTTAAATGTGCATGTCATTTTCATTCAATTTTCGAAATTTATTGAGTAGCTGGTGGTGGGGTGGGATATTTTTGCTTGACTGATATTGGGTCGAAAGACGATTTTTTGGCTGACGTTCAGACCGAATTTGATTTGCAGATTTCTATACCCCTGCTTGGCAATATATATTTCTTACCTGATCATACATAATAATTTTGTCAGCAGTTGTGTACAGCAGGGTTGCCTGAGTGAACAGCTCCCTTTTCAGGTCTTTATTCTTCTCCCTGTGGGCCTTCTGTACATAGTAGGCCGCCAGGGTATCAAGGGATTTCATTTGATCCCTCTCACTGTTGGTATAGTCCAGCCCCGCATCAGTTCTGGAACCATCCAGGATTTTGACAAAGTCATCAATGTAACCTTGCTTGTAGTATTCCAACTAAAAGAGCATAAGAAAATAACCAAAGTAAAATCAAACATATATAGGACCAGAAAATCAGACTGCTACGGCTGGTATGACAAGCAGCCTAGACCATGGTCAGCCAGCTACTTCAGTAACAGTCTGATATTGGTATAAATGGTTTGATCAGACATATCTGTCCAAATATTTTTAAAAGTTCTCAATCCTTGATTGATTGTTTGTTTGTTTGTTTTGTTGCTGTACGTCCAAAGTCAACAGCTATGGTCATGGTGGGACGGTCAGTTCACCTAACCACAATTTTTTCCTGGGCAAGCTTGAACAAGCAATTAACCAGTACTTTGTGCAAATATTTTCGCTTGTAACTGACAACAACCCTTCTTAAATGATTCAGCGGAAGAGAGGAGAACGACCGTAGAAATTATTTCATGATCAATCTCCACGAAAGTATGGAACCCAGGGCGAGATCGAACTTGCAACCCCTGGATCTGCTCATTCCTTGATAGCATTGACTTTTGTCATCTGATGATAACCTAAGTTGCAAACAGTTTGGACTCAGTCTCAGATCAGAGCTGACAGAATTTTGGCCCTGATCAGGAATCCAAACCGTTGTTTGACACTGATAGTGTTCCTGACTTTTTTTAAGAAGTGAATTCTGAAACGAGTCAGCAGACAACAACAAAAGTATGAAAAATTACCCAGCATGCAAAGAGTTAAGTAATACAGTATAATCAGCAGTATTGTTCATAAGTATCTTCACCAGCACCTCTGGTTTAAGTCACTTCAAGCAGTGTTCTGCCAAAGAAAGAACAATGCTTACCCCTTCACAAAGTACTCGGCAGTGCTTTTCATGTGCTGCTCTCTATAAACAGTTGTGGTGAGTTTTGTCACATTCATTTTCAGAAACTAGATATATATCATCTAAATAGAGTGTGGGGTGGTATCTTTATAGCAAGACCTAGAGGTTAACTTACTGCTAGAGTATACCAGATATGTAGTGGTGCAACCTCTTGCCGCAGAATACTGAGGACCTCATCTCCCTCTGGTAGCTGCTCCAAATCTAACTCTATCACCTGGAAAAATATATATATATGGTAAATATTCTAAAATTCCAAACCAGCAAAAAAGGCCTAGACAAACAGGGCAGACCCAGATGAGACTGCTTCTGCAGAAGCAGTCTCATCAGGTTCTTCCCTGTTTGCTATTCTGACAAGCATTTTGTGAAAATCAGTACTGAAAAATGTACATTTCATTTGTTAAAAGAAAGAGAAATTTTCCCATGCCAGATAAAATATAATGAGGATGGGATTGTCCATAATATATTTTCTTTTGGGAAACAGATTTGAATAAGTCTTCAAGACTTAACACTACTTCCAGATATTTGGACGATATTTTAAATATTAATAATGTTTATTTTGAAAATATGGTTAGTCAAATATACCCTTCAGAGCTCCAACTTAATAAAGCCAATGCCTCAGATACCGAAGCCGCATTTTTAGACTTGCATTTGTCAATTTCTAATGGTATTGTTTCTACCAAAATTTATGATAAACGTGACGACTTTGATTTTGAAATTGTCAATTTCCCATTTTTAGATGGTGATGTTCCTCGTTCTACATCCTATGGAGTCTATATCTCTCAACTCATTCGTTTTGCTAGAGCATCTAGCTATGTTACTGACTTCAACACCCGCAATAAATTGTTAACTCAGAAACTTCTTAAACAGGGCTATCGGTATCATAAACTTCGCAAAACATTTTCAAAATTTTATAGACGATACTTTGATTTGATTTCTAAATTCCAAGTTGGACTTAAATCTCTCTTGCGCCAAGGACTTTCGGAACCTGATTTCTATGGTGACTTGGTGTATAAGTTGAAGAAGATTGTTGGCTCTAATAATTTTTCAGCGCAGTTCATTAAAATAATTTCCCATTATAAAAAGATTGGCTATAACATTAATGTATTGCAACAGACTGCATGCTTGGTAGTCAACCCAATCACAGTTGGCAACTTTGCTTTCCTCTTTAATTGCACGCCGGTGGGTCGGACTTCAGACTCTATGATGGTTCCGACTTAAAGACTTATCTATTGATGAGATGGTAGGGGCCTGATGCTTTGGCTGTTTGTCGGGCCCACCGGGGTTTACCTGTTGGATTTCTTTTGCTCCGGTATTCAGTTTAATTTACTGTTGAGTCCTTATCCTTGCTTTATCTCCTTGTTATATCTTGATTTATATGTTTTAGGAGATGATGCATTGATAAGTTAGGGGTCTTTCATGCAAACCAAATATCTATGTGTCTTGATCCACATCTGAATTAAGGGTGAGGTTGGCGCCGTTAAACCGGTTTAAGCCCTCCAGTAAAATATTTTACTGACCGTTCCAAGGCGGTACTTCTTTTGTGGGTCTTTTATGTTTTTGTTCTGTCTTGTGTTTGCTATGTTTTGAGCGCGTCTGTTTATATGTGCTTCGTGGTCACCTGCTGGGAAAGGGCTGACCTCTTGGCTCTCGTTTGTGGTGTCTTCTGTGAGTTTGTCACTTTCCCATTGGTATCCTGGGTCAGGTGTGGTACTTGATTGTATCGATTCCTGATCTTTGCAACCTTACTTACTTTCTTTCTGAATCCCAGTTTATAAATTCTGCAATAGATTTGTACGTATGCTCTTGTTTGTACACATGTAAAGAGTTTATCAAATAAAATATGTTTAAACCATAATATATTTTAAGAGTCACAGGAAGATTTTTTTAAATAATGATGTCTGGTATCTACAATATTGGGCACTACATGTATGTAATGACCTTGCAAAGTTCAACTGTGAGCAGGGTTCAAGTACTTGGCTTTTTCAAACAGACATATTGAACCACAATGAATCTTGTGGAAGAGAAGCAAAGAGGGCTAATCACTACACACCTCAAGTGATGGCCATTCAAGCTCATTAAGCATGTTGCAAGCATAAATTGTGTTTCCCCATCTCCTGTATGTCAAGCGAGCTGCCATTCTCTGAAGTGAACTTCCTCAACTTAGTTAATCTGAGTGTTAGAATAAGGGCTCTAAATCTGTACTGTACACTTGATTTTAAGCGGTACCAAAGTTTTGTATGCAAATTCCTTAAAGAATCCTTAGGCGCAGAAAGCCAAGTTCCAGTGAAGGAAAGCAAGCACTTTGGTGGCTTTGGAAGAAACTTCAGAGATGTGTTTGACTCTAAATCATGTTATCAGTGAGGGTTATACCAAGATATTTTCCTGACAAAACATTTCATTTTCCAATGCCAGCAGTGTTTTTGTTAAATGAGGCTGTCCAATATTCCAGGGGTGGTAACAGTTCAAGATTCTCAATCAGGAAAATCTTTCAGCTCAATCCTGAACTTGGCCAAAAAAGTTCAGAAATCATCAATAAAATGTTTAAAAGAACAAAACATCAATAGAAAGCAATCATTTTATGCTTATCTTATAGTAAATATCTGATTAAAAGATCATGATAGGTTCTGATAACAAATTACAGCAATAATAAATTTGATCTTATATGCAAAATGCATGAGTGCTCAATCAAGAAAACCTGATTAATCCTGAACTTTATCATCCCTGATATTCATTCTTACTGTCTGCTTTTCTGAAAACCTAGTCTGATTTGATTCCTTACTAGGAATATTATGAAGGCTTGGGCCCTTAGCTGACCCTTGAGGGTGCTGCATAGAAAAAATTATTATGTTCTAGTCATGCGTAGTGAGTCTCAAGATGGATGGCAATAATTGTACAGCACTCTCACTAGAATTTTTTAAAACAGTTACTGAATGCATCACTGGAAAAAGTTGGAGTCAAAAACTGATTAGCTGGAGTTTGACCTCGAAAACTAGAGTTTTACGGACTTCCCCCCTTTTTTTAGCAATGTGACAATTTCACAATCCTTGTGAGAACTCTGTCATTGCGACTAACTGTAAACTTACTAGTTTTGACTTTCAATTTTTTGTTTATAACAATTTGGCCAAGATAAAGTGGACACTTGTTAAATGCATAATTTTCAGAATTGCTTTTGTTGTTTTGTTTGATGTTTTACGTTCCAGTCAACAGCTAAGTATGCTCATATCGAGACAGCCAGTTCACCTAAGCACAATCTTGACCAGTGAAGTAAATTAGAGTGACTGCAGGCCCGAAGATAAGGGTGTGTAACGAAATATTTGTTTTCTTATTTCTCAACCAAAACATATGTTGTGGGTACTCAAAAGAACCGTCTCACTGAGATGGTTCTTTTGAGCACCCAAAACACATGTTTAAACTGATGGATAAGAAAATAATCGCAATTTTACGCTGAAATTGTTTGCTTAACAGGACCTATGTGACTGGAAACTCCTTGCTCTGGTACTTGAGCTATATCATGGCATCACGACATCCAGTTATCATTGTTTGAGTGCTAATTGTTAGCAAGGAATTTACAAACAACTTCCATTTGATACCTTGTAAATTGTTTTTGAGTAAACTTTTATTTTATTAAATCCAAAATCATGTAAATTAATATTTAATCTTCTTGATTTAGTAAGGTCATTATTTTTTTACCTATTGTTTTGCTTGCTTTTGAAGTGATATTATTTGGGTGTAAGAATAAAGAGAATAATGCAAATTTATGCACTTTTTATTACATTTCACCTTGTGTCAAGGTCACACAAAATGCTGACCAGTACCTAATCGGACAATACAAGGGACTAGGTTTCATTCTGGCTGCAGTTTTGTTTGCGCCACAAAAAATGCACTGACCAACTGCATCGGCAGTCAATTTATCTATCATAAACATTGAAACGGAAACACACCCTCACGGAAACACTTCTACTTCTATGGTTGTACTACCCAGGGCTGAGGCATCGGGGACAAGACGTGACGCCATCAAAAAGCTAAAAACTCTTTATGTACAATTAAAATTGGTAAAAGCCTCGCATGTGACAGTGTCTACCCTTCACTTTTCTGTAGATGGGACAGGAACTCGTCTACAGAGGGGATCAGTTCCAGGTCAGGCGAGAGGGCATTCCAGTCTTACAGTTCTAGGCAATAGGCAGAAAGCTGTTCTTGTACTGTTCATAGTTGGACTGGACCTCAATGTAGGTTCTGCTGTGTGATCTTGCATCTTGCCGGATTGAAGGAGTGATGTAGTCTGGAATGGGGACTGGTATGGACTTGTGAAATGAAATAAGTCTCTTTTTTAGTTTACCGGGCGCAGTTTATGACGCAAGACTAAATCTTAACGTTTTGCTTGTTAAATTATGTGGACTGCACCCCCACACCCCTGCTTCCTTTTTGTGTAAGGGCTATTCAGTCATTTGTAACCCACATTGTTACGATCTTTTCGGATTCCAATATGGTAGAAACCCCTAAACAACAAATAGAATAAGGTGCGCCCGGTAAACCAGAGACTACCCTCTTCTTCTACTGAAGACATCCACTGGTTTGACAGTAGCACGTCCTGCGAGTCGGTGACCTCACTGTCCTCCTTGGCTTCGTTCAATGGAATCGAGACAGTTCACCGACAAGACAGTTCACCCACATGCATTTTGAAGACAGTTCACCGACAGAATTGAAGACAGTTCACCGACTGAATTGAAGACAGTTCATCGACAAATTTCATATTATATTTATATGGAATGTCACAATTTCACCATTTATTGATGTTATAATGAACGAATGCCTAATATAAAGCAAATTAAATTACCTTTATGCTATTGCAATATGAATTTATTAGACATGTATGCATACAAGTGCCTATATAGCGATCATTACATTGTCTGTGCGATAATACGTCTTTTATCACTTACATAAAATAACTATATAACTAGAGCAGAAGTCGATGGTACACCATCGCAAATACCCGCTTTTTGACCTATAACCTTTACCTTGGGGTCAAGGTCACACAAAATGTTGCTCAGTATCTTCAACATAATATAACCTATGCATCTGTAAAGTTTGAAGTTGCTATGTCCTATGGTTAAGGAGAAGAAGCATTTACTAAAAAATAAACTATATGACCTTGACCTATGGGTCAAGGTCATACCAAATGTTGTCTAGTGCCCTCAAAATCATATGACCTTTGCACCTGCAAAGTTTGAAGTTGCTACGTCCAACAGTTTAGGAGAAGATGCATTTACAATAAAGTACATTATTTGACCTTGACGTTCAGGTCAAGGTCACACTAAATGTTGCCCAGTGCCCTCTACATCATGTGACCTATGCACCTACAGAGTTTGAAGTTACTACGTCAAAAGCTTTAGGAGGAGAAGCATTTACAAGAAAATTCAATATTTGACCTTTGACCTTGACCTTGGGGTCAAGGTCACACAAAATGTTGCTCAGTACCCTCTACATCATGTGACCTATCCAGCTACAAAGTTTGAAGTTGCTAGGTCTAATGGTTTAGGAGGAGATACATTTACAAGAAAATACATCATTTGATCCTTGACCTTGACCTTGGGGTCAAGGTCGCACAAAATGTTGCCCAGTAACCTTAACATCATGTGACCTTTTCTGCTACAAAGTTTGAAGTTGCTACATCAAAAGGTTTAGGAGGAGATGCATTTACAAGAAAACTCAATATTTGACCTTTGACCTTGACCTTGGGGTCAAGGTCACACAAAATGTTGCCCAGTACCCTCTACATCATGTGACCTATTCAGCTACAAAGTTTGAAGTTGCTATGTCTAACCGTTTAGGAGGAGATACAATTACAAGAAAATACAATATTTGACCTTTGACCTTGACCTTGGGGTCAAGGTCACACGTAATGTCGCCCAGTACCCTCTACATCATGTGACCTATTCACCTACAAAGTTTGAAGTTGCTACCTCCAATGGTTTAGGAGGAGATACATTTACAAGAAACGTGACGGACGGACGTACGCACGGACAGACGGACAGACAGACGGACGGACGGACGACGGACTGACTTTGACACGAAATTAATATACCCTTTTTTTCTAAAGAAAAAAGCGGGTATAAAAATAAAAATGTAGACCTGAACAAATCTGTTTATATATTCAAAAGGAATGCTTTGAATTGCTGGCGAATTTCATTAAAAATAATGTACGATTGGCTATAGGATCACATCAATAAAGCTTCATGAAGCAACCAAATATCTGTCTATTATCATTAATCAGACAAACAAAATATTGCTTTCTCAACAAATTATATCCACATATCACCTCAAATCATAACTAATCAATATTTCGTCACAATAATCAATTATATTTTTGAGCCATATGTCAATAACGTGATAAAAAAGTGTCGATGAACTGTCTTCAAAAGTGTCGGTGAACTGTCTTCAAAAACTGTGTTGGTGAATTGTCTTGTCGGTGAACTGTCTTGTTCCCCGTTTAACGCCAATGGGAGTTTTGACATGAAGTTTGCAGCTGACGGTTAACAACAATGAATCCTGAGTGACTCTTTGTGAGTATCTGTGAGTATCTATGAGCATCGGATTATCCGTTATCCTCATCATTCTAAAGTCTGTTAACAACTGCAACAACGATCTTTGGTAGGGATGTCAGCGATTTTTCAAAAACTAAGTAAAATATTGAAATAAGATCTTCAATGTATTCTGGACATTATTAGAAACAAGTAGCAGTTTGAATTTTGAAAATCGGTGCAAAATTGTCAAAGTTATTGAGTTTTAAAGATTTGTTGTCAAATACTTTTTCTGTCAGCTTTATCGGTCAATACACACAGCTGGCCGGCATTTTTAAGGCGGCATGTGTATCTTATATGGAGACAGTAGGCGTCTTTGACCTTCATGCGGGACATGTGTGCTATGGTTTGAAATTAGAATTTTAGCATGATATCATTGTTTACATATTCATTAATCATTTGGCTCTTTTCCGTGCTTTTCTTTTCAGCGGAAGTGGGGGATTTCCTTGTGTGAAAATAGGTAATTTTCTATCCAATGGCATCAGTCAAAATACAGAGCCAGGATGAAAAATTTGCATATCAGGTTAAAGATTGACCTTTTATCTTTGAATATTCATCAAGATATTAAAAGAAAACCAATGGGTTGTAAAATTACAAAGGATGAAAGAGGTCACCTTAACGAGGTATAAAATGAATTTAAATGGCCGCCGTCCTCAACTTTAGAAAGTAGGTCGTGTTCAACTAATCATTAAGAACATAAAATCCATAATATGAAATTATCTGCATAGCTAAACTGTAAGTTTAAACTTTTTTTCTTAATTTGGTGTCAGTAGATTTTAATTTTATTGACATTTTAATAAAAAATTATTGGATTGAAAATAGCTCATTTTACATTATGCAGTGACCTATATAAGAGTGACTAGAAACTCCAATGAAATACCAATACTCAACTCAAAAAACTCTGTCAGGCATCTTACACAGGTAAATGAGGGAAACTCCATATCATTTATCTACACGTCTTGCTTTTACCGCTGTTTTGGAATACACAGCGTAATTTCTCTATTGTTTACCTAAACTTTTAACACCTTTATAAACAAGGAAATAATATAATAACGATAACCATGAATCATTGGACATCTTAGTTTATAAATATTAATAAATCGAGACACAGACATAGCCATGTTTGAAGCTTTATTCGTCAGAGTGAAAGAGGTATTGTTGATGCCATTTATGCCGAATTTCCTCAACTTTCATAAAATCGGCTGATATTTACACGGTCATAACTCAATAGGATTGGTTTTTACATTGCAAAATCATACCATTTAGCAATATTTCATATATGTTTTTTCCATTGTTATTAACAATATGTACCAATAAGCGATATTTACGACGAAGTACGCTCTTTAATGTACCTATAAATGCAGCGGTTTCACAAGCTGCATCGCCATTTTGAGTGTGTACGATAAAAGGCGCACCAGGTGTAAGTCACGTGACACATGCCACGACATACCTATATGGCTGAAAAATGAAGTGTCCAGTCACTCTAATATAGGTCGCTGCATTATGTTAGAAGGCATTATCGGAAAAAGTCAAATCTCTGACGTCCCTGTCTTTGGGATATTAAAAAATCATATTTTGGGCAGAGCATTTATAATATTTTTCATGGTTGAAAGAGTTCTCCATCAAACACAATCTTCCATTTTTAAAACTGGTTCAACACAGAAAAAACGCCAATATATGTCATATACGACTGCAAAATTATTTAATGGGACTAATTGAAAGCGTGGTAGTTCAGTGGTTATTTGTTTTTTTGTTGCTTTACGTCCCATGTCGACAGCTATGGTCATTGCGGGACGGTCAGTTCACTTAACCTCACTTTTTCCTGGGCAGGCTTGAGCAAGCGGTTAACCAGTAATTTGTGCACATACTTTCCCTTGTAACTGACAACAACCCTTCTTGAATAAATCAGCGGAAGGGAGGAGAATGACCGTAGAAATTATTTCATGATCAACTCCACGAAAGTATGGTACCAGGCCGGGATCGAACTCACGACCCCTGGATCTGCAGTCAGACACGCATCTGTAGCCAGACACGTTACCGACTGCGCTACGCGGCCCGGTAGCTCAGTGGTTAGGTACTTGCCTCTGGTGCTAGAGGTCCCAGGTTCGATCCCCGCTCGCGGCGAGGAAAATTTCGGTGTCCGAACACACTTTCTCTAGTGTCATTTGCAGGGATGACACTAGATAAGTGCATCGTCCTTCGGATCGGGACGTTAACTGGATGTCCCCTGTGCAGGGAAAGTCACCCCCTGTGCAGGTTAAAGAACCCTACTGTAATTTCGATATGGTTACTTGTAGGCTTTCATCCTGCAACCCGGAGTGTACAAAGTACACCTGCCGATAAAACTCGAAAGAGGGTCTGGCAGTATATAGAGAAAGAAAAGAGAGGAAATTTACCCCACCCACTTTCTCAGAAACAATCTGGAATCACGAAAATGTCCAAACTGTGCATCTAACAAATAAAATTTTACAATGATAATAAAGATTTCCCTATCTTATTTTAAAATACACCCTTCACACTTTTATTAACGAATAAGAAAAGAAATATTACTTCATCTGTATCCCGAAGTGGGATTTCGATTGCCGACATGCTGGCTGTTGTGTTTTTTGATAAAAGCTATTTGCTCATCAGTCGTGCCAAAAAGACTGAAAAGTTGGACGAAAAATGTTTTGTCATTTATTCTACTTTGTTTTGGCACTTTCGTATATTGAATGCAGCTCAATTATTGGAGAATATCAGATTGTTCAACAAAATCAGAAAATCGGTAGTGTGATCTGCACATAGCTTGCATTTTAGATGTTATTTATAATTAGTTTACAAGCTCGAGCTTTTAAAAAAGGCACGGCTGCTTAAACCCCTCTCACACTCACACCAGAGCAACGTTCTCACTGTAATCACACGTCTTTCAAGAAAAATGTAGAGCATGGATGTGCACGCAGTTCGATCGCAAGCATCTCTGCAGTAGCGAAGTGGCATCGCCAGTTATGACTAGACGCTGTGCAATCATAACGTATGAGGTCGTGCACTATGAGCATGCATCCAAATAAGAGCACCGTGGGGTCACTATAGCTGAGCAATAAGGTCTCCTACAAAGAAAAATGTGCACACAGGTCGTTCAAAGGCAGTGGTTGTTGGTTGTGTTTGCACTGAGATCGTGCAGCGTTTAATTGAGATGTCACTGCGTCTTCAACACAGCACTGTCAATGCAGTGAGAACCCAGTGAATGTGCAATGCACCCTTTGTGAGCACAGTGAAATTAAGCATGTGTTTGGCTTGGTTTAAAGTAAGAAAGAGGGCAAAGATCAGGAATCAATACAATCAAGCACCACACCTGCCTGACCCAGGATACCAATGGGAAAGTGACAACTTCACAATTAGACATTATAAACAAGAGCCAAGAGGTCAGCCCTTTCCCAGCAGGTGACCACAAGGCACCAATTTATAGATTGGCACAAAAGCATAACAAAACAAGACAGTAACAGTGATTCATTTACAATTTTGGCTTATGGGTCCTGGGACTCGCTGTTTCCAATATTAATGAGTCCCAACTGCAAACTTATGAGTCCAAAACACTATTTTTAATGACAAGTCTGCAATACTATTGCATCCCGGGATTCGCTGGGACTCGCTGAAATAAAAACTTGTGCGCAAAAGATGCAGGATGCGCAGGTAACAAAATCACTGCAGTAATAACATAAATCATCCACAAAAGAAGCACCGCCTTGGAACAGTCAGTAAAAATATACTACTGTAGGGCTTAAATCAGTTTCATGGCTCGCCAACCTCACCTTTAGTTCAGATGTGGATCAAGACACATAGATGTTTGGTTTGTATGAAAGACCCCTAACTGATTAATGCATCATCTCCTAGAACATAAATAAATCAAGGTATAGAAAGGAGATAAAGCAAAGATAAGGACTCAACAGTAAATAAAACTGAATACTGGAGCGAAAGAAATCCAACAGGTAAACCCTGGTGTGCCTGACAACAGCCAAAGCATCAGGCCCCTACCATCTCATCAATAGATAAGTCTTTAAGTTGGAACCGTCATAGAGTCTGAAGTCCAACCCACCAGTGTGCAATTAAAGAGGAAAGCAAAGTTGCCAATGTGATTGGGTTGACCACCAAGCATGCAGTCTGTTGCAATACATTAACGTTATAGCCAATCTCTTTATAATGGGAAAATTTATTATTATTTTTTTGTATAATATATAGCAAGTATATAAAATAACAAAGTTTACATTAAGATGGCCTTGAAATTTGAAACAGTTACCATACTCAATCTGATCAATAATGTGTAAGTGCACCATGCACTGTGACATAAGTTTATCAAAATTCTTGGCCTGTTAGAAAAAAAACAGTGATGAAGTCAGCTGATCAGGATCCACACTGCTTTTCATGCACATGATGAAACAATGTTAACCCTAATAGCCTGCCAGTCAAGACTTGTCCTCTGCTCTCTCATCTGCTTGTGTTCTTAGGTAGCCTATATTGCAAACAGTATGAGCCGAGATCAAACTGTGGTCTGTGACTGCTCCCAAGCAGTTCAGGGTTCATATCATTTGCTGCCTGAAAAAAAATTTAGTCTGATTTTAAGTGAAGTCCACTTGAATATATGCAGAAGATTTAATAAGCTGCTGGGACAATGTTTTCCCAACAAAAAATGGTGAGGTTAGGGTTAATACTAAATAAATTGCACAATTACATGTATACTGACAGATTGACTTCATATAGTTATAAACATTTTAAAGTCCTAAATATTTACTCAATAATAGTGGTACCACTAATTATGACTCTCCCTAAGGGTTACACAAGGAAGATCAAAGGATGGTCATAATGAGGTGATTATGAACACATTGCAGGGGTAATAGAGAGGTCCTTCGAATGGCTGAGGTATTTCCCCATAAAATATTGATATTTATCTTGGTGGAAGAGATATGGTTTCATGAAGGTAATTCCCCTCTTGGAACCTCTTAGTTCAGTGAGATGCTGAAATTGGTTTTATCTGTCCCTTAACAGTTACTCCACTAATGATCTCTTACATTACTGAAATATAGGTCTTTAAAAGCAACATAAAAATGCTCTGTGGGTACTTATATTTGTGGTTATTAGATTGAGTAGGGTATGTGCAGAATATGCTTCTAAATCAGGATAAATACAGTATCATTTACTATAACTGTTTGCTGTTTACTATTCTGACATACATTTCATGAACTCAATGCCTGATAACCAGCATTTTATACAAGACAGCTTTATTTTTTTAGTGCTTGTTAATATTCAGTGATTTTATTTGGGATTTTGGGAAGCTACCTTTTCCTTTCATTTTGGGAAAATATTTCATAAAAATTGGGAAAATAAGTGCTAAAATACATGAAATTGGGAAAATAAAGGCTATTATTGGATTGGGAATGACTCCCATATAAGGCCGTAAAAATGACCAAATAAAATCACTGATATTGCATGCTTTTTGCAGGCTTATTTGTTGTTTGAAGATTTTCATTTCACTGTTTCAATCAAATTAAGTATGTAACAAAAATATTTATGTTGTTTCTCAACCAAAACATATGTTTTGGGTACTCAAAACAACCATCTCAATGAGATGGTTCCATCGAGTACCCAAAACATATGTTAAAACTGATTGGTAAGATAATGTTTATAACTTTATGCATAAAAGTTTTGTCTAAACCTGTGTTACAGGAATACCATATTACAGTGTCAGTCATTCTGAGGATCCAGACAATTTGGGCCTTGTCATGAGAAAACCTGTCTTCAGGGGTTTGCAGATAACAAAGGCGCAGACCAGCCTGCGCATCTGCGCAGTCTGATCAGCACCTTTGTTATTCGTTTATTGGAAAGTATCATATCCAGACTTGCTACGAGTGCAATTTCAATTTTCTAGCTAGTATCTGTAGCTGAGGAGACTGGTTGGAGTCCCGCTTTGTCAGAAACCCCGAAGACAGGTTTTCTCAGGTCAAGGCCCATTTAGTACCTTGATATTGAATTCTTCAGATAAACCGTTCTCCTTTGCATCCTACTACCAAGATCACATGGTTTTACAAGCTGCACCATGGGAAGCAGTTATATGGGGATATAGCCAGCATGGCAGTGTGGGACAGGTTGTGAAGGTCACTGTAGTGGAGCTGAAGGTCACATACACCACTGTCGTGGGATCAGATTACAAATGGGCTGTAAAATTGAAACCCATTCAAAGTGGCGGGCCCTACACAGTTCTTGCAGGTTTGGGAGGGCTGAAAATCACCTTGAATGATGTGTTGTTTGGAGATGTGTGGCTGTGCTCAGGACAGTCTAACATGCAATTTACTATGTCACATGTAAGTATGTCAAGGTTATATAGCAATAAATATGCCATAACTGTTTCCTTCATAGCAGGGACTTTTGTCGTCTGCTGCTAACCTTTGCAAACTGTTTGGACACAGATCAGGACCAGGCTGTGAGTTTGGTCCCATACTTTGGTGGTGATTGATCATGAAATAATTTCTACGGCCATTCTCACCCCTTCCGCTGATACAAGCGAAAGTATGTGCACAAAGTACTGGTTAACGGTTTAGTCAAGCTTGCCCAGAAAAAAAGTGGTTAGGTAAACTGACCATCCCAACATGACCATAGCTGTTGACTCTGATGTTAAGTATCAAACCAAACCAAACTAAATCTTAACAAAATTGAAGATTGATTGTTTCACCTCAAATCTCTTTGCAACTTGGAAGTTTCACCCCAGTTCATTTTGCTCATAGATGTATCAATGTTTAATTTGATGTTAAGCTATCGTTATCATTAACAATACCCTGCCAATATTTTTATGTCCTGAAAATGTTTTCTGCTTTTAGTCCTTAAATTTATATACTAGTGACTTGTAAATGCATACTTTTGCAAACAGTGGAAACCCAGATGAAATGCTGCATTATGCAGCATTTCATCAGGGTCTACACTGTTTACTAAGACAAGAACGATCTTCAGAGAAAGAATCTATAATTTTCTTTGGAAATTATAACCTGTGACCCCTCAATATATACAACGGGATTGTAACAAACATGAAGAAGAATCCATTAGTGCATTAAGGGTTAAAAATGTATTTTCAAGAAGTAAATAATCATATGCACAGTCTCTTCTCAAACAGTGCTGCTTGCCTATGCAATGAGTACCATAATTTGGGCCTAATGACAGGAGAAAACTTGACTTTGTTGTAACTTGCATACATAAACAAAGGTGCAGATCAGCCTGCTCATCAGCACACTCGTCAGTCTGATCAGGACCTTTATTATTCACCTTTTTCAAAGTATAAAGACTCCACTTGCTACGTGCAAAGTTTCAATATACTAGCTAGTCTTTGTAGCTGAGCAGACTGGTTTGAGTCTTTTCAGTTACCTCTCATATTAACTGCATTGTTGCACGTTGCCTGATAAACGTTGTCTATCTCACGGCATGTGATTTTATCAGGTCATGATGACGTAGCACTTTTTGAATGACTTTGTCAACGACACTGAATCACACAAAAGTAAAAAATTACGTCATAATCGCAAGTTTGAAGAGTAAAACAATGGGTAAACTGATAAATAGAATACCGGGTTTGCATATTTTGATAGCAAATTTACTAGGCTCGGCTTTGAGAACGCATGTTGAATCGCTTAGCAAGCCTCGCGATGTCAACAAGCATTCTCAAAGCCTTGCCTGGTAAACTTGATATTAAAAGACACTCACCTAGTATTCTATATTCATCAGAACCCTGAAGACAGGATTTCTCATGCCAAGAATCATTTCAAGAGCTGATTCATTTATTTTCTTCAGGTGTTTAATTCAACAGAGGAGATTAAAGATGCACTTAACTACCCTGATGTCAGAGTATTCACAGTAAATGATATCACTTCTAGTGTACCATTGGATGACTTGGCTACAGGAGGCATTTTTCAACCATGGTCTCTACCAGGACTAGGTAGGTAATACATGTAGTACACAAATAAAAAAATTACAGTAAGGTAACCCATAAATTTGTTACCTTATAAATTATAGTGCTTTTTAGATAGTAAATGTTTGCTATAAATTGGATCTTTGTGTGGACTATTTTTTCTTGCACACCGGATAAAGACAATTCTGATAGAAAATCTTATCTTACCTGTTATCTTACCCAGGCTGTCATGTAATGTCATTGTTATGTTAAAGTGACCTCATCATATCATGTCACACCTCAACATATTCAGAAACTTCTAAGGGCCTTATTTGAAACATGGGATGTGGTATTTAATGGAATCCATTTTTTGTATGAGGATGGGATAGAAAAATCCATTCCTCGAGTTTGCCGTTTGTCATCACTCTGCAAGCCTCATGATGCCAAACAGCAATCCTCGGGGCTGATTTTACTATCCCATCCTCACACTCATGATGGATTCTTATAGTCTCAGTCATTGGAGCCAACTACCACCACAACTTTACCACCACTGATCAGGTTTCAGCTTGATTTTTTAAAATCAAAGAAAAGAGAATGGTGAGAAAATGAGATGGGACAGGGTGCAAGAAAACCTGTCTGCACAGTTTTGGACCAGTTCATACCCAAACCAGCCTTCTCAGCTACAGAGACTGTCCAGAAATTTGAAATTTCCCTGGTAGCAAGGTTTGATATAATACTTTCTAATAAGTGAATAACAAAGGTGCTGAGCAGATGTGCAGGCTGGTGTGAGCCTTTGTTGTTTGCAAACTCTCAAAGACAGGTTTTCTCACGTTGTATAAATGCAAAAGGATTAGTTTGGTCACAAGGGGGGAAATCACTTCAGTAAAAAAAAATTCTATTTCCTATATGTTGAATAGCAAAAACAATTTTAAACCCATATTTTTTAAATGATTCTTTTCCAATGAAAAAAACACTTTTGCAGATAATTCGAGGGCTTAGCCTACTATCTTTTCATGAAAAAATATTATTTTCTCTGGCCATTTTTATGGGCAATCCTTCATTAAGACTGTCCAAGGTTTTTTGAGAATGTTTCCAAACTTTGAGAAAATTATTTAAAGGCAAAAACCAGATTCAGAAGAAAAAATTGAAAATATATTACTAGTTAACAAATGTTTTCTATTGTAAGTTCACATGATGATGAAGTACTCAGAGTGAGCTATTGGGTTCAGTCAACGATTGTGTGTCATCAACAATTTGTTTTAAATGACAACTCCTCATTTACCATATACTGGGCCAATTTTAACCACACTTCACAGGAATTTTCACTGGATGACCCTCTACAAAAATAGCTAAACAGTTTGATCCTTCAAAAACATGACTGCCAGGAAGCCGGGCTTATCACTGTAATAACCTTTTAAAAAATTTCTCCTCTGAAATTTTCATATAACTCAACCAAAACATATGTTGTGGGAACTCAAAAGAACCGTCTCAATGAGACGGTTATTTTAGGCACCCAAACAAATGTTGAAACTGGTGGATAAGAAAATATTCACAATTATATGCTCAATTTTTTTTTTGTTATCTTAGCCTATGTCTTTGTCACCCTAACATCTATTTCAACAGTTACAAGGATGTCACCTGATGATCTCAAAATTCATCGATTTGTGATGTTTTCTTCTTCAGGAAATTTCACATCATTCTCCGCTGTTTGTTGGCTGTATGGAAAATATCTGTATCAGAATATCAAGAAGCCTATTGGTCTAATTGATACCAGCTGGGGCGGTACACCTGTAGAGGCGTGGTCCTCACCAGACGCCCTCAAGAAGTGTGGCCTAGCTAAATCAAAAGTCTGGTACGGTATGATTAGTAACCCACAACAGTTTGAATAAAATAGTTTTTAGTGACAAACACATACTGCTTGATTTTTCATGTGACAATTGGAGGTCTCCAGATCAAATATGAAATTTATTTTCCCGTCTCCCAAATCTGGGGCAACCCTGGTATGTTTCCAAACATATTGATACAATAATACAATGACCCATCTATCTAATATTTTGAGGGGTTACAGATAGAATTTATGATTTATTTATGACGCTCAAGATTATCCTTAACAAATAGTCTTGAATTTCATTTTACAGGCCATGCCCATCTGAATTTGAAGCTATATTGAAACAACAACATGACATTCATTATGGAGGAGAAACAATATTTTGTGTCGACAGAATTTAACAAGAATCATGCAGTGTATAGAACATCTTTGCAATCTGTGTCTATGTGTGTGTGTGAGGGGTGGGGGGGTGGGGGGGGGCAGTTTTGGAGATAGCATACCGGACAGATGAAAACCAATTTTTTGTCTTTTTGAGAGTGGCCGTTTTAGACAGGTTTTACTGTAAAGAAGATGAAGGCCCAAAATTTGATCCCTAGCCCCACTGCGCTGGGGTTATAACATTGGGACACTTACCCGGTGGGATTTTTTGTTGTGTAAGGCAGGGCAAAGAGTAGGCTTGTTACCATCAGCTTGTCCCAACAGGGCTTATACGAGGGCTCTGAAAAGTGAAAATCATTATCCCTGCTCATCCCCGTAGGTGGGGGAGCAGTAGATACAAATGACTGGTACATAATCATCTTGTTTTTATGCCCCCAAAGGAACTTTGGGAGGCATATAGTAATCGCACTGTCCGTCCGTCAGTCCGTCCGTCCGTCCGTCAGTCCGTCCGTCCCGCTTTCGTGTCCGGTCCATATCTCATATATTCTTTGAAGTAGGAATTCCAAATTTGGTGTGTGGATACATCTTGGGATGGGGGAGTGTCGCGTACCATTTTTGGGTCACTGTGACCTTGACCTCTGACCTAGTTTTTGGTATAATCGTGTCCGGAGCATATCTCTTATATTGTTTGAGGTAGGAATCTCAAATTTGGTGTGTGGATGCATCTTGGGATGATGAAGTGTCGCGTACCATAATTGGGTCACTGTGACCTTGACCTCTGACCTAGTTTTTAGAATAATCGTGTCCGGAGCATATCTCTTATATTGTTTGAGGTAGGAATCTCAAATTTGGTGTGTGAATGCATCTTGGGATGACAAAGTGTCGCGTATCATAATTGGGTCACTGTGACCTTGAACTTGACCTCTGACCTAGTTTCTAGAAACTGCATTGAGTCTGGTGCATATCTGCTATATTCTTTGAGATAGGAATTCCAAATTTGGTGTGTAAATGCATCTTGGGATAACAGTGTGCCACATGCTATTTTTAGGTCACTGTGACCTTGACCTTTGACCTAGTTTTAAGAATTATTGGGTCCGGAGCATATCTCTTATATTCTTTAAGTAAGGAATTCCAAATTTGGTGTGTGGATGTATCTTGGGATAGCGGAGTGTCATGTACCATTTTCGGGTCACTGCAACCTTGACCTCTGACCTAGTTTTTAGAATAATCGTGTCCGGAGCATATCTCTCTTATTATTTGAGGTAGGAATCTCAAATTTGGTGTGTGGATGCATCTTGGGATAACAAAGTGTTGCTTACCATTATTGGGTCACTGTGACCTTGAAATTGACCTCTGACCTAGTTTCTTGAAACTGCATTGAGTCTGGTGCATATCTCCAATATTCTTTGAGATAGGAATTCCAAATTTGGTGTGTAAACCCATCTAGGGAAGACGGGGTGTAACATACCATTTTTGGGTCACTGTGACCTTGACCTCTGACCAAGTTTTAAGAATTATTGTGTCCCTAGCATATCTCTTATAATCTTTGAGTTAGGAATTCCAAATTTGGTGTGTGGATGTATCTTGGGATAGCGGAGTGTCATGTACCATTTTTGGGTCACTGTGACCTTGACCTGACCTAGATTTTAGAATAATCATGTCCAAAGCATATCTCTTATATTATTTGAGGTAGGAATCTCAAATTTGGTGTGTGGATGCATATTTGGATGACAAAGTGTCACGTACCATAATTAAGACACTGTGACCTTGAACTTGACCTCTGACCTAGTTTCTAGAAACTGGTGCATATCTTCTATATTCTTTGAAATAGGAATTCCAAATTTGGTATGTAAATGCATCTTGGGATGCCTGAGTGTCACAAACCATTTTTGGGTCACTGTGACCTTGACCTTGGACCTAGTTTTAAGAATTATTGTGTCCAGAGCATATCTACTATATTATTTGATGTAGGAATCCCAAATTGGGGTGGTGATTCCTCTTGGGATGGCGGAGTGATGCATACCATTTTGAGTCACTTTGACCTTGACATTGACTTCTTGCCTCATTTCTAGGTTTTTCATGTTATATTACAGCTAACTTTCCTCAAATGTGTCTTATGCTAGACCAATTCCTTTAGGGGCATTCGTCACATGTTTGTGACATTTCTTGTTCTTGATTTATTTGTTACAGGGCCTTTTCCAGCTATTTTGGGAAAATGCCGCTGGCTTGAATTTGGAAAAATATGCGGCATTTGGGGACATTTTGGTAATTTTTTAGACGTGTAAACTGTTAAACAGTAAAACTTACAAATGCAACCATCTTTACTGGGGTTATAATATAACAAGCTGTTTTGCTTTTGATACATTGTAAGATCAAATGTCCTGTTGTCAATATTCTTTTTTGACCATTTTCAGAAGTTTCGATTTCAATAGCATCATCATCTGAACTTAGAACATTACTTGCTGTTGCTATTTTTAGATGGTGGTTCTACTTAATCACTTGATACATCGGCGATAGTCTCAGATGATGTCGTGTTACTAGACTGACATGGGGACGGATGTATGTACTTTCAGTTTCACTAGACCGTCAACGTAGGTTTACTATCAATAGACTACTTACAGGTCAGGGATCGTTGTTATCTCCTCCACCAGTGACAGCTAAGAGAGCAGTACAAAATGATGCTATTGACTTTAATACAACCTTTCGAGTCAGTCTTTCTGATTGTTTGGGAATAATATTTACTATTGTGAGACATTTCGAACCATGAGCACCAATTACATTTCAGTGTGAATAGCGCGTAATGAAAACATCCAAGCGTGCCGAAATGCTATCGAGGTCAAAGTTGCAGTGCTGCTCAGAGAGCAATTCTGCGGCTATTTATTGATCAAATTCACTCCCTGGTGATTTTTTTTTTTTGAGCTTCAGATTGGGATTTTTTTCTTTTGGAAATAGGGAAAAAAGGAGGATATTTTGGATTGGATACCAGGCTGAATATCGGACCCTGGTGATAGGGAGAAAAGGCTCTGTTATTACCTGTACATGTATGTGAATTTGTTTTACAGGGATTCTTCACCTAAGGGTATTGACTCGATATACTCATCTTTGAGGTTTGATCCTTACGTAGCTCCCATCAGTAAAGACATTCATACACCTCCTGGGCCAATGGAAAACTCTGTATTATGGAATGCCATGATCCACCCCTTTCTCAACATGACCATATATGGAGCTATATGGTATCAGGGTATGTATTTTACATTTTGACAAGTGTAGACTCGGACAAGCCTCTGCAGCCTCCTTTTAAGCTTAGAAACTTCAAATGGTGTTCAGTCAGTAGCTTAACAATCTTAGATTACTCAAGCGACTAGCAAAGGCTCTGATCAGACTGCGCGTATGCTCAGGCTGATCTGAGGCGTTGCTGGTCGCACATATCACATTGTTGGAATTCTCATTCACTGGCTCATTTAGATTTGAGGGTGATTTTTTTACCAAATAGTGAATAGCCACACAATGATTTTTTCCATACAAAAATATCTCTCCTCTTTTACGTTGGGGGACTTGTGGTCAAAATATATCTCTCCATTTCTTCAGTAGGGTGACTAAAGGTAAATGAATCACTCCACTTTTTAAGTCAGGGGACTATTGGCCATTAGCTACACACTTATGATGGTCGGCCATAATGCTACAAATTGCACAATACCAATTTAGAATTCTATAGAAGATGATGCAAATAGTGTGGAGCCAAATTAGACTACTCCAATGGAGCAGTCTGATCTGGGTCAAGTCCAGTCTACACTGTTTGTCAAAAGGCTTCTAAAGCATTTCATCAAAAGACAAAACCAGACGACTTTTGTTGTAGTTTGTATTTTAATGGTTAAGTTTGCACCTTTATCTGGTAAACTGTGTATCTATTCTGTTAAAGATGTAACAAACAGTGTGGAATAAGATCAGACTGCTCCTACATGAGCAGTCTGATCTGGGTCTACACTGTTTTTCCAAGAGGCTTCTAAAACATTTCAGCAGACGACAAAACCAGGCGGCTCTTCATGTGATAGGTGCCTTAATGGTTAAGCACTCTTATCTGAAATACTGTGCAGGTATTCGGTGAAAGATGATACATGTATATTCTCAATGTAAAATGTAATCCATAAGATTTGCAAGCAATAATTGTGCCATCTTTTTTTCCCGCCATTTTTTTCCCGTATAGGTGAAGCCAATGCTAATAAAAACATGGATGGTTAAGCACTCTAATCCGAAATATTGTGCAGATATTCAGTGAAAGATGTAGAATGTAATCCATAAGATTTGCAAGCAATAATTGTGCCATCTTTTTTTTCCCGCCTTTTTCCTGTACAGGTGAAGCCAATGCTAATAAAAACATGGATCTGTACAACTGTACATTTCCTGCCATGATTGATGATTGGAGAAAGAAGTTCAGACAATCCAGTGGCACATCTTCTCTGTTCCCCTTTGGATTTGTTCAGGTATTTCTCATTTTAATAGACTTTTCGCTTACTGTAAAGGCGGCAACTTTAATATTCATATCTGGGTGTGGTTTGGCTATTTCATCTGCTAAACAAGGGAAATCAGGTTCTATTTTTAATATGGTTAAGAATAAATAAGCTGTTTTGGCCGTGCAAACGTGTGTGCATTTCATGAAAATCCTAACTGTATGGTACTCACTGAACTCACATTTATTATCCTTTAAAGCGCATAGTCATAAAATGTATGTTTGTTGTCGTCCACTAAAATATTTGAAGCCTCATAGACAAACAGTGTGGACCCAGATCAGACTGCTCCTGTAGGAGCAGTCTGATCTGGGCCCACAATGTTTGCCTCTATGCTTATGTTAAATAGACATTTACATATGCAGTTATTTTGCTGGTGTTTTAAGGACTAAATAATGTGTTTTGATTCTATAATGAGGTAATGGCGCAAGATGATACAGTTACTTTTGAATAAAACTACGCCTTTTTTTCAGCTTTTACCTATGTCTAATGTTGACCTGTTCAAATTACGCATTCATGAGGTGCCGCCTTTTCAGTAACAAAAAAGTAATATAATACCAGATCCGCTCATTGTTTCTGTTGTAACCTGTATGACCCATAGGTCTAGATAAACCAAAATTTTGAGCCTAAAATTGTGATTATTTTCTTACCCATCAAATGAAACATGTGTATTGGGTGCTCAAAAAACCATCTCATTGAGATGGTTCGTTTGAGTACCCACAACATATGTGTGTTTGGGTGCTCAAAAGATCCATCTTATTGAGACGGTTCTTTTGAGTACCAACAGCACATGTTTTAGTTGAGAAATAAGAAAATTAGTCTTTAAATACACATGTTTATTTGGAGGCCTGTGAACCATGTAATTTTTGTACTATTGTTTGTCTGCCTGTATGTGGAGATAATTCATGAGCTTTGAGGAGTGGATTATCTCTCATCTGATCATAGTAAAACTATTTTGTACTATCAACTTGAACACACAATAAACGACGAAAAAACACATTTGAAGTCTTTAGCTTCTTCCAACTTTCCGCCATTGCATTGAAGAAATCCTGGGATAGTTGGGCTGTTTAGCATATGTTTACATGCATTTGTAAGGTCTTTTAAGGGTCAAAACAATGTTACGAGGTGTGTTGGAATTCATCTTTAACACTTGTGATTCCTTACCTTTTTCTGACAATAAGTGGCTTTTAAGTATCAAACAAAGTTGTTTCTGAGTTTCCAATTTAATTTGTTAATTTTAATAGCATCATGAATCTGCAAAAATAAAAAAAATATTACCTACCTACACATCCCCAGTGGGAAATGGCAGACAATATTTTTTAAGCATAGCCATGTAGAAAAACAATATTGCTAACATTTCTTTATAAAATGTTCCGCTTACAATTTCAAACACTTGTTGCTCACCATTAAGGTCTGTAGAAACAGAGCAGACCCAGATCAGACTGTTTTAGGGTCTTCCCTGTTTTACTATACATCATAGGTTTAGATAAACAAAATTTTTGAGTGTAAAATTGTAAATATTTTCTTACCCATAACTCTTAGCATATGTTTTGGGTGCCCAAAAGAACCGTCTTATTGAGACGGTTCTTTTGAGTGCCCACAACATATGTTTTGGTTGAGAAATAAGAAAATTAAATTTCCGTTACACACTCTTAACTAAAGTCCTGACTGTAGGAATATACATGTATTTCAGTTGAGTGGAAATAGACCGGACAGATCAATAAAGAAGGGATTTCCAGACATTCGTTGGCATCAGACAGCAGATTATGGCTATGTTCCAAATCACAGGATGAGAAAGGTGTTTATGGCTGTGGCCATGGATTTGCCGGATTTTCTTTCTCCTTATGATTCGTAAGTTTCTTTATTTGCAAAATAGCAATTTGTTGCAATGCCTGCATAAAAGGAACAAGTATCATTTCAAACCCCCCTTCTTTTTAAACAAAACCTACATAAGCCAAGATTGATAAAAAAATTATACACCCCTACCCTCATTCAGGAACATGTATAATTTAGGGTTATCACATTGATATTAGAGAATATTTTCAGGAGATGGGATACTGTAAATTCGGAAGTTTTAGCGAGGGTTTTATTTTCGGGAAACTTCGCATATGCGAAGTTTCGTGAAAATAAAACCCTCGTGAAATAGCAAGATTACTCTGTCTTTTATGATATAGGTAAATTATGCCCTAGTCGCCAATATTTAAGGCCGCAAATATGTATTCTCACGCAATTCGCGAAAATTTCCGAATTTACATCAAAATACACCAACCAGGGACAATATTCAACAATATTACTGTAAATTCGGAAATTTTCGTTAAAATTTTATTTTCAAGAATAGCGTTAAAAGACATATTTACCCAGTTAGAAATTCGTGACTAGAGCATGATTTACCTACATCAGCAAACGACAGATTGATTTTGAGATTTCGCGAGGATTTTATATTCACCAAACTTACAGTAGTTTGATAACCCTTTTATTATATTCTTTATATCGGTTTGACTTATTAGTCCACACTTGAATGCTCCAATTTGTTTAACACCTCGTCCACACTGGATATGCTCCAATGAGATTCAACGGTTTGCTTATTAATTGAATACACTGTGAACAGCGGACCTTTTATATAACTATAAATATTTTGTATTATTTTCCATAGTGTACAATGTATCAATGGTATTTATGACGTGGTTTGAGATTTTTTAAAATCAAGTGACAATTGTCCCTGCGACGTCACAAACACTTCAAGTGATCATGTGTAATGTTGTCAAGCAATGACAACATGCAAAGGCATTCGAGTTGAGAGTTCAATATCATTAAGTGTGCCGATATCAGCTTTTATCCTCCCGTTTTAATCATTTGATAATTATAGCTATATAATAAAGTACCTTGTGACCTGTTTTATAGTCCGTACAGAAATTCAGTGAACATCGTTTTTCTTTTTTAAAATGTCTTTAATGATAAAACTTTGGACCAGAATTTTGCACATACATATAATAAAACACTGCCTAATATACAATTGCATTTTTGAATATTTATGATAGGAAAATAAGTCTGGAATCTCTTGTGAAATAAAATAACTTAGTCATTTTCGATTTAGAAAAATCCCTATTTTCCCTCAGTGTATTTCATATGGGTAACACGTGGTTTATACAGTTCAATGAATACCATGTTTACTTTCGTATATGATAAAGAAAACGGTCACCAGCAGGATAACTCTTAGTGTGTCCATATATTCACTGAAAATGCTTTGAAGAAACTGCACAAATTACAATTCTGTCTGAGTTATCATATTTCACGATAATCAAATTTTGCATCTTTTTTCTTATATGTGTCATGGTTAAATGACACATATAGCAATTGGACCGCGACTGAGAAAACCTGTCTGGTGATTTGTAACAATAAAGGCCTAGACCAGCCTGCGCTTCCAAACAGTCTCATCAGCAACTTTGTTGTCTGCTTTTTGAGAAGAATCATCCCTAGACTTGCCTCATGCGAAAACATTTCAATTTTCTATCTAGCCTGTTTAGCCGAAGGGACTGGTTTGAGACTCGCTTTTGTCGGAAACCCAGAAGACAGGTTTTCTCGCGTCCTGGCCTGTGTTGCTTGCTCGACAGCTCTTGGACAAATATTACAAGTGTATTAAAAACAAATATAATGAGGAGGCTGTTCATTGGATATATTAACGGGAATCGCATTATATTATTGCGCTCTACATCGTCTAATACACAAGTCATTTGTAACTATTTGTACGGCCCACAGAGCCGGGGAACGGCGGGGGCTTTGATTTTCTGGCTACTGGTCTCTGGTATGACCTTGTACTAACAGCGCATTTGCCTGGCTTGTGCGTGGCTACAAATGACTGGTGCACATAATTTCTTTCCTCTTTATGCACCAGTCATTTGTGACCACCCCCAGCTCAGAGGAATGTCGAGGACTTTGACGTTGTGTCTGCAGTTCCCATAGTAAACACCGTACTGTGGGGGCAGCTAGCTGGCAAAACCATGACAGTTCTCCCCCGCAGTCTGTTATTATACTGCACAGCAATGTTTGTCTAGGTCTATCAAACTCCTACATTTCCTCCGCATTGCGGAGACAACGTAAAAGTAAAAACACAGCACATTCTATCCCCATCTGGTGAAGCAGTGGTTACAAGTGACTGGTGCATTATTTATAGCCTATGATTCACTTCGCATGAACATTTATCTCTCAGCCACCCCAAAAACATATTGACCCCAAACACAAAATATGACATCCGCTGATATATTGTTCAACCTATTTCCAAGCACGTGACCACCCCATCACTATTTTCTCTTTCCGACCTCAGCATTATTTATTTATTGGATGAGTCTTTTTTTCACTTGAATCACACCTGAGCCCTGTGATTATTTTATCTAAACACTAATTGTTGCCCAGAATTATGTTTTGGCATGCACGTTTTGCATTGTCTGGTGTCAACAAATCAGTATTTGAAATAAACAGATAGAAAGTTCAATTTATTTAATAAAACAAGTTTGATTTTTTTTAATCTGATGATCAGAGAAGGAGCAGGGAACACAGAAAATCAAGTTTTTAAATTGAGGGGGAACACAGAGATTTATTTCATAGGAACAAGCGGCCGGGTACCCACTGGGAAGGCTTCAATATTTTTTCGTATGCCAAAATTCTGTGCGCCCAAACTATGGCCATAATTTGCATTTGATTTTGATATGATAAGAATCCCATCTCCTTACACGTTACTTCGTCTTATAAAACCGTATATTATTCATGGATAGTAAACTAAAGGCAGTGATCCGTAATAAGGTGCATTTAGGGTAAATTAAAAAATGCAGATGCTCAAATGAGGACAAATTCCATCATATCACAGCCCATTTGACAATACATTTTGTAACGAAAAAAATATGACCAATTAGGTGGTTTATAGATGTATTAAATTCTGATAGTCATTGTGCGATCAGTCCGTACATAACGAAATAAACGCAAAAAAGCGTTGTTCACTGAATTCCTGTACGCACATTAGGCATTTATCATTAAGCTTAATCTGTTGCTAAAGTGACAGTGTCCTGTGAGTCCAATCTTTGCTTTCTTTTGAAGATTACTGTTCAAAATCATTGCTTTCTTTTGCAGAATACACCCACGTGACAAGCAGGATGTTGCCTACAGACTGGTACTATCTTCTTTGGCTGTTGCTTATAACCAGTCTGTCCAGTATCAAGGTCCGTTTCCTGTTCATTTGACCAGTGAGGACTGGGAAGAGGGTGCTGTTGTTAATCTTACTTTCACAGCACATGTGGAACAACGTGCCTTTGATGGATTTGAGGTGTGTATTACCAATGATTGATGTGAAGTAACTCGGGCGGTTTTAAGAGTCCCTGTCACGCACTTCCAAAGTGTTCATTAAGGGTCCTCCTTTGAATCACATATCTAATTAGTGCTATTAGATATTAGATCACATAAGGTGAAGTAAGTAAGGGTCAAGAGATCAGGAATCGATATAATCAAGTACCACACCTGACCTAGGATACCAATGGGAAAGTGACAAGCTCACAGTTATACACCACAAACGAGAGCCAAGAGGTCAGCCCTTTCCCAGCAGGTGACCACAAGGCACAAATAAACAGAAATAAATTTCATTTAGAAGTCTTTTTGATATTTGTATAAATCAAAAATATGAAAATTAATTCTCTTTTTATACTAAACTGTGAGAAGCTTTTGCTCTTTATGAAAAACTGTGAGTAGCTTTGCACTCAGTGCAAAAACTACTCACAGTTTTTCATTGAAAAAAAACATATTTTTTTAAAACTATTTTTTATGCCTAGATTGTAGAAGTGAATTAAGCTAAAATGATCTGTATATAGAATTGACTCTGAATTCAATATTTCTGCTACTTTTTTATTGGCTGTATTGTGGAGTCCCAAAGGATGCACAGGTTTTGTCACAGGTCCTGACCAGGGTTTGGGGAGTCTGGGACTCAACATCCTGCATCAGAGAAAACCATGGAAACTTTTTTGAGAACATTGTTCTGCTAAATATTCATATGCTTATTTTCCAGTCAGTTTGGTTTCCCAATTCTATTTACTGGTATTGCTATGGATTCACAGGTTGACTGGAAAACAATGTGGATCCTGATTAGCTGGCTTCATCTGAAACAAGCTGATCTGGATCTGTACTGTTTTCTAAAGAATGCTCATTAGGACAAGGTTTCATAAGGAAATTATTTTGAACTTACATTATTGAACCCATGAAATATGAACGAAAATGCAGTAAAATTAGGAGGGTTATTTTGCATGTGAGGCTTGCTTTTTTATGCATATTCCTTCCATTTATTTACTTCTCTGTTCATGCTCAATTTACACAAGAAATCAGCTTTGTTACTTGAAAACCATAAGCATTGCTGTTTTTGTATTTGATATAGAAAATCTTACATTCATGAGTGCCCTTGTATTATTGAATTTATTAAAAGATTTGAGGAGAAGAGATAAAATGTGAGGCTTGGTTGAGTTTAATTCATTAATGCAGGAGCATGAATGTTAGATTCTATTTATCATAAGACACTAGAATTATTCTGTTTGGTGAGAAATCTCTCAGATTTAGCCATATATAGGGGATATTGTTATGGTTGTCATTACATAACGTTACTAAATATGTAAACCACTAGTTGTTAATCAATTCAGATATATCGTATTTTATCACTTCAAGATGCAGTCATGTGATAAATTGAAATTATTGTGTTTTGCATTAAGTTAAATGTGCATATGCAGCCCCACCATGGGGATAGGTGTTAAGTATTATCCGAACATTCCTTTTCATCCATACTTTGTGTGTGAAGATAGTGAATTCTTCGGCCAGCCTATGCATGTATTTCCGAGGACGGCGAGGAATCTTCATTGGTCATCTATGCTATAAGTGCATAAATCTCACATGCTTTCCTAATTTCAAGCTCACCTGAGAAGAAGGCTCTCTCCATCCCTGCATCCACACTTTCAAACATATTCTTGCAGGTGACAAGGACAACCATAAAATCTCGGATGAGTTTGAAATTTGGCAAGATCTGACTAGGGGCTGAGGAGTTAAATGCCCTTGATTGTCTGGAAAAATCCCCATAGACTTATCATGGGAAAAATGTTGTAACCATTCTAGTGCCTTCATTTTTAGATGGATCTTCATCATTTTTGCAGGTAACAAGACAAACCATGAAAGCTTGGACATATTTGAATTTCGGCAAAATATCTTTACCAATTTCGGAGTTACCTGCCCTTGAGCATCTGAAAAGTCAATGAATAATGTTGTTACCACTCCAGCGCCTTTATTTTGGATTGGATCTTTTTCATTCTTGCAGGTAACCTGGAAAACCATAAAGCCTCGGATGGGTTCGAAATTCGGCCAGATCAGACCTCCAACTGCAGAGTTAGCTGCTCTTGAGTGTCTGAAAAAATCCCCATAGATTTATAATGGGAGAAATGTTGTGACCACTCTAGTGCTTTCAATTTTAAAAGGATCTTCTACATTTTTGCAGATAAGAAGGACAACTATAACAGCTTGGATGAGTTTTAATTTCATCAAGATCCCGTCACCTATTATGGAGTTAGCTTCCCTGGAGCATCTTAGCAATTGATCGATAATGTTGTGACCACTCTAACGTTTTCATTTTTATACCCCGCCACACTTTAGTGTCGGGGTATTATGTTATACCTTTCGGTGTCTGTCCGTCTGTCCGTCCATCCGTCCGTGCTCACCATTTCCGATCGATAACTTGAGTATTTATTCACGGAATTTTTTCAAATTTTGCATACATATTGTTATCGGCGATGAGTGGTATGGGATTGTTGATGGGCAAAATCCGCCCATTTTTAATGGAGTTACTGCCCTTTTTCGTATTGGAAAAATGGTTTCTGGCCTGTTATTCCTTTACTGTTCATGATATCTGAATGAAACTTCACAGATATGTTGCACATCAAAGGTTACATATTGTGACTAAGTACCATCACTCTGATCTTCCCAGTTTGTGAGTTATCCGCCCTTGAAAGGTCTGAAAAAAGGTTTTTGACCTATTGTTCCTTTACTATATGGAATATCTGAATATAACTTCACAGATATGTTTCACATCAAAGGTAACATATTGTGACTAAGAACCGTCACTCTTACCTTTCCCGTTTGTGAGTTATCCACCCTTGATTGAATTAAAAAATGTTTTTTACCTGTAGTTCCTTTACTATGTGGAATATTTAAATGAAACTTTACAGATATGTTTCACATCAAAGGTTACATACTGTGACAAAGTACCATCACTCTTACCTTTCCAGTTCATGAGTTATCTGCCCTTGATTGATCTGAAAAACGGTTTTTGACCTGTAGTTCATTTACTATATGGAATATCTGAATGAAACTTCACAGATATGTTGATCATCAAAGGTTACATATTGTGACTAAGGATCGTCACTCTTACCTTTCCAGATTGTGAGTTATCCACCCTTGATTGATCTGAGAATTGGTTTTTGGCTTGTAGTTTCTTTTACTATATGGAATATCTGAATAAAACTTCACAGATATGTTGAACATCAAAGGTTACATATTTTTAGTAAGGACCGTCACCCTTACCTTTCCAGTTCATGAGTTATCCACCCTTGATTGATCTGAAAAAAGGTTTTTGACCTGTAGTTCATTTACTATATGGAGTATCTGAATGAAACTTCACAGATATGTTGACCATCAAAGGTTACATATTGTGGGTAAGGATCGTCACTCTTACCTTTCCAGATTGTGAGTTATCCACCCTTGATTGATCTGAGAATTGGTTTTTGACCTGTAGTTCATTTCGTCCGTCCGTGCTCACTGTTTCCGATCGATAACTTGAGTATTTATGCACAGAATTTTATCAAATTTTGCATACATATTGTTATTGGGGATGAGTGGTATGGGATTGTTAATGGGCAAAATCCGACCATTTTCGATGGAGTTACTGCCCTTTCTCCCTTTAAAAAATGGTTTCTGGCCTGTTATTCTTTTACTGTTTATGATATCTGAATGAAACTTCACAGATATGTTGAACAGCAAAGGTTACATATTACAACGAAGGACCGTCACTCTTACCTTTCCAGTTCATGAGTTATCTGCCCTTGATTAATCTGGAAAAAGTTTTTGACCTGTAGTTCCTTTACTATATGAAATATCTGAATGAAACTTCACAGATATGTTGACCATCAAAGGTTACATATTGTGACTAAGGACGTCATATCACTGTCTGTCTCAGTTCTGTTGCTATTTAGGCATTATATATCTCACAAAATAACTTTTGGTGCCCCCAGCAGTGGCGGGGTATTATGCAGTGCTTGCGGTGCTTTTATTGATATTCATCTTCTTCATTCTTGCAGATTACATGGACAGCCATAAAAAACTTGGATGAGTTTGAAGGTCGAGTAGAACCAGCCTTTGACTGTGGAGTTAACTGCCCTTGAGAATCTGAAAAAATCTGCATAGACTTTCAATGGGAGATCTATTATGACCATCCTAGCACCTTCATTATTATTGTATGGATCTTCCTCATTTTTGCAGGAAACAAGGACAATCATAAAAGCTTGAATGATTTGATTTTTGGCCTCACCCAACCACCAGCTACAGAGTTAGCTGCCCTTTAGTGTCTAAAATATTACTATATAATGTTATGACCACTCTAGCATATTCATTTTTCAACTGATTCTATTCGTTCTCATAGGTAACCAGACATACAAAAAAGCATGGATAAAATTGAATTTTTGTCAGATCCCATCACTGACAAAGGAGTTAGCTGCCATTGAGCATCTGAAAAATATACTTTGACCAGGTTCCCTCTGCAATTTTTATTCAGCTCTTTTTACTACTTGTAGATAACCAGAACTCTCATAATATCTTGAGTGTTTGAAATTATTTCTGATCCCTGTTTCAAGTTCAGAGTTACTTACCTTTTTTGGTGTCTCCAAATATTTCGCTGGTTGCCAGGTGAGTGATCATTGCCCATTGGGCTACTTGTCTTACAACTTGGCTGTTTTTCAGATTTGCTGCTCATTTGTGAGCCCCCCTGTGTGCCATGATGGTAAATCCTGGTGGATTCCAGCAGCCGTCACACCTGATATTTATGACAGATCCTCCTCCAACCTGCTCACTACTGAATGTACGAGTTCTCAGATTACTGGAGTAAGATACGTCTGGCTGGAGTCACCATGTACGTTCAAGAAATGTGCCATATATGACATCATTACAGATCTACCCATGCCACCATATACTTTCTCTGATGAAGGTTTCCTAAGATTGGTAAAGAAAAGGGGTTAAATGACATAGGTCCAGTTAAGCAAATTTTTGAGTGTACTATTGTTACTATTTTCTTACCCATCAATTTAAATATATGGTTTGGGTGCTCAAAAGAACCTTCTCATTGAGACGGTTCTTTTGAGTACCACAACATATGTTTTGGTTGAGAAATAAAAAAAAAATCAATTACATACTCCTATCTGGAAGCCTGAAGTAAGGATATCAAATGTTTGGACTTCCAGAAATTACATATTTTGCGGTACTCAGTTGAATTACCTACACGGCAAATATAAGCCTCAATATTAAAATGCATAATTGTACATTGTTATTTTTTTCGTCATCCAAAAATATGTTATGGGTACTCAAAAGAACCATCTCAATGAGACGGTTCTTGTGAGCACCCAAAAAATATGTTTAAACTGGATAAGAAGAAATTCACATTTGTATGCATAAAATGTTAGCTTATCTAGAGTTTGGCAATTCCATTGAGACCACAATATATGCTTTAATTGATGATAAGATAAAGATCTGATTACATTTGTGTTATGAATATTGAGATGTGTGTGCTTAGAGATCTCTGGCTTTTTTCTTGTTGATTAAAGGGTGTATGCTCTACATGTTAATGGACACCTGTTTTGCTGGTTGCTCATAGAGATATGTGTGCTTTGAGATCTCTAGCTTGCTTTTCTTCATTAAGCAAAGGGTGAATACTTTATGTTATGGCAGGGTCTTGTGTAGAAACCCTGGTTATGGATACCTGTTTTTGCAGATTATTCATCGACATATATGTTCTTTGAGATCTCTAGTTTTTTTCTTGTTTATTAAACAGAGAGTGAATACTCAAATATTTTTATATTATGGCTACCTGTTTTTGCTGGTTATTCATGGAGATAAATGTTCTTTGAGATCTCTAGCTTTTTTTCTTGTTCATTAACCAGAGAGTGAGTACTTTTATATTATGGATGCCTGTTTTTGGTGGCTATTCATGGAGATATATGTTCTTGGAGATCTCTAGCTTTTTTTTCTTGTTCATTAACCAGAGAGTGAATACTTTTATATTATGGATGCATGTTTTTGCTGGTTATTCATGGAGATATATGTGCTTGGAGATCTCTAGCTTTTTTCTTGTTCATTAACCAGAGAGTGAGTACTTTTATATTATGGATGCCTGTTTTTGCTGGCTATTCATGGAGATATATGTGCTTGGAGATCTCTAGCTTTTTTCTTGTTCATTAACCGGAGAGTGAGTACTTTTATATTATGGATGCCTGTTTTTGCTGGCTATTCATGGAGATATATGTGCTTGGAGATCTCTAGCTTTTTTCTTGTTCATTAACCGGAGAGTGAGTACTTTTATATTATGGATGCCTGTTTTTGGTGGCTATTCATGGAGATATGTGTGCTTGGAGATCTCTAGCTTTTTTCTTGTTCATTAACCGGAGAGTGAGTACTTTTATATTATGGATGCCTGTTTTTGGTGGCTATTCATGGAGATATATGTGCTTGGAGATCTCTAGCTTTTTTCATGTTCATTAACCAGAGAGTGAGTACTTTTATATTATGGATGCCTGTTTTTGTTGGTTGTTCATGGAGATATATCCTACATGTAGCTTTTTTTCTTGTTCATTAACCAGAGAGTGAATACTTCTTTATTTTAAACTTAGCAGTGAAATCAATGCATATCAAAACCAAATAAGTGATATCAATCACTAGTGAAATGATATGATACGTGATTGATATCAGCCTATATTTTCACTGTAGCGTTTTTTTGGATCACCTCTGAATTTTCCATTCACTTAATGCAGCTCACTTGGAAAGTTCAAACATCTATAACTTTCTTATTTGTGAACAAAAACATCAAGTGTTGGTAGGCATTTTCTTAGTTAGAACATGAAGAACATTTTGGTACGAAAATAATTCAGATTTACTGAAATTTTTCGATTTTGCATTTTCAACACCTCCCGCTTCAGTCAGTGAGTGAGGCAATGTATGTAACCTATGCTACGTAACGTCATCAACAAATTATGACATCTCTTATGACGTCACTTGTCTCGCACTTTGGCGCTGAATAAATTTCTTTTTATCTGTAGGTCCTGATGACTATAAATTGATCCAGGTATTCTGTCACACATACTCCTTTGTCTTCTTTTACATTATTGTGATTCGGCTTGAAGCATGGTTAATAGATTAACTGTAAATCTTCTAAAAAGTATAAAATAAAAAGAAAATTTACTTTGTTTCAGTAAATACCAAATATATGTCATCTCGTGAGTCAAAAGCATCGAAATTTTCATTCGTGCTGCGCACTCATGAAAATTCTGATGTTTTCAACACACTCGATGAAATATATTTGGTATTCGCCCCAAAAAAGTAAATATCCTTTATATATTATGGAGGCTTGTATAGGGGTTTAAGGGATACAGGATATTTGCCATTTTACTTCCAAAGATTTTGGATACTATCTATTTTTCTTCCAGGGATATGGGATACTTGGTTCAATATTTTCGTTACTTCCAGGGATATTGAAAATTTAGGAAAATTAATTATGGGGATATTTGCCAATTATAAGGGATATTTGCCTGTTTACTTCAAGGGATATGGGATATTTGGTACCCCCATATACAAGCCTCATTATGGATGCCTGTTTTTGCTGGTTGTTTATGGAGATACCTGTATATGTGCTTTGAGATCTCTAGCTTTTTTTCTTGTTCATTGAACAGGGGGTGAATACTCAGATAACTTTATGGTTTGGACGCCTCTTCATGGAGATATATGTGCTTTGAGATCTAAAATTTATTTTTGTTCATTAAATAGAGAATAAAATATTCTTGGCTGGAGTCACAATATGTATTCAAGAAATGGCCATATATGGAATGGATACAGGACCTGAGGTTATAAAACTTTTTTTCATGCTCAACTGAATGAGCATGAAAGTTCAACTGCTCATTATTAAAAACAAAAATATTGAAAAATAAAGTTTTTCCCCTGCTTTAAACTAAACACTCAGATGTTGTATTTATCCTGCTAATATATATCAACTCTTTGTCTACAAGTATCTTCTGCTGGTATCCTATGCAAACAATTTGGACCCAGATCAGGCCCAATAAAACCTCTGGCCTGATCGGGACGGGATCCAAACTGCTTGACACTAATAGTATTCCAAAAGGAATTTTTTGGGGGGAAAAATGAAAAAAATAATCAGCAGACAACAAAAAAGCAATCAGCAGACAACGAAGAGGCATAAAAAATACTAAGAAGCCAGAGTTAAAATGCCAACAATTGTTGTTTACATTTATGAGCAGAGTGAATTTCATGCTCAGATGAGTTGAGCGTAAAAATGGTTTATTACCTGGAGGCCAGATCTATCTATAAATAAAATTTAATTTCTTCAGGAGGGAGGGGAATTCTTTGGACAATTTTTTTCTCTTTGCTCTTCACACTCACAGAATATTATTTTTGGGATCATTTCAGATGCAGTAACAAATCAATATGGTGTGAGTAATAGTCTAATCAGTAGAACTGATAAGGTTGAACTAATTGCAACAGAATTTTTTCCGCAATCCTGCGACTGTTTTGGTTACCTTGAGCAATAGACTAAAAGTTGCAAGTCCTATCTTGTAGGGAAGTATATATTTTTTCGACTTAAAAATGATCACTTTTATGCTTAAAGAGCCCATTGAAGATTATTGTTTAGTCATTTGGATACTTCTTCTACAGTTGTTTTAAGTCCTTTATGCTTTGATGATAGAAATAGATCTGATTATATGAGTATTACACATGATAAAAAACATACAGAACCATATCAAATGAGCCGAAATGTTAAAAATCAGGGGTTGAATTTCCCCACCCACCATATAACAATTATATTAAGAGTTCTGTTTACTGTTCTATTACAACATATACATGTTATTTTAACAGTGTTGAGGTTGTTGTGATTGGACTTAATGACCGAACAACATATCATATGGTATTACAGTTATATACGTTACTTACTTTCAAATGTATTAATATTTAATGCAGTACTATCTTTAGACCATAGGCTGTCAAAATACCTCTTAGGAATCAGGTTTGTAGACTTTATTTTCTAAAACCACATTATACTAGTCACATAATAAAGTATAGTAGCTCTTTAGGGATCGAGGCGTTGCCCTGCAATAGCACAATTCACTATGTTACCCTAAAATAAAAGAAAATTCTATAGCGTTATTATATCAAATTATTCCTTATTCTTACATATCAATATTATCTTTTAATTGAAAGCAAATGATTAGCAATATGATTATACCTAATTTAGACACATGTCATTACAGTTATATGTGTTACTTTCTATTAAATACAATAGTTTAATGCAATAACCACTATATGACTTTACACTACTAATGTTTGTAAACTACTGTCATCGGAGTGCCCAGTAATGAGAGAAATGATGAATATTGTATTATTTGACAAAACAAGTAACTAAGAATAAAACCCAACAAAGCATTACTGATAAAAAGGAAGAAAATTTAACCTAAATCACATAAACGCCATTTCAAGTCAGAGTGTAAACAGCATTTTTAGAAACTACCTATATTTTATGATCAAAATATGTTTCTTAAATGCTTACATGATATCTTTTTATCTCTGTGAAACATTTGTGTTTCCTTCTTTTTGTATTTGGAATGATATATACAAGACATTTTAACTGGCCACAGCTTAAATTAAATGAGACATTGACATAAAACAACTGTGGTTGCCTGTAAGCCATGAAAATACATATAATTATAGCTTATCAGCTATCGACTACAACAACTATATTGATAATATTCAGGGACAAACGCGAACTCAAAACTCCTAAAATAACCGTTGTCATTTAAAAAAAAACTTTTTTATCATAATGGTTACTGCCCAACATATGGCACACCTATCCATATGGTTATAATCGCTTCATGTCCTAAGCATATCCAGTTTTATGAAGAAAGAATACAAATTATTTTAGTAATATATACAAAAAGAGTGGTTACGAAAATGTTCACACTTATCATATGCTTTGTCTGGTTCTACAATGTTGTGTAGCATTGCAACACGACAGATATTGTTCTAAAGCTTCTTTTTGGTAATTCATTTGAAAGATCTAGGCTTATTATTTAGAAAAACTCCCTTGCATTGTAAGTATTATATTGTAGCCATTGCAAAATGAATGGACTCCAATAAATTATTGGTAGTTTTGTTTTGCATTATTTCTATCAATTAGACTTAGTCTAAGCGTGACATTTTGTTCATATAAAATCATTTCGAAATTTTGCATGTCAAATGAGAACATAATCATTCATACAAAAATTACATCCAATTCATCCTTTGCACGTTTCAAAACAAACTAAATTGATTATAAATAGTAAACAAATAATAAATCAAATGAGCAAGCACGTTTGGTTTTGGTTCCCAACCCAGTGTTGAGCAATGAAGGAGCAGGCGATCCTGTGAAAATGTGTAGTGAGACACAACATAACCTTTGCTGCTCGTATACACATTTAGCAAGTGTGTAGATATAGACACAGGCCAGATTTTAGAACGATATCTCCACTGCATCAGTATGGGTGATTAAAGATGCATTTGCCATGTACGATAAGAACCAAAGTCTCTTGTGCTGCTCCAAATTTTCATTGTATAAATTACATAAAAAGCGTTCAACATTATTCTTTCATCTAAAGGTAACAAAATTCAAACTAATACTACTGGTAAAGAACAAATCAACATGGTATTGATTATTTGATATACTATATCATACACACATAACACAAATGACAATAGAACCACTGCTTTATCAACTTCTGAGATTTATAATAACCTTAATTCAATCTACAAGTAAAAGAAATATGATTTCTTATGTTGATAATTGAACAAAAGGAAGCATGGCAAATACGATATGTATCTATACTTTCCTTAAGTTCATGTGTACTTTCTAGACATGACATGTAAGTATATAATTCGTGACAATGACTGTACTGAATTAAGGGCCCTCTTAATGCTAATGTTTGTTAGAACAGTTGATTTTTTACGTGTCTATTAATCAATACCCTCAACATTTTGGGCGCTTTTACATAATTTCCTATTTACGAGATGAGCAGTCTTATTAGAGCCTTTGTTGCTCACATGTAGTGCATTTGTTTACTGTCTGAATAAGGAAAACATTTCTGAAGCATATTACAGTAAAAAAAAAACTGTGTTGATTTTGATTTTATTCAACTTATTCATTAAGTCAATACACTATTGAGTTTACAATTCATTCTAATGTTTTATATGCATATAACGCTTTGTTATCAAGGATTCCATTTACAATATTCCTGTAATAATTTGGCAACACCACATTCTGTATAGTGGAAACTAGCATCAGCTTAAAAGCATTGTTTGCTAAATGTAAGTAAGATCTCATGACTGCACGTTTTTATAAATATTTAACTTTTCCATCTAATAAAAGTAAACTGTTACTGACTATGTTTGTATAATGTGAACAACAGTAAACTGGATACACAAAAATATTTTTTAAATAACTGATCAGATTTTTTTCGATTAAGTTATTTTTTTCAGATAAATATTATAAAAATCTACATCCACACATATTAGCTTTTCAGGCCAAACTATATACTGTCTTTTAACAGTTTGGACAAACATTGGTTCTTATGATATATTTTATAAGGTTATATATGTTACTTCGATATATTTGACAGAAAATGGGAATGTATTCTTCTACTGTAATTCAAGAACTATCCTTTTATTTGTTATGAGTCTTAAAATCTTTAACTTTGGACAAATCAGAATGAATATTTTGTAGATAAAAAACATCCAAAAATTTACTATTTCACAAATGTAAATGTGTGTAGATATATCGAATTTAGTGTACAGATATAGTTTCTTGAGAATAACTGATAATTATTTAAGGACAGACTGGTATCTTGTTATGAATTTAACACAAAATCTGTTTTGAAATGAAATAAAATACCATAAGATTATCATCTATAAGATAAGGTATTTAGCAGTATATATAGCAAATCTCAAAGTTTGTAATGTATGTTACATATTTCTGTACAAGCCACAAAATGCTACTTTACACCAAAAACGATGCTATGAATGCTTTTCAATCGTGTTAAGCCATTAAATGTTCATATATGGGTTTTAAAGGTAATATATAGCATATCATGATAACTTTAAAAGTGAAAAGATTCTTACTACATTCAACATTTAATTCGGGATCATCATATATTCAACAGCTTATAATTCTTAAAGTATTTATAATATAAACAAGCAGCTTGCAGTTTTGAAATAGTCAGTTACTTGTCGTTTAAAATGTTGTATCTAAAACCCAAATACTCATTATAAAGCTTATCAAACGAAACTATTGAACACATTTTAATGATTTAATAAGGTGTAGTTGGAAATGTAACGTAAATGTCATAAATAACATAAATGTGTGTTCCTGGAAGCAAACAATTTATTTTGATACTTGTTTAGGCCTCAAAGTAAGCTGTGGGTAGTAACAAATGACTGTATGCATCAGCTGGACACCACCGTGATACCATTTCTTATTCAAATGTCGCAGTTTTGTTTTAAAAGTAAAAAAAAGGGGAGGGGGGTAGGTGTATAAAATGTATTGTCCTGAAAAACTGCTAACACAATTTGACCGTACAACGTATCTAGAAATGTTGTAGAAAGCTAGTTTTAGCTAATAAGTCAAACATTTTCTTGCAGGAAAGTTGTGCCAATCGAATTTTCAAAAATATTTAGCTCCTTGACTAGTGATGAGTCTGATTGATAATCTGACTTTTATGGAGAGCATTAGAGGGGATGTGAGCTTTAATCTTTATAAGGCTATATACTTTCATAAAGATTATTTTCTCCCTGCCACTGATTTTCAGTTACTGATGACACATTGTTCACTAAGTACACGTAAATGACTAGTGGAACGGAGCAATGATAACTGACCATCATGGTAGGATTGAAAAAAAAACTGTTGAAAGCGACATCGTCCAATCACAACAACAACAACTACTACTACAACAACAACTGGTATATTTATTTGAGAGTCACTATGGGTTATCAGTTTGTTATGAATGTTAGAATAATACCATTATATTGTAATAGAAATATAAACAGAACTATTGTGTTTCTAATTTTAATCTATTGGTGGGTGGGGTAATTCAACCTCTGATTTTTAACATTTTGGGTCATTTTATATGTTTTATATGTGTTTAATAACATATATATGATGTGTATTACTCATATAATAAAATCAAATTCTATAATCAAAGCATAAAGGACTTAAAACAACTGCAGAAGAAGTGACCCATTCAATAAAAATGATCTTCAATGGCCACTTTAAGCATAGAAGTGATCATTTTAAGTCGAAAATATGAACACTTCCCCACAAGATAGGACTTGCAACTTTTAGTCTGTGATCACAGGCATATAAAAATAATAAATAAAACTAATGGCATTTCTGTTGCAATTAGTTCAAGGTTAGCCTATTTTTGAAGCCCCACCGACTAGTCTATAAACTTTAGATTGGACAGTGAAGGCTAGATCAACCTGCTCAGTTTTAGCAGAATGCTCTGAGTCTTCACTGTTTGCATATATGGGCCTTGGCGTGCCAAACCTGTCTTCGTGGTTTCCAACAAAGTGAGATTCAAACCAGCCTGCTCAGCTACAGAGACAGCTAGGCAATTGAAATTTGGCTCCTAGCAAGTTTAGATATGATACTTTCCAAAACTCGAATAACATAGGCGCTGATCAGTCTGTGCGGATGCGCAGGCTGGTCTGCGCCTGTGTTGTTCGCAAACCCACGAAGACAGGTTTTCTCGTGTTGCGGCCCATATAATGTGCCTTATTATCAGCTGATATGATCTCAGCTCTTGACATTCCAATACAGTGCAGTCCCTTTATAATGCTTTATTTGGGTCCATAGGAACTGAGCATGTTATTAGCAAACCATCGTAGGTCCAGATAGGCAAATAAATCAGCATACCATTGTGAATGTTTTCTTACCCATCAGTTTTAACATGTGTTTTGGGTGCTCAAAAGAAACTTATCGAGACGGTTCTTTTGAGTACCCACAACATATGTTTTGCTTCAGAACTAAGAAAAATAATTTTCAAATATGCACTCTTATCTGGAGGCCTGAACCATGTTATAAAGGGACAATTTTACTAAGGTATTATGGGAATATAACTATTCTATGGTCATTTTCCTATGATTCTTTTGTAAAATTTAATGGTAAAAAATTTGGGAGCAACAACATGACCCTGTTATATCCAAATTTGTGCTATAATGAGGTGTGTTATAAAGGGACAGCACTGTATATGTTCCATAATTTATTCCTAAGAATTTTACATTTTTGTATAACTTTGTTTGCCAATTGTACTTTTATGAAATAATTCGCCTGAAGCAATGCAGTTAGACTTCAGGTCCAGTTTTATAATGTAATCATACTGCACTATATAAATATTCTCATTATGTAGCTTAACTGTTTACCTACTAGTGTCGTCTGCTGATAAATTTTGCAAACAGTTTGGACCCAGATCAGACCCGACATTTTGTGATCCAAGCTGTTTGACACTCTGATAGTATTCATGAAAGAATTTTTCTAAAAGTTGATTTTGAAAGAAATCAGCAGACCACCCCAAAAAATTATATACACACCATAGAAAATAGTCTATATCCAGATCAGCTGGCTTCGTCTGAAGCCAGCTGACCTGGATCTACATTGTTCTGAGGCTATTATAGCATTTACGGCTTGAAAAGAACTAAATTTATCATAATACAGAGCGATAAAACACCATACCTCGAGGTTATAAAACTTTAGTTCATTCTCAGACTCTATATAAAGCGCAATGATTGGCTGCTTGCAGACATGTGTCCGCAAGCAGCAAATCATTGGGCTTTATTTTGAGTTTTAGACTGTACTCAAGTTCTATAACCTCAAGGCCATGTATTAAAATGTAGATTTATAAACCTCAAAAAGTGCTTTTGAGTATGAATTGTTGCTGATTTGGGTCTATGACCTGAATTGGTCTGCTCTCAAGTTGCTGATACAGTGTGATTGTAGACTGAATATTTTTTTCAACAGATCCTTTCTGATTTCAAGAACAGTAACTAGTTGCAGATTGTTTCACAGCCTGTATATTTTATTTGAGTAGATGCTTTAGGTCCTTGTCAACAATTTTCAGTCTGTAGGGGCACTTTCATGGGTTGAACCAGTACTGAGTAGTGAAGAACTTAAGTGTCTTGCTCATAGACACAACACAGTGCCTCCAGTGAGGACTGGTTCAAACCAGTGAACCCTCAATCTAAAATCCAGCCCTCTACCACTGAGCCACTCTACTCCTCTATGTATAGCCTGTATATATGATAACTGTGATAGATAAAATGGAATCTCATTTACAAATCCTTGGGACCAGAGATTTTACTTCAGGTTATCAGTAATTCAAATTAACACTTTTCATTGGTTTAACCCTTTGTATTCTAATGGATTCTTCCTTCTGGTTGATACAATAACTTGGGAAAGTCAATTAAACATAGCTGTACATATTGTGTATTTTACAGGGGTGCCTGTCAAATGTCTATAAGATTATGTATTTCTGTCCCTAAAGATTATTTTATCTTAGCAAACAGTGCAGACCCTGATGAAATGCTGCATTATCCCAGTTCACAAATACCCAGAATAAATAAGGGGTAAAGAGAGTTAGTTATTAAATAATAAAAACAGAAAAAAATAATTATTTTCACTATTTCTGATCAATACATGCTCTAGGTGCTTTAAAGTAACATCTACATGTAACCGAGACATGTCTTTAATGCACCTTAAACATGTTTTGTTAGGAAACTATTGAAATAGGTCAAAAATGCGCCCTGGCTTTGAGGTTATGACACTTTCTTCATGCTCAACTCAACTTAGTATGAAATTGATCATGCTCATAAATGTGAAATTTATCATGCTCATAAATGTCAAAATGCCAACAAGTGTTGGCATTTTAACATTTTTGAGCATGATAAATACAATATCTGAGGGTTATAAAGCAAAAAAATCTTTATTTTTCAGTATTTTAGTTTTTATTAGCAGTTAAAATTTCATGCTGTGGAGCTGAACATGAAAAAAGTTTTATAACCTTGGGGCCTAGTCTCTGATTCCAATTTATTTGCAATTTAATTGGCATTAATGGGTGTTTGAACTATCAGAGTTCAAATTATCAAGTTTTACTTTAAACAGTGCAGTTATATTTGGGGTCCATTCGAATGGACTGTGTTATAAAGGGACTGTATTATAAAGGGACAATTTTTCAAAGGAATGACCATTTCATGGTCATTTTCCTATAATACTTTTGTAAAGTTCTATGGTAGAAAAATTTGGAAGCCACAACATGACCATGCTATATCCAAGTCCATGTTATTATATGATCTGTTATAAAGGGACTGCATTCTACTATACTTTAACCCTTGTCTTGCTTAATAAATACATTCACATTCGGTTTTCAAGCCAGCTCAGTTGTGTGATATAAGTGGATTCTGAGGCTGCATGGAAACAGTGCAGATCCTTATCAGATGGCTTTGTCAGATCTGGATCTACATGTTTTATGATCGTGTTGGTAGGACAAAGGTTAAAAGCATTAGATTGTAAATGTTTTCACTAAAATAAGCTTGCCCATGAGATTTTGGTATTTATTAAATAGGTGATCAGAAATGAGTTTCATTTTTCATATGTTCCTGAAGTAAGCTTTGAACTGAAGACTTGATGTTCATAACTTCATGGACCTAAGGAAAATGAAATCCATCTCTTATATTTACAATTTGCATATATATAGAATTTATTTACACTTAAGCCTACAAAACAATTTTGTATTTAATGTTAAACTGTAATAACCATTTAGTTGGAGTATAAAATACCAGCTGAGCGCGAATGTGAGATGCTTGTTTTGCACTTTTGCACTTGTGAGCTGTCAATCACAACTTCAGTGTCACTAGTCAAAGCAAAATAAAACAAAAAGTAAGAAAGATATGTATTTGTATTGTCACTGTAGAGAATTTATTTATTTATTAACATTATTTTAAGAGGGTGCACAGTTAGCTTTATGGCAAGTCTATCTTGTGGCCCTTTATAAACATATATACAGCAATATACGTATGATACACAAAAAACAATATTTAAAAGATCAAAATGACAAATTTAATGTGGAAGACAAAAATGGATATGAGTTCATCCAGGCCCAAACACCAATGCAACACCATTGGGTCCAGGCTGAATGGGAATGGGAAACAATGGAAGGCAGCTGTTTTATGCTGTGTTACTTTGTTATCCATAAACAAAATAACTAATTGCCTGCAATTCACTTAATTTTTGTTTGCATATTTATAGATTTTCTGTTGAAAATAGTTGATTTTGAAAAAAAGACTCTGTACAGTTTGAAGAGAAATTATGGATTTTTATTTGACAATCAAAATTTACAGGAAGTTAATAAAATATTCAAAAGGACGACCTCCATTGGCTTATAAGATTTTAGGTTTTAGACTTAAATTGCAATAAGTTTCTTATTTTATTGTTAATTTTGATCAAATTTTCATAAAAATGTGTGCTCTGACAAAGATTTTTATTTTATGTACATTGTTATGAATATTGCTGTCCCTTTTAAGCTTAAGGGTACAAATATAGAACAACATGCAAGCTATGCTCTCGAGTAGTCTTGTGACGAGAGGATTTGCAAAAATTGTACTTGGTTCATTAGATCTGCATTAAAGTGGATTTAAAAGTTGTGCAATGGGACAAAAGATAGGATTACCACAAAAGAGAGAAAAAACTCTTTTACAAAGAAACTGAGAACCAACAATTTTTCTACGCAAAGTATGATTGCAAGTGCTCTGGATTACAAACCCGCTAATTTATCTTGCCATAATACAATGTATGCATATTTAGTCCTAGATTTTATAAAAAAGCACAATATAACATTTGTATAGGTAAATTTTGACCTTAGAAGGTCCAGACATTAAAAGAATCCATGGTGTAACATATGAAATGGAAATCTGGATAAGTTGACTTATTTCCTTCCAGTTCAGCAAGAACAGTAGTAATTTGGTTTAGAAATAGAAGATCTTACATGAGTGCTCATGTTTTATTGAATTTATTAAATGAGTTAGGGAAAAGAGATAAAATGTGAGGCTTGCCAAGCATTTTATTTCTTTTTCGCAGCAAGTTTAATAATGAATTCAATAACACTACTGCATAAACTCCCATTAAAATCCCATTAATGGCCCCCATTAAAATTTCCCATTAAAAATGGTCCTATTAATGGTCAATTTTAATGGTAAAATGCACTTTCAAAACTGAAAATCTGTCAAAATACCATTAACTCAAACCATTAATTGAAAAAAATAATGAGCATCATTTAAGCATTATTTTTAGTGTGTGAAAATTAATGGCCATTAAAACCTCCCATTAAAATTGTTGCTGGTTAATTTTAATGCCCATTAATATGGTCTATTTTTCATGGCCATGAAAATTTTGGCCATTATTAGAATCATTATTAATGTTTTTTTATTTTTAATGGCCATTATAACAGAAAATGTAACTACAAATTTATGGGCATTAATTACCCATTAGTATATTGGATAGAAAATAATGGGCATCATTCTTTTAAATCAACAGCATATTAATGGGCATTAAATGCATAATTTAATGGCCATTAGATAAGCATGACAAATTTCTAAAAAATATGTTAATGGTCATTAATTTTCTCTTATGCCCACTGCAATGTTTTCAAGATTCTATTTCTTGTGCTGCTTCCTGTTTCTCATTTAGAAGCAGGAAAGACAAGCAAGAATCTTGCTGGACTTTGGTTTATGTCCCCTGTCATCTTAAGAGATAAACAGGCCAATTAACAAGTTAATGTTACCTTTTTATTTCTGAATCCTTCTATATATTGATGAAAATATAATTACCATTGGTGAATGCAACACATATACATTTTGATAAATTTAGGGCACAACCTTGCTGTATGTTAATAATAGAGATCAGAAATTCTGATAAATTAATAAATATAATATTTCAGAAAAAATATAAGTCTTAAATCATTTTTGTATATCATATTAATCTTTTGTGAAAAAATAAGATTTTTCAAGGGGAGCTACTCTAATTTGCAACTCTTGTTTAAGTGATTTTAATGGCCATTAAATGTGTTTATTAGAATTATTGCATGTTTTGATCATTTTTCTCAGTCAGAAAGTAAAACAAAATTTTTTATTAAGATAATTGTAAAAATAAAGTATGGTATTTTCACGATTTTAGAGACATCTTTAAACATTAAATTGTGTACTTCTCATTATAATTGTCAATTTCTATCCCATTGTTACATATAGCATTTACCTGTTGGTATGTTGTTTTTTTTGAAAACTAAATTCATCTGGATATTCGGTTTTGTGACATAAAAACATAGTTTGAAACGTTATGAAATTTGTTAAAGGGGATGATAATGATACAGCATATATCCAATAAGTAAAGTCTAAGACATGATCAAATGGCTTTACACATTAGGCACACCAACAGTCTTAATGAAGCCTTATCAAGAGCGTTTAGAATAAAGTCTTTTTTTCTTTCTGATTCTATTGAGAAATGTTGCATTCTTTTACATGGAAATGAATTTTGAGTGTAAATGTTATTGGCCAAGTTGAATCCTTCTTAGGACACAGTCACATATAAAGAAAACCATATTAATTCAAAACTAATGGCCATTAATAAATAGTTTGGATAAATAATTGGCATGAAATTAGATTAGATCCATTAGATGCAACTTTAATGGCCATTAAATCCTGCTCAAAACTCATTTAGGCTAAATTAATGGCTTTGGATTTTGTATTTTCTTCAAAAATACACTAACTCTTTTTATTACTTCTCTTCTTTGTTCAGACTTTTAGGCATGGTGGTCGAAGCCTGCTAACCAAGTAGTGCTTAAATTTATGGGATGCCTGACTGAAAATTTCAATCGCCATACTACTCGCACCTCCCATGGTGATTGTGCTTGTACTCAGAAGCAGTAATACACATGTTGTTGATGGACAAGCAGGGTTTGGTAGCATACATAACTTAGAATTATAGAACTGTTTGGAATGTTAAATTATGCACAAAATTTCTACAAATGCAAGATCCATAGAATACATGTTTGTGCTACAAGTTTAAAATTGATTACCAATTGATTACCAGTGTACCTCATTAAAACTCCCCTCACTGTATCACGGATTTCATTATTTCAATAAAGCATGGTCATGGCTCCCAAATGCATGTTTTCCTATATCCTATGTATTCTTGCAGTTGCTAAATCCTGTTTCCAGGCTCTAGCTATGCTTGGTAGGAGAGCAGATTGGTTTGTGTCTGAAAAGGTAACAAAGGCCCACAATCTCCTTGATAAGCTTTAAAATTTCCTGGATAAATGCTGGAGAAATTTCTCCAGCATTTCTCCAGGATATGTTATGATTTTCGATGAAATTAATAGTTTGCCTTTAAAACTCATTTTCCTACAGTATTTCTCGAGGTAATTTTCTTTGTCTTCCTGAAATTTCAGTTTAATCACACAGGCAATTTCTTCATGAAACAAGAAATGTGGCGATTTTAATTTACAAGCACTGAATGGTGGAGCTCTTCATTACACAAACATACCTATGGATGCAATGTGCAGCAAGTTTTGAAGGCTGTAAAATGATAATGTTAAAAACTAACCTTTACATGAGTGTACAAATAATGGACAATATCAAATACTCTGATGATCTTTTTATTGATGGCCATTATTAAAAAATTAATGGGTTAAGATGTTCAGTCCCAAAAATTAATGGCCATGAAAATATTGATCTCCCAACTTCAGTAATTTAAAATTCATAAACACATCTTTCATGGCCATTATTAGACATGTAATGGGGTTTTCATGGCAATTAGTTTTTGTAATGGCCATTAATACTGCAAATTCATGGGCATTAAATCACCATAAAACAGAAAATAATGGCCCATAAAATTTTAATGGTCATCATTTCATACCAAGGGTAAAAATTAATGGTATTTTAATGATCATACTTGCTCTTGAATTAAATTAATGGCCATAACCACTTAAATAATGTCACATTGTTTCGTATAAATATTGGTTCCCGATATTTCACTGCTTTCTAATGCTAATAAATTGCATATTTATATATTTAATGGCCATTAAAATATCAAACATGCAAATTTAAAACTTTTTAATGCCATCAATAGACACGAAAGGTTTTAATGGTCATTACTTTTTGTAATCGCCATTACAGAATGCAAATTCATGGGCATTAAAACATCACAAAACGAAAATTAATGGACCATTATTTTTTTTAATGGTCATTAATAATACAGAAGGTGTAAATTAATCAAAAATTAATGATTTTACTTGCTCTTTAATGGCCGTTACCGCTGAATTAAGGGCCATTATAATGAATATTAATGACCGAACACACAAAACCATCAATTTTAAGAAACGAAAAGTAATGGATGATTTTAACAGGAATTTGATTATTAATGGCATTTTTATGGACTTTTAACGGAATTTAATGGGTTTTATGTGCAGTAGTGTAATACAATAGCACAAATGTTAGATTCTTTTTATCATTTGACATTAAGATTATTCTGAAATCTCATTTCTGCTGTAAAAGCGTTATTTTATCGTTATGTATGCAACCTTGTTATTAACGTCATTACATTTCCAGAAAATCTGTAAATAGATTTTATTGCGTGGCGTTATATAATTCACAGACACAACGTCATATGTTAAATAACCATTACAATCTGAGTAATCCTTTAATTTGCTACTAAGTGTATTTGCTTATCTTCGATCCATCTTGGTCCTAGGTCATAAAACTTTTGTTTATTCTCAACTCAACTGAGCATGAAATTTATTCTGCTTATAAATGTTGAAATGCCAACAATTGTTGGCATTTTAACATTTATTAGCAAGATAAATACAACATCTGAGTGTTTTAAGCAGAAAAAGATTGTTATTTTTCAGTATTTTACTTTCTATGAGCTGTTGAAATTTCATGTTCAGCTGAGTTAAGCATGAAAAAAGTTTTATAACCTTGGGGCCTGAGGTCAAAATTAACCTATAACTGTATTGATATTGTTCCAGCAGATATAGTTTTGAATTTAATATATCATGTTCTATAAACATTTTGTTTGAGTTGAATTTTCAAGATGGATTTTTGTTTCTGTTATATTTTAATGATAATAAAATTAATATTCAGAATAAACCATGTTTTTTGTATCTATGCTGGAAATACTCATTCTGAGTATAACAAACATCGACAAGTTGATGTCAAACCTGAAAGATCATTAAAGGTAATATTGCACATTAATATGTGGTTTCATATGTGGTCAATAGTTGTAATTTTACATTAAATGTACATGTACTTTAATTCCTTGAAAAGAAGAATTAATCCTTATCCCGCCACTAATTTTGTCCTGAAAATGTTTTCTGCTTTTCATCTCTGCTGCTTATATTCAAGTGTACTTCCTACTAGATTATTTCACGGAAGCAAACAATATGAACCCTGACCAGACTGCTCACAAGTGAGCAGCCTGATCTGGGTCCATATTGTTTGCAGTATAGTCAACCTAAAACATAAGCCGATGAGAGGAGCAGACGACAAATGTCATCATCGGGTGTCATCATCAGCCCACCAGTCTATGGCATTTTGCTGGTGGGTCGATGGTGGCCCGCTTAGAATATTGTTTCGCACCCCCTCTCCCCTTTGTAAAATATGATGACTAAGCCCCCTCCTGACAAACCTTTTTGGATCCGCGCCTGAGACTGCTGTTATGGTGGTCATCTGGCTGAGAAAGAAAAGCTAATTGCTTTGCTTATCATGTTCTTGATTGTGTGTTTTATGGGTTGGTATTTGTTCTAGTGGTCCTATCTATATCTATTTGATCTACAACGGTAGCATTTCATGGTCATATTCATATGCTTTTAGCTCTACCCAACAGTAGACCTTATCCTATCTCAAGTGGAGTATCCCACGTCGGTCCATATGTAAGATTTTCTTGTTTTCACATCTAATCAGAGACCCCTGGGCTGAACATTTCTCAGATGTCCCCCTGATGGTCTACATGTAGTTGGGCAACTATGATTTTGGTTCCATTCGTCAACAAATGTGGCCTTTGCTGGTAATCTTTGATTTTATTCGCTATCACATATTTGAACTCTCTTTTTGTCAGTCTTTTTAGCTCACCTGAGCATGATGTCCTGAAAGATTATCTTTTGTGATTATAGGCTTTGTACTGCCTCTATCATGTGATGTGCGTCAACTTTTTTAAGCATAGAACAAAATAGCCAACATGCAGAGCTAAATATAAACATTAAGCTTCATCTTTCCCAGTTCAGTGATTTATAAACGTGCATAAATCAATTTTAAAAAGTACACAAGCTACTCTAAAAGAGTTATGAGACATGATTATTGACAAAGTTAAAAAAGGAAAGAACCACATAAAATTCAAAATAATTTCACACAAATGCTCCCAATAACTCTAATAATAATCATTGTTGAAGTCACTTACATATGACCATACTCTTACAAAACCAATAAGCTCCGAAATATATACACCATAAGAAGGGGAGCGAGAACTCCATTCAAATATGGGAACGTAACAATTTCAAAATTAAAAAATCTAGTACTAGGCCATTAGGGTTTTTTGCTCCCCCCTCCCAGCGGCAATTTTGTAGACCATGTTTTTCATAAAGCGTATCATCTAACCAGCTTTTTGAAATATGTTAGCCCTCTGTCGGCTAGGGCATTTGGGTGTTACAGCGTGTTAATTACGTTACCCCTCATTTTTTTAAAAAAACAAAAATATGAAATTAAGGCTGTTAAGGTAGCACTTGAACAATTCAAATTGGCTAAATAGTCATGTAATATACAAGAACAGTTAATTCCCTGCAGATATTGATGTTTGTCAAAGTTATTTAGGCCAATTATGGTGTCATTTACATTACATTTTCAACTACACCCTATAAAATCATTGAAATTTTGTTAAATAGTTTCATTTGAATTTTCTCAATATGTATTTTAGATTAGAATAACATGTTTCTGAAAAACAATTTACTGACCATTCCAAAACTGCAAACAGCTTGCTTCTATCACAAAAACACTAAGAGTAATAAGCTGTTGAATATGACAACCCTGAAGAAAACGCTATGTAAGGTAAAACTTTCATTTTAAAAGACAGCATGCAATCCTATCTGTATGCTTTTAAGCACCATATATGAGCATTCTATTGATAAGCAAGACTGACAGGGGATATTAAACATTGTTTCTGGTGTAAAATATCATTTTGATGTTTGCCAATATGTAATGTATGTTACAAACTTTAAGGCATTCTATATATTGCTTAATACCATAAATGATACACCATAGGGTATTTTATTTTATTTCTAAATTTTTGTGTTTAATAGATATAAAGCTGATATAAAGCTGATAATTTGCCTGAAATGGTATTTATCAGCTCGTATTAAGAGACTATGTAAAATTGTCAAAGCATATTTACTTTTGTGAAATAATTTATTTTTGAACTTTTTAAAACAACAAAATATTTTTACCAATTTGGCAAAATTTATAGCTTTTAAACTTCATTAACAAAGAATATTAGAGATTTTGCCCCCCTAGACCCAAGATGCCCTTTGGACAACGACATGTCGCTATAAACATTTACAACATACGTCAAGGGCATCTTGGGTCTAGGGGGGCAAAGCATCTAAAAATAAACTGAAAGAGACCAGTTTCATCTTTCCAATGACAAACGTCACAATTTTAGGTGTATTTCGTACGCATGCGCAGAAGGAATAGGGTAAGGTTTTGGAAATGAAGAGCACTTATATCCTTTACTTTTTAGCACTTTATTTTTTTAAATTCGCAATGCATTTGCTGAAAATCTGGTCTAAACGGCGCCCAGTATAAAAGCGTTAAATGAGGGGTGGGGGTAGAAAGTGCCCGTTTACACGGTATTGTAAATGGTGAATCGCTTTGAAACGAATTTTGTTGCCTACTATGCATATTTTACTGCCAAACTACACCAATTTTAAAAACATTAGTGCAATTTGAAAATTTGGTGTTTGTAATCATGTCAACTAGGGAAAATATACGCCTTATCGCTAGAAGTTCTTATGCATTTAGATGAAAAAATGATAACTGACTTTATTTAATGTAATATATAAAGTGCTCAAATGAAGATTTGACCAACACGTGAGATTTTGGTACTAACACATGTTGGCAAAAGCCAGCATTAATTGTCCATGCTGAAGCAGTGGAGCCAGCTGTCTTAATTCTGGTCCACAACTATACTTAGTGTATGCAGGCAGCAAAGGCTCTAGTGAGTCAACACATTTACACAGGCTAACATTAGCCTTCATCTCTTGAATCTGTGATAAGTATTTATGTGCTGGCTAATTTGATTTATTCTTTGCGTTACTGGTTCTAATATATTTAGCTTGATTTGAATTAGGCAAATGATTAGTAGGATGTAATTTTGTAACCATGATCAGCATTTTCTTTTGGCATGCTACCTACGAATAAAACAAAATTTCACTGTTAGACTAAGTAAAATTGACAGAAATAACTCAAAGCAAAATTACCAATGAATTAAATATTGAAGTCCATTCATTTAGTCATGTGTACAATACAATACTAACAATGCAAGGGAGCTTTTCTATGTTTTATCTTTTTTAAATATATGACTAGCAAAGAACCTTTAGAATAAAACTTATTCTGTCTTGTTTTATAACATCACAAAATTGTATAATCAGGTGAAACAGAAGACAAGTGTTATATTCTCCTAAAATATTCTTGTTATGCATGTTACCGAGATAAAGTGCATACTAGACATGCTTTAGATATACAAAGAGATTCATTACTATAGGGGATATAACCAATGGTGTTGCATAGTAGGTGCCATTTATGGGTCAGAAATCACTATGATTAAAAAACCTTTAGTTTTTGTTCAAAGGATAAACACCTGTTTTAATTCTTCATTTCTCGATTTTGACCATGCTTAAAATAACTTACAATTTTAAAAATTGTGAGGTAGCTTTCTTCGTTGATTGTTATTAATATAGTCATTGTAATCAATAGCTGATAAGCTATATATGTATTTCGTTGGCTTACATAATGGTCAATAGATCTTACTAAACTACTACATGCTTAATATCATGTTTCATCTCAATTGAACTGTAGACAGAGAGGAAAAATGTCTTGCATATACAAAAATAAGTAAACACATAAAAGTGTAAGACAGATAAATGATATTATTTAAGCGTTTAAGAAACATAATTTGATCATTGAATTCAGCATTTTCTGTAAGTGATATTTACATATTCGATAAAACACTCTTAATTGAAATGGCATTTTTATGTACTTTGAGTTCAAGTTTCTTCCTTTTCATCACCCATGCTTTTGTCAGAGTTTAATCCTACTTAAATTTTATGTTAAAAAAGACAATATTTATTGTTTCTCTCATTTCAGTGAGCCCTCAAATGGCAATAATCTACATCCTCTAGCAGTTTAACCTCATATGATGCTAATATTGCACTAAAATAATGTATTTAAAGAAATGAAACGTATGTAACAGTAATAGAAGGTGCCTAAATTTGTCTAACGTATAATGCTAGTCATTCAATTTCAATTACAAGATAATATTAATATGGATTTCTTATTATTTTAGGGTAACGTATTAAACTCTGCTTTGGCAGGCTAAAGCCCCAACCCATAAAGATGTAGCATGCATTATTTTGTGGCTTATGTAATGTGGTTTTAGAGAATTATAGTGTATAAAACTCCCCCTCAGATATATTTTGGCAGTTCATGGTCTAGTTGTAGCACAGCACTAAATAGTAGTATATTTGAAAGTAAGTAACGTATATAACTACAATATAATAGGCGTAGGTTGTTATTAATCCTACTAGCTGTTTGCTGCGTTTAATTAAGTGATTTTAAGGCCATCAGCATGTCGATGAATAAGTTTGTATTTGCATAAATAATAATAATAATAATAATAATAGGATTGGAAGCTGTTATAGGGTAACGTAGTTGATATGGCTGTAACACGGTAACGCCCCATATGCCAGAGGGCTAACATGTGTCATTTTGCGTCATATATAGTGTAGATTTAGAAAATCATAGTGTACAAAATTCCCCCTGGGGTGAGGGGGTCTATAAGCAGCTCATGGTCTATATATAGTAAATTTTAGAGGAAACTATGCCATTTGTTATGGACAAGTCCAGTTCCGAATAGGGGGCTTCAGTGTCAAAATATTTGCTTTATTCACTGAGGGTATGTGGTATACACTGAAGGACTTTAAAACGCAAAAATCGAAATTCGTAATATTTATTAACTTTTAATGTATCAATTTTATTGAGATTTGGCAAAAATGAGCATCAATATGTCATCAAAACATGTCTTAAATTCTATGCCAAAATAATAAATGATATTAGAGCAATAGTCTGTCAAATAGCAATACCCTCAGATTCTGAAGTTGCAATTTGAAATTTGTCTAGAAATTGGACACGATTTTAAGTTATTGTGATAAATTATTTTTTATTAAAAATCAGAGACAAATTACCCTTTGGAGCGCTACTATTAGTCTGGTACTGACAGTAGCCAGCCGGAACGGATATCGTCGATGTAGATATCGTCGATACACAATCAACATAAGTTGCCGGCTTAACGCCGGTCGCCATTCTTGGTTGACCAGACCTGCGTCGATCTTTAGCCTGGTAACGATCTCTGAGGCGCTATATAGTTGACGGATGGCAATTATTATATCTGGCAACACCAGAAACATGCATCCCAGCTTTTAACATTCCAATTGCGCCAGATCATTCATGTTCAGACAAACGTGGCATGAATATTAAAGCTATAAAACTAAAGCCGTTGTGTTTTTATACATGTATACTTGCAAGCAACATGGGAAATGATAAAATGTTTTGCTTCATTAATTCGTGGGGACGCCACGTGCAAATAGTAAACCAGTGATGTGTAGCTGGTGGTGGCCAGTGTCTTTAAAAACACCGGTGTTGGGTAACAGATAGAAGCAGAGTGTCGTTACTATCCGTTTTTATCTGTTATAGAAGAAGGCTAAAAATGTAATGGATGCAAAAAAATAATAATTTTCATTTTTTGCGTTTTAAAGTCCTTCAGTGTATATCTGACTTACTATTTGTTCAAAATAGGGAATAGTCAATAAGATAAGATAAGCTTTATTTTGAGTCGGCAAGACCAGTGACCTAAATAATATAATATAGGTCACTGGCAAGACATTATAACAGCATAACATAAGCTCTTTATGAGTAAGTATATGTTGTAAGTCATATAGGAGAGTCTGGATGAGGTATAATGATTAGTGAATAATGGCCCTTTTTTATAATGAATAGTGAATAATGTGCCAAAAAAGTAATGAATAGTGAATAATGAGGGCCTAAAAATAATGAATAATCCTATTTTTTTTTAATGAATTGGAGAAAAAATTAATGAATAGTGAATAATCAGATTTCTTTGCCATCTTTCTCACTTGTAATGATTTATTGGTCTAATTTTAATGAATAACCCAAAATTTTAATGAGACGAATAATGGGCTAAATTTTTAACGAATAGTGAATATCAGACCCCCCCCCCCCCATCCAGACCCTCATATAGATATCTGAAAGTAGAGTTGAAAGCCGCAATAACATCAGCCTTTCTCAGTTTCTCTCATAACAAAACGAAAACCAAAAGCAAGTGAGTATGACAAGGAACTTCCACAATCACAGACCAAAGACCAACCCCACGGTAACGCGAAGAAGAGACAGAGAACTCTAACAGCCACACGACAGCAAAAACACAAACAACCAGACCTCTCTTCCTCAGCGAGATGCAGCAAGAGGAACACCATTGGAATACATACACTCTGTCTATACAAGTTGGTTAACATAATAAATATTATCCAAGGGGTAATGGAGAGCGCCACAAACATTCTGACATGACCGCCTCGATTGCTCGGTAGAGCGTCTGCTTTCGGTGCAGGGTTCGAATCCGGCGGCCGCGCCATACCAAAAGTGTAAAAATGGTACTAGCACGCTCGCATAAAAAGGGGGTTCATCATCAGCATCTTCAGTAATTGCCTCCCTCAATAATTGAGTGTTCTCGCAATATGATAGTTGGTGCGCACGCGCCACGGAAAAAAGGGTTAAAACAGCAGATAAAAAGGTTAAAAACAAGGTGTTGCATTCAGAAAGTGTGTGCGACCAGCAGGATCTGGAAGGCTGCTCACAGCAGTCTGAGGGAGTTGGTTCCACAAGGCGACAGTTCTTGGGAAGAAACTTTGTTGGTAGATGGTATTGGACGTCCGAATCTGGTGGAAGCGAGAGTCATGCTAGTCGAAGGAGTCAGGTATGGCTCTACTGGAATGTCGACTAGACCATGTACAATACGGAACATCATATTGAGTCTTGCAAAATCTCTGCGCTTTTGTATAGTGTCCCAGGCAAGGTTGAACTAGGAAGAAAGAGTAAGGCCGGTAAGTATCTGTTAAAGATAGTGTTATGTTACAGACACAGGCACATTGTCTGCTTCATTATAGGCGTCGTTATTTTCATTTTTATCTTTATCTTTATCTACATGATCACAGATTATATCTCTGGTTGTCCAGACGTTAAGAAAGCGAGTTTCTCATTACACGCCAAATATATAAAAAAAGTCTGTTCAATTTATTCAGTAAGTTTTCTTCGATTAGATAACATGTATGAGGCAATGTAGTATAGAGAGTAATCTATATCATATGTAAACACACTAGAGCATTGCCTGGTACCTTCGTTTTAACCTACACAACATACACAATCATTGAGCTAAATATTATAGAGGAGTTTGTGATACGAGCGTTTAGACATAGTTTAAGTATCCTTGACCTTTGACTCCCTCCAACGTCATATCCATATACCTTAAATTACCTTTGTTGTTACTAGATGCGATAAGCAACCATTGTATCAAATATGAACACCCTCGATGGAATTCATGTGACGAGCCTGAGACAGGTTTAAAGTATACATGTATGTGACCTTGACCTTTGACTCCAATGTCATATCAGTAGTCTGAAACCTTCGTTGTAATTTGCACAACATAAACAATCATTGTGCTAAATATGAACACCCGCTCCTTCAAAAAGTGTAGGAAGAGTTTGTATTACAAGCTGCAGGACAGATTTTAAGTATATTTGACCTTTACCTGTGACACCAAGGTCATATCCATATTTCGAGATTCGTTGTCATTTACACACCATAGCCAATCAATGTGCCAAATATGAACACAAAAAACCTTGACCTTGATAATCTTTGACTACAACGTATATTTTGAGACCTTACTTTAGTTGTGATCTATCTATCTATCTATCTATCGATCTATCGATCTATCGATCTATCTATCTATCTATCTATCTATCTATCTATCTCTTCCTACGGGCTCAATCAAATTTTGATCATTACGCTAGGGAGTGCGAATTTGGAATATTGAAGAAAAAAACAACAAAACAAAACAAAAAACAAAAACAAAACAAAAAAAAAAAACAAGAAAAATCTTTCGGCTGTGTTTTTGACTAAATGATGAGTGCCCTAAACTCCTCAGTAGTCTGGGAATTGACCACCGAAGGAGAAAGACTATTCCACTGAGGTATAGTCCCGGGAAAAAAGAATTCTTCACGGCATCACTCTATGTCTGGTATCTACAATATTGGGCGCTGTGTGATGACCTGGTAGATTTCAATCTGTGAGCAGGGGTCAGGTACTTGTCTTTTTCTATAGACACAGCACCAGAATGTATCTTATGAAAGAGAAGCAGGGAGGACCGATCCTTACGGACCTCAAGAGATGGCCACTCAAGCTCATCAAGCCTCTCGCCGACACTACATGTGTTTCGCCATCTCCTGCAGGTCCAACGGGCGGCTGTCCTCTGAACTTTCTCTACCTGATTAATCTGAAGTTTTGAGTAAGGGCTCCAAATGGGTGCTGCATACTCTAGTTTAGGCCGAACCAAAGTTTTGTATGTAACGTCCTTAGTACACCTAGGTACAAAAGACAAATTCTTGCGAAGGAAACCAAGTGTCTTAGTTGCTTTGGAAGTGTTGACCCCAATCCATATTATCAGAGATGGTTATACCAAGGTATTTTGCTGACTGAACGTTTTCCAAAGTTTGGTTGTAAAGTGAATAATCAAAGAGAATCAGTTTGTGATGCTGATGCCGAGTCACTCTCTTAGAGTGACATTTGGCCACATTGAACTTAATTTGCCAATCGGCTTCCCATTGTCCTAAGCTAGTGAGGTCTTCCTGTAGGATAAAACAGTCCTGAATCGAAAATATGTTTCTATACAGGACACAGTCGTCGCGAACAGGCGAACAGAAGACCTGATGTTATCCGGTAGGCCATTTATAAAAATAAGGAACAGGATCGGTCCTAAAACTGATCCTTGGGGTACACCGTATAACACTGGGGCTGGATCTGAGGCTTGACCATCTAATACTACCTGTTGATTGCGCCCATAGAGCCATGAGCTGATCCACTTGTGGGTGGACCCTCTTATCCCATAATAGTCCAATTTGTGTAATAGCCTCCTGTGTGGTACCTTGTCAAAGGCCTTTGCGAAATCCATTATGATCAAATCTGTCTGCTTGTGTCCACGATTTACAGCCCCATCCAGGTTTCTGATGATATCGTACACAAACTGGACCAACTGGGCCTCGCAGGACCTCTGACTTCGGAAATCATGCTGACAGTCAGCAAGTATGATATCTAAGGCTAAGTGCTTGTTGATGTTACTGACTAATATATGCTCTAGAGTTTTGCAGCAGATGCATGTGAGCGACACCGGTCTATAATTAGCAGCATCATATTTTTCACCTTTTTTAAAGACCGGAGAAACATTAGCTTGTCGCCACTCATCTGGTACATCGCCCCGAGCTAAGGACTCACTAAAGATATGGTAAGTGCCAGTATTGGAGAGATCTCATTGCTACACTCTTTTAGCACTCTGGCATTCAGTCCATCTGGGGCAGGTGCTTTATGTACGTTTAGCCCGTCCAACAGCTTGGCGACCCCTTTCGGGTCAACTGTTATGTCCCCCATAGGGGAAAACGGACTAGCCCCTTTAGAGGATGGGTCAGAGTCGCCTTCGCGTGTGAAGGCTGATGGGAACTGCCTATTACATATATTGGCTTTTTCCTTTATATCTGTCTTAAGAATTTCGTTTTCTCTAAGTGATGTGATCCGAAACGCGCGTCTTTTTTAAGAGATTTAACAAATGATCAAATTTTTTTTTATCTTTTCAGGCTTAGGAGTATCGGGATCTGAGCTGTCGTTCTCAAACGTTATATATTGGAAAAGTATTTCCAATAGGCATCTCTCAATACCTTCTGTACATGTGCTCTGAACCGCTTGTAATGAATCTTGACATCAGGGTCCTTGGATTTACGAGCACGAAGGTAAAGCTTGTGTCTTTTCTTCACTAGTCGTTTGATCGTTACATCAATCCATGGCACAGAGTATTTTGTTTTGGTCATTTTCGATGGGATAAAGTTAAAACCTTTCAACATCAGCCTCTACAAAGCCTATTTTGAATTTGACCCACATGTCATTAACTGTAACTGACATTTGACTGTGGTCTTCAGAAAGGTATGCGTCCCTAAATTGGGTCATGTGGTCTTTAAGTCCGACCATATCTGCACGTTTATAGAGATAGATCTTTCTTGGTGCCTGTTTTATCCTTTTGGCCTTAATGTCATACTATACGTACACAATGTCGTGATCAGCTTTGGCGATCGAGGGCATCCCCTTGACTCTATTCAAAGGAGATGGGAAATTTGTAAAGAGCAGGTCAAGAGTTTTATCATTGCGCGTTGGTATATCTACGACTTGAGTAAGACAGTGCTCCCCTACAATATCCAAAAGTTGTTGCTGAAACTGCTTTTTTGTATCCCCTGAGGTACTTGCATGTGACTACACTCTATATCACCGCAATTAAAATCTCCACCAACCAGAACATGTCAGAAGCCGCCGTGGTGTAGGGGATAAACCTATGTCTTGTAAACCAGGAGTCGCAGGTTCGATTCCCGGTTTCTCCCAGTCTGTCGGATGAGACTTTAAGCCGTTGCCCCGTCTTCTGAGACGCTTTAAAACCAGAACCACTGCCGGTTGAACCTTCGGGAGTTCCTGGACATAGAACCACAAAAAGCATAAACACACCTGGCCAGTACTGGTACAGCCAAGGAACACGGCCACAAACAACGAGCATGTGAATTTCTGTTAGATATAATCCGTGATAAAGATGAATTAAACTCCTCAAAGTAATCGTTATCAATCTTGTCAGTGGGCCGATAAAAAGAACCAAGGTATAAAGTCCTGCATCCAATAATGTTCATCTTACACCAAACTATTTCACAGTTGGTGTCCAGTTCCGGAGTTTCAGTACAGAGCAAGTCACGCTTGAAAGCAATAAAGACACCACCATGGGCATCACTTGCTCTGTTTTTCCGAACTGCATCAAAAGACTCTGGGAAAATTTCTAAGTTTTTGGTATCAGGGGTTAACCAGGACTAACATGTGATAGGTAACCATTGTGTCAAATATGAACACCCTCGATTTGTCCTCGAAGCAATATACACGGAGAGGAAACTCCCATACATTTAGGGGAAATTTTTACCTACGCATTATCGAGTAGAAAATCCAGAGAAGTGCTGGCTAAAATTCGATACTTAACCGATCGTAATAAAAGAAATTGATAAATGTGTGTATCAAACGTTTTTGTTTTAGTTCTGACATCTTCGGACATCAAATAAAAGCAAAACAAAGAATGTTACTGTAATGTTCTTATTTTTTTGCTTTAATTTGATACCTAACACGATAGGATTGCTGTAATGTTTGATGTTCGTGGGTTCAATGATAGTAAGACATGTTGGTTATACAGGCTGATCTTTATTGTTAGGAACTAACTAGCGGTCTGTCCCGCATGGTAAAGGGATGTAGACATATAGATTACTCATGAATACCAAGCTCCGCCTCTGGCATCTTTGGCATCGTTAGATTGGCTAATAGTAAATACTACACCTTTCTCTCTTTTGAAATTGAGCTCTCTGGCCTATCAATTTAACGGGCTATAGAACTTAATTTCTTTTGATAGCTTTTGATTAGAATGCTGAAAGTTACACCAAGATAAATGGTTCATGATTAAATGTCAATTAATTGCAGAGCTTCGAATTCACGGGTTCAAAACATAAATGTCAGAGAAAGTAAATAACACCGTCCGTAGTTCATGGTAACGTTGAAATATGATGAAGTACCGTTATTTACTTTTAAACAGTTCAATTTTTTCTCATAACACTGTCTGCCTTTTGTCTGAAAACACAGTTTGTTTAATAAACATAGTCGCCATATTTGGCTGGTCTCTTTATGACACTTCTGTCTCTCAAATAGTCCCTTTTCGATTCAGATTTTTTTTTAATCGTACCTGTTTTGTTTCTTGCAGTGAAGTACGGTCTTACATGACACACACTTCTGAAACGAATGTCGCCACTTTCTGATTGCAATTTTAATGAAGTGTTTTTCTGGCTAATAACTCTGTAGATTTTATTGTCCCAGATTTGGAGCAATTTTCCCTTGTCTTGTTTTAAAATGAGAACAGGTTGGCCCACAGAAAACTTTCTGTATGAAGTTGGTTTCGATTTATTTGCATGAAATTCGATTTTTGCCTTTTGCTGTTTATCCCGTGTCCTCAATTTCATGGGTACTTTGCAATTTCTCAAATCAGGAAGTTTTGTTTTTATGGGTCGATTTAGCAATAATTCGGCTGGACTGACATTCGTTGTCGTGTGATTTGTAGCTCTGTAATGTAATAGGGAGGTTTGAAGTTCGTTACGCCAATTTTTGTTTTCAGCGACAGCTGTTTTTATGCATTTCTTCAATGATCTGTTGAATCTCTCAATTTCCCCATTTTGTCTTGGGAAAAATGGAAGTGAATATGAATGTTTAATGCCATTTTGTTTGAAGAAAAATTCCATTTCTTCACTTACCATGTTTGGCGCATTATCTGAACGTATTTCTTCAGGAAAACCAAAGATTGAAAACCATTTCCGCAAGTGGTTTATGATTGATTGGCTTGTGGTTGATGTTAGAACTTCAACGAGCGGAAAGCGCGAGTAATAATCAATTACTCCTAGTAAGTAGTACTTGTTTTCAAATGGACCCGAAATGTCCATACTAAGTTGTTTCCACGGACCATCTGGTAGTTTTGTCATGACTACAGGTGGTTCGCGAGGAGGTATAGAAGTAACTTGGCACGCATGACAAGTTTTAATTAAGTCAAATACATCCTTGTCAATATTGGGCCACCATACCTTTTCTCGAAGTAGCTGTTTTGTTTTGACAATGCCCTGATGTGATTCATGTGCTAAATTAAGCACGCGTTTTTGTAATGCTGCAGGGATTATTAGTTTGTTTCCTTTGAGTATCATGCAATCTTTGACAGTTATAACTCATTTTTTGATTTGGCGATACGGCCTTAATTGTTCAGCCTTACCCCACCTGTTTGCTTGAATGCTTTTGATCATTTTATTGATCGTTTCGTCAGCCTCACATTCTTTCTGCAGTTCATCTAAGGTCAAAGCTATAGGTAAATTACTATGCACTATGCTGTTGACATAATGTTCGGTCAAATCGCATGTTGTGTTGTCTTCGCAATCGACTGGTGTGCGTGATAAAATATCAGAGATATTTTCTGATCCTTTCAGATATTTGACTGTGAATGTGTACTGTTGTAATTTTAACACAAAATTTTGAATTCTTGTCGGCGCTTGATGTACGCTGGTAAATATTCTTTCTAATGCTTTGTGGTCAGAGTACACTGTGAATTGCATACCGTAGATGTAAACATTAAAGCGCTGAATTGCGAAGAGCACAGCTAATGCTTCTCGTTCTGTTTGAGAATAACGTCTCTCTGTCGGCGTTAGAGTTCTGCTAGCATAAGCTACAGGTCTAAAATCTCCGATTGATTGCTTTTGGTTCAATATCGCACCTAACCCACACGGACTTGCGTCTACGATTAAATGAGTTTCTGCAGATGGATTATAGTATGCCATAACTTCTGCACTTATGAGACTCTGCTTTAGTTTGTCAAATGCATCCTGCGATTCTGTCGACCATTGCCATGGGACATTTTTACGCGTCAGTTTTCTCAGTGGTTCTGCGATCGTCGCGTAATTTTTATGCACTTAGAACAGAATGTTACTAAGCCTAGAAATGACAAGACTTCATTTGCATTTTTCGGAGGTGCTGCATCTCGGACAGCATGTATTTTGGACTCTGAAATCCTAATGCCCTCACTTGATAGAACATGTGACATGAAAATCAAAGATGACTTGTTGAACTCGCATTTGTCGCGGTTTAACGTCAAGTTCTTCTTACGCAATCTGGTTAGAACCATTTTAAGAACTTTGTCATGTTTTTCTTTGTTATCTGCGTAAATAATTATGTCATCTACAATGTTTTTGCAGTTGGGAATATCTTGCAAGATTTGTTGTATGATGCGTTGAAATATTTCTGAAGCAGATGTGATTCCGTAATTCAAACGTTTATACCTATAAAGGCCTTTGTGACATACAAATGTCGTGATGTAGCGACTTGATTTGCAAAGCTCTATTTGGTGAAATGCTTCTCGGAGGTCCAATCGTGTAAACACACTGGCCCCATTCATTTGTTGCAAAGTTTCCTCAATATTCGGCATTGGGAATCTTTCTCGCATGATTGCATTGTTAGCTTGTTGCATGTCTATTGCAAGCCTTACTTTGTTGTTTGGTTTCGGTACCGCTACGACGACTACCCATGGAGTTGGTCCTGATATTTTCTCAATTATGTCATTTTTCTCAAGTTCTTTCATTTTGTCTTCGACTAAGCTTCTCATTTTGAAAGGTATTTGTCGCAATGGTTGTGCTACAGGAGGTATTGTTTTGTCAATATGCAGATCGAGCTGAAATTCTTTTAGTTTTCCAGTGCCCTGAAATCTGTCCTCAAATGACTTTATAATTGTGTCAGTGTTTTCCTGCGCAAGAGAATGTACCTTACCGATGTGCAATAGTCCTAGATCAGTTGCTGTTTTCCTACCGATTATTGGTTTGCCTTTTGATTTTAATACTTGAAAATCAACAATATGTGCTGATTCTGCGATTTGTAGTTTAAGCTTTGTTTGCCCTAGCATTTCTAAGGGTGTGTTACTGCCATAAGGATAAATCTTGGAAAATGATTTTGACAGTCGGCTTTCTGTGGATTTAACCTGTTCATCAAATCATTATCAATTACATTTGTAGATGCCCCACTATCAATCAAAAATTTGGTTTGCTCTCTAAAGATAACTCTAAAGTGGCGTCATTCTTACCTGCTAAAACAAATATTTCCTCACTATAATTATCCAAAAGAACATGCACCTTTTTATCCTTTGATTTGCACATTTTCGCGAAATGTCGTTTCCCACCACATGCGTAACATGTAGCGTCTTTTGTCTTTTCACATGATCGTCCGTAGTGTCCACTGCCACCACAACGATAACAAATCGCCGTCGACTCTTGTGGTCGCCTGTCCGGTTGTTTGCTTCTCTGCCTAGGAGGTCTAGAAGTTCGCTGGTACGTCTTAGGTCGAGCCCCTTGGTTCGTACTGCGGCTTGGTTGCTTACGTTGCACCCTGTTGACTTCTTCGTTTATGTGTTCATCGACTTGCGGTTCCATACGCTTTGCGTGTGTTTCACTGAGTTCGTATGTCCTAGCAATTGTTTTCACTTTGTCTAGCGTCAAAGTCTCTTCTTCAAGTAGTTTTTTTCTTAATTTTGTTGAACAGCAAGAATTAACTACCTGATCTCTGATCATCTCATTTTTGCCGGTGAATTCACACGAAATAGCTAATTTGGATAGCCTGACAACGTAGTTGTCGATTGTTTCATCCGCTGACTGCTTACTCTTGTGAAAAACGTGACGTTCGTACGAAATTTTTTTCTTTGGTTCAAAATACGCAGATAATTTTGTCACTGCTTCCTCGTACGTCGTACCTTGATCTTCAAAGGTTTCAAATATGTCTTGCACTTCTGATCCAGATATATGCAATAATAACGCACGTTTCTGCTCATCTTTCGTTATGTTGGCAGCTTTCACATAATAATCGAAACGTTTTAGATACTGCTCCCATGCTTTATTCAAGTTCGTTTGTTCCCCTGTCACCTTGAATTTCCGGCCCTGGGCTTGAAATATCCAGCTTAGCAGCCATTGTTTTAGTTTGTTTTTTACGGAATTTAATCCACACCGAATTTAATCCTTTGTTTTTTGTTTTTGTTTTAAGTAGCACTTATGCACGGAGTTTAGTCCATTGTTTTGAATAGTTAGTATACACTTACTATCCCATTTTCGTCGCCATTGTAATGTTTGATGTTCGTGGGTTCAATGATAGTAAGACATGTTGGTTATACAGGCTGATCTTTATTGTTAGGAACTAACTAGCGGTCTGTCCCGCATGGTAAAGGGATGTAGACATATAGATTACTCATGAATACCAAGCTCCGCCTCTGGCATCTTTGGCATCGTTAGATTGGCTAATAGTAAATACTACAATTGCTTTAAAAAACATAATATTGAGAACACTATACCACAGCTCGAAGCCAATATTTGTATTTGTTTTCATTTGTTGTTCTTTTCAAAGAATTTTGTTCTCTTTATCCGTAGTTCATGATAATGCTGATCAAAGAAACATTGTGTATTATGCTTCGAGATCAGTCAAAAAATGAAAGATCGACGAAATCGTGTTACATCTATGTATCTTCTGTTACTCAGGCGATCATATATGATCATTATCTGAGGTGAGTGTTTGACTTTTGAAAAAAAAACCCCATAAAAACTAACTTCTGGCTGAGTCAATTTAATGAGTGTCCTGAACTCCTCTGTGGTCTCAGCTGCGACCACAGATGGAGCCAGACTATTCCAATGTGGAATAGTCCCTGGGGAAAAAGAATACTTCAGGGCATCACTATAAGTATGGGGCCTGTAATACTGTGAGTTGTGTGATGACTTGGTAGATCTTGTACTCTGAGACGGGATCAAGTACTTGCCTTTATCAATATCAATGAATCTTGTGGAAGAAAAGCGTGTTATGAGCCATAAGACATATGTGACCCGTCACACGAAAAGGGACGAGTTGGGTGTCATATAGTGAAATTCACTTTTTCCGCTTTTTGAATAGAGAATTTTATGACGAATCAAGAAATATTAACATGTTGGTGGGTTCTTGATCATTTTGGGTCTCAAAATGTCCAAAGAAGATGGGTACCGCCCTGAAGCGTCACAAACTTTCTATTGACGTTATTGTAACGTTACATGTACATCATAAAATCCAGCAGATTAACACGCGTTATAAAATATTGCAAAAGGACGTTACAATGTATTTGTTGTAATCAATTTTCTTTTCTCTTTTTCTATTTATTATTCCTCTCATTCTTCCTCCTCTACATCTTCTTCTTTCGCACCAGATATTTTTTTCTAGCCTTCAACTACACTATATATATAATAGTTTCAACACTTAGTCAACTTAAAAACAAACGAAACACTTCACAATGACATATTTCATTTGTTGTTTAAAAATTATTTTCCTCGCTGTTAAAGAATCAAACTTGATAAAAAGGATACCATTGGAAAGGAAATTGAAAAACGCAATAAACGAAATTTATTCATTAGCCAAGGTCTCTTACTTCCTGAAAAAATGATAATTATAGTAAAACTGCATTCTACTGAAAAACTGATTTTTCGTTGACGTCAACGGGAACGTCGCAGAGCCATGACGTAAAAGAAAATTTTGTTTTCTCAAACATGTGTACATTTACTACATTATCAGTTGAATTTAGCAAATATTAGAATGTGTATACAAATGTTATGCTATTTCCACCAGCTTTCTGCTAGTATATTGCTTATTGTCGCCCGCCTTTCAGAGAAAGTGATGAGCATAGTATTAGTGGTGTGTTGTTTGTGGTGCGTGGTTCTGCTCGGGTGCCATGTGTCTGCAGCTCCTCCTACAGTTTAAGTGTATAGATAGGTTTGAAACTTGCCATTGCTTACAGATCATACAGATGCGCCAGTGGTTTATATACAATATTCAGTCACATTGATTTCAGTCACGTTTTGTAGTCGTGACCATCGACTGCTACCAATGTCTCATGATATTGATTGCCGGTATGTGCATGGGATTTTAATATGATTCTCAAATTTATTTTGTCACTATTTTATGTTTTGCACTTAGACACAAGTTTGAACTTGCATACTATAAGCATGTGATAAGTGTTTATAAAAAAAATCTTCACCTGATTGTTTGAAACTTTGAATGCACAGTCACTTCGCCTACTTGTAACGTCGCCGTTTAAATAAGTGTAATTCCAGATTTTTTTTGCAAAAAGTATTGTCGCAAAATTATAGAAGCTTCAATCATGAAAAAGTACTATATGAAAGAAAATTGATATACGCAATAAACATATTTATTGTAGCTTCCTGGTGTCTATTGTTTTCGCATGGTAGTCATTTAAACACAAAGACAAAATAAAATTTCATTTTTTTCGGTGACGTTAACGTCAGCGTCAATGGGAATCGTGATATTTAAAAATTTACGTCCACTTTAAACACGTTCCCCTTGAGAACCGAAAGCGTAATTATTTTAATATTTATTTGTGTATTGCTATTTTCTGTTTGCTTTTCATCCGTGTAAGTTTTGTAAAAATGCATCATAATAATTTTTGCAAAAAAATCTGGAAGTGCACTGTTTTAAACGGCGACGTCACAAAGTAGGCGAATAATTATGTCCATGACTGTACTTTAAATACTTTTGACGTCCTAGTACATGCATGCATTGTGTAATGCTGATTTTGTATTGCGTATATACTCAGCATATAAAAAAGCCGCAACCATCATGCAATTTTGAATAGCTTGCACAATTCTTCAAATTGGAGGGCACATGCTGAATTCTAAGACATTTGTCACTACGGCGGCATTTTCTTTTTGCATGTACACTAAGGATATCCTAAAATAAAAATTTCTTTTGCTAACACACGTTAAACATCGAGAAAAGATGCTTTGTTATTAATTTGCATATGCTTTCCAAAAGTGCTTACAATATTCCTAGTAAATTTAAACACACACTGGACATATAAGGATTGTCAATTTAACAATTGTTTTTTAGTTAAAATTGCTGGTTCATTTCCTTTTGGTGCCGTGGTTCAACCAGAAGAAATTTGCAAAGCTTTATCAAGTGTTGTAGCTATGGTCATATCATGTAAATATTTCCAATTCCCCTGTCATTCACCCCCCCCCCCCCCCTCTTTTTTCTATTAATACTTTATTCTCCCCAGGAGAGGACCATCCCTCTGCATGCCTAACAAATAATGCTTTATGGATATCGTTTTCGCAACAGTTGTGCACAACCACGTAGCAGCCGTTCAGCTGTTTGGTGTGTAGAAACTTACAAACATGCGTACCATGTCAGCCTCTTCCTGCATTTTATTTATTTGAAGGATTGTTGTAGCTTGGCAATATGTTATGGAGTTTCTTTATGATGCTTAAAGATTTTAATCAACCTAACAAGTGCACTGTCATTCAAAACTAAACAGGCGGGAAATAGGACTTGTGGAGTTGTACACTAAACTAACAAGAATGAACTAAGGCAGCAAACACGCTTGACTAGAATCGTGTTCCCGCCGATTGGGGCATGGATACATGATGGGCATGGTTACATATGATGGGTTGAATGCGCCTCCGCACAGAGCTGCAAAACCGACCGGTTAACAGTTTGGAAGGTTCCATGTCTGTCCAGGCAAAGTATTGCGGGTCAGTTCGTCGCTGGTAAATTACTCTGCCTAGTTTTGGGAAGGAATTTAATGCCGTGAAGATGCTGCTATAAAATTATAGCCCCGCTACCCTTAGTCCCACAGGTGCCGTAGCTTCTAATTAAGGGTGCATAACGGTATTTTTTTCTTGTTTAAGACGGAGGGGGAATTAAATATTTTGTTTGGAAGATGCAGATACTATTGGTTTGTCAAAATTCTTTTGTCTACAGCAAAAAAAAGTATATAAAAAAGCCTAAAAAGAAGCAAAAATTAAATTGAGATTCCGACGCTCGGAATCGAAATTGGGCCGTTCGGGACTGGCTTGCCGTGGTTGCACGGTGTTTTTCACATTTTCTGGACATTTGCCTCGTTTTCAGGCCTAAAGTATTAATCTGGTGACAAATCCATTAACACCGTTGTAAAGAACTCACTTTTCCCCTTAGAATAGGCTATATGTCGTTGAAATCGGCTGGAAAATAAAATACTTACGATTGATTGAAGTTCCGAGGCGATGCTTCTTGTTGATGATTTAGCTGCCGGTGGTACCAAAAATTTACGTCACACACCACGTGGTTTGGTGACACTGACCATTGCAGAAAATTATGAATATTTGCTTATATTTATTTCAAATCACATGGCATAATCATGATTTTTTTTCATATGTTTTTTTTTCATAATTTTCTTTAAGTTCCCAAAAGCCATTATGAATTTTTCACAAAAACTTCTCATGCTTCTGCTGTACTCATAATACACTTGACTATTCGTTAATGAAAAACTGTAGCAAAAAATTTGTTCTTACCCGATGACATCATAACTACGTCATCAGATAAACTTAAATTTTGCCACGTCTTGGGAAAACAAATAAATTTTCGCTTTTCCTAAAAAGCTTGAATTGAAATTAAAATAAAGAAGCTGCATGGCGATTACAACTATTTCAACTTAATATTAAGACCATCGTTTTTTTTTTCAGAAAATTTGTAAAGTACTGAAGACTTCCATGTGAGATTATGAAAAATCAAGAGTGGTGACATATCTTTTTTATTTCATAAATTGACAGTCCATACATAAAACAAACTATATGAAAAGAATCAAAAAGATTTTAATGTAGGAAGTATTACTCGCAACTGCCCTTAAATAAGTAGGCCTTAACCATGTAAACCAGATGAGAAATAGATCTTAATCATAAACTGAACTGCGTGGACGATTCTCGACCCAACTTTCACTTACGAACATTCAAAAGGGACATTAAATATCGCACAAAATGTTTGACAGTCTGGCGGCAGAAAATTTCAACATGAAAAACGTTTTTGATCCGGTTTTATAATTAGTTAAACTTCTCTTTGAAACACGCGTAGGTGTGCTATTTTTGCGCGACCGCGACGTTAACTTTAAGACGTATTTTCTCGAAATGACGTCGTCCACCCAACTCGTACCTTTTTGCGTGACGGGTCACATATTTTAGTATATGTGACCATGACCTTTGAAATCAAGGTCATATCGGTAATCTTAATATTGCGTTGGAACAAGACAACTCGGCGACAGAAGGTCTAAAAAGTGCGGGTATAATATTAATTTGTGGACGTATCGGCCCATGTGGATGTTTTGAAGTCGATGACGTTGTGAACAGAGGACTTTTTATAATTTGGATATTATTGATTTGGATGTATTGTTACTATAAATGTTCTGTGACTCATCCTCACGGTGCCGTGGGTTGGTCTGCAGGGTGTGATTGTGGTGCTTCCTGATCATACTCACTTACTTAAAATTGGATAACACGGCTCTCGTAGCAATAGCTATCGTATTCCATGCATCTTTTAACTCTGATCTCTGGCGGAAAATACACATTTTGCAACTTTCGCTTTGCTGAAAATTAATCTTTTCAGCGTGTAAGGTCGACGTTTGACCGGTATTTTTATGTCTACCTTATCATTACATCTTTTATTTATCCAAACGTTTACCTATTTTCATAAATGAATGTCTAGTTTTGACTTTGGAGCTGCAAGAAAACAAAAAAGTAAGTCTGTGTCCCGAGAGGCTTAATGTGCAAAGAGGCATTTTTGATCACTTGTAAAATAATCGTGCACCAATGTGAGTAGAGTACAAGGCCGTCGTCGACTGTCCAGACATGGCTGGACCCCTTTTTTTGCCAAAAATGGATTTGGCCACACCACTGGTCAATAATTTGCAAGGTCATTTTTTTCAGTTTTCCTTCTAGACTTTAAACTAATGTCATGATTAAAGTTTGAGTCACATAAATGTTGTGATTAAAGCTTGAGGGACATATTTGATAACTGAAGCATGCATCATCAATATTTTATCATACATGCTTAAGCTTCATCAGAGCTCTCGGAAATGCAGAATTACGCATATTGGTACGCACGTTTTTTTCTGGGGGACGCATGATTTTCGCTAGGCGGGGGTTCCGTGTACGCATGTTGTTTTAGTCGGCACATGCTAAAAATCCAGTAGCTGAGAGACAAATACACGCCGGGAGATCAAAAGCCCTTTGATATTATCAATCGCGACACGCTTTTCCAGCCGCTGCAGCCTGTCTCTGTTGACCAATCGTATGACTCGGACTATAGTGTAGCAATTCTGACAGGTGATTGACAGGATTACCGATGAGGGACAGTATGATTATTATGAGGTGACTATTAAAGTAATTAAGCAAGGACAGAGTTCTTGGAAACGCCGAATCAGGTGTATTTTACGCCAACTTTTGGTTTGGTACGCGTACATTTTCCTGTTGGGGATTCTAATTTACGCCAATTTTTTTTCTGCTGACGCGTCTCAAACTCTTTAAAACACTTGAAGATGACAGTGGGAGTCCAAATTTGGCTTCCGCCACAAAGATCAGAAGATCGCCACTAATCTGATGCCCCAGGGTTTGTCATAAAATGTCCAGTGGTCCGTAGGCAGTAGGCGTGATCTCATTTAGCGTTCAGCCAATCAGAACGTCGCACAGCGGACAGGACAAAAATCACGCCTAGATGCATATTTGAGAAGCACATGGTCGATTGGTTTTAACTTTTCCGAGTGGGTGTAAAGACATATGATAGTCGCGCATTCGTGACTGCCTGTCTCAATCAAATCTTGAAATGTTTCTTACTTTTATTGAACACATGAAAGAGCTTCCACAGATGGTTGATAAAATAAAAATAAGATTTGCTGAATACATTGGTACAATAGGATAACTTCCGATAAGGCAACGTTCCGAATGAAGCGTCATTAGCAACAAATGAGTGATGCAATCAATTATCGGTGTGTATCAAGCATCAATGTGTTTTCCATCGGATAATTTATTCTTATGGACATGACTTTCAGCAAGAAAACCCGTTCATTTTAAACCATTGAAATCGTCTCACGCGTAAGATAATCATCTTAATTTTAGAACAATCGCCGTAGATTAGGTGCGCAAAAAGCACTTGCATGCAAATAATTAAATGATTTAGAAAAGATCTATCCATCTGTCTGTCTGTTCGTCTGACTGCTTGTAAATGAATAAAGCAACTAAATGTATCAATAGTATATAAGCTTTTCAGGGCACTTTCATTTTAAATTAGAGAAATGAAAATTGGACATATTAACCATAACAAAACCCTAAATTCTTTGTCCAGAACAAATCAAATGGTAACTACTTATGCAGCTGGCTGCCAGCAACTTTCTGTGAAAATTTAAGCAAGATCGGTCAATTCATTCTTCTGCAATAGTAAAAAAGGTCCAGTTTTTTTGGACAAATAAAATTCTCATTATATAAAATGCACTTTACAGCAAATTGTTATTCTGAAATGGCAATTGTTTCTTCGTGAAAAAGGGTGTTTTTATGAAGCTTATATGCCTCAATTATTGCATACAAAAAATCATAAATGTGTGGGAAATATTTGCGAAAAAAATCTTTTTCATAGAAAATCTTGAATTTGTCCAGAAAAATGTCCTCTCCAGAACATTGGTTAAAAAGAGCACTACAGATGCAAGATTTATAAACAATTTTGTGCCTTGGATAAACTTACACACCATATCTACTGAATAAATGTACACCTTTATATTTTCATTCAATAGTGTATGATTTTAAGCCTTCCAAAAACCTGATAATGCTTTGTCCGAAAAAAATGTCCTCTCCAGAACGAGAATTTTTTCTGTAATGCAGCTTGGCTGCTGCAAAAAGTAATTAAAAGTTGATAAATCTAGAGGTTTTCTCCTGTTCTGCTAAACTGGCTATCGTCTGATATTGCCCTTTCGACGGTAATGTCACAGAATACATGGAAAACAAGAAATGTCCTCTCCAGAACATTTTGGCTACCATAAGTAATCAAGTAATTTAGAAAAATATAACTCATAAAACACTGTTTTAAGTCATTATATCTTTGCTTGAATGTTTCAGCAGTTCCATATGTTCCCAGATATGCTTCAGTTCTGCTTAATTTTGATAGAATTAAGGATTTGTTCCTAAAGTAATACAGCTATATTGATATGAAAGAAGAACATTATATGTAGAAAGACATTTTTCATACATGTTGCTGGCTACACAATAGTGCAATTTATTTATCTTGACATGTAACATGAACTTGTTGCAACTAATGCTGTATGTAACATGTTAAATCTTATATTATCCATAGGGTAGTATTGTTCTGGAGGAGACATTTTTTTGGACATATTTCAAAGTAGCACTGTTTTTTAGTTACACAACATACTATCTTGAAACTTGGTACTTTGTAATATTTGTATGTTTTAAAATTGTTTTAATACTTTAAAAAAAGCTTATTAATATCTATAATCATCCTTGTATGGCTGTATTTACCCCAATACAAATACAGCCTATATAACCCTAAAGTCCGCAACCGATATAATACAGCTTATCTCCTACAGCTTTTAAGGGTAATTTTGTATCTGTCTGTTATCTGCTGAGTAGTATATTTGAGCCCAAACCCCAATTCTATTGTTTTTTCATTGGTTAAGTTAGTGCTTTTGCAGGTATACATGATATGATATTTTTTGCAGTTGTAGATATAAATTTGTATTGTTTATCGGCACTTTATCCGGAGTTAGCTACCTTGGATTTTGAAAGACAGAAAAGTTCCAATATCTTACAGTAGGTGGCATGACTATCGCATACTGACCAATCTGATTTGAGCATTGTGGGACCTGGGTACATGCGACATACTTGTTTACCAAATGCGCCACCAAATCATGTGATTCGCCCGATTGGTTGATTCAAACTTGTTATCAATCTGCCTCATCACATGTCACTGAAACTGCTTTTTTGAACTTACCATGAGGGAAATGTTTTCAAAAATATTCAAGTGTAGCAAATCTTATCATTCTGTCTTTAAATACTGTAATACCTAGCAGTGTTATTGTTTTAAGCTAACAAAGGTTACATGATGTCTCCACAAACAGATTATTTATAGCCATTCAGTGGATTCTTTGAGTATCGCACCAGTGCAGACAATGAGAAAAGTTCTGATATTTTTTAAGCTGACTTTAAATAATGAATATGTTTGTACCTCTCGCAAAAAAAAACTGCTCTACCAAAAATCTTATTACCTTTTTTGCAAACTTCTACTAAAATTGCATTAATTCCTTGCCCCCTGCCCCTGGGTATTTTTGAATGCTTATTTGTCGTCTGCTGATTTTTTTCAAAATCATCTTTTTCGAAAAATTCTTTCAGGAATATCATCATAGTGTCAAACAGTTTGGATGCAGATCAGGCCTGACAAAATGTTGGTCCTGATCTGGGTCCAAACTGTTTGCAAAGGTTATCAGTACACAACACTAGGAGGCTGAGTTAACATGATGCAAAAGCTGTATCAAATTCTTTTTTGATTTGATACATTCTTTCTTTTTGCATGTAGCATTTTTTATAATACAATTATGTCATGAAATTACGAGCAATTCATTAAAAATGACTTTCAATGTAGCGCTCATTCTTAAATTGGTTAGTACACATTTTTAGGGATGTCACAAAATTTGGCATTAAGCATTTGGATATATTCATTTGTGACTGGGTCATTTTTCATGTCTGTTTTTTCTTCACATTTCCTGATTTTTTTTTTAAAACTTTTTTGAAAAATTATTTCAGATATACAACGTACTATCAGAATGTCAAATAGTTTGGCCCAATGTTTGTCAGGCCTGATCTGGATCCAAACTTTTTGCAAAAGTTATCAGCAGACGACACTAGGAGATAAAAGAGTTAAAAGATATGCTAATATCGACTGGTATTATACACTTGAAGTAATAATTTAATACATTTTCAATGTTACATTATGTTAACACGCCTATGCAAAAATGAACAATTTTCAGAAGAAAGATAGATATGTTTATTACTTTTGTTGAAAACATCTTGATCATTGGTACTTGTTTGAACTACTTCAACAAACAAGTACAAATAATCTATAGGTGTTTTAGAACAAAATAAAGTTACTGCTCGTTTTATCACATAAAATTTAGGTATGGGGGAGTCTAAATAACATAGGCTTGATGGTATGACAATGTGTTTCCATATATTTTAAAGCTGTTATTTGTTCATGTTTCAATTAATTTAATTCCATAAATACACAAAACTTACACCAATGAAAAGTGTGAATATGTTCCATGATATATTGAGGTCAATTTTTTTCTGTCCAAAAAATGTCCTCTCCAGAACGAGAATGAATATTATATTTAATAGCCATACAAATAAAGCAAAGATATTTTGGAGTTGATCTACATTTGCAAGATGAAAGTATATACATTTAAAGTAATATTATGCTATATGCTGAGGGATATTATGATCATCCGAGTTTGTTATTGAATGATTTCCCCCTTCAAAAGGTTCCAAAAGTACATGTATTTGTATTTGAGCAATTAAATTAGGTTGAACAATATGGTAAAAAGTAACTATAGTTAAGAAACTTGTAGTACAGTCTTTAAATTATGAGCTGTGCTAACATAAAAAATGTTTTCTATTATATCTGTAGGTCTGTTCTTATGTCCAAAAAATGTCCTCTCCAGAACGAAAATGAGGATTAGATTTAAAAGCCATACACATACAACAACAAAACATAGATGGGGTAAATCTACCTTTGAAGGGTGAATTTATATACATAATAAAGTTACATTGTGCTTTAAGGGCAAAGGGATATCATGATAGTCAAGTTTTTTTTATTTTTAAATGACTTGTCAAATGCTTTTTTGGCATTATACATTATGGGTTATAAATAGAGTTTCTTTAAGTTCCAATGTATTTAGGTTGATGTATTTTATTAATTTTGTGTTATATCTAAATAAGAATTGTTCTGTTTTCACTCTAAACACTCCTGGTTTTGTTTAAGACCCTGTCCCAGTTTTTTGTCCTCTCCAGAACACAAACTTTTTGGACATCTTCCAATGACCAAACCACTTAATATATCAAAAGAAAAATTTGGCAATTCTGTTATTACCTTGCAGCTATATTGTATACAAAAAATCATTGACTAGAAGTACACATGGCAAAAACTACAAGAGAAAAGAGGAGGTAAAATACATCTTTTAACATAGCTTCTAATCTGTAATGTAAATTATATTCAGTAAAATTGAACAGAACAAATTATGAACTTTAGTTCTAATGTATATGATACCTGTCTATCATTTTGGCACCTAATCTTCATGCAAAGACCATTATTAGCTTTCAAAAGCCTTGTGGAAATGAAAGGTTTCATTTTCTTTAAAAATCACAATTTTGAGTTTGAACTCCAATATTTCATAAATATATGAATTTAAGTACATTCAAAAGTATTTCCCATGTAATTTAGGGTATATACAAAGTGAAAAAACATTTATCAAGATTATATAGGGGTACTTTTTTTGGACACCCTGTGAGAATTTTTTCTCTAATTTAAAATGAAAGTGCCCTTCATTTTTAAGGCCAAAGTTACATAAAAAATATGTGTTTCATGATACCTAAAATTTTTAAAATATGAAAATATTTTTATTTTGATGGAGAAGATGGGAAAACAATATAACCAAACCCCTTCGAAATGCCCAACGATGTTTAGAAAATATTGTGTAGGGGTTGGGGAAGAGGGGGATTTAAGTTTGTTACAGTAACCTGATACAAACTTTTTAAATTTTTGGTCTAAAATCTTTTTTGTTCACAGCAAGTCCTCACAAGGATTTTGAAATTGCCATTTTGCGATATAAGACATTACATCCGTAAATAAAACTTTTCATATTTCGGCTAAAACTTAAAACTCCAACTTTTCCAGGTCAAACTCCAATTTTTCAATTTTGACTCCAACTTTTTCCAGGGATGAATTCTATGAATCCTGTTTTCAAATCCTAGTGAGAACTCTGAAGGATTATCCATTAATTGTTTGAAACAGATGCGCTACCAATTTACCGTTAATTAAAGGGAGAAAAACTAATAGGGTATTGTAAACAACATCAGACTACCGACTTCTGAATAAGACTGATTAGGGATGAAAGAGAAAACATTTAATTGCACTTGTTGCGATTTGAGCAACATAAACATGGAGAGAAAAAAACAATAAGTTTACAGATTTGCATTTCTTCATTCTTCACAAAATAGTCTGAGAATTGCTGAAAAAGAAAGGTACAGCAGTAAGCCGTATAAGGTAAATTCCGACTGACAAAAGTTCCAAATGAAGCTACGCTACAAGCCGTGCGATGAAATATATCATCGGTTCAAGCCGAATGTCTAGATGAATAAACACAAACAAATCACTTTCAGCAAGTAAAATCGTTCATTCTAAATCACGGAAGCCATGTTACATGGCTAAGTAATTTCAGTCTATTCATTGCAATCGCCATTGACACTAGCGAGATGTGTTTTTTAAAGAAAAAAGCCTTCCATCTGCATAAGATTATACAAAACAGAGGACTGCTGTCTGTCTGTCTGGCTGTCTGTCTGTCTGTCTGTCTGCCTGCCTGCCCTCCTGCCTGCCTGCCTGCCTGCCTGTCTGTCTTCTAAATGATTAAAACAAGTACCAACAGTTTAATCTTTTATTTTGATTAGGCCAAACAAAAAAATGTGTGTTCAGGCTACATGAAAAAACATATCAACATTTTTTTTTTTTGTTTAGTAAGAACAATCCATTTTTGGGTCCAAGGTTAAAATCAGTCGATCTAAAAATTATTCAAATGTATCACTTCCAGCTAAAATGGAAAAGATATAAGGTATGCACAAATTGGTGGGATTCCAACTTTCTTGGAGTGGGACTCCCATTTTTTCAGTGGGACTCCTACTTTTTGGCAGTTGGGAGTCCTGAACTCGTGTTTTCAAAATCCTAGTGAGAGCTCTGCTTCATACAGGCTTACCTGGCTTAAGCTCGAACCCAGTATAAATGGACTGGTCACTGATGGAAATGCAAAGTTATGTTGGCGATGCTTTGTTTTAGCGCTATTTCAAAGTGCTACAGCCTATAAAATCGATTCTGAATATACCCGAGATTATACGAAGTTATTGAATATTCCTGGTATGCAAAGTTGAAATATTACAAGTTACAGTAAATAAAGTTGCAGTTTTATCATCATTTTAGGTTGATTTCTGTCGATTTTCGGCTAAAAGTGCTGAAAATAGCTAAAAAGGGTACCTTGGTTTCTTGCTGATGTTCATAAAGACAGATAAACTTTCAATAAATATAACAACACATTCTTAAAGATAGTACAGGTAATATTAGTATATTGGACCATTGCTTTTGAAGAAAAATCACAGACTAATATTTGATAAGTTTAACCGAGACAGTTGACCCTCAAGAAAGGAGCTCCTGGAGATCAGGTGTGAGATCTGGTATGCATGCAGCTAGCCAGTTACCTGGAAGGGGACCCACTGATGTGGATGATGCCCCTGCACGTGCATGTTTATCAAAAATCCGATTATGATATGATGATGATGATGATTTTTGCCACCAAGTAAGATACTTTTGCTACCAGCAAAAACGGTTAATTTCTAACCTTCTTGGGGTCAATAGGTATTGACTTTGATATAAGTGAATTGTGCTACAAAGGGTCAATTTTAAAAAAGAATTAATTATCATTATTACATGTATATTTTATGATCATTTTCCTATAATCACTTTGTAAAATTGTGTGGATTTTTTTTCACAACAAGACCCTGTTATATCCAAATCCTTCTTATAACGAGATGTGTTATAAAGGGTCTGCACTGTACCTATAACTTCAGTGGCGGATCCAGAGGGAGAGTGAACTCCCCTCCCCTTTCCCCCATTTTTAAATATCCAGGGCAGGACCCATGAACATGAAATAATTTGAGCTCAGTGAGACCAAATTATTTCATTTTCATGGGATATTTAAAAAATGAGATAAAATCAGCAAAAGAAACCCCCCTCAATTACACATCTTAACCCCCTTTCCAGAAATCCTGGATCCGCTCCTGATCAATCAAATGACCAAACACTCTCTTATCTAGTTTCAGGTTGATTTTCCTCTGGCTAACTTGGTTAACATTTGACAATGTCATTCTTTGGAACTCCAAGTACCGGCACAGGTGAGACTTTTATTGGTATACACACCTTTAGTTAAGAGTGTGTAACAGAAAATTAAATTTCTTATTTCTCGACCAAAACATATGTTGTGGGTACTCAAAAGAACCGTCTCAATGAGACGGTTCTTTTGAGCACCCAAAACACATTTTAACAGATGGGTAAGAAAATATTTACAATTTTGTGCTCAAAAAATTTTGTTTATCTAAACCTGTGTTATACCATGTATGTTCTGATAAATGCCCCAGTTATGCAACAAATTTTGTAATTTCTAAAGAGGGCCTAAAATAATATTCTAACAACTGGAATGCTGCAGGTTAACAGGATAGATATTGAGAAGGAGTGTAGTACATACAAATATTCAGCATGGCAAGGGTTAAACTTAAAGATCAAAATTAATGCAAAGTGTACAGTAAACCGTCAAAAATTTAGAATAAACATGATTTTCCAGCTTCATGGTCAAAAACTAGAAGAAATTATATCTGTAATATACATGTAACTTTATCTCAGTGATAAGGCACCTGTGCCGGGCCGGGTAGCACAGTCGGTAACGTGTCTGGCTACAGATGCGTGTCTGACTGCAGATCCAGGGGTCGCGAGTTTGATCCCGGTCCGGTCCCATACTTTCGTGGAGATTGATCATGAAATTATTTCTACGGTCATTCTCCTCCCTTCCGCTGATTTATCAAGAAGGGTTGCTGATTTATCAAGAAGGGTTGTTGTCAGTTACAAGCGAAAGTATGTGCACGAATTACTGGTTAACCACCTGTTCAAGCCTGCCGAGGAAAAAGTGTGGTTAGGTGAACTGACCCTCCAGCCATGACCATAGCTGTTGACTTGGGACGTAAAGCAAGAAAACAAACAAAATTAGGCACCTGTAATGCACTACTTTTTTCTCGTTTCAAGGTACCTCAGCGACAACTACACAGTCCGCAGCAGGTGGATTTTCCTTTGGAGGTGCTCCCACAGGCTCCTCTTCGGGAGGTTTTAATTTTGGGGCCACCACGTCAGGTGCAGCACCAACAACTGGTTTTGGTCTGGCTCAACCATCAAGTAAGTATAATTTTAACCTTTTCCTAGTTAGGGCTGATTATAGCTTTAACAAACAGTTTTATATTAAGATCAGGCCAGATAATATGTCAAGTTTGATCCGGATCCAAACTGTTTGAGTCAACACTGATGGTTTTCCTGAAATGAGCCGTGGCGTGTGATTTCAAACAATGTGGCATTTTGATAAATGTAGACTCAGACCAGCATGTGCAGTCTCCTTTTAAGCGTAGAAACTCCAAATGTTGTTAGGTCAGTAGCTTAACAGTCATAGAATATTCAAGCGACTAGCAAAGGCTCTGATCAGACTGCCCATATGTGCAGACTGATCTGAGGCTTTTCTTGTCGCACATACCTCGTTGTTAGAAATCTCATGTCGCGGCTCAAATATTTTTTGAACAATAAATGTTTCTGCAGACCACAAAAATGTATGCAAAATTGTTAAGAAAAATTCAACGAGTTTAATTATGGTAATTTTTATACTAAAATTCTGTTAATTGTTTTTGGCAGAAAAGAGCAGGGTTTGCACATGCTTGAAAAGTACTTGAATTTAGAGGGCTTACTTGAAAAGTCCTTGAAAATTGAATCTGCTTTGAAAAGTACTGAAAAATCACTCAAAGGCCTAGAAAAATTCTTGAATTCTACTATTTTCTGTAGAACTTAGCGTAGTTGATAGAGACCTAAATCAGTATAAACGTGTTGTGCCTTTATTTGGTGCAGCATATGCTGCACCAATGTGCCTTTATTTGGTGCAGAGTATGCTGCACCAAATAAATGCACAACAATTTAGTACTAATTTCTCCATTATCTCAGTCTAGCATTTCTGAAGTAAAAATTCAACACTTAAATCTGTATTTCCCATAAATTTTAGTCCTTGATAAACTATAGGAAAGTCTTTTTGAAGTCCTTGAAAAGTCCTTGAATTTAACTGAAACCTGCCTGTATGAACCCTGAAGAGTTTGGAAACAGTTTATGCCTAGATAAGATTTCTCTAGAGCAGCTGTAGTGAGATCAGGTTCCACATTGTTTACCATTTGATCAGGGGTTTTGTGACTCAAAACTATGATAACCAACAGATTATAAGTGTTCAAAACTATAGAACACATAGTGACACCATTAGACTTTGTTTCAACTAAAACAAACAATTTCAGCAGACTCTTGCGGACTTCAGCAGTGTATTGTCTTTCCTGTCCAGAAGGGTCTCTGACATTAGGAATGATATTTCGACTATGTCCACAATCCAATAGCATAAGGCAAACTGAGTCCCTGGTCCTTGTAGTGTTTGGGGCCAATATTTCCTCCCCGAAAAGTATGTATAATTAGCTTTCCATCCTAGCTGAATAAAGTACATTTTTATACTTAATGATTTAGAGAAAATGAAATGATTTGCTGCATCTATACACATAAACAATTTTGTTGATCAACATTCTTTTTTTTGTTTTGGATCAGATTTCAATTATTTCACATTTTTAGCAGAGTTATTGCTCTTTTGTTCAACTTATATTGTGAAAACTGAACAACCTTTACTTGTATTTGTATCAGACCTCCAGATAAGGGTGCTTTTTTAAATTATTTTTTTTTTATTTCTCAACCAAAACATATGACAGTGAGATGGTTCTTTTGAGTACCAAAACAGGGTTTCCACAAGCTCTTGAAATCATGGAAAAACCTGGAAAATCACGAAAAAAAGGTTCCATGCATGGAAAAATCATGGAATTAGAAAAACCTGAATAATCAGGGAAAATCATGGAATTTTTTTAAATAATTTGACAAAACTACCAGAAGCCAGAAAATTAGCTATCAGACACACTGTCTGACAGCTAGTTTTCTGGTGGTTTCATTTATAATTATTTCAAAATGCATGCAGAGTCTACAAGCATGCTTATTTAAATACATTACTGTTTCTGCATTCAGTATTTATGCTCGGCATGGTGAAGGTGCCTCTAAAAGGGAGGGTTGGAGGCCGTGCATTAAATAGTCATGGAAATTACAATGTTGATCATAGAAAATCATGGAAAGATCATGGAATTGTGTTGTTGAATTTCTGTGGGAACCTTGCATAAACACATTTTTAGATAGATGGGTAAGAAAATAGTTACAATTTTACGCTAAAAATGTTCCTTATTTGAACCTACATGTATGTGTATACTCATATTTCAGCCACCAAACCAACAGGATTCAGCTTAGGCGGCACACCGACTCCAGCAACATCAGCCGGTTTCCCATCTGTGTTTGGTGCACCGAAAACAACAGCCACAACCGGATTCACACTCGGTGGAGCAACTGGCACACCTGCGTCTGGTTTTGGTCTCGGTGCCACAACAACTTCACAGACTTCAGGCTTTAATCTCAGTGGAGCAACCGGTACTCCAGCCTCGGGGTTTGGTCTAGGTGCAACAAGCACACCGGCACCAGCTCCTGCAGGAAATTTTGGTCTGGGTACGACAACGACTCCAGCATCAGGATTTGGACTTGCTGGTGGCTCTTCAACTGCAGCTCCTTCTGGGGGATTTGGTTTAGGCAGCGCAGCTGGTACCACAACATCTGGGGCTGGAACAACTACAGCTGCCGGTACTGGGTTTGGTCTGGGAGGAGGAACCGGTACACCGGCATCTGGATTTAGTGTTGGAGGTACATCAGGAACCCCGGGTGCAGGATTTGGTCTAGCTGGTACTTCAGCTTCTACGACACAGTCTGGTTTTACATTAGGTGGTGCTACAACAGGTAATGTTTTAAACATTTTTCGATTTCTTTAACCCTTTATGCACTAATGGATTTGTCCTTCTGGTTAAAACAATAAACATTGGATGGTCCATTGTATATATTTAGGGGTCACAGGTTATATTTATCCAAAAAACAATTGTATTTTTTTCTCTTTTTCAAGAATTCTTTCAGGAAGACAATCAGAGTGTCAAATGGTTTGTGTCCAGATCAGAGTGTCAAATAATTCGTGTTCAGATCAGGACCCACATTTTGTTGGTCCTGATCTGGGCCCAAACTGTTTGCAAAGGCAGTCAGCAGACGTCAAAAGACGCTACTAGCAGGCAAAAAATTATGGCTCTTAATTGTCTCATAAAGACTTTTCCAATGAGCTCAATGGATGTTTCAATTAGTGCTTTAATATATCAACAAATTCAATTAGTAACTTGAACTACCTTTCCAAGATAACTGTTAAACAGTTGAATTTTTTTTAAACTATTGGTAAATGAAATTCTTATTATGAAACACTATCATTATTATACACCGTTTTCTTAGTAAAGAAAATATGCTTTCATATGATGATTGTCTCCAAAAAGATCCCAAAACTAGACCCTAAACAGCCCTTACTGCTTGGTGTTATAAGGAAGGTTTTGTGTCCTTTGGGCAGTGAGTCATTTTGGCCATCAGTCATTTCAGTCTTGTGTTGTTTAAGGCCAATAGAAAATAAGTGAGTTTCTGGTAATGGGTCTGAAAATTTTAGGTAGGGTAGGCACACATATTTTTTTCCATTTTTTTTTTCTGGAAACAAATATAATTTTATGCATTTTGAAAAGCACTGTGCCTTTCAAAATGCATACAATAATATTTTTTTCCAGAAAACCTGAAAAAAGTCTAGGTTTCACCAGTAAATTAGAGTATGGTCGGGTTACCCTAAACACATGTATTTTTTACATAGCCTAAGCTGAGTCATTTTGGACTGAGTTGTTTTGGCCTTATTTGAGGGTGGGTAGATTAAGCCTATTTAAGCCAAATGTCTGAAAATGAGCCAGATACTGGCAGGTCATTTGGAATGGCTTTTTAATAAAGATAAAGGGTAACAATTGCTAGCCATTATACAGTTTGATGCATATTTTACTACAAGCTAGTAAACCATCCAATTTAGTATGGTGTATTAGCACATAGGTCTAGTCATTTATAACCTTTCAAATACAAAATGGCACTTTACTCAGGATTCTTTATTTAATCATATTGGGGTAAATTGATTGACTCTGAGTGAATAAAGTTCCAATAAACTAAGGTAGATCTACTTATAGTCTGGAATTGAAATTAAATGAAAGTGAGGTTGATTTTATATCTTTTATCATTTTATATGTCAAAATACTTTCATTACCAAACTTTTTACCAATACCAGTGTTTTGTTTCATCAATTGACTTCTATGATGGGCTGGTTCTTATAGTGCTGCAGCAATGTGGCAAAAAGTAGCCTAATTTTAGAGGTACCCATACCAGCAGGGTAACAAGTACTACTATATACCAAATTAAAGCTTAGAGTCTGCTCATTTCAAAACTGCATGATGCCACTTCCAAAATTTTGTGCGAAATTTTTTACGGCCCTTCAAAAGTATACACCCTAAATTGTTAGTATTTGTTTTCTGTGTGCTTCCCAAGCAGATATTATCCTCATATATGCACATAAAAATCTATTTCTTGTAAATTGTGGAGTGGAACATGAATAGATATAATTATAGATATTGAATGACAATATCCAGTCTGGTTTTCAATATTTTATGAGGTCATTGAGTACAAAAGTCACAAAAACATATGACATTGACATAATATTAATCTGGATGCAACTGCGTGTAATCCTGTCCAATTTTGTAAGGATTTTTACTGTTAGAGATTGTTAATATTTAATCTATACTATTTTATTATTTTTGTCACACTTGCTTGTAGCAAGGGTGTGGCTTTTTTAAACAGGGTGTTACTTAGGAGTTCAAATTCGCGTCAGTCATCCGTGCGTCAACAATTTACATTAAAGTGAATTTCTCTGCAGCAATGATAACTGTTATTGAATATTGCATAGTAACTGTCCTCTGCATATTCTTTGAGTATACAGTGGGGCCTGCTGACCTTGACCTACTTTGACCTCCAGTGACTTTGATATAAATTGATGTCCGTCCGTGAAAAATTTACATTAAAGTGAGTTCTCTGCAGCAGTGATAGTTGAGAGAATCAAACCTTTTATACAGTGATTCATTTACAATTTTGGCTTATGGGTCATAGGACTCGCTGTTTCCTATATCAACGAGTCCAACTACAAACTTATGAGTCCAGAAGCCGTTTTTTAATGACAAGTCTGCAATACTATTGCATCCTCGGACTCGCCAAAATTAAAACTTTGCACCCAGAGACAAAATGATGCGCAAAAGATGCAGGATGCACAGGTAACAAAATCACTTCTGTATAGTAATTGTCCTCGCATTCTCTTTAACCTTGCTTTGTGACATTGACCTACTTTTTACGTTCTAGTATTTTGACTGGGACAGACATATATATATATGACTTTACTCGAGCAGGTTTGACACAGCATTCCCTCAGAACTAATGTAATGTTGGTTTAGTATAACATTTTATCAATATCAAAACAGGATGAAGCTATATTGCTCAGCTGTGTCTGCCATACTCTTAAATGACTAGCATGCATGTGAGACACCATTTTACTTGTTTAAGATAAAGTGGAATTCCCAAAGACCATGAAAATGAGTTCTTTGCCAAAGACATTTACAGTCAAATTGGTCTAAAATGCTTCGCAATAAAGGTGTAGTGTATTTATCCTTCCATCTGTCAAAGAGTGATGTTAAAGCACATGACTTCCTCTATTCAGAATCACTTGTGTTTTGCATGGATAATGTACAAAAATGTGTTTTCATGGAGTTGCTATTTTGCGTTCATAGGTTAAGTTGTTAGGTTAGTGCACATAGTTGTTCATTGTGAAAACATGTATAATGTACAGTTATTGTTACAGATACTGTTCTCGCAATTGCATGTAAGGTCATTTAAAAGCTTTGTGGCAGCTGTTGAATGGTTCATCATCGTAGGACGCATACAGTAAGTGTGTCATTATTATTGTATTCAACGATCTTTTATCCATATTCATTTTGTTTGGTGGGCAGGTAGAATGTAGAATATGCAAATGGAAACTGTTATTTGTCGATAGGACTTTTGTTGCTGCCTTTGCTAAGCTTACCTCGTTTAGGGATGTAGGGTCTAGTTTTTCATATATTGCTCCAACAGACTGAGTGCAAGTAAACTTTTGACAGTTTAATAAAGGCCCATGGTCAAGATATTTCAGTCAGACCCAACTTACCGAACTCATCGGCTATAATAGACAGCTATGGCAACTTACTCAACTTAGAACTTAGAATATAGGGACCTATCATATGTATGTTTGTGATAGTTATATATATATATATTATAGATATACTGACCGCTGACTTACAGTTCAACTTATCCAACTCAACTTAGGTAAGTTAAGTAGCATAAGTTGTAAGCTGAGCTGGATGAGTTGAGTAACCTGAGCTCGGTGGCATGGTTAATTTCACTCCGAAAAAGGGCGAAAAATGCTTATTTTGCTCAGCTTGGTGAGTTGAGTAAGCTGAGCTGAGTTGAAAGATCATGCATATCTTATAGAAGGGTAAGAGGGAGGATAGTTGCACGGAGTATCAATATATATGTAGGCTACATGCTGGCGAATTTCGGGACCGGGAGTATGAAGTATAAGCCCTAAAATTTCAGTGCACCTTGAATCATGCATTTGAAAACGGATTTCTCACCAACCCCAAAGAAAGCACTGCCTATATCCCATCCAACCAGACAGTATTTTATGATCAGTCTTGTGTGTTCTTACGAAACGCTGGTGAATAAGATGTTAACAGGGATATAATGTCTCATAGCAACATCATATGCCAATTCGACATTTAAGAAAGATCTCATTTATAGCTTCTTTTTATCTATGATAAGGAAGTTACAATAAGAAAAAGAAAATCGGTACTGGGACATTTTGCAGCAACTGAGGCATGTATACGGCCTTGTGTTCGCTTTCTCTCGTAGCTCTGAGATGTCCATATGCTCATCTTTGGTCGCTTTGATGGCTTTGTCTTTCAGTCTACCGCTGATGAAGATTGTATGTTTCTGTTCAACTGGCTTTTATCAGTGTCGGTGTAATAAGCTACAAGGTTGTCCTTAGTTTTGCCTCCGGATAATAATTTCCTCTATTCTTTGAGTACTTTCATGTCTGCTTGTAGAAGCATTTTATGTCCCATTGTGGTGTTGCCTCTTTTTGGCATGCTAGCGTATTCACACTATTCTCCCTATACATGTCAAGAACAATGTGTATCTGTGAAACGGACTAATATATGCAACTGGCCTAAAGTATGTAGACACGGGACTGTTCAACTATGGCTACAGATGTTACTTTAGCCGTTTTAGACAGTTTTGGTAGCATCTGTATCAAAGCTGTAGCATCAAAGATATTGCATTCTGTTTTCTCAATAATGCTATTTTGCCTTCAAATATGCTTTTGAGTTAATAGATGAAATCTGGTCATTGATTCGAGCCATATTTTTTGAAAATATTTTAAGACTCCTTATGCATTCTCAAAAGACAAGATTCCCCCCCCCCCCCCCCCCCCCCCCCCCCCCCCCCCCCCCCCCCCGAAAGAGCAAGCTGCTTACAAACACAGACGCATCACCTAATCATTCATGACTACACTGCTGTTTCTTTGGCATGTCTGCCAGTGTCTTATTTTTGGCCTTTTGCTTGGGTTTTGGGTTCATAGAACATCTTTTGAGGTTTGTCTTGTCCATCAAGCTTTATAAAATCTTGCTTCATGTATTATTTCCTAACTTCCTGTGTCTAAAGCACCTAGCTAGCCTGGATGATATAACGCATGTTGCAAAATCCGTTAGGACTGTGAGGCGTGGCCTCTGTGGGGTCAAATGGGGATCAATGAATCGACTGTCAAACATCTAAATTATTTTTACAACAGAATCATATTAGTGCTTTTGTATCAGAATGATGTGAAGGTCAACTCTGGTTTGGTTAACATGTGCATGTACATGCACTTCGACATACATATTTGTGGAACATCATTGAGTACTTTGCGGTCACAGGCTTGGCTCAGGAACCCCGTGACCTAGTCAATGAATTGCCTTTTAAGGTTAGTCCCGTGATTCCTCTAGATCCTATTAAAACTTTGTACTCTGGTGCTTAGACCACACAGTTAATCCAGGCAGAATAGGACTTGTCCTCTGACATTTTTATAGTACATTAGCCTTCATGGAAACCATTAATCACCTCTTCAGGAATGTACTGCATTTGAAGGATTTGATATGATATACATATATGTTGCTTGTAAACATCAGAGGGAAAAGTTTCGCCTTTGCAAACTGATGCACATCTCAAAGACAAAGCCTAGTTGGGGAGAGGAATAGTTTAAAAGTAAGCAATACTATCTCAAGCGAGTCATTCCAAAATTAATAATGTTGGAGAAATAGGTATTCCCTTTTACCTGAACTCTGACTGTACAACTTCACAAAAACCACCAGATAGTATTAGTTAATTACAGTTATATGTTCATTTCTGTGTCTGATTCATAGTCAGGATTCCTCTTAGAACTCATGTAAATGACACTGGACATCATCAGAGAAAGTTCTGTTGTTCTTGCAGCACCAATTTCAAGAACTGTATAGAAAATGTTAGTTTAAAAAGTAAGTGAGTACGGCCAGGAACTGCCACAATCACCCCAACAGCACGGTGAGGACGAGGAAAGGCATGGTAACTGACTTATGACAAAGCTCCTAAAGTTTTGTCATACTCTTTTCCAGACAACTTTTGTTTTACACTGTCAACAGCAGAGACATCAAAAAAGTAAGAGAGTATGACCAGGAACTGCCACAATCACAAACTGCAGACAAACATAAATTCAAATGACAGTTCTCCGAGTCTCTCCTTACCATGAAGGTATCCAATGCTAGCAAAACCTGTTATGAGAAGGTGCATTCCAACTTCACATAGAAAGATATATTTCATGTACATAGGTTTAGCCCAAGTGATTTCTAAAGCTTTCGTAAATAAAACCATATCAAAACATGCAGACGTATAAATTTGAACAAGTACATTTATGCACGTTTGCATTCCCTTCAGAGTTGTATTGTAACTGCTATAAACTGTTTGGGGCATTATAACTGGATTAATTGCTAAATTAAATGAATTTATATTTACTTGATATTGCAAGGAAAAGCTCCTTTTTATGATTTAAAAATGTATATGTAGATCAAATGCAATAAACGTGACTATTTGTAAAAATCATTGGTTTTCGCGACTTTTGCACTCAATGACCTTTTAATTATAGTTGTCAATGTGCGTAAGTAGCATATAAAATGCAAACAAAATTAATATTAACTATTGGATCATATACAACCTAATAACATGAATTTTATACAGTATGTATTCTTCTTGTCATAAAAAGAAATCATTATTCCTTTCTGAGCTATGATGACGGTACCCATGTTTAAAGAGCCGTAATCTTTTTCGCACAAAATTCTGAAAGTGGCATCATGCAGTTCTGAACTCAGCACACTCTAAGCTTTAAAATGATGTATGATGCTACTTGTTACCCTTCCGGTATGGGTACATGTCACTTTTGGTGACCTCTGCTGCAGCACTATTATGGGTGCACAAAATTCATGATTAGTGGGTCCCATATGGGATGCAGAAATTTTGAGTTTGGAATGCAAAGATTTTTGGCCTGGTGAGTCAGGGGACTCATAGAAGCAAATTTGTAAAAAAATCACTGATTGCACACAGCTACCAGCATCAGAATCTTGTATGAACATAATTACATGTAGATGTAGAAATTTACCTTGTAGAGAAATTTCACAGTGACTTGTTCATATGCTGACCATTGTTTTCCTTCAAATAATATAAGAATCCATCATGAGTATGATTGTGGAATAGAAAAATCCATCTCAAGGATCACTGATTGGCATCACGAGGCTTGCCGAGTGATGACAAATGGTGATCCTGAGGGATGGATTTTTCTATCCCACCCTCACACTATAATGGATTCTTTTTCTTGATCACCATTGGCTTTATTTTAAAATACGCTTCCAGAGGTCCCTGAATAGGCTGAGATGCATTGACCTGCACTATTACATGACTTTGACATGACAATGATGTCACTTGATGACATTTGCATGAGTTCTAATACAACCAATGTACAGCCCTCATTTGACAGCCTGGGTAAGATAACATGGGTAAGATAAGACTTTCTATCCCAGGATAAAATAACATATCTTTAACCGGTGTGCAAGAATTTGGTAGTCCTACCCATTGAGCTAATCTATGGTGCTTTATCCATATCATTATTTTTGCATTGCATTGGGAATGAATGAATTTCATCATGGGGACAGTTCGATTTTATCTTTTCCACAATTTGCATTCATAAGTGTGTGCTATATTACAACCAAAAAGTAAGCGAGTATGACTAGGAAATACCACAATCACACACTGCAGACCAACCTATGGTACCATGAGCCACAGAACACTAACAGCCACTCGACAAAGGGAAGAAGAGACAGTAAAGCAACCAGCTTTCTCTTCCACAGCGAGATGATTGCCAAATAGAAATGACACTAAGTTCTGCATGGCAAAGCAAGGACCTACATTGTAACACAAGACCCTCACCAACACTGGGAGCAACAATAAACAATGAATCAACAATTACAAAACCACCTCCTTAGAACCGACAGCAGGGCTCACCCTGCCATTAGCCATTGTAGCCATTTGCTACTAAAAATGTAGAGTGGCTACAAATATAAGTCATTGGCTAAAAGTATAGTCTAGGTGGTTCAAAAATTACACATTTGTGAAAAAGTGTATTTTGATCAGCTTTCGGGTTTTCGAATATTGCTTTTATTATTCCTTCACACTTTATTATTGTGCCATATTTCACTCTTTGGATGCTGGATTTTTTCAATACCATCCGGGTGTCAAACAGTTTGGATCCAGATCAGGCCCGACATTTTGTCGGGCCTGATCTGGGTCCAAACTGTTTGCAAAGGTTATCAGCAGAAATAGCGGGCAAAGAGTTAAATACAAAACAACTTGTTGATACATTCTGGGCTAATCCTTGGCTAAAATTAATTTCATTTTGCTCCAACTTTTTCCAGTTGGCTAAAGTGTTGGCTACAACAAATTCTGAGCCAGGGTAAGCCCTGGACAGCAACCTGTAAAAGGCGAAAAATAAGAGCAGCTCCTGTCAGAAGACATTTTCATGCAAAATAATTAAATTTTGTGGCAGAGTCACTCAACTGTGCTTGAATAATTACTGAAGTGTTTGTTCATTTAGCAGTTAAAGCAATGTAGGTAAATTGGTGAGTGATTTGTGACTTTTATGGGCTAAAGAAAGCAATTGTAATCAACATGGCACCTGCTTAAGAATAAAAATAGGTCACCTACTGGCTTGTTCGAATTGTTTTACATCATTTTTTTGTTTATCCATAGCGTTTGGCAGGACCTACTGCAAACGTTCTCCAATTTTGAACACTAGTTGCCAGTCAAAGAGGCCTAGACAAACAGTGCAGATCCAGATCAGACTGCTTCTGAAGATGCAGTCTAATCAGGGTCTTCCATTTCCTTAGCTTCCATTAGGCAGTTACGCATATGCATAATAAAAATAGTAACATTCAAAGGAGGTCATGTATTGTGGTAAAAGTGATTTTCTATACCATAAGGAACTGCTCTTAATGGAAAGAATTCGCTCCCTCTGGAAGCAAATTCTTTCCTTTAAGAGAAGTTCACATGTTAAAAAGGGGAGCAATTGAAGAGATTCACTGCATGATCCAGTAATCTCCCTTTGATGTGGGTAACTTTTTGTGTGTTCTGGCTACGCCACTGTCTATCCTGTTTGCTGTTCTGACAAACATTTTGTGAATTCCAGTCCTGATAACCGAAAACAGAAAGTGAAAAGTGTTGGAATTTTCAGAACATTTACCATATCCAAGACGTTTATTCAACGGATGCTGAAATACACAGTTTTTTATCCACACAATAAATCCATGCGAATTATACTACTGTAAAACACATATTTGGCAGGTATTTTTATTAGGCGCTATTGGAGATAAAAAACAAAAATCGCCAAAATATGAAACCACGAAATGCAGTTTCGAATTCAATTATACAATAAGCTATAAATGGACACACGTCCTTAGTATGCAGGTATCTTTATTGTCAAAAATCAACTTTTGAACAGTGGAGTATATTTCAATGTAGGGGAAACCACATCTATAAAGGGGCTTCTGTTAAAGAAAAGAATATGCTCCCCATAGGGAGCATATTCATTCCTTTAAAAGTAACCCCTCTGAGAATAGTTTTTAACTTTAAAGGACATTCAATTGAGAAACTGCCAAAATTAAACTATGTGAAATCACAAAATTTTGATGATACGAACATTAAGGGGTTAACAGTATTACAATACTGAAAATCAGAAATATAACAAAATAAACATCTAGACCCTTGGCCTACTTTTGAAAATGACTAATGAATAGTGCAATATAGTTGTTGTATATGTTCCAGGGGCTTTAGTGTTTGACAAATGTATCTTATTTGTCTTATTTTATGACCCTGACCTTTCTTCTAAGACATTGACCTTACTTCTGTCCACAGCAGCTAGTAGCAGTGCCACAGGAACAGGTTTATTGTCAGGTCTTCTGGGTGGCCAAACAACAACAGCAACTGGATTTACTGGAGGTATACATAAGGCTAAAAATGAGAAAAGTATTAGGGCTTAACCCATTTTGTTCGTATGGATTCTTCCATCTGGTTTGATACATGTACAATAAATTTGGGATGGTTCATTGTATATATTGAGGGTACAAGTTATAATTTTCAAATGAAATTGTATATCGGCAAAAACACAATCAGATAGGGATATTCAAAGAGGCATATGTTATGGCTTAATAACTTTTACTCTTCTACCTAAAATTGTATAGCAGTAAGTTCTCCATGTAGAGCTCATCAAATCCTTCAAACTGATATGTAACATGCCATGGTCATTTTAAATTTCTGTTTTTCACGACCAGAAACATAGCGCAAAATAGCCCTTTTTTCAGTGTTATGTTGTTTCATTTTAAAATCGACCAATTTGCACACTAAAACTTGAAAACATGCCATATTTAATCATTTACAGATAATATGGTTAGTAAAGCATTGCACATGATGCATATCAAATGGCCAAAAACTTCACGAAATCTTGCAATGATAAAATTTGGTGTAATTTTGAAAATACTATACCATCGTTATGAAAATGCCATTTCTATACCCCCTACACTTAAGGTACATTATTTTGATTAAAGATATAATCATCTGGTGGTAATTATGATTGTTGCATATAATGAACCCAACACTGCCAGAAAATACATAAATGTCTGCCTATAGGAAGCAAGTAATAAAATGTCAGTCGGTCAATATCTGTAGTTTTTGTGTAGTGTCCGTAGCCCCATTTTCATCTTCCTTTTATTGATAGATGTATACATGTATTTTCATATTCTGGCTTTTTTTCTATTTCATATGAGGATACTAGCAATAAAATAACAGTTTTAGACAGCTGCCCTATTTTACTTCCGCGGCCTAATGTCTGCAATTTTGTCCGTAGCCCCGTAGTGTCCGTAGGCCCTAAAATGTTTTAAAAGTTTTGAAGACATAAACAACTCCACCACTCTTTTTAGTGCATAACTATACAAAGTCAACCAAGGGGTGTTATCAAGTATTTTAAATTTCTACAATATGATTCAAACAATGAACTGCTTTTTTTAAGAAACCTCTGAGGAGCTTGAAGACCATCTGTTAGGCATACATATTTAGTTGTTCATTTTCTGGGTTCATATGATCATTCCAGACAGAAACATAAGTTAGGATAAAAATATTTGGGATTTAACTACCATTGTTTCCATTTTCTCTTAAACAAATGAATATGAACATGGGGCTACGGACACTACCATTTGGCGTTATGCACTTTGTAAGCTGTAAATATTAGCCTTTTTAAGTTATGTATAGACCATGAACAGCAACAGCTATAAACATGAAAGCAAAATCTATTTAGGAAAATAAAACAATAAATGAGTAGATACAGAAAGAATATAAAGACAGGCAAAGTAACATATCTTAAATCAGATGCAGCCAAAAAAAGGAAAGATAGAGAAAACAAAATGAATGTGAATGAACAGAATGACAATTGAGTGGCAGAGAAATGCAAAATGTAAATAAAAGAACTGCAAGCAGTGAACTATGTGCTTGTCGTATGTTACTTGGATAATTGAATATGGTATACTGGTAAGAGATAGGAACATGTTAAGTAGATATATAGTTAATTAGCTTTTAAGTTACAAAGTCTGTACCTGATGTAAATAATATATTTTAGTTTCATGTGGTTACAATCTGTTTCTTAAACTTTATATACAACACTTACTTCTGAAAAACAATTCAGGCCCTAGCCCCACTCTTTAGGCTCAGAAGTACAGAATTAATGTAGGAAATATGCTCTACTTTTTATGTTCTTTTATTTGATATTCTATGACCCATTTCTGAACAAAAAGTGATAAGTGGCCCCTTATCCCACCCTAAAAACTATACAAGGGACACAAAGGCCTAACTGTGGCTGGTAAGCCCTTCAGTTTGATATGCAATACCACCATTTTCTGATCACTTTATGTCTAGCCCCTTGTCCTATCCACTTAGGCTATTGAAAAGGCCCAGGGACATTGTTATTTGGCTTGCAAGTTTATCTACTCTAGATGTCCTTCAATTATACAAAAAAAGTCATGTAAATGTAACATGCCTTACTTCTGAACAATGATTTTGACCCCTTAACCCACCCTGAAGTACACCACAGTTAAATTGAAATTCAGTTATATGTATGTTGTTCTATTGCTACTTGTCAGCATATCAAATTTGAATGTATAATATTAAAACTGCATCATAAATTAAACTTTTTATACATCTCACCCCTAATGCCTATTCCAGGTTTCTAGGAGAGGGGCAGTGCTTATTATATCAATAAAATGGCAAAAAGTGTTTGTCTGTATGTAATCACTTGAAAGAAGCATTGGCTGCAATTTTACTGAAATGGTAACCCTATGTGCTTGAGACAGGATCATAGCTTTAAATATAAGCTTACCTGAGTCAAAGGCTGATGAGTGAGCTCACTGAGCTGACTGTATACCAATGATCTGGAATAGTTTAAATAAAAAACCAATAGAAGAAAGCAATGCAACGTAATTATATCATTTTCTTTATTTGAAATTTCAAAATATTCCTTTTAAGTATTCCTTATCTGTAATTACAGTGCCTTTATAGTCTTAATAACACATTACATTATTTATTACACCGAATTGGATATAACACAGTCATGTTACGGCTCCCAATTTTTTCACCATGCAATTTTACATAGGAATAATAAGCAATTTGCAATTTTATGCTTAACTTTGCATCCTGGGTAATTCTTCATGCTTCCGATGAGTACCACAACATATGTATTCATGGCAATTTACAAAAAATATTTCATACCGGGCCGGGTAGCGCAGTCCGTAACGTGTCTGGCTACAGATGCGTGTCTGACTGCAGATCCAGGGGTCGCGAGTTCGATCCCGGCCCGGTCCCATAGTTTCGTGGAGATTGATCATGAAATCTCCCTTCCGCTGATTCATTCAAGAAGGGTTGTTGTCAGTAACAAGAGAAAGTATGTGCACAAATTACTGGTTAACGGCTTGTTCAAGCCTGCCCAGGAAAAAGTGTGGTTAGGTGAACTGACTGTCCCGCAATGACCATAGCTGTTGACTTGGGACGTAAAGCAACAAAACCAACCAACCAAAAACAAAAATATTTCAATTTTTTAGAGGTAACAGTGTCCATTTGAGTGCTATGATATTTAGTTTATATATATTTTATTCAATAAATACAAATGATATACATAATACATACATTGTAAAACATACAAAGGATTAGATAAGATATTTTACTCTTTGAGGAACTTGATGGCTCTGTGGTAGAGTGCTAGACTTCAGAAGATTGAAGGGTCTCTGGTTGGAGACTTGCCAGAGGCACTGTGTTGTGTCCTTGAGTAAGACTTTTCATTCTCTGCTTAGTACTGGTACATCCCAGGAAGAAGGGAAAACATCCTGACATGACTGAAAATTTGAAAATTGGGATGGAAAGCATCAACCCAAACACGTTTTACATTTTACAGGTTCCCTCCTAACAACACCGGCATCAACAGGTGCTACCACCACAACATCATCAGCATTGTCTGGATTTGGGTTCGGTGCCAAGCCACCAACAGCGACCACACAGGCTACGACCTCTGCTGCACCCGCTACTACTGCCGCTGGCTTGGGTTTTGGTTTTGGAAAGCCTGCAACTACTACAGCAACAGCAGCAGGGTGAGTCATTTGTCAGTGGACATTTTGTTCTTGGCTTGAGAAAACCTGTGGTGGGGGTTTCCTACCAGATCATACCCAAACCAGCCTGCTTAGCTACAAAGACTAGCTTGATAATTGAAACGTCTTGTGTACCAAGTTTAAGTATTATACTTTCCAAAAAGTGAATAACAAAGGTGCTGACTAGACTGTGCGAATGCACAGGCTGGTCTGCGCCCATGTTGTTAGCAAACCCCTAAGACATGTTTCTCGGGTTGAGGCCCATTTACAGTGGGTATACGTTTTTTATCCCCTGACCGACAAGGATCAGTGGATATAGCGATCAGCCTGCTGTCTGTCTGCATGTTCTTTTGGTAGATGAAAGCTTGTTCACTCCATAACTTTAATACCCTTTCAGATATTTTGATTATATTTCACAGGCATATATTGATTGGTCAGGGGATTTGCTATTTTTACAGGATGAACAAAATGATATTATTGACTCAAAATTTTCTGTAAACGACTTCTTCCCACTGAACTCTTACCCCAATTTACAATAATTTCTCACAAATGATCACATACTGCCTGCCACCAAAAGTGCACAAATGGTTTTGTACCTATATTTTGGCCATCAGACCTAAAAATTTGAATAATCTTTAAAGGACAATTACTGCCCCAAATTCTTATCAATTTCACTCATAATATAATGTGCCCCATAACACCTTTTATCAAAATTGTACTGGAAAAGAAAAAATACCAATGGCCAACAGAGCTAAAAAATAAATATATAAAAAATCTTTAAATATAAACATCTCCCTCTGAATTACTATTCCAAATTCCAATGCATACAATAAAGTGGTTATACTCTTCTGAACAAAATTAGAGCCCAAGACTATCTTTAAGTTTATATGATTTATGTTTTAGAACCACTGCAGCCCCATCAGTATCTACGCTTGGTGGTAAATCAATGAACTACCGTCAGCTGGAAGAACAGATAAATAAATGGATGCTGGAATTGGAGGACCAAGAGAGAATGTTCCTACAACAGGCAACACAGGTCAATGCTTGGGACAGGTTGCTCGTTGACAATGGTGAAAAGGTGGGTGATTTTACATAGGACCAGTTAAGCTAAAAACTTTATCGTAAAATTGTGATTATTTTCTTATCAAGCAGTTTAACCCTTAAAGCGCCAAGAAAAAAATGCATCTGAAAATGTTGTCTGCCGCAAATAATTACCTAGCATTGCTGACAAATTAAGTATAGAAGCAAACAGACTCTGATCCGAGTCCACACTGTTTGCCATAGAGACTTCTTAAACAGATGAGAAAAGCAGGCGACTTTTGTTGCAATTGGCACATTAAGGGTTAAACATCTGTTTTGGGTGATCAAAAGAAATGTCTCATTGAGATGGTTCTTTTGAGTAACCACAACATACGTTTGACTTGAGAAATAAGAAAATAATTTTCAGGTAAGCACTCTTATCTGGGGGCCTGTTCTTACCCCTTTCCCCGTCATTCAAGACAATTGCTGTCTGCTTTCTCATCTGCTGATGGTTATCTACATTGCAAACAAAATGGACCCAGGTCAGACTGCTCCTAGGAGAGCAGTCTGATCAGGGTTCATATTTTTGACACAGGTCAATACTTGGGCCAGGTTGCTCGTTGACAATGGTCAAAAGGTGGGTGGTTTCTAAATGTCAAAATCCAAATGTCATACCCTCAAATTTAACTTCATACCTTCTAATTTCAAAATCAGGGGGTAAGAAAAAATAGTTTAGAAATTGAGTGGGCACCCTGCTTAGAGACTGTTTTGTGGTCATAAACATGGATGTTTCTTGGACACCGCTAGATATACACTCAAGCAAACTTATAAACGAACACTTTTCTAACTCATATTTTTCTGATTTAGGGACCAATAATATTGAATGATTTTTAACCTAATCATGAGCATTTCAATTGACCAAAGTTAACAGGTTTTTCGGGATAGTTTTCATTAATTTTACATTTTTTGGGTTAAAAATGTAAAGATCCAACGTTTTTGGTGAAAAAATCATTTTTGGTGCATTTTTATCAAATTGAAGTGCAGGTGTTTACGAACTGGTCCTGGCAACTTAAAAAACACCAAACATTTGAAATTTTGTATAGGGCAGATTTTTTATGCATCCTCAGAAAAATGAAAAAAAAAATCACATTTTTCAAGATTTCTGAAAATCGTCAGTAGCAAACGTTAAAACCGTTGTATGCATTTTATTTTACCTGAACATGGTAGACACATCCAACAGAACTCGATCAGTCCATTCTTGGGTGGTAAATCTTCCACGACTATTCCACACTTCCGGTTTCATTGTGAAATTTCACCAATCAATTTGACAGCACCTGTCAAAGATTTTTTTATGCCCCCAAAGGAACTTTGGGGGGCATATAGTAATTGCACTGTCCGTCCGTCCGTCCGTCCGTGTGTCCGTCCCGCTTTCGTGTCCGGTCCATATCTCCTATATTCCTTGAGGTAGGAATTTCAAATTGGGTGTGTGGATGCATCTTGGGATGGCGGAGTGTCACGTACTATAATTGGGTCACTGTGACCTTGAACTTGACCTCTGACCTAGTTTCTAGAAACTGCATTGAGTCTGGTGCATATCTCCTATATTCTTTGAGGTAGGAATTCCAAATTTGGTGTGTGGATACATCTTGCGATGACCGAGTGTCGCCTACTATTTTCGGGTCACTTAATCATGTCCGGAGCATATCTCTTATGTTATTTGAGGTAGGAATTTCAAATTTGGTGTGTGGATGCATCTTGGGATGACGAAGTGTCACGTACCATAATTGGGTCACTGTGACCTTGAACTTGACCTCTGACCTAGTTTTTAGAATAATCATGTCCATAGCATATCTCTTATATTATTTGAGGTAGGAATCTCAAATTTGGTGTGTGGATGCATCTTGGACTGACATTGTGTCGCATACCATAATTGGGTCACTGTGATCTTGAACTTGACCTCTGACCTAGTTTCTAGAAACTGCATTGAGTCTGGTGCATATCTCCTATATTCTTTGAGATAGGAATTCCAACTTTGGTGTGTAAATACATCTTGGGATGACGGGGTGTCACATACCATTTTAGGTCACTGTAACCTTGACCTCTGACCTAGTTTTAAGAATTATTGTGTCCGGAGCATATCTCTTGTATTCTTTGAGTGAGGAATTCCAAATTTGGTGTGTGGATACATCTTGTACCATTTTTGGGTCTCTGTGACCTTGACCTCTGACCTAATTTTAGAATAATCATGTCCAGAGCATATCTCTTGTATTATTTGAGGTAGGAATCTCAAATTTGGTGTGTGGATGCATCTTGGGATGACGAAGTGTTGTTTACCATAATTAAGTCACTTTGACCTTGAACTTGACCTCTGACCTAGTTTCTAGAAACTGGTGCATATCCTATATTCTTTGAAATAGGGAATTCCAAATTTGGTATGTAAATGCATCTTGGGATGCCTGAGTGTCACAAACCATTTTTGGGTCACTGTGACCTTGACCTCTGACCTAGTTTTCAAGAATTATTGTGTCCAGAGCATATCTTCTATATTGTTTGATGTAGGAATCCCAATTTTAGGGTGGTGCTTCCTCTTGGGATGGTGGAGTGGTGCATACCATTTTGAGTCACTTTGACCTTGACATTGACTTCTGGCCTCATTTCTAGGTTTTTGGTGCTATATTACAGCTATCTTTCCTCAAATGTGTCTTATGTTAGACCAATTCCTTTGGGGGCATACGTCACGTGTTTGTGACATTTCTTGTTGATTTTTCAAAAGAAGAACAGTGACTTCTTGTAAATATGAAGAATTGCTGAAAATGCCAATACTGTGCAGGAGATAATAAAGCGTACAGAGCAGTGCAAAGTTTGTACCTAAATTGCATGCTTAAAGCCCATTTTCTTAGATTATACTGCTGATAGCGCCTGTCCTCGTGTTACTATGGAAAAGAAACTACAAGTCTGATTGTTTCTAAACTCTTGATTCTTTTCATTTTAAATCATGGCAGTCAGTAACATCTTCAAACAATCAATCTTGTAAATGGATAATGTTTCTTTGGACTATTTAATATTGTTGTGAAAAGTGTTAATTTTTGGAATGAGGGTACCTTTACATGGATTCCATCTGTTGCAAGAGGAACGTATCATTTTGAAATTAAATGACTTGTAGAGTGTTTGCAAAGCCTTGTTTTATTTATTGAATTAAAATTTTGTATGACATGATTTTACTTTCTGGACTAGCATAAAAATGTATTGTGTTTGTTTATAAGTTTGTTTCAGTGTATAACAGTTAATATTTACAAGAAGTCACTGATACCAAAGCCGCATTTTTAGACTTGCATTTGTCAATTTCTAATGATAATGTTTCTACCAAAATTTATGATAAACGTGACGACTTTGATTTTGAAATTGTCAATTTCCCATTTTTAGATGGTGATGTTCCTCGTTCTACATCCTATGGAGTCTATATCTCTCAACTCATTTGTTTTGCTAGAGCATCTAGCTATGTTGCAGACTTCAACAATCGCAATAAATTGTTAACTCAGAAACTTCTTAAACAAGGCTATCGGTATCATAAACTTCGCAAAACATTTTCAAAATTTTATAGACGATACTATGATTTGATTTCTAAATTCCAAGTTGGACTTAAATCTCTCTTGCGCCAAGGACTTTCGGAACCTGATTTCTATGGTGACTTGGTGTATAAGTTGAAGAGGATTGTTGGCTCTAATAATTTTTCAGCGCAGTTCATTAAAATAATTTCCCATTATAAAAAGATTGGCTATAACATTAATGTATTGCAACAGACTGCATGCTTGGTAGTCAACCCAATCACGGTTGGCAACTTTGCTTTCCTCTTTAATTGCATGCTGGTGGGTCGGACTTCAGACTCTATGATGGTTCCGACTTAAAGACTTATCTATTGATGAGATGGTAGGGGCCTGATGCTTTGGCTGTTTGTCGGGCCCACCGGGGTTTACCTGTTGGATTTCTTTTGCTCCGGTATTCAGTTTAATTTACTGTTGAGTCCTTATCCTTGCTTTATCTCCTTGTTATATCTTGATTTATATGTTTTAGGAGATGATGCATTGATAAGTTAGGGGTCTTTCATGCAAACCAAATATCTATATGTCTTGATCCACATCTGAATTAAGGGTGAGGTTGGCGCCGTTAAACCGGTTTAAGCCCTCCAGTAAAATATTTTACTGACCGTTCCAAGGCGGTACTTCTTTTGTGGATCTTTTATGTTTTTGTTCTGTCTTTTGTTTGCTATGTTTTGTGCATGTCTGTTTATATGTGCTTTGTGGTCACCTGCTGGGAAAGGGCTGACCTCTTGGCTCTCGTTTGTGGTGTCAACTGTGAGTTTGTCACTTTCCCATTGGTATCCTGGGTCAGGTTTGGTACTTGATTGTATCGATTCCTGATCTTTGCACCATTACTTATTTTTAATGCCAGGGGCCCTTCTTTTTCTAAATGACCCCCTATATTTGGTCCGATGAGCCCTGATGGCCCCCTCTGCTGCAATCCTAGATTGAACAAGTGCGTACATTTGTATTTAGAAAATAAGTTTCCTATCTCTCAACCAAATAATACGTTGTGGGCACTCAAAAGAACCCTATGAATGGGACAGTTCTTTTGAGCACCCAAAACATGTTGAAATGAACAGATAACAACATTTTTAAATATTTACAATTTTAGGCTCACTTGAAAAGTACCTGAAAGTAAAATCGCCTTGGAAAGTGTTTGAAAACCATTCTGAGATGATGAAAAGCACTTGAATATCAGAATGTTGTATAAGATCAGGCAGTCCTAAGAACTTTTAAATGCTTTGAAGCAAAACAAGCATAGTTCATTTCATTTTTACTCGAAGTTTTGCAATGTTTCATACTTGTTGTAAGGGTTATCTCCCTTATGTAGACTGACATTTCAACTGCTGTTTAACTCTTCAAGTGCAAACCACAACAAAAGTCTTCTGCTTTTGTCATCTGCTGAAATGTTTTAGAAGGCTCTTGGTCAAACATTGTACACCCAGACCTGAGCAGTCTGATCTGGGCTCACACTGTTTCCCTGCACACTTACATTACTCAATAATGTTAGCAAATATGTGCAGCAGATGACTTCAGTAGGCGATAATTTCAGATGCATTCTTTGCAGGGGTTTTAAGAATAAAATTGAGATTTTTTCTGTCCATTTCCATACTTGATCTGGGTTAAAACTACAGTCGAACTTCGATCAGGGACCACGCTAGAGGGCGACTTGGGCGAAGTGCTCGCCCTTTTCCGTCGGCACTTCGCCCCGGACGAGCCGTCGAGCGAGAAAATAGTCGCCGTGAAATTTATGGATTTTTTTTTATTCCCTCCCATCTCCAGTACAGAGGCTTGTATAGGGGTTTTAGGGGTACAGGATATTTGCCATTTTACTTCCAGGGATATAGGATACTATCCATTTTACTTCCAGGGATATGGGATACTTGGTTCAATTTTTTCGTTACTTCCAGGGATATTGAAAATGTAAGAAAATTAATTATGGGGATATTTGCCGATTTATAAGGGATATTGGCCTGTTTACTTCAAGGGATATGGGATATTTGGTACCCCTCTATACAAGCCTCAGTACAGTACAGTACAGTCCAATACTGTGTACTTCGGTCACAGTTAAAAATAAGGCAGTGGCTAGAGGTACGGATCTGTACCCCTAGCCTGGGAGGCTAGGGATACGGATCGGTACCCCTAGCCTGGGAGGCTAGAGGTACGGATCCGTACTCCTAGTATATTCTACCATGTCAGGCTACAGGTACAGACATATAACCCTGATGAGAAGCTATCATGATTAATATAGCTTTATTAAACAAAAACTTGTGTTGCAGATTTACATTTGTTTTGTCCGCCAGCTTTGATCGATAAAGGGAAGCTACTCTATTTACTGTGACGTCATATGTCATATATAATTCAAACAAGTATAAGCTTATAAAAAAGGGTTAAAAAATAGCGGTAAAGTTAAAAAAAAGAACATATTTCTATATATATTTTTTTCTTATCCTAAACAGACCATGAGTAAAGGAAATTAATCACCTGTAACAAATCAATTATCTTCTCACCAGCAATTATCTTCTCATCTTCAATTAAAGTAACCAATTAACTACTCGTTTACAGCTGATGAGTGAGCAGTGTCAAATAAGCTCACCTGTACTTAACTAAGTAAGTGTGCTGGCTGGGTTTATTTGTTAGGACCTTTAGACGTATGGATAAACTTTATATTTTTTAGATCCTTAAGGTACTTATGTTACTTCTAAGCACGAAAAAAAATAATAAAATTTTACGGACTGACGAACGGACATATGGACGGGTGGTGTGTAAAATTGTATTTTCTATCACGTTTAACGTAAGTTTTTGGTGCTCAAAAGAACCGTCTCATCGTGAAGACTCTTTTGCGCACCAAAAATGTGTATATGAAAATATAATAGTTGATTTACGCATTATATCAAAACTAACATCAAAACTAAACATAAAAAAGCGGGCAAGGGTCGGGCCGCCAGCGAAATACCATTTGAATGGCGTTTTGCTAGCAGAACGATATTGGTCCGACATTGTGTGCTGGCTAGGTTTATTTGTTAGGACCTTTAGATTTATGGACAAACTTAATATTTTTTAGGTCCTTAAGGTACTTATGTTACTTCTAAGCACGAAAACAAATAATAAAATTGTACTGACTGACGAACGGACAGACGGACGGGCGGTGTGTAAAATTGTATTTTCTATCACTTTTAACGTAAGTTTTTGGCGCCTAAAGAATTGAACATTTTCTTCCTTCTGATACTGCTGGATGGCAATTTCTAAAGAGGAAAAGTCCTCAAACTGTTTCCCTATGTTCAGCGTTTTAGCCATTTTGACAAAGTGAGACTGAACATAATTTTCTTGGGAGTTTTATAAATGAGCAGCGAGAATTAGGCGGTTACATCAAATAGTTATTATTAAATCTATAATAAAAGGTCTAGATACTGTTTGTAGGATTAGGCTAATTAAGTACGTTCTTCTGATGTCTGTGAGGTTGGACATTAAAATATTCAGCCAATCATTGTAATTTGTTCTTTTAAGTTTAAAGATGCCTTTGTAGTGCGTCATGCCGACCATCATGCTCGCTATTGAACAAACCGAAAGTGAAAACAGCAAAAACAAATCATTAATAACAAGTTTAATTTGATTTAATAATAATAATAATAATAATAATAATAATAATAATAATAATAATAATAATAATAATAATAAAAATAATAATAATAATAATGATAACAACAACACAACATAAATCCCGCACCACTTGTTCAAATTCCGAATTCGTGTTTCGTTTTTATATTTACTATACAGAGTTATCCCACATTACAAATGGCAACTTACTGGATTGCTATTTCATAACACAACAACAAGGTACTTTCTAACACTTATCATCATGATAATTTAGAATTTCTCATCAGGGTTATATGTCTGTACCTGTAGCCTGACATGGTAGAATATACTAGGGGTACGGGTCCGTACCCCTAGCCTCCGAGACTAGGGGTACGGATCCGTATCCCTAGCCTCCCAGGCTAGGGGTACGGGAGGCTAGGGGTACGGATCCGTACCTCTAGCCACTGCCTAAAAATAATCAAATACCTGGCAGAGATAAGCTTTCCTAATCCCAATTAAAGTCCTTTGACCACCTTGCAGTTAATTACACACCGCTGAGATAACACGTTTTGAATTGACACAGCTGCCTACTTACCGACAATTAACAGTTTGCCTGCTAGTGGCAAAATTTGCCAGCGCTCAGAAAAAGTTTTTGGACCCAGATCAGACCCTGATCTTGGTCCAAGTTGTCAGACATCCTGAATGCTTTTTTGTTCAAGTAATTATACTGTTGAAAATATCTGCAATCGATTTGGAAACCATGGAAAATTACTCAGCATGTTAAAGGGTATAGACCCCAGCAGTTTTTATTGATTATTTTTGTCACATCCACACTTGACTGCAGATTCTCACTGCAACAGAGAAAAACGGACCTTACAATAAAAACACGATTACCTGAGGTTATGACAAAGTATAATTAAATTAGGAATTGTTGTAAATGATAGACGCTTTCAAGACCAAGTCATGGAAATATGTTGTCAAATCAGTCTTAGCTCTTATGTTAACTAATGATAATAATTAGTTCTTCAGAATTTAATACAGAAAGGGCAGACTTACTAAGGTTAGGATTATAAAATCATCAGTGCATAGCTGTGAAAAATGGCCCTTTCCAGCATATGCAATCTACAAAGGACTCTTTGCATGCTTGTGTTCCTTGGCAAATGGTATCTATCTGTCTGTCTGTCTGTCTGTCTGCCTGCCTGCCTGCCTGCCTGCCTGCCTGCCTGCCTGCCTGCCTGCCTGCCTGCCTGCCTGCCTGTCCATCCAGGTACAGACAATTCAGCCTTCATCGCCCATCTCTCACTTCTCCCTTGGATCAGCAAACTTCTCCCTAAAATTCCTGGAGGGAGAAGTCACTTCTCCCTAAATTCTGGGCCAGCTTGGTCCCTGTTCGATGGCTCAAACTCGCCGGAACGGTCAGTGCGAGTTCCACCCATCCATGTGTTCGAGCGATACCTAGCCTGACAATTTTCAAGTTGGTTCATGTGACCTTTATATCATTACGGACTCCACGTTTTTTATCGACCAAAGTTGCAAAGCGCACGTGACACCTGTCACTGATCAATAACACTTTGCACGCTGAAGTTAAAATGATAAGCTGCATGTGTTAGCATATGAACCTGTTGAAAATAAATGCATTTACTATTGAGTAAGCTGTACTGTTTTATTCTTCTGGTGGGTGAATGTTCCTGTTTATGTGTCGCTACAGTTTATGTTCAGTTGTTTATCGTTTCCTTTAGAACAATAAAAGAAAAAAAGTTTGTTTCTTATTATTTATTCACAAATTCCAAGTTTCAATAATAACAACGAATAAAAACATGAAAAATGACAAACTCCCCAGGATGTATACAAGAAAGACGCGGATCAGACTGTACCACCGCACAATCTGATGCCTGTCTTTATCCAGCCAGGCATGTTTTACTCATTCTTGATTACAAAACATCTCATTAATTGTCTTTAATCATTCTCAGCAGCCCTACTAAGTGGTGACAAGTGAGAACTTACTCAAATCTTTGTTCTGATAAATTGCCACTAATTGCTTCACACGTTCCGCTCGTCAGTAAGGTAACCCAAGGGTGAAATCATCATTGTCACAGAACGCTTTTGGAAATTATTATAACTTATATCAAGTGTGTGATTGATTCATGTTAATAAATATTTGGTTTGAGCCATCATAGTGTTTTTACATGAAAAATCGCCCTGAGGACCGAGCTTTGAGTTCGAGAGTTTGAGTCATCACTGTTCGAGCCTGGTGTGTATTTTAACATTTAATGTATAGGGAAATTGCCGGGACCGACGAACGAGTTCGAGCTATCCCTGGTGTTTGAAACAGGCGAGTTCGAGCGACCAAAGTTCGACTGTATTTGATTAGGTCTATCTGTACCATTACTAGGCATAATTTGGAAATTTTAACCTGTGGCTCCAAAAAATGTTTAGTTCTTTGCTTGCTTGTGGCGACTTTTGACGTGTGTTGGTAACCTTTGCAAACAGTGTGGACCATGGGAGGGCTGTGGCTCAATGGTAGAGTGCTTGACTTAAGACAGAGGAGTTGCAGGTTGGAGCATCACCGGCATCACTCCATTGTGTCCTTGAGCAAGACACCTTTATCCTTGCTAAATATTGGTTCAACCCACTCAGGAAGACCTGTACCGACATAACTGAAAAATTGTTGACTGGGACGTAAAAATAAAATCAAACGAGCAGAAAGCAGTTTGAATTCAGATCATGACCAACATAATGTTGGCCCTGAATTATGTCAGTCCTGATCTGGATCCAAACTATTTGACACTCTGATAGTGTTCCTGAAAGAATTATTCAAAAAACTTGATTTTTAAAAAAGTCAGCAGACCACAACAAAAGCATGAACAATTACCCTGCATGCAAAAGAGTTAATGGTCCAACTAATCTTAATTGCATCAAACTGCATGGATGATTCCACCAATAAGGAAAGTGAATTTGCATACCTGTCTGTTTTTGCAGATTACACAGTTGAACAGTGACATGGAGAGAGTGAAAGTGGACCAGGGTAAACTAGAACAAGAACTCAGTTTCATCAAATCTCAGCAGCGGGAGTTAGAAGACCTTCTTATACCACTGGAGAAATCTCTAGAGCAGCTTCCTAGCTCAAGCTTCCAGCCTCATGCTGATCTTGAGAGAGAGAATACGTAAGTAAAAGGGTTTAATTGCATAGACCTGAAAAAGTTTACAGTAAAATTTTGATTTTGACTATTAGACCTCCAGATAAGTGTGTCGGGGCTCAAACTAGGTGGATACTTGGGAGAAGAAGTCTCCCTAATCTGTCTCACTCCTCCCTAATTTCAACTAAAGGAGCAGTTTTAAAGTATAGATTGTCTAGTGGTTCCAAAATATAGACTTATTTATTCCATAAGAGCGCCCAAACTTCTCATTAGAGAGCTCTAGCTTGACTCTGAGCGTATTTGAAAATTTAACTTATTTCTCAACTCTAACATGTTTTATCATCTCGATGAGACTGCTTTTTTGGGTACCCAAAACAAATGTTTAAACTGATCGATAAGAAAATAATTATAATTCTATTACACTTATAAAGTTTGCTTAACTGGACCTATGCGTCTTTGGTCCTGGATAACCTCTTGAATTTACAAAACTGAAAATGACTCTTGAAAATTGTTCCTTGAAAATTACAATTCAGTCCTTTACAGGCAATAACTGTACATATAGAAGAGACAATTTTCGTATTTGTCACCAGAATTAAAACTTGGAAATTGTGTACATTACTTGATTTCTCCTGATCTATTTATCAGTCTTCTGTTTCTGAGACAATCAGTTCTGATAAAAGATCAATAAATATTTTGGACACGTTTTATAAAGAAAATGTGGGAACTTTAATCTGACATCAAGAGAATCTGAAAATGTATAAATCCAAATTCGTAAATGGTAGAGGTAGAAAGACAGGAGGAGTAAACATTCTCAAGGTATTTCTGGAATGGTGTGTATTGGAATAAGCCACATATACACGCTTCAGAACCACTGTACTCAAATAGTCCAGTCATCACATGCTGGTTGGATTCGACAAGTGCACAGAATAGTGTACCTAGCTGTTAAAAAGGGTAATCACTTATTATTGTCACTTATAAATTCAGCTGTGTATGTGCTAAGCAAGATTTATGTGGGTTGAGTGATAGTCACTACAGTACCAGAGTTATGCCAAAAATGTGATTTTATTCCCGAAAAAGAGGATGAAAGGATTTTTTATGTTCTGGAATTTATTCTTACTTTAGATAAAATGCAAAATACCAGTCCTTTAATGTGCACCTAGCTGGAAATCTGAGCGCAGAGCAATTTGAAAGGTATTCAAGCTTTTCATATTGTACGCATTTTCTGAAAATCAGGTGTTCTGGCCCAGAAGTCTTGGATCTAAATAAAATCAATATGTTGCAGTTGACGACCCGATCACTGGGCTAGAACTATTCTGTGCACTCGTCTACTGCAACCAGCACACAATGACTGCGCTGTTTGAGTACAGGGTTCTCTAACGTGATTTATGTCTATAACTCTTTGTATTCTGATGGATTTGGATTTTTCCTTACAGATACATGCAATAAGGATAGGAGTGTTCATTATATATTTTAAGCGGTCACAGGTAGAAATTTAAAATAATGATGTAGTTCATTCCCTGAAGAATTTATTCACAATAGTAAACAGTGCGGGCCCTGATGAAATGCCACATTTTGCAGCATTTCATCTGGGTCTACACTGTTTGTCAAAATACCCCTATATGGATTTCGAGTATACAAAGGGTTAAACATGTGTGTGTTTTCATGATGTTTGTCTTTCCCAATTAGGTACCAGCTAGCAGACAATATAGATGCCCAGTTGAAGAGAATGGTGCAAGATTTAAAAGAAATTATAGACCACCTGAATACTTCTAATAGCCAGCAAGATGGAACAGATCCTGTGAGTGTTATCGCTTATTTTTGCACACCTGATAAAGATATCTGAGATTTTACCCTGGGATACAAAATCTTATCTTACCCATGCTATCTTACCCAGGCTGACACATGTTAGATTGGAATGCACACACATGGTCATCAAGTGATGTCATTTTATGTTAAAGTGACATCATCATGTGAAATTGCATAGTGTATTCAGGGACTTCTGAAAGCTTAGTTTTAAATAAAAAAACAGTGGTGAGCAAGAAAAAGAACCCTGGGATAAATTTTTTTATCCTACCCATGCTATCTTACCCAGGCTGTCACATGAGGGCTACATACATCTGTTGTATTGGAACGTACACATATCGTCATCAAGTGACGTCATTGTTACGTTAAAGTGACATCATCATGTGAAATCGCATAGCATATTCAGGGACTTCAGGAAGCTTATTTTTAAATAGAAAAAGAGTGGTGAGCAAGAAAAAGAATCCATTATTTGTGTGAGGATAGGATAGAAAAATTTGTCCCTCAGTATCACCGTTTGTCATCACTCGGCAAGCCTCGTGATGCCAAATGGTGATCCTCGGGACAGATTTTTCTATCCTATTCTCACATTCATAATAGATTCTTATAATGTGCCAATCACAACTGCAGCAAACAACACATTTTGTGATAATTTTGTGTTGTCTGCAAAACATGGCAGACACATAGAGGTCATGTTGTCAGCATTTGCGATGCCCTCATACTTTTTGTTTCTGATCAATATCTTTTGAAGGGATGCATCAATTTCATTTAAAATTTACAGAGGGGTAAAGCATTGTTAAATACAGGTCAAGTTTGATTTCCTAGATCATCAGAATTTTGACTAATGTTTTAACAGGCCATACATCCCTTTTGGGGAATTCTATTTTTTTTTGTAAAAACAATTAGGCTTGATATTACATGTGAATCATCTGCTAGCATTTTGTTTTCCCCACTTTTTCTTGAAAATGCCCTACTATCCCTACTTTTTCACTGTAAAATGTCATTAAAGCAATAAAAACTCAAAAAAAATCTCACTCGCTCGAATTTCACAAAAAAAATAAACACTTTTTTGGTAAGTAAATTTCTGCAACATTAATTCTATTTAAATGGCTTTATTATCACAGCTTTTACACTACTTATTTCTATATAAAATGTATTTATTGATGGCCTATTGTTATTAATTATGTATTTGAAAATACCCCACTATCCCTACTTTTTTACGTTGCTAATTCCTACTTTTTCAAAAATGTTATCCCTACTTTTTCCATACTTTTTTGTGGAAGGACAATTAGCCTGGATATGTTCACCTTTTGTCTAGGCCTTTTGGTTAAGCAACTAGTGTCTGAAATTTTAGAAAATGTACCTTACTTAAATCAGCAGTAGGGTAATAATTGAAAAAAGTGGGTGAACTCAAATACTTGCTACCAACTACTCTGCACACTCTTGACCGGCTAGACCCATCTTAGAATAGCTCGTGTTATGAAGTGTTTTCCGTAACTATTCCAGGTTCTGCAGATAACAAAGATCCTTAATGCTCATATGGACTCCTTACAGTGGATTGACACAAACTCAGGTAATATACTATGAGGTCATAATTAATAGTCACTTTTCTTATTTCTCAACCAAAACATATGTTATGGGTACTCTAAAGAACCCCCTCATCGAGACAGATCTTTTGAGCACCCAAAACAAATGTTTAAACTGATAGGTAAGAAAATATTATCAACATTATGCTCCAAATTTTTTCTTATCTAAATTATTGGCAGTTTTTATATTTTAAACCCTTTTCTTTCTGAATACATACTTTGACAAACAGTGAAGACCCAGATAAAATACCGCATAAAAATATGGAAAGTCAACCTCAAAATCCTGAATTCAGGAATAATCCTGAAAATTTTCACACATGCATTAATTGCCATGAATGCTGATAAATACCCCATAAATGCATAAGAGCTAGGACAGTAGATTTAAGTGTAAACAGCATTTTATTCAAATAAAAGTACATCAAGATACAATTAAATCATATACACAATTCATTACATTTGAAATGGATAAGAAATGAAATGAAATGAAATAAGGCCGGATTTTTTTTATTGATTTACATACCCTCTTATAGTAATTTCCGAAAAGTAGAGAAAAATGAAATTTAAATTAATTTTTTGTTTTTATTTTATGCGCTGTCTCTAAATACTATTTGTTCTGTTGAAAACAATAATATATTTTTGAGAGTGACACTGTTAAAAGTGATTGACCTGTCCAGATTTTTAGAAACAAATATGAAATATTTAAAGATTTAATACAGACTGTTGGTGTTCACCTTACTAGTTTTATTGTTTTTTCTGGAGTTCTTAAAAAAAAAAGCTCTGAAAATGACCAGTCAACTGGTCACAACTGGTCATTTTCAGAGCTCTTTTTTAATTTTTTTCTTCCCCTCGACCATAAATCTGAAAAAATTCCCGTAAATCAACTAATATAAAAATTCTGGCCTAAGTCCCAGACTTGTTATGCCCCCGCCATTTATAATGGGGGGGGGCATATAGCATCACCCTTGTCCGTACGTCCGTACATACGTACGTCCCGTACGTCCTGTCCCTTACGTACGAAAAATGGTTTCCGGGCGATATCTTTTGAAAACATTGGTGTATTGGATTCATATTTCATACACAGGTATATAATCATAAAATACAGGTCAAGTTCGATTATGGACAAAATCCACCAATTATTATCAGAGTTATGGCCCTTGATCTCCGAATGAAAAATGGTTTCCGGGCGATATCTTTTGAATACAGTCATGTATTGGATTCATATTTCATACACAGGTATATAATCATAAAATACAGGTCAAGTTTGATTATGGGTAAAATCCATCAATTATCATCAGAGTTATGGCCCTTGATTTCAGTATGAAAAATGGTTTCCAGGCGATATCTTTTGAATATGTTGGTGTATTGGATTCATATTTCATACACAGGTATGTTATCATAAAATACAGGTCAAGTTGGATTACGGATAAAATCCACCAACTATTATTAGAGTTATGGCCCTTTGTTAATGACAATGCCCTATTTATGCGAATTTGGCAATAGCGGGGGCATCCGTGTCCCATGGACACATTTCTAGTTTAAATCTGTTTCCTGAAAGTACAGTAGATTTTGGTACTTACGACATTGGCAACCATTTAAGACTCGGATGATCCATACATGCTGAGTAGCCAGGCCCTGAGGTTATAAAACTTTTCATGCTCAACTCAACTGGGCATAAAATTTCAACTGCTCATAAAAACTAAAACGCTGAAATAGATAGGTATTTCTTGCTTTTAAATTTTCATATGATGTATTTATCATGCTAATAAATGTTAAAATGCCAACAATTGTTGGCATTTTAACATTTATGAGCAGGATAAATTTTGCGCTAAGTTGAGTTGAGCGTAAATTTTTTTATAACCTTAAGGCCAGATTCTTGGCCGCTTCCACAATAAAGAAAGAGCAAAGATATTGGCTGCCGCCAAATTCAGGTCCTTAGCCCCGCTTAAAGAGTGACTTCTTCACTTCAGTCATATGATATAGGAAACAAAATCTCATGTGATGATCCAATCCAGAGTGTTGATAGTAAAACAAGAGAAATCCATTCAGAATTAGAGAAATGAAACTTAGTCATACATTTGTGAAAAAAAAAATGGCAGGTTTTTAATATTACAAAATATGACTTAATGTCTTTTCTTCTGGACAAAAAAGGTTGATTTTGAATTCTTAACATGAGCAGTCAGATATAGGGTTACACTTTTCAAAGACCTATAGGTCTTCATATGTAGGTTTTATACTTTGAATAACAATTAAGTCAGTGCATGAGACTACCAAAAATGTGGTATACATGTGCAACCAGCAAAGCCTCAGATCAGCCTGCGCATACGCGCAGTCTGATATGAGTCTTTGCTAGTCGCTTGAAAACTCTATGATTGTTAAGCTACTGACTGAACACCATTTGGAGTTTCTAAGCTTAAAAGGAGGCTGCAGAGGCTCGTCTGAGTCTACACATGTCAAAATACCACATTGTTGGAAATCTCATGCACTGGCTCAATTGTAATCACATTAATTTCAGCGGTCTTGTCAAGAAGAGTAGAAGATATTTCCAAACAGATGGACTCACAGAGACAGGACCAGGAAAGAAATTTTAAACTTGTCTATGATTAACAGCGGATGTCAAGATTGAAACTGTCAATTTAGTGATCTATGACAAATCGTTTTAGATTCTGATGGGTGTTGACAAGGGTGGGCTGGATTAATTGAGACAGAGGAGCCTTGAAACCCTATCTGCCATATTCTTACAATGTGACAGTTTGATTTATGCATGTACCTTATGGCATCAAATGAGCTGTGACATGAGGTTTACAACAATGTGGTATGTGTGACCAGCATAGGCTCAGACCAGCCTGCGCATATGCGCAGTCTGATTAGAGCCATTGCTAGTCGCTAGAATATTCTATGACTGTTAAGCTACTGGCTGAACAGCATTTGGAGTTTCTAAGCTTAACAAGAGGCTGCACAGGTGGTCAGAGTCAATGCTTATCAAAATGCCACATTGTTGGAAATCACATATCACGGGTCAAATATGGGCATTGAAATTAGCAAGCAAGGTGAAGGAGACTTTAGCGTTGTATTAACACTTTCCCCACGTTTCTCCATAATTGTTGTCTGCTCTCTCAGTTTCTTATGTACTTTTATAGGTTATATTGCAAACAATATGGACCCTACTTTGCTTAGTACTGGTTCAACCCAGTAAGACCCATCCCGGCATGACTGAAAAATGTTGACTGGGGCTTAAAGAATTAAATCAAAACAATGGACCCAGATCAGACTGCTCCCTTTGCAGTGGTCTGTTCATGATTCATAGTGTTTGCTTCTATGACAAAAGCATTCTGGTGTGCATTTGAATATTTGCAACAGATGTTATAAGCAGATGACATTTGCAGGGCTAAAATTTTTGAAAGAATAAGAGTTGAAATGAAATTAATTTTAACCCATTCTTAGCCCTTATATTTACTGATGCTCACTTCCTTATATACTGATGCTCACTCCCATTTGGATTGATGCCATCCACTTTGGAATGGTTCATTTGTTTAACTCATTGCCTCCTCATAACCTTTGCAAACAGTTTGGGCCCAGATCAGGCCTGATCAGGATCCAAACTATTTGAGACTCTGATGGTATTCCTGAAAGAATTTTGAAAAAAATCAACAGACAACAAGAAGGCACGAAGAACAATTTTCCAGGGGGCAAAGAGTTATAGAACATGATTACACAAGCTCGTCTTGATTTTCATTTTAAATGAAATTCTGACTTGCTAAAACACTTTTATTACGATTCATGACTTGGAAGTCATCTGCTTTGTTGTCTGCTGTTGCATTTTGGAACAGTCCAATCTTGACCCATACTGTTTGCATGGAAGTTAAAAAATGGAGATGACATCAATGGGCAGATGACATTTTAAGCTGTGTTTTTGGCCCAAAGATACATAGATCCAGATAAGGACATTTTATTAGCGTAAAATTGTAACTTTTTTCTTGCCGTTCAATTTAAACATGTGTTTTGGGTGCTCAAAAGAGCCGTCGCATTGAGACGGTTCTTTTGAGTACCCACAACATATGTTTTGGATGAGAAATGAATTTTCCAATACACTTTTATGTGGAGACCTGAAATAAAGTGTTTATACTGAAAGTTCAGAAGCATTTAATTATGATAACCTCTTCTGAAATTTAGAATGCAAGTTTATCCAATGATTTTAATTTCCAGAATTCAGGGGTACCTTAAGCCCCAATTTGTAAGAGTTAAGAAAAACTCCTGATATCACAGCCATATCAATGAGGCCTAAATGAAATATATGTGTGGTTCCTGTTGCATACCAACAAAATTTAGGGTAGGTAGGAAGGGAAATTATTAAATTATGTTATAACATTTAACAAAGAAAATAGTGACAAACTCTGAAAAAGTGCCCATTTTAGGTATTTTTTCTCCAAAGACCATTTTAATGTTTAGGGTAGGGTTAAAAAAAATAGGGTAGGTAGGCCAACAGGAACCACACATACATTTCATTTAAGCCTGATATTTCTGGACAGACTTGTGCATTTTACCTTTAACCCTTAATGCCACAATCGCAACAAAAGTTGTCTGCTTTTCTCATCTGCTGAAATGTTTAAGAAGCCACTATGGCAAACAGTGTGGATCCAGAACAGGCTGCTCCTATAGGAGCAGTCTGTCCTGGGTCCACGCTGTTTGCTTCTATACCTAATTCATCAGTAATGCTAGGCAATTATTTGCAGCAGACTACTTCAGCAGACGACATTTTCAGATGCATTTTTTGATTGGCGCTTTAAGGGTTAAGTTCTATTGGTATTTGCTTCCATCACGCAATTTTTGACTTTTCTTGCAAGTAACAACTTTTATTGTCTGCTGATAACCTTTGCAAACTGTTTGGACCTAGATCAGGACAGACAGAACCAACAGAGCATTGGTCCAGATCTGGATCCAAAATATTTGTCACCGGGAAAGTGTTCATGAAATTTTTCATAACATAAATTTTGAAAACAAAAGTTAACTAACGACAGCAAAAGCTTGACAAATTACCCAGCATGCAAAGAATTAAGTGGCAAGTACAAGATGGACAATTTGGGTGGTCAATACAATAGGGATTACCTCAAAACTTTAACACTGATTTCAATTTGTAATCATTAACGTCTTCTTAATTTTAGAAAATTGATAAATATGCAGCGTCGTGTAGATACCATGTCATTGGTCTAAAATAGTTCACTTTTGAACATAAAATTTCAGGGAGCGCAGTGGCTCAGTGGTAGAGTGCTTGGCTCGAGACCGAGGGGTCGCAGGTTTGAGCCTCACCGGCGTCACTGCGTTGTGGTCCTTGAGCAAGGCACATTTATCCTAGCTTAGTACTGGTTCAACCCAGGAAGACCCGTCCCTGTTTAACTGAAAGATTGTTCATGGGATGTTAAGAGTCAAATCAAACAAAATGAACATAAAATTAAGATTATTTTTTTGTCCATCAGCAGGCCTCCATATAAGAATGTGTATTATACACAAAGTAATGAAATACAGAAAAATATTGATTAAAATAAATAAAAAAAAGCTGTATTCCATAGCCGTGTAAATATAAAAAGCTGTATTTCAGAGCTGTGAAAATATAAGTTGTATTTCACAGTAAAAGTGGATGTCTTCTGCTTTCTCCGTTGACCACTTCAGAATTCCAAACGCCTGTAACTTACTTATTTGTGGACAAAAAACAAAGTGTGGGTATTCATTTTCTTAGTTAGATCACAAGGAAAATTTTGGTAATAATTTGTGGGTATTTGCTGAAATTTTCACTTTCTCTACTCCTGCTCCTATCGTGTCAGTTTAGGCTGACATTGCATGCAATGTCTTCATTAATATGATATAATGTGCGAACGTGTATAACATCATTTAGTGCAAAAAAAATCTGCCACGCTTAAAATTGTATATAATAAAAAGAAAATTCAATTTTTTTGAATGAATATGCGATTCATCTCCTGAAGCGAGAAAATGTATTTTTCATTTGTGGGGAATGAAATATGCATTTTTCGCTTCACTCGATGATATAAATGGCATATTCACTGCCAAAAATATGGTTAAATCCTCTGTGTATTTGAAAATTAATTTTCTTGTCTCTCAACCAAAACATATGTTGTGGGTGCTCAAAGAACTTTTGGGTGGCCAAAAACATATGTTTGACTGATAGATTAGAAAATAATCATAATTTTAGGCTAAAAAAGTTTGCTTTACTCTTTTCTGCTCATAATTTTTGAAAAAAGTTTGGGCCAGATCCTTTGGTGGGCCTGATCTTGATCCAATCTGTTTGACACTTTGATGGTATTACAGAAAGAATTTTTCTAAAAGTTGATTTATAAAAAATACAGAAGACAAAAAACATGAAAAATTACCCAGGATACAAAGAGTTAACTGGACCAATATATTATTCTAAACCTACATTTTTGGTGCTTATTGAGTATGCATAACAAATAGGTCCAGATCAGGATAATTTGTGCACCTAAAATTGCATTTAGTGCCTAACCCATCAACTTGAATTGTGTTTTGGGTGCTCAAAAGAACCGTCTCATTGACATGGTTCTTTTGAATACCCGCAAAATATGTTTTTGTTGAGAATCAAAAAAAAAAACAATTTTCTAAAATTTTAAATATATAACTATTCTTTCATCCTAAATTAAGCCCCTGTCAACTAGAAAAGCTGGTAATTGAAATATGCTACTGTCCATTATGTCATTGAATAAAATATGTGAAATATGAACTGGATGTGTTGTTTATATATTGATATATTGAATGTAGCATCACTTAGTGGTCCTTAACCGAGCTTGTTCAAATTATGGTTCTGTGGCTAAAACGGCCCAATCCTGGCTGTCACATGTTTTACATTGACTCATATTGTTAAAAGATAAAAAGAATTATTGTCAGAAACCTCTAGGCCTACAATGTAGAAAGTTGGTATGTAGAATCATTTAGTGGTCTTCATTCTACAGTAAAGCCTGTCTTAAGCGGCCACTCAAAAAGAAGACCAAAATTGGTTTTCAAGACCGCTTATTGCTTAATGCAGGCCAAAAGTATTGCAGAATGCTCCCCTTGGAACATTCTGCAATGCTTTCGACCTTCATTAAGCTACCATTTGTCACTAAGACTTTCATTTTGTCTTTGTTTTGAGTGGCCGCTTAAGACAGGTTTTACTGTAATTTAAATGAAGGCAGCCCATCCAGGGGGTCACCAGGGGCATGGCCAGTTTCTAATAGATACCTATATACAAGTAGCTTTAAACAAAACTCGGATGAGCTTTCCAGAGGCGCTTGGCCGTCTTGTTTTAAGCACTGTCAAGTTTTAACATATGTTATTAGTATGTAATAATGTCAAGTTGTTCCCTACATAAATCCAGCCAATCAAGCTACTTGTATATAAATTGGCCAGGCCCCAGGGATTAAAAAATAGGGAAAAAAACTTAAAAATCTTTTTCTGGAACCATGAGACCCACAGCTTATATTTAGATTGTAGCAATGTCTAGTGTTCCCTCACATAAATCCTACCAATCAAGCCCCTGGGGTCCAAACTGGCCCTGCCCCATAGATCAAGAGCTTCTCATAGACTTATAATAGGAGGAGCTTTAAAATCTTCTCTGAAACCATGACGCCCACAGCTTATATTTAGAATGTAGCAATGTCTAGTAGTGGTCCTTCACATTAATCCTGCCAACCAAAGCCCCAGGGGTCTAAACTGAAGCCCTGGAGTCTAAACTGGCCACACCCCAAGGATCAATACACTCCATACTTATAATGTGAATTTTTTAAATCTTCCCTGTAACCATGAGGTCCAAAGGTTATTTCTCTTGGACACCCTGTAACCCATTCGTAAGAAACAACAAACTTTGTGTAGCAAGAGAGCTTATAGATCAGCCGCTAATTTATTACCTGAACATGTTGGACTTCCAACAAAAAAATCATAAATCTTCACTAAATTAACTTTAAATCACTGGCGAAAAGCAATATGGTTTGCAATATGAGTATTCTACTGCCTTAACATAAAAACCAAGATGAAATCACACTGACGTCAGAGGCCACAGATCAGACATCATTGTGCTATCTTCTTGATATGTGCTTTATATACAGTTATTTTTATTATTTTTATAAAGGATCATTATATATTTAATTACTTTCTGTCATTAGATATAAATTCACTGACTGCGACTGGTTAAACAAATACATACAAAATTCACCTTATACAACCACTATAAAAACCATACAAAATCTTTTTTTTCATGTAATTTCAATAAACTTGATTTTGTCAGATTATGTTTAAATCAGTAAACACATGTATATGCTGACCTATTGGAGACATCTTTAATAATTATGATTAAAGAATCCTCTGTGATTCCACTTTATTCTGAGAAAATCAGTTTTTCACTTGTATCTTGAATTCATAGTATACATAAATAAACATTAAAAAAATCAAGTCACGCTCAATTTTCATGTGTTCAGCAGCGGACCCATAGCTAGAATGATTTATCACAATATTCAACAGACCATATTGACACCACATTACACCCCCAATATTTATATAGGCCAAGAGAAAATAATTAATTTCTAATTCTCTTCTTTCAAACGAGATTATTTTTTTTTTGACACCCTTAAACACATTCGTAAGAAACAACAAACTTTAGCTTGAGAGCTTATGGATCAACCGCTAGATCACCGAAAAGACCAACCAATGATACAGTTATTCATCATTATCCCATACTTGATGATACATTATTTAGTTCATATTGGTCGTAGATCTTCAATGATAAGTTCCACATATATTCTCCTCTAATCTCCATGATATTGTACGTCAAATCTCGCTGATCTCAGAGTTATATATCTGAAAGGAACAAATATATATCCAAACAGATTTTCTATACTTTACCCCTATGGAAAATGATTTCTATTATCATTTTCAAATACTTTGTAACCTTTTAAACTTTCAGCATATTCTCAGGACTTGCCAGTCAATCATTTTCTAATGGCTTGCTGTCATCAAAAGCATTTTCTAATGGCTTGCTGTCGCTAAAAACATTTTCTAATTGCTTGCTATCGCCAAAAATGATACCAACTTTATCAAAACTCATCGTTGAATATCGTTATAAACAAAGAAATAATTGTACCACTTAACCATATGCTGTGGTGAACAAAGTACCATCTCTATGAAACAGTTCATTTGAAAACCCACAGCACACATGTATATGAAGAAAATGCATTCACAGAGGTATGTGCTCTGAACTATATCCAATGTACCACGAGCATATGAATATACTTCAACTGGATACTATAGTTTATCAGAGTCCAAATTTGAATCTTAGAAAGCGAATTGTATAAACAAATACCTGATATTTAAGACACCAAAATTAATCTGTACTCAAGCATTCTGAAGTTCAGAGTGTTATTTTCCTAAAGCAATCTGATTTGCCATTTCTATTTCCTGCTTTCATCAAACAAATATAACTAAGATAAAAATTAATTCCAAATATTATTCAGCTTCTCATTATTCATTGGCATAAAACTAGTATTAATATAATCAATCATCTGTACCTACTACACAAATGCTGTTGATACACAAAATACTGTCTCTATAAGACATTCCTTTGAGTACCAACATCACACATGCAATAATAATGATTAAAAAAACAATCATAGAACTGAACGCAGTGTATTATGAATAAAAACCATAACCATGTATTATGAATATAGATCATAACCATAAATTGATTTCTTTTGTTGGGAAACAGTGGAGACCCTGATCCAACGCCACATTCTGTGGCGTCTGATCAGCGTCTGCACTGTTTGCCTGTGCCCCACAGAAAGGACTGGGCGTACCAAAATAATATACTTGGAGTACAAATTGTTATGCATGTTTTAAAGAGTGATTAACACATATGCATTCAGTACACCAATTTCATATCTTTGCAAAAATGACTTATGTAAGGTGTTTCCACAGTCTGTACACCAACCCAAGTAGTGACCAGCTTTATAAGGTGTTTCCTCAGTCTGTACACCAACCCAAGTATTGTTTTGGTGATAAAGTGTACTACCAGAATGACCTAGTTTGAAGCTAATCTATGATTGTGAAATGTCCTAGTCATTTTCCCTTGCTTTTACGAGTGTACACTTGACAGGTTCATGATCAGCAATAATTGTGAATTTCAATGGGTTTCCTCCCCTTATCTTACAAGCCAAACCTAACTGAATGCTTGTTCCATTTGGTGACCATACAGAGACTCCTTTTGTGCATTTTGTCAGACCTTGTCTGGGTCTAAACTGTTTGACACTCTTGAGCTATTCCGGAATGAAATTCGAGATAAAGTATACAAAGCCAACCATACCTCTTCCATCTCATTGAGACGTTCATCTGTCCATACATCTGTAGCATCTACTTGCTAGAACATGACACCTGAAAATATAAGAAAAGAATACGTGAGTACGCGGCAACGATTCGACATAGGTACCTGCAATGACAAGCGCAACCGAAAGTGCAGTTAGATTGACCATTTTACCCAAGCAAAAAAAGGAAACGACGATAATGCAGGCTAAGAATTCGGATAAGGTACGAGCGCAAACGAAAGTGCAGTTTTAGAGACCATTTCACCCCAGCAAAAAAGGAAGACGACAGTAATACACGCTAAGAATTCGGAGAAGGTACCTGTAACGACGAGCGCAAAGAAGGGAGCAGTTTTTAGAGCATTTTACCCCAGCAGAAAAAAAGGAAACGACGATAATACACGCTAAGAGTTCGGAGAAGGTACGAGCGCAAACAAAACTGCAGTTTTAGAGACCATTTCACCCCAGCAAAAAAGGAAGACGACGGTAATACACGCTAAGAATTCGGAGAAGGTACCTGTTACGATATGCGCAAAGGAGGGAGCAGTTTTTAAAAGCATTTTACCCCAGCAGAAAAAAGGAGACGACGATGAAACACGCTTAGAATTCGGAGAAGGTACGAGCGCAAACGAAAGTGCAGTTTTAGAGACCATTTTACCCCAGCAGAAAAAAAAGACGACGGTAATACACGCTAAGAATTCGGATAAGCCACGAGCGCCAAGGAGGGTGCAGTTTTAGAGACCCTTTTTCCCCCATCAGAAAAAATGAAGACGACGCTAATTTACGCTAAGATTACGGACGCATCTTGAACTCAGCAGGTGTACGAAAAAACGGAAAAAAATACCTACCATTGCAATAGACGTCACATAGTTGCGTCCTGTCTATCTGTTCAAGTGGACTTCTAACCAGCCATGTTTTTAGTCTTCTGGACCTGGAAATATAGACACACACTGTATAGTTACTAGATTTTCACATAAAACGTTCTTAACCCATATAAGCTGAATGGAATTCCCCACTTTTTTATCAATTGGACCAGTCCATTTCCGTTTTAAGGATTGTTAAGTGGTAGTTTTCATTTCCATTCAAATTTGAAGAGTACACTCTGTATGCAAACAATGGAGACCCTGAGCGGACGCCACGTTCTGTGGCGTCTGATCTGGGTCTGCACTGTTTGCCTATGTCCCACAGAAAGGACGCTAGGCATATATGGGTTAAGCATCGTCCCAAAAGGCAAATCTCAACACAAAAACAGTGTTTGTTCCAGCACTTGAGATTCTGGTACCTATTGCACAAGTCTTAAGTGAAGGCTCAGGCGAGACTGTGCATCCACCAAGTCTCGCCAGTGCCTTTGCAGCTCGCCTTGATATAGTATGGAAGTAGATGAGCGTAATAAAATAATATACTTGGAGTCCCATTTGTTATGCAAGTTTTAAAGAGTGATTAACGTATATGCATTAAGTACAACAATTTCATATATTTGCAAAAATGACTTATATAAGGTGTTTCCTCAGTCTGTACACCAACCCAAGTAGTGACCAGCTTTATAAGGTGTTTCCTCAGTCTGTACACCAACCCAAGTATTTGTTTTGGTGATAAAGTGTACTACCAGAATGACCTAGTTTGAAGCTAATCTATGATTGTGAAATGTCCTAGTCATTTTCCATTGCTTTTACGAGTGTACACTTGACAGGTTCATGATCAGCAATAATTGTGAATTTCAATGGGTTTCCTCCCCTTATCTTACAAGCCAAACCTAACTGAATGCTTGTTCCATTTGGTGATAATATAGAGACTCCTTTTGTGCATTTTGTCAGACCTTGTCTGGGTCTAAACTGTTTGACACTCTTGAGCTATTCCGGAATGAAATTCGAGATAAAGTATACAAAGCCAACCATACCTCTTCCATCTCATTGAGACGTTCATCTGTCCATACATCTGTACCATCTACTTGCTAGAACATGACACCTGAAAATATAAGAAAAGAATACGTGAGTACGCGGCAACGATTCGACATAGGTACCTGCAATGACAAGCGCAACCAAGAGTGCAGTTAAAGTGACCATTTTACCCAAGCAAAAAAAGGAAACGACGATAATGCAGGCTAAGAATTCGGATAAGGTACGAGCGCAAACGAAAGTGCATTTTTATTGACCATTTCACCCCAGCAAAAAAGGAAGACGACAGTAATACACGCTAAGAATTCGGAGAAGGTACCTGTTACGATGAGCGCAAAGAAGGGAGCAGTTTTTAGAGCATTTTACCCCAGCAGAAAAAAAAGGAAACGACGATAATACACGCTAAGAATTCGGAGAAGGTACGAGCGCAAACGAAAGTGCAGTTTTAGAGACCATTTCACCCCAGCAAAAAAAAGGAAGACGACGGTAATACACGCTAAGAATTCGGAGAAGGTACCTGTAACGACATGCGCAAAGGAGGGAGCAGATTTTGAAAGCATTTTACCCCAGCAGAAAAAAGGAGACGACGATGAAACACGCTTAGAATTCGGAGAAGGTACAAGCGCAAACGAAAGTGCAGTTTTAGAGACCATTTTACCCCAGCAGAAAAAAGGAGACGACGGTAATACACGCTAAGATTTCGGAGAAGCCACGAGACCCTTTTTCCCCCACCCAAAAAATGAAGACGACGCTAATTTACGCTAAGATTAAGGACGCATCTTGAACTCAGCAGGTGTACGATTTAAACGGAAAAAAATACCTACCATTGCAATTGACGTCACATTGTTGCGTCCTGTCTATCTGTTCAAGTGGACTTCTAACCAGCCATGGTTTTTAGTCTTCTGGACCTGGAAATATAGACACACACTGTATAGTTACTAGATTTTCACATAAAACGTTCTTAACCCATATAAGCTGAATGGAATTCCCCACTTTTTTATCAATTGGACCAGTCCATTTCCGTTTTAAGGATTGTTAAGTGGTAGTTTTCATTTCCATTCAAATTTGAAGAGTACACTCTGTATACAAAGAATGGAGACCCTGAGCGGACGCCACGTTCTGTGGCGTCTGATCTGGGTCTGCACTGTTTGCCTATGTCCCACAGAAAGGACGCTAGGCATATATGGGTTAAGCATCGTCCCAAAAGGCAAATCTCAACACAAAAACAGTGTTTGTTCCAGCACTTGAGATTCTGGTACCTATTGCACAAGTCTTAAGTGAAGGCTCAGGCGAGACTGTGCATCCACCAAGTCTCGCCAGTGCCTTTGCAGCTCGCCTTGATATAGTATGGAAGTAGATGAGCGTACTAAAATAATATACTTGGAGTCCCATTTGTTATGCAAGTTTTAAAGAGTGATTAACGTATATGCATTAAGTACAACAATTTCATATATTTGCAAAAATGACTTATATAAGGTGTTTCCCCAGTCTGTACACCAACCCAAGTAGTGACCAGCTTTATAAGGTGTTTCCTCAGTCTGTACACCAACCCAAGTATTGTTTTGGTGATAAAGTGTACTACCAGAATGACCTAGTTTGAAGCTAATCTATGATTGTGAAATGTCCTAGTCATTTTCCCTTGCTTTTACGAGTGTACACTTGACAGGTTCATGATCAGCAATAATTGTGAATTTCAATGGGTTTCCTCCCCTTATCTTACAAGCCAAACCTAACTGAATGCTTGTTCCATTTGGTGACCATACAGAGACTCCTTTTGTGCATTTTGTCAGACCTTGTCTGGGTCTAAACTGTTTGACACTCTTGAGCTATTCCGGAATGAAATTCGAGATAAAGTATACAAAGCCAACCATACCTCTTCCATCTCATTGAGACGTTCATCTGTCCATACATCTGTACCATCTACTTGCTAGAACATGACACATGAAAATATAAGAAAAGAATACGTGAGTACGCGGCAACGATTCGACATAGGTACCTGCAATGACAAGCGCAACCGAAAGTGCAGTTAAAGTGACCATTTTACCCAAGCAAAAAAAGGAAACGACGATAATGCAGGCTAAGAATTCGGATAAGGTACGAGCGCAAACGAAAGTGCAGTTTTAGAGACCATTTCACCCCAGCAAAAAAGGAAGACGACAGTAATACACGCTAAGAATTCGGAGAAGGTACCTGTAACGACGAGCGCAAAGAAGGGAGCAGTTTTTAGAGCATTTTACCCCAGCAGAAAAAAAGGAAACAACGATAATACACGCTAAGAGTTCAGAGAAGGTACGAGCGCAAACGAAAGTGCAGTTTTAGAGACCATTTCACCCCAGCAAAAAAGGAAGACGACGGTAATACATGCTAAGAATTCGGAGAAGGTACCTGTAACGACATGCGCAAAGGAGGGAGCAGTTTTTGAAAGCATTTTACCCCAGCAGAAAAAAGGAGACGACGATGAAACACGCTTAGAATTCGGAGAAGGTACGAGCGCAAACGAAAGTGCAGTTTTAGAGACCATTTTACCCCAGCAGAAAAAAGGAGACGCTGGTAATACACGCTAAGAATTCGGAGAAGCCACGAGCGCCAAGGAGGGTGCAGTTTTAGAGACCCTTTTTTCCCCCACCCAAAAAAATGAAGACGACGCTAATTTACGCTAAGATTACGGACGCATCTTGAACTCAGCAGGTGTACGAAAAAACGGAAAAAAATACCTACCATTGCAATAGACGTCACATAGTTGCGTCCTGTCTATCTGTTCAAGTGGACTTATAACCAGCCATGGTTTTTAGTCTTCTGGACCTAGAAATATAGACACACACTGTATAGTTACTAGATTTTCACATAAAACGTTCTTAACCCATATTAGCTGAATGGAATTCCCCACTTTTTTATCAATTGGACCAGTCCATTTCCGTTTTAAGGATTGTTAAGTGGTAGTTTTCATTTCCATTCAAATTTGAAGAGTACACTCTGTATGCAAACAGTGGAGACCCTGAGCGGACGCCACGTTCTGTGGCGTCTGGTCTGGGTCTGCACTGTTTGCCTATGTCCCACAGAAAGGACGCTAGGCATATATGGGTTAAGCATCGTCCCAAAAGGCAATTCTCAACACAAAAACAGTGTTTGTTCCAGCACTTGAGATTCTGGTACATATTGCACAAGTCTTAAGTGAAGGCTCAGGCGAGACTGTGCATCCACCAAGTCTCGCCAGTGCCTTTGCAGCTCGCCTTGATATAGTATGGAAGTAGATGAGCGTACTAAAATAATATACTTGGAGTCCCATTTGTTATGCAAGTTTTAAAGAGTGATTAACGTATATGCATTAAGTACAACAATTTCATATATTTGCAAAAATGACTTATATAAGGTGTTTCCCCAGTCTGTACACCAACCCAAGTAGTGACCAGCTTTATAAGGTGTTTCCTCAGTCTGTACACCAACCCAAGTATTGTTTTTGTGATAAAGTGTACTACCAGAATGACCTAGTTTGAAGCTAATCTATGATTGTGAAATGTCCTAGTCATTTTCCCTTGCTTTTACGAGTGTACACTTGACAGGTTCATGATCAGCAATAATTGTGAATTTCAATGGGTTTCCTCCCCTTATCTTACAAGCCAAACCTAACTGAATGCTTGTTCCATTTGGTGACCATACAGAGACTCCTTTTGTGCACTTTGTCAGACCTTGTCTGGGTCTAAACTGTTTGACACTCTTGAGCTATTCCGGAATGAAATTCGAGATAAAGTATACAAAGCCAACCATACCTCTTCCATCTCATTGAGACGTTCATCTGTCCATACATCTGTAGCATCTACTTGCTAGAACATGACACCTAAAAATATAAGAAAAGAATACGTGAGTACGCGGCAACGATTCGACATAGGTACCTGCAATGACAAGCGCAACCGAAAGTGCAGTTAAAGTGACCATTTTACCCAAGCAAAAAAAGGAAACGACGATAATGCAGGCTAAGAATTCGGATAAGGTACGAGCGCAAACGAAAGTGCAGTTTTAGAGACCATTTCACCCCAGCAAAAAAGGAAGACGACAGTAATACACGCTAAGAATTCGGAGAAGGTACCTGTAACGACGAGCGCAAAGAAGGGAGCAGTTTTTAGAGCATTTTACCCCAGCAGAAAAAAAAAGGAAACGACGATAATACACGCTAAGAGTTCGGAGAAGGTACGAGCGCAAACGAAAGTGCAGTTTTTGAGACCATTTCACCCCAGCAAAAAAGGAAGACGACGGTAATACACGCTAAGAATTCGGAGAAGGTACCTGTAACGACATGCGCAAAGGAGGGAGCAGTTTTTGAAAGCATTTTACCCCAGCAGAAAAAGGAGACGAAGATGAAACTCGCTAAGAATTCGGAGAAGGTACGAGCGCAAACGAAAGTGCAGTTTTAGAGACCATTTTACCCCAGCAGACAAAAGGAGACGACGGTAATACACGCTAAGAATTCGGAGAAGCCACGAGCGCCAAGGAGGGTGCAGTTTTAGAGACCCTTTTCCCCCACCCAAAAAAATGAAGACGACGCTAATTTACGCTAAGATTATGGACGCATCTTGAACTCAGCAGGTGTACGAAAAAACGGAAAAAAATACCTACCATTGCAATAGACATCACATAGTTGCGTCCTGTCTATCTGTTCAAGTGGACTTCTAACCAGCCATGGTTTTTAGTCTTCTGGACCTGGAAATATAGACACACACTGTATAGTTACTAGATTTTCACATAAAACGTTCTTAACCCATATAAGCTGAATGGAATTCCCCACTTTTTTATCAATTGGACCAGTCCATTTCCGTTTTAAGGATTGTTAAGTGGTAGTTTTCATTTCCATTCAAATTTAAAGAGTACACTCTGTATGCAAACAGTGGAGACCCTGAGCGGACGCCACGTTCTGTGGCGTCTGATCTGGGTCTGCACTGTTTGCCTATGTCCCACAGAAAGGACGCTAGGCATATATGGGTTAAGCATCGTCCCAAAAGGCAAATCTCAACACAAAAACAGTGTTTGTTCCAGCACTTGAGATTCTGGTACCTATTGCACAAGTCTTAAGTGAAGGCTCAGGCGAGACTGTGCATCCACCAAGTCTCGCCAGTGCCTTTGCAGCTCGCCTTGATATAGTATGGAAGTAGATGAGCGTACTAAAATAATATACTTGGAGTCCCATTTGTTATGCAAGTTTTAAAGAGTGATTAACGTATATGCATTAAGTACAACAATTTCATATATTTGCAAAAATGACTTATATAAGGTGTTTCCTCAGTCTGTACACCAACCCAAGTAGTGACCAGCTTTATAAGGTGTTTCCTCAGTCTGTACACCAACCAAGTATTGTTTTGGTGATAAAGTGTACTACCAGAATGACCTAGTTTGAAGCTAATCTATGATTGTGAAATGTCCTAGTCATTTTCCCTTGCTTTTACGAGTGTACACTTGACAGGTTCATGATCAGCAATAATTGTGAATTTCAATGGGTTTCCTCCCCTTATCTTACAAGCCAAACCTAACTGAATGCTTGTTCCATTTGGTGACCATACAGAGACTCCTTTTGTGCATTTTGTCAGACCTTGTCCGGGTCTAAACTGTTTGACACTCTTGAGCTATTCCGGAATGAAATTCGAGATAAAGTATACAAAGCCAACCATACCTCTTCCATCTCATTGAGATGTTCATCTGTCCATACATCTGTACCATCTACTTGCTAGAACATGACACCTGAAAATATAAGAAAAGAATACTTGAGTACGCGGCAACGATTCGACATAGGTACCTGCAATGGCAAGCGCAACCGAAAGTGCAGTTGAAGTGACCATTTTACCCAAGCAAAAAAAGGAAACGACGATAATGCAGGCTAAGAATTCGGATAAGGTACGAGCGCAAACGAAAGTGCAGTTTTAGAGACCATTTCACCCCAGCAAAAAAGGGACGACAGTAATACACGCTAAGAATTCGGAGAAGGTACCTGTAACGACGAGCGCAAAGAAGGGAGCAGTTTTTAGAGCATTTTACCCCAGCAGAAAAAAAAAGGAAACGACGATAATACACGCTAAGAGTTCGGAGAAGGTACGAGCGCAAACGAAAGTGCAGTTTTAGAGACCATTTCACCCCAGCAAAAAAGGAAGACGACGGTAATACACGCTAAGAATTCGGAGAAGGTACCTGTAACGATATGCGCAAAGGAGGGAGCAGTTTTTGAAAGCATTTTACCCCAGCAGAAAAAAGGAGACGACGATGAAACACGCTTAGAATTCGGAGAAGGTACGAGCGCAAACGAAAGTGCAGTTTTAGAGACCATTTTACCGCAGCAGAAAAAGGAGACGACGGTAATACACGCTAAGAATTCGGAGAAGCCACGAGCGCCAAGGAGGGTGCAGTTTTAGAGACCCTTTTTCCCCCACCCAAAAAAATGAAGACGACGCTAATTTACGCTAAGATTACGGACGCATCTTGAACTCAGCAGGTGTACGAAAAAACGGAAAAAATACCTACCATTGCAATAGACGTCACATAGTTGTGTCCTGTCTATCTGTTCAAGTGGACTTCTAACCAGCCATGGTTTTTAGTCTTCTGGACCTGGAAATATAGACACACACTGTATAGTTACTAGATTTTCACATAAAACGTTCTTAACCCATATAAGCTGAATGGAATTCCCCACTTTTTTATCAATTGGACCAGTCCATTTCCGTTTTAAGGATTGTTAAGTGGTAGTTTTCATTTCCATTCAAATTTGAAGAGTACACTCTGTATGCAAACAGTGGAGACCCTGAGCGGACGCTACGTTCTGTGGCGTCTGATCTGGGTCTGCACTGTTTGCCTATGTCCCACAGAAAGGACGCTAGGCATATATGGGTTAAGCATCGTCCCAAAGGCAAATCTCAACACAAAAACAGTGTTTGTTCCAGCACTTGAGATTCTGGTACCTATTGCACAAGTCTTAAGTGAAGGCTCAGGCGAGACTGTGCATCCACCAAGTCTCGCCAGTGCCTTTGCAGCTCGCCTTGATATAGTATGGAAGTAGATGAGCGTACTAAAATAATATACTTGGAGTCCCATTTGTTATGCAAGTTTTAAAGAGTGATTAACGTATATGCATTAAGTACAACAATTTCATATATTTGCAAAAATGACTTATATAAGGTGTTTCCTCAGTCTGTACACCAACCCAAGTAGTGACCAGCTTTATAAGGTGTTTCCTCAGTCTGTACACCAACCCAAGTATTGTTTTGGTGATAAAGTGTACTACCAGAATGACCTAGTTTGAAGCTAATCTATGATTGTGAAATGTCCTAGTCATTTTCCCTTGCTTTTACGAGTGTACACTTGACAGGTTCATGATCAGCAATAATTGTGAATTTCAATGGGTTTCCTCCCCTTATCTTACAAGCCAAACCTAACTGAATGCTTGTTCCATTTGGTGACCATACAGAGACTCCTTTTGTGCATTTTGTCAGACCTTGTCTGGGTCTAAACTGTTTGACACTCTTGAGCTATTCCGGAATGAAATTCGAGATAAAGTATACAAAGCCAACCATACCTCTTCCATCTCATTGAGAAGTTCATCTGTCCATACATCTGTACCATCTACTTGCTAGAACATGACACCTGAAAATATAAGAAAAGAATACGTGAGTACGCGGCAACGATTCGACATAGGTACCTGCAATGGCAAGCGCAACGGAAAGTACAGTTAAAGTGACCATTTTACCCAAGCAAAAAAAAGGAAACGACGATAATGCAGGCTAAGAACTCGGATAAGGTACGAGCGCAAACGAAAGTGCAGTTTTAGAGACCATTTCACCCCAGCAAAAAAGGGACGACAGTAATACACGCTAAGAATTCGGAGAAGGTACCTGTAACGACGAGCGCAAAGAAGGGAGCAGTTTTTAGAGCATTTTACCCCAGCAGAAAAAAAAAGGAAACAACGATAATACACGCTAAGAGTTCGGAGAAGGTACGAGCGCAAACGAAAGTGCAGTTTTAGAGACCATTTCACCCCAGCAAAAAAGGAAGACGACGGTAATACACGCTAAGAATTCGGAGAAGGTACCTGTAACGATATGCGCAAAGGAGGGAGCAGTTTTTGAAAGCATTTTACCCCAGCAGAAAAAAGGAGACGACGATGAAACACGCTTAGAATTCGGAGAAGGTACGAGCGCAAACGAAAGTGCAGTTTTAGAGACCATTTTACCCCAGCAGAAAAAAGGAGACGACGGTAATACACGCTAAGAATTCGGAGAAGCCACGAGCGCCAAGGAGGGTGCAGTTTTAGAGACCCTTTTTCCCCCACCCAAAAAAATGAAGACGACGCTAATTTACGCTAAGATTACGGACGCATCTCAGCAGGTGTACGAAAAAACGGAAAAAAATACCTACCATTGCAATAGACGTCACATAGTTGTGTCCTGTCTATCTGTTCAAGTGGACTTCTAACCAGCCATGGTTTTTAGTCTTCTGGACCTGGAAATATAGACACACACTGTATAGTTACTAGATTTTCACATAAAACGTTCTTAACCCATATAAGCTGAATGGAATTCCCCACTTTTTTATCAATTGGACCAGTCCATTTCCGTTTTAAGGATTGTTAAGTGGTAGTTTTCATTTCCATTCAAATTTGAAGAGTACACTCTGTATGCAAACAGTGGAGACCCTGAGCGGACGCCACGTTCTGTGGCGTCTGATCTGGGTCTGCACTGTTTGCCTATGTCCCACAGAAAGGACGCTAGGCATATATGGGTTAAGCATCGTCCCAAAAGGCAAATCTCAACACAAAAACAGTGTTTGTTCCAGCACTTGAGATTCTGGTACCTATTGCACAAGTCTTAAGTGAAGGCTCAGGCGAGACTGTGCATCCACCAAGTCTCGCCAGTGCCTTTGCAGCTCGCCTTGATATAGTATGGAAGTAGATGAGCGTACTAAAATAATATACTTGGAGTCCCATTTGTTATGCAAGTTTTAAAGAGTGATTAACGTATATGCATTAAGTACAACAATTTCATATATTTGCAAAAATGACTTATATAAGGTGTTTCCTCAGTCTGTACACCAACCCAAGTAGTGACCAGCTTTATAAGGTGTTTCCTCAGTATGTACACCAACCCAAGTATTGTTTTGGTGATAAAGTGTACTACCAGAATGACCTAGTTTGAAGCTAATCTATGATTGTGAAATGTCCTAGTCATTTTCCCTTGCTTTTACGAGTGTACACTTGACAGGTTCATGATCAGCAATAATTGTGAATTTCAATGGGTTTCCTCCCCTTATCTTACAAGCCAAACCTAACTGAATGCTTGTTCCATTTGGTGACCATACAGAGACTCCTTTTGTGCATTTTGTCAGACCTTGTCTGGGTCTAAACTGTTTGACACTCTTGAGCTATTCCGGAATGAAATTCGAGATAAAGTATACAAAGCCAACCATACCTCTTCCATCTCATTGAGACGTTCATCTGTCCATACATCTGTACCATCTACTTGCTAGAACATGACACCTGAAAATATAAGAAAAGAATACGTGAGTACGCGGCAACGATTCGACATAGGTACCTGCAATGACAAGCGCAACCGAAAGTGCAGTTAAAGTGACCATTTTACCCAAGCAAAAAAAGGAAACGACGATAATGCAGGCTAAGAATTCGGATAAGGTACAAGCGCAAACGAAAGTGCAGTTTTAGAGACCATTTCACCCCAGCAAAAAAGGAAGACGACAGTAATACACGCTAAGAATTCAGAGAAGGTACCTGTAACGACGAGCGCAAAGAAGGGAGCAGTTTTTAGAGCATTTTACCCCAGCAGAAAAAAAAAGGAAACGACGATAATACACGCTAAGAGTTCGGAGAAGGTACGAGCGCAAAATAAGTGCAGTTTTAGAGACCATTTCACCCCAGCAAAAAAGGAAGACGACGGTAATACACGCTAAGAATTCGGGGAAGGTACCTGTAACGACATGCGCAAAGGAGGGAGCAGTTTTTGAAAGCATTTTACCCCAGCAGAAAAAAGGAGACGACGATGAAACACGCTTAGAATTCGGAGAAGGTACGAGCGCAAACGAAAGAGCAGTTTTACAGACCATTTTACCCCAGCAGAAAAAAGGAGACGACGGTAATACACGCTAAGAATTCGGAGAAGCCACGAGCGCCAAGGAGGGTGCAGTTTTAGAGACCCTTTTTCCCCCACCCAAAAAAATAAAGACGACGCTAATTTACGCTAAGATTACGGACGCATCTTGAACTCAGCAGGTGTACGAAAAAAAGGAAAAAAATACCTACCATTGCAATAGACGTCACATAGTTGCGTCCTGTCTATCTGTTCAAGTGGACTTCTAACCAGCCATGGTTTTTAGTCTTCTGGACCTGGAAATATAGACACACACTGTATAGTTACTAGATTTTCGAATAAAACGTTCTTAACCCATATAAGCTGAATGGAATTCCCCACTTTTTTATCAATTGGACCAGTCCATTTCCGTTTTAAGGATTGTTAAGTGGTAGTTTTCATTTCCATTCAAATTTGAAGAGTACACTCTGTATGTAAACAATGGAGACCCTGAGCGGACGCCACGTTCTGTGGCGTCTGATCTGGGTCTGCACTGTTTGCCTATGTAGCACAGAAAGGACGCTAGCCATATATGGGTTAAGCATCGTCCCAAAAGGCAAATCTCAACACAAAAACAGTGTTTGTTCCAGCACTTGAGATTCTGGTACCTATTGCACAAGTCTTAAGTGAAGGCTCTGGCGAGACTGTGCATCCACCAAGTCTCGCCAGTGCCTTTGCAGCTCGCCTTGATATAGTATGGAAGTAGATGAGCGTACTAAAATAATATACTTGGAGTCCCATTTGTTATGCAAGTTTTAAAGAGTGATTAACGTATATGCATTAAGTACAACAATTTCATATATTTGCAAAAATGACTTATACAAGGTGTTTCCTCAGTCTGTACACCAACCCAAGTAGTGACCAGCTTTATAAGGTGTTTCCTCAGTATGTACACCAACCCAAGTATTGTTTTGGTGATAAAGTGTACTACCAGAATGACCTAGTTTGAAGCTAATCTATGATTGTGAAATGTCCTAGTCATTTTCCCTTGCTTTTACGAGTGTACACTTGACAGGTTCATGATCAGCAATAATTGTGAATTTCAATGGGTTTCCTCCCCTTATCTTACAAGCCAAACCTAACTGAATGCTTGTTCCATTTGGTGACCATACAGAGACTCCTTTTGTGCATTTTGTCAGACCTTGTCTGGGTCTAAACTGTTTGACACTCTTGAGCTATTCCGGAATGAAATTCGAGATAAAGTATACAAAGCTAACCATACCTCTTCCATCTCATTGAGACGTTCATCTGTCCATACATCTGTACCATCTACTTGCTAGAACATGACACCTGAAAATATAAGAAAAGAATACGTGAGTACGCGGCAACGATTCGACATAGGTACCTGCAATGACAAGCGCAACCAAGAGTGCAGTTAAAGTGACCATTTTACCCAAGCAAAAAAAGGAAACGACGATAATGCAGGCTAAGAATTCGGATAAGGTACGAGCGCAAACGAAAGTGCAGTTTTAGAGACCATTTCACCCCAGCAAAAAAGGAAGACGACAGTAATACACGCTAAGAATTCGGAGAAGGTACCTGTAACGACGAGCGCAAAGAAGGGAGCAGTTTTTAGAGCATTTTACCCCAGCAGAAAAAAAGGAAACGACGATAATACACGCTAAGAGTTCGGAGAAGGTACGAGCGCAAACAAAAGTGCAGTTTTAGAGACCATTTCACCCCAGCAAAAAAGGAAGACGACGGTAATACACGCTAAGAATTCGGGGAAGGTACCTGTAACGACATGCGCAAAGGAGGGAGCAGTTTTTGAAAGCATTTTACCCCAGCAGAAAAAAGGAGACGACGATGAAACACGCTTAGAATTCGAAGACGGTACGAGCGCAAACGAAAGAGCAGTTTTAGAGACCATTTTACCCCAGCAGAAAAAAAGGAGACGACGGTAATACACGCTAAGAATTCGGAGAAGCCACGAGCGCCAAGGAGGGTGCAGTTTTAGAGACCCTTTTTCCCCCACCCAAAAAAATAAAGACGACGCTTATTTACGCTAAGATTACGGACGCATCTTGAACTCAGCAGGTGTACGAAAAAACGGAAAAAATACCTACCATTGCAATAGACGTCACATAGTTGCGTCCTGTCTATCTGTTCAAGTGGACTTCTAACCAGCCATGGTTTTTAGTCTTCTGGACCTGGAAATATAGACACACACTGTATAGTTACTAGATTTTCACATAAAACGTTCTTAACCAATAAGCTGAATGGAATTCCCCACTTTTTTTATCAATTGGACCAGTCCATTTCCGTTTTAAGGATTGTTAAGTGGTAGTTTTCATTTCCATTCAAATTTGAAGAGTACACTCTGTATGCAAACAATGGAGACCCTGAGCGGACGCCACGTTCTGTGGCGTCTGATCTGGGTCTGCACTGTTTGCCTATGTCGCACAGAAAGGACGCTAGGCATATATGGGTTAAGCATCGTCCCAAAAGGCAAATCTCAACACAAAAACAGTGTTTGTTCCAGCACTTGAGATTCTGGTACCTATTGCACAAGTCTTAAGTGAAGGCTCAGGCGAGACTGTGCATCCACCAAGTCTCGCCAGTGCCTTTGCAGCTCGCCTTGATATAGTATGGAAGTAGATGAGCGTACTAAAATAATATACTTGGAGTCCCATTTGTTATGCAAGTTTTAAAGAGTGATTAACGTATATGCATTAAGTACAACAATTTCATATATTTGCAAAAATGACTTATATAAGGTGTTTCCTCAGTCTGTACACCAACCCAAGTAGTGACCAGCTTTATAAGGTTTTCCTCAGTATGTACACCAACCCAAGTATTGTTTTGGTGATAAAGTGTACTACCAGAATGACCTAGTTTGAAGCTAATCTATGATTGTGAAATGTCCTAGTCATTTCCCCTTGCTTTTACGAGTGTACACTTGACAGGTTCATGATCAGCAATAATTGTGAATTTCAATGGGTTTCCTCCCCTTATCTTACAAGCCAAACCTAACTGAATGCTTGTTCCATTTGGTGACCATACAGAGACTCCTTTTGTGCATTTTGTCAGACCTTGTCTGGGTCTAAACTGTTTGACACTCTTGAGCTATTCCGGAATGAAATTCGAGATAAAGTATACAAAGCCAACCATACCTCTTCCATCTCATTGAGACGTTCATCTGTCCATACATCTGTACCATCTACTTGCTAGAACATGACACCTGAAAATATAAGAAAAGACTACGTGAGTACGCGGCAACGATTCGACATAGGTACCTGCAATGACAAGCGCAACCGAAAGTGCAGTTAAAGTGACCATTTTACCCAAGCAAAAAAAGGAAACGACATTCTCGCGAGACCTGACGATACCTCATCTAGATCTCTCGCATTTCGCCCTTTGCATCATGGGTAACTAGCGATATTTGGCTAGTCCCGTTCAATTCTCGCACATCTGTAGTGACAGAATTTATTGTTAAAAATAGCAAAAAGTTAAATTTTTGACAGTTTATCATTTCTCTTTTAGTCATTTTTTTCTGTATGTTAAGCCCTGAGTCATGCTAGCAGTGATCGCATAAAATAATTTTAATAAAACTGGCGGTTCAATCCCAGTGTGCACCGAGCGAAAGGCGACAGGTTACTACGTGCTAGCGTGGTTCATGTTTGCGACAGTGAAGGAAACAACGATAATGCAGGCTAAGAATTCGGATAAGGTACGAGCGCAAACGAAAGTGCAGTTTTAGAGACCATTTCACCCCAGCAAAAAAGGAAGACGACAGTAATACACGCTAAGAATTCGGAGAAGGTACCTGTAACGACGAGCGCAAAGAAGGGAGCAGTTTTTAGAGCATTTTACCCCAGCAGAAAAAAAAAGGAAACGACGATAATACACGCTAAGAGTTCGGAGAAGGTACGAGCGCAAACGAAAGTGCAGTTTTAAAGACCATTTCACCCCAGCAAAAAAGGAAGACGACAGTAATACACGCTAAGAATTCGGAGAAGGTACCTGTAACGACATGCGCAAAGGAGGGAGCAGTTTTTGAAAGCATTTTACCCCAGCAGAAAAAAGGAGACGACGATCAAACACGCTTAGTATTCGGAGAAGGTACGAGCGCAAACGAAAGTGCAGTTTTAGAGACCATTTTACCCCAGCAGAAAAAAGGAGACGACGGTAATACATGCTAAGAATTCGGAGAAGCCACGAGCGCCAAGGAGGGTGCAGTTTTAGAGACCCTTTTTCCCCCACCCAAAAAAATGAAGACGACGCTAAGTTACGCTAAGATTACCGACGCATCTTGAACTCAGCAGGTGTACGAAAAAACGGAAAAAAATACCTACCATTGCAATAGACGTCACATAGTTGTGTCCTGTCTATCTGTTCAAGTGGACTTCTAACCAGCCATGGTTTTTAATCTTCTGGACCTGGAAATATAGACACACACTGTATAGTTACTAGATTTTCACATAAAACGTTCTTAACCCATATAAGCTGAATGGAATTCCACACTTTTTTATCAATTGGAACAGTCCATTTCCGTTTTAAGGATTGTTAAGTGGTAGTTTTCATTTCCATTCAAATTTGAAGAGTACACTCTGTATGCAAACAGTGGAGACCCTGAGCGGACGCCACGTTCTGTGGCGTCTGATCTGGGTCTGCACTGTTTGCCTATGTCCCACAGAAAGGACGCTAGGCATATATGGGTTAAGCATCGTCCCAAAAGTCAAATCTCAACACAAAAACAGTGTTTGTTCCAGCACTTGAGATTCTGGTACCTATTGCACAAGTCTTAAGTGAAGGCTCAGGCGAGACTGTGCATCCACCAAGTCTCGCCAGTGCCTTTGCAGCTCGCCTTGATATAGTATGGAAGTAGATGAGCGTACTAAAATAATATACTTGGAGTCCCATTTGTTATGCAAGTTTTAAAGAGTGATTAACGTATATGCATTAAGTACAACAATTTCATATATTTGCAAAAATGACTTATATAAGGTGTTTCCTCAGTCTGTACACCAACCCAAGTAGTGACCAGCTTTATAAGGTGTTTCCTCAGTATGTACACCAACCCAAGTATTGTTTTGGTGATAAAGTGTACTACCAGAATGACCTAGTTTGAAGCTAATCTATGATTGTGAAATGTCCTAGTCATTTCCCCTTGCTTTTACGAGTGTACACTTGACAGGTTCATGATCAGCAATAATTGTGAATTTCATCGGGTTTCCTCCCCTTATCTTACAAGCCAAACCTAACTGAATGCTTGTTCCATTTGGTGACCATACAGAGACTCCTTTTGTGCATTTTGTCAGACCTTGTCTGGGTCTAAACTGTTTGACACTCTTGAGTTATTCCGGAATGAAATTCGAGATAAAGTATACAAAGCCAACCATACCTCTTCCATCTCATTGAGACGTTCATCTGTCCATACATCTGTACCATCTACTTGCTAGAACATGACACCTGAAAATATAAGAAAAGACTACGTGAGTACGCGGCAACGATTCGACATAGGTACCTGCAATGACAAGCGCAACTGAAAGTGCAGTTAAAGTGACCATTTTACCCAAGCAAAAAAAGGAAACGACATTCTCGCGAGACCTGACGATACCTCATCTAGATCTCTCGCATTTCGCCTTTTGCTTCATGGGTAACTAGCGATATTTGGCTAGTCCCGTTCAATTCTCGCACATCTGTAGTGACAGAATTTATTGTTAAAAATAGCAAAAAGTTAAATTTTTGACAGTTTATCATTTCTCTTTTAGTCATTTTTTTCTGTATGTTAAGCCCTGAGTCATGCTAGCAGTGATCGCATAAAATAATTTTAATAAAACTGGCGGTTCAATCGCAGTGTGCACCGAGCGAAAGGCGACAGGTTACTACGTGCTAGCGTGGTTCATGTTTGCGACAGTGAAGGAAACAACGATAATGCAGGCTAAGAATTCGGATAAGGTACGAGCTCAAACGAAAGTGCAGTTTTAGAGACCATTTCACCCCAGCAAAAAAGGAAGACGACAGTAATACACGCTAAGAATTCGGAGAAGGTACCTGTAACGACGAGCGCAAAGAAGGGAGCAGTTTTTAGAGCATTTTACCCCAGCAGAAAAAAAAGGAAACGACGATAATACACGCTAAGAGTTCGGAGAAGGTACGAGCGCAAACGAAAGTGCAGTTTTAAAGACCATTTCACCCCAGCAAAAAAGGAAGACGACAGCAATACACGCTAAGAATTCGGAGAAGGTACCTGTAACGACATGCGCAAAGGAGGGAGCAGTTTTTGAAAGCATTTTACCCCAGCAGAAAAAAGGAGACGACGATCAAACACGCTTAGTATTCGGAGAAGGTACGAGCGCAAACGAAAGTGCAGTTTTAGAGACCATTTTACCCCAGCAGAAAAAAGGAGACGACGGTAATACATGCTAAGAATTCGGAGAAGCCACGAGCGCCAAGGAGGGTGCAGTTTTAGAGACCCTTTTTCCCCCACCCAAAAAAATGAAGACGACGCTAAGTTACGCTAAGATTACCGACGCATCTTGAACTCAGCAGGTGTACGAAAAAACGGAAAAAAATACCTACCATTGCAATAGACGTCACATAGTTGTGTCCTGTCTATCTGTTCAAGTGGACTTCTAACCAGCCATGGTTTTTAGTCTTCTGGACCTGGAAATATAGACACACACTGTATAGTTACTAGATTTTCACATAAAACGTTCTTAACCCATATAAGCTGAATGGAATTCCACACTTTTTTATCAATTGGAACAGTCCATTTCCGTTTTAAGGATTGTTAAGTGGTAGTTTTCATTTCCATTCAAATTTGAAGAGTACACTCTGTATGCAAACAGTGGAGACCCTGAGCGGACGCCACGTTCTGTGGCGTCTGATCTGGGTCTGCACTGTTTGCCTATGTCCCACAGAAAGGACGCTAGGCATATATGGGTTAAGCATCGTCCCAAAAGTCAAATCTCAACACAAAAACAGTGTTTGTTCCAGCACTTGAGATTCTGGTACCTATTGCAAAAGTCTTAAGTGAAGGCTCAGGCGAGACTGTGCATCCACCAAGTCTCGCCAGTGCCTTTGCAGCTCGCCTTGATATAGTATGGAAGTAGATGAGCGTACTAAAATAATATACTTGGAGTCCCATTTGTTATGCAAGTTTTAAAGAGTGATTAACGTATATGCATTAAGTACAACAATTTCATATATTTGCAAAAATGACTTATATAAGGTGTTTCCTCAGTCTATACACCAACCCAAGTAGCGGCCAGCTTTATAAGGTGTTTCCTCAGTCTGTACACCAACCCAAGTATTGTTTTGGTGATAAAGTGTACTACCAGAATGACCTAGTTTGAAGCTAATCTATGATTGTGAAATGTCCTAGTCATTTTCCCTTGCTTTTACGAGTGTACACTTGACAGGTTCATGATCAGCAATAATTGTGAATTTCAATGGGTTTCCTCCCCTTATCTTACAAGCCAAACCTAACTGAATGCTTGTTCCATTTGGTGACCATACAGAGACTCCTTTTGTGCATTTTGTCAGATCTTGTCTGGGTCTAAACTGTTTGACACTCTTGAGCTATTCCGGAATGAAATTCGAGATAAAGTATACAAAGCCAACCATACCTCTTCCATCTCATTGAGACGTTCATCTGTCCATACATCTGTACCATCTACTTGCTAGAACATGACACCTGAAAAAATAAGAAAAGAATACGTGAGTACACGGCAACGATTCGACATAGGTACCTGCAATGACAAGCGCAACCGAAAGTGCAGTTAAAGTGACCATTTTACCCAAGCAAAAAAAGGAAACGACGATAATGCAGGCTAAGAATTCGGATAAGGTACGAGCGCAAACGAAAGTGCAGTTTTAGAGACCATTTCACCCCAGCAAAAAAGGAAGACGACAGTAATACACGCTAAGAATTCGGAGAAGGTACCTGTAACGACGAGCGCAAAGAAGGGAGCAGTTTTTAGAGCATTTTACCCCAGCACAAAAAAAAGGAAACGACGATAATACACGCTAAGAGTTCGGAGAAGGTACGAGCGCAAACGAAAGTGCAGTTTTAGAGACCATTTCACCCCAGCAAAAAAGGAAGACGACGGTAATACACGCTAAGAATTCGGAGAAGGTACCTGTAACGACATGCGCAAAGGAGGGAGCAGTTTTTGAAAGCATTTTACCCCAGCAGAAAAAAGGAGACGACGATGAAACACGCTTAGAATTCGGAAAAGGTACAAGCGCAAACGAAAGTGAAGTTTTAGAGACCATTTTACCCCAGCAGAAAAAAGGAGACGACGGTAATACAAGCTAAGAATTGGGAGAAGCCACGAGCGCCAAGGAGGTTGCAGTTTTAGAGACCCTTTTTCCCCCACCCCAAAAAAATGAAGACGACGCTAATTTACGCTAAGATTACTGACGCATCTTGAACTCAGCAGGTGTACGAAAAAACGGAAAAAATACCTACCATTGCAATAGACGTCACATAGTTGCGTCCTGTCTATCTGTTCAAGTGGACTTCTAACCAGCCATGGTTTTTAGTCTTCTGGACCTGGAAATATAGACACACACTGTATAGTTACTAGATTTTCACATAAAACGTTCTTAACCCATATAAGCTGAATGGAATTCCCCACTTTTTTATCAATTGGACCAGTCCATTACCGTTTTAAGGATTGTTAAGTGGTAGTTTTCATTTCCATTCAAATTTGAAAAGTACACTCTGTATGCAAACAGTGGAGACCCTGAGCGGACGCCACGTTCTGTGGCGTCTGATCTGGGACTGTACTGTTTGCATATGTCCCACAGAAAGGACGCTAGGCATATATGGGTTAAGCATCGTCCCAAAAGTCAAATCTCAACACAAAAACAGTGTTTGTTCCAGCACTTGAGATTCTGGTACCTATTAGTCAGGGCCCTTAGGGACAAAAAATAGGTCCCGTGCGAATTGTGTGCCGATTTATGGTGACCTATATCAAAACCTTCAATGGAGTCTTACCTTTAATTTAAAGGTGGTCACCCATCTCAAATCCGCGTCTGAGGCTAGTTATGACGTCATAAATATGGCGACCATAATAAGAAACTGCCCGTTAATAAAAGTTATAGTTTGTGTTGGTATGGTCTTATTTATCCAACACGAACGCTTTTTTAACATAATATCAATTAGTTTAGTCATATGATGGTTACATCAATGCTTTACCTGACTTTGGCAATGAATTTTTTATCGATAACTATATTTTGCATGCAAAATACCGTAGATTTTCTATAAATACCCAGTTTATCGGGCCACCTTTAGACGTTATTGCTCCCTCTCGGGAATTTCGCAAGCTTATTCTATCTAAAAGAAGATTCCAAGCTGCTTCTTTTAATATATGTTTGCACTGTGTTCTCCGGGGCGTTAGTCTCTGACAGCCTGTTACATATGTTACCATATTAAATTTAGAAAAAAAAGAAAATTAAAATTGAGCGACAGAAAGAAGGCCAATTATTCAAATTACTCATATGGTCTGCATATTGACTGCTTTAGCTACATATAAATTCTTTTGGAGCAAAATTACAGCTTCCTGTGGTGTTATGTGCGTTACTTTAACTAGATTACCCTTTAAACATGAAAATTGTGACCAATATCATTTACTTTTTAGCTAATAAGTGCATTTTCCAAAATGTTTTCAAATTGATCATTTTGTACTAACAAACTCATTTAGGTTAGAGAAAATCCAAAGTTTGCTTTTATACTTTGAATATAGTGTCTTATACGTGCAATTAAACAACCCAAAGGCTACACCCACTTTTAAGGAGCCGAATTTGGTAGGCATCATTTAAGTAAAAATATATAAAAACATTTGCTGCTGTTGGATATCTTGCATATTTGGATTTGTCATGCTCATATTATAAAGAATTATAGATTTTACAGGTTTAACAACAAGATTGAAGCACGTGTTAAAGGCTGTAACATATGTTACATGACATAATAAATGAGCAAGGACATTGACTTGATGTAAGAGATGATATTTTAGGAAAAAATTAATATCTTTCGCATGTTTTGCAAGCTAAAGTATCCAGCCTCTGGTGCCCAAATCTTAGGTATTGATGATTATTAAGCCCCTGTACCTTTGTTACAGATGTTCAGAATATTTGTTTTCAATATTTCCTTATATGAATAATTCTAAAATAAAAATACATCCCAGAGTAACATAGAAAATAATCGGTTCACATTTAAACAGTACAATTTAGTAAATGTCCCTTTCTAATGTAAATATTCTAAAACCAATCCTTATCCAAGTCGTATACAATATCGATTATTATTTCTGCTTCTCTGGTAAAATAGTTGTCCTCCTCATCTCATAAAAACCAGAATAATCATCAAACAAGATTTTGACTGCAAGCTGAATAATGACCTGCTCCATCCCAAACCCTTTTAGACATACACTATCGTATGTACCAATTCAAGGTGCATCGAATAAGAGGTGTTTGCACACTGAAAGCATGGATGTTAGCCTGTAACAGCGTGTTACATATGTTACTTTATCAATTTGAGAATAAGAAAATTGAAAGTTTGAGCTACAGAAAGAAGACATTAAAACTAGCTAATCAATGAACATTCTAATAGTTTGCAAATTACTGGATGTCTTTACTACATATGACAGCTGTTTACGGCTACATGTTGTATTATGTGCGTTACATGAACTTAATTATAATTTAAAAGTGGTAATTTGGGCTATCGTCATTTAGTTTAACGACTGCTCAGAGTTAGTTTCAAACCGTTTTAGATTCGGTTTAACAAGCATATACTCAATTGACGAATACAAAAACCAAAGTTTGCTTTTCCATCTTAAATATTTTGTCTTATATGAGCTAATGCACAACCCTACTCCCAGTTTTGCAGTGGAGCAAATTTTGTTTTCGCCGCTTAAATAAAACACATATAAAACATTGCAGAGTGTTGATAATTTACATTTTCTTAAACAGTCTTGCTATTATATATCATCATGTTTCTAAGATCAGGACACTTATTAAAGAATTCAATGTGCCATTGGTGATGTCACAACCAGGGCTCTGATCGAATTACATGCACTTTCAGGTACTAATATTAACTAGTTCAATGTCAGGAAAGAGCAAGAAATCATATTGGCAGGCATTTAGCTATGCTGGAGACTCTATCCACGAAGCATTCTTTCACCTCGGCTCAGTGCCCTTAGAAAGCACTATGACGGATGCACTAGAGTAATATATTTGTAAATTGTCCTGACCTCTTAGCTCTCGTTTGTGATGTCTACATGTAACTGTGAGTTTGTTACTTGCCCATTGGTATCCTGGGTCAGGTGTGTATCTTGATTTAATCGATTCCTGATCTTTGCCGCCTTTCTTACTCTGTATTAGCCAGTCACCGATATTGTTCGACTCACTGCGTTGAGGTACTGGAAATTTTGGAGAGAAAAAAAGCCGCATTGCAAAAACTACCACTTCCAAGAGCTGTGTTTCTCGAAGGTGTCAAACGTGCGCAGTACCAGAGCATCATTTGAAAACCTCATCTGTCATTAATCCTGACAAACCAATGCCTGACAATTATGGTTAGAAGCGGGACTGTGATAAATATTGTCCCGTTATGATGACATTGCCCATGTGCGGATCGAGAGGGGGATAGGGGGCCCGGACACCTTCTGGAAAATAACAAGTACGAATATGGGTTTCTATATAAATTAGTATTTGGACCCCCCCCCCCTAGAAAAAAATTGGACACCCCCCCCCCCCCTGGAAAATAATGGACCCCCTTTGGATCCTTGGTAAAGTATAGGTATAGTTTTCTCAGCAATTTAACCATTAGACCTCTGATGTAAACTGTAAAATAAGCTGAGGACTAAATAAAACTGACAAAAATTCCTGGATCCACGCATGTTGTCTTCTGTTCCCGAAACCCCTCTGCAGCTGATAAAATGTGGTTGCAGCATGTCTGTATGCGAAACATCTCGGTGTAAGTACAAAGCAAACCATTTATATTGTACTGATTTGTGTTGCTATGGAGCAGAAGAGGACTCATGTAAAATATTGCCAGTGATCGATATGCTTATGACTTTTGAACAACTATTTTCATGTGGATTTAGATATTTCTTTCGCCGTATCAACAAGAATGCCTTATTGTCCGATTTTGACCTTTGAAGACGATTCTACCTATAAGCATGCGAAAGATAAATCAGATTGTAAAAGTTTCTATTGCCCGTGCTGTCGAAGTACCATGAGGATAACTTGAAGAAGGATTTATCCTTATTTCCATATCACGAACTACTAAGTAGACTCTTCTAACTTTTGATCCATCAGGGGTCAAAATCGGATTATGAGTTTGGTTGATATTGTGTGCAAATGATTATTACTACTATATTTTCTTTGGGTGAAGGATAAGCAGCTACAGATAAACCAAAAGCTTTGAAGTGTGACTCTATTTACAATATTGATATGTTGTTCTGGAAAAAAGGGTGTCGGGCATTTATACATTTACTATAAAAGCTTTGACATACACATATTATTCTAGCCGGACTGGCTCATTTTACGTATTCTGCATCAATCGTTTGAAATAGAAAGACCCAAAGGTCATTGGTCAGAGGCCGTGGTACATCTATATATATATAAACATAAGATGTTATATTTACAAGAGTCTGTATTTAGTCATGATAAGGCTACCAGATCATTAAAGGAATATTTCCAAGCGTTGGAAATGGACAAAACGCATATATATGTGGTGTTTACATATAAGGCGTCATTTCAATGACGTCACCTTTTTGTTCTGATGCGAAAACAATATGGGCGACATATTAATTTTAATTATTTACCCCCTAAGATTAAATGTGGTGCATTTCGACTGAAATTGGCAAACAAAATGCAAGAAAGTCCTGATCGCCATAGACTACAATGGACATACCGTTTAAATTGCACTGATACATTATACGTTATTTTGATGACGTCATAATGACGTCCAGACGTGAAACCCAGATGGGTGACCAGGTGATTTTCATTAGTTATCCCCTAAAGTTTGATTTGGTATAGGTCACCATAAATCGGCATCAAAGTCGCACGGGAGTCCCGATCACCCCTGACTATATTGCACAAGTCTTAAGTGAAGGCTCAGGCGAGACTGTGCATCCACCAAGTCTCGCCAGTGCCTTTGCAGCTCGCCTTGATATAGTATGGAAGTAGATGAGCGTACTAAAATAATATACTTGGAGTCCCATTTGTTATGCAAGTTTTAAAGAGTGATTAACGTATATGCATTAAGTACAACAATTTCATATATTTGCAAAAATGACTTATATAAGGTGTTTCCTCAGTCTGTACACCAACCCAAGTAGTGACCAGCTTTATAAGGTAATTCCTCAGTATGTACTCCAACCCAAGTATTGTTTTGGTGATAAAGTGTACTACCAGAATGACCTAGTTTGAAGCTAATCTATGATTGTGAAATGTCCTAGTCATTTTCCCTTGCTTTTACGAGTGTACACTTGACAGGTTCATGATCAGCAATAATTGTGAATTTCAATGGGTTTCCTCCCCTTATCTTACAAGCCAAACCTAACTGAATGCTTGTTCCATTTGGTGACCATACAGAGACTCCTTTTGTGCATTTTGTCAGACCTTGTCTGGGTCTAAACTGTTTGACACTCTTGAGCTATTCCGGAATGAAATTCGAGATAAAGTATACAAAGCTAACCATACCTCTTCCATCTCATTGAGACGTTCATCTGTCCATACATCTGTACCATCTACTTGCTAGAACATGACACCTGAAAATATAAGAAAAGAATACGTGAGTACGTGGCAACGATTCGACATAGGTACCTGCAATGACAAGCGCAACCGAAAGTGCAGTTAAAGTGACCATTTTACCCAAGCAAAAAAAGGAAACGACGATAATGCAGGCTAAGAATTCGGATAAGGTACGAGCGCAAACGAAAGTGCAGTTTTAGAGACCATTTCACCCCAGCAAAAAAGGAAGACGACAGTAATACACGCTAAGAATTCGGAGAAGGTACCTGTAACGACGAGCGCAAAGAAGGGAGCAGTTTTTAGAGCATTTTACCCCAGCAGAAAAAAAAGGAAACGACGATAATACACGCTAAGAGTTCGGAGAAGGTACGAGCGCAAACGAAAGTGCAGTTTTAGAGACCATTTCACCCCAGCAAAAAAGGAAGACGACGGTAATACACGCTAAGAATTCGGAGAAGGTACCTGTAACGACATGCGCAAAGGAGGGAGCAGTTTTTGAAAGCATTTTACCCCAGCAGAAAAAAGGAGACGACGATGAACACGCTTAGAATTCGAAGACGGTACGAGCGCAAACGAAAGAGCAGTTTTAGAGACCATTTTACCCCAGCAGAAAAAAGGAGACGACGGTAATACACGCTAAGAATTCGGAGAAGCCACGGGCGCCAAGGAGGGTGCAGTTTTAGAGACCCTTTTTCCCCCACCCAAAAAAATAAAGACGACGCTTATTTACGCTAAGATTACGGACGCATCTTGAACTCAGCAGGTGTACGAAAAAACGGAAAAAAATACCTACCATTGCAATAGACGTCACATAGTTGCGTCCTGTCTATCTGTTCAAGTGGACTTCTAACCAGCCATGGTTTTTAGTCTTCTGGACCTGGAAATATAGACACACACTGTATAGTTACTAGATTTTCACATAAAACGTTCTTAACCCATATAAGCTGAATGGAATTCCCCACTTTTTTTTATCAATTGGACCAGTCCATTTCCGTTTTAAGGATTGTTAAGTGGTAGTTTTCATTTCCATTCAAATTTGAAGAGTACACTCTGTATGCAAACAATGGAGACCCTGAGCGGACGCCACGTTCTGTGGCGTCTGATCTGGGTCTGCACTGTTTGCCTATGTCGCACAGAAAGGACGCTAGGCATATATGGGTTAAGCATCGTCCCAAAAGGCAAATCTCAACACAAAAACAGTGTTTGTTCCAGCACTTGAGATTCTGGTACCTATTGCACAAGTCTTAAGTGAAGGCTCAGGCGAGACTGTGCATCCACCAAGTCTCGCCAGTGCCTTTGCAGCTCGCCTTGATATAGTATGGAAGTAGATGAGCGTACTAAAATAATATACTTGGAGTCCCATTTGTTATGCAAGTTTTAAAGAGTGATTAACGTATATGCATTAAGTACAACAATTTCATATATTTGCAAAAATGACTTATATAAGGTGTTTCCTCAGTCTGTACACCAACCCAAGTAGTGACCAGCTTTATAAGGTGTTTCCTCAGTATGTACACCAACCCAAGTATTGTTTTGGTGATAAAGTGTACTACCAGAATGACCTAGTTTGAAGCTAATCTATGATTGTGAAATGTCCTAGTCATTTCCCCTTGCTTTTACGAGTGTGCACTTGACAGGTTCATGATCAGCAATAATTGTGAATTTCAATGGGTTTCCTCCCCTTATCTTACAAGCCAAACCTAACTGAATGCTTGTTCCATTTGGTGACCATACAGAGACTCCTTTTGTGCATTTTGTCAGACCTTGTCTGGGTCTAAACTGTTTGACACTCTTGAGCTATTCCGGAATGAAATTCGAGATAAAGTATACAAAGCCAACCATACCTCTTCCATCTCATTGAGACGTTCATCTGTCCATACATCTGTACTATTTACTTGCTAGAACATGACACCTGAAAATATAAGAAAAGACTATGTGAGTACGCGGCAACGATTCGACATAGGTACCTGCAATGACAAGCGCAACCGAAAGTGCAGTTAAAGTGACCATTTTACCCAAGCAAATAAAGGAAACGACATTCTCGCGAGACCTGACGATACCTAATCTAGATCTCTCGCATTTCGCCCTTTGCATCATGGGTAACTAGCGATATTTGGCTAGTCCCGTTCAATTCTCGCACATCTGTAGTGACAGAATTTATTGTTAAAAATAGCAAAAAGTTAAATTTTTGACAGTTTATCATTTCTCTTTTAGTCAATTTTTTCTGTATGTTAAGCCCTGAGTCATGCTAGCAGTGATCGCATAAAATAATTTTAATAAAACTGGCGGTTCAATCCCAGTGTGCACCGAGCGAAAGGCGACAGGTTACTACGTGCTAGCGTGGTTCATGTTTGCGACAGTGAAAGAAACAACGATAATGCAGGCTAAGAATTCGGATAAGGTACGAGCGCAAACGAAAGTGCAGTTTTAGAGACCATTTCACCCCAGCAAAAAAGGAAGACGACAGTTATACACGCTAAGAATTCGGAGAAGGTACCTGTAACGACGAGCGCAAAGAAGGGAGCAGTTTTAAGAGCATTTTACCCCAGCAGAAAAAAAAGGAAACGACGATAATACACGCTAAGAGTTCGGAGAAGGTACGAGCGCAAACGAAAGTGCAGTTTTAGAGACCATTTCACCCCAGCAAAAAAGGAAGACGACGGTAATACACGCTAAGAATTCGGAGAAGGTACCTGTAACGATATGCGCAAAGGAGGGAGCAGTTTTTGAAAGCATTTTACCCCAGCAGAAAAAAGGAGACGACGATGAAACACGCTTAGTATTCGGAGAAGGTACGAGCGCAAACGAAAGTGCAGTTTTAGAGACCATTTTACCCCAGCAGAAAAAAGGAGACGACGGTAATACACGCTAAGAATTCGGAGAAGCCACGAGCGCCAAGGAGGGTGCAGTTTTAGAGACCCTTTTTACCCCACCCAAAAAAATGAAGACGACGCTAAGTTACGCTAAGATTACGGACGCATCTTGAACTCAGCAGGTGTACGAAAAAACGGAAAAAAATACCTACCATTGCAATAGACGTCACATAGTTGTGTCCTGTCTATCTGTTCAAGTGGACTTCTAACCAGCCATGGTTTTTAATCTTCTGGACCTGGAAATATAGACACACACTGTATAGTTACTAGATTTTCACATAAAACGTTCTTAACCCATATAAGCTGAATGGAATTCCACACATTTTTATCAATTGGAACAGTCCATTTCCGTTTTAAGGATTGTTAAGTGGTAGTTTTCATTTCCATTCAAATTTGAAGAGTACACTCTGTATGCAAACAGTGGAGACCCTGAGCGGACGCCACGTTCTGTGGCGTCTGATCTGGGTCTGCACTGTTTGCCTATGTCGCACAGAAAGGACGCTAGGCATATATGGGTTAAGCATCGTCCCAAAAGTCAAATCTCAACACAAAAACAGTGTTTGCACAGGAGGGAGCAGTTTTTGAAAGCATTTTACCCCAGCAGAAAAAAGGAGACGACGATGAAACACGCTTAGTATTCGGAGAAGGTACGAGCGCAAACGAAAGTGCAGTTTTAGAGACCATTTTACCCCAGCAGAAAAAAGGAGACGACGGTAATACACGCTAAGAATTCGGAGAAGCCACGAGCGCCAAGGAGGGTGCAGTTTTAGAGACCCTTTTTCCCCCACCCAAAAAAATGAAGACGACGCTAAGTTACGCTAAGATTACGGACGCATCTTGAACTCAGCAGGTGTACGAAAAAACGGAAAAAAATACCTACCATTGCAATAGACGTCACATAGTTGTGTCCTGTCTATCTGTTCAAGTGGACTTCTAACCAGCCATGGTTTTTAATCTTCTGGACCTGGAAATATAGACACACACTGTATAGTTACTAGATTTTCACATAAAACGTTCTTAACCCATATAAGCTGAATGAAATTCCACACTTTTTTATCAATTGGAACAGTCCATTTCCGTTTTAAGGATTGTTAAGTGGTAGTTTTCATTTCCATTCAAATTTGAAGAGTACACTCTGTATGCAAACAGTGGAGACCCTGAGCGGACGCCACGTTCTGTGGCGTCTGATCTGGGTCTGCACTGTTTGCCTATGTCCCACAGAAAGGACGCTAGGCATATATGGGTTAAGCATCGTCCCAAAAGGCAAATCTCAACACAAAAACAGTGTTTGTTCCAGCACTTGAGATTCTGGTACCTATTGCACAAGTCTTAAGTGAAGGCTCAGGCGAGACTGTGCATCCACCAAGTCTCGCCAGTGCCTTTGCAGCTCGCCTTGATATAGTATTGAAGTAGATGAGCGTACTAAAATAATATACTTGGAGTCCCATTTGTTATGCAAGTTTTAAAGAGTGATTAACGTATATGCATTAAGTACAACAATTTCATATATTTGCAAAAATGACTTATATAAGGTGTTTCCTCAGTCTATACACCAACCCAAGTAGTGACCAGCTTTATAAGGTGTTTCCTCAGTCTGTACACCAACCCAAGTATTGTTTTGGTGATAAAGTGTACTACCAGAATGACCTAGTTTGAAGCTAATCTATGATTGTGAAATGTCCTAGTCATTTTCCCTTGCTTTTACGAGTGTACACTTGACAGGTTCATGATCAGCAATAATTGTGAATTTCAATGGGTTTCCTCCCCTTATCTTACAAGCCAAACCTAACTGAATGCTTGTTCCATTTGGTGACCATACAGAGACTCCTTTTGTGCATTTTGTCAGATCTTGTCTGGGTCTAAACTGTTTGACACTCTTGAGCTATTCCGGAATGAAATTCGAGATAAAGTATACAAAGCTAACCATACCTTTTCCATCTCATTGAGACGTTCATCTGTCCATACATCTGTACCATCTACTTGCTAGAACATGACACCTGAAAAAATAAGAAAAGAATACGTGAGTACGCGGCAACGATTCGACATAGGTACCTGCAATGACAAGCGCAACCGAAAGTGCAGTTAAAGTGACCATTTTACCCAAGCAAAAAAAGGAAACGACGATAATGCAGGCTAAGAATTCGGATAAGGTACGAGCGCAAACGAAAGTGCAGTTTTAGAGACCATTTCACCCCAGCAAAAAAGGAAGACGACAGTAATACACGCTAAGAATTCGGAGAAGGTACCTGTAACGACGAGCGCAAAGAAGGGAGCAGTTTTTAGAGCATTTTACCCCAGCACAAAAAAGGAAACGACGATAATACACGCTAAGAGTTCGGAGAAGGTACGAGCGCAAACGAAAGTGCAGTTTTAGAGACCATTTCACCCCAGCAAAAAAGGAAGACGACGGTAATACACGCTAAGAATTCGGGGAAGGTACCTGTAACGACATGCGCAAAGGAGGGAGCAGTTTTTGAAAGTATTTTACCCCAGCAGAAAAAAGGAGACGACGATGAAACACGCTTAGAATTTGGGGAAGGTACGAGCGCAAACGAAAGAGCAGTTTTAGAGACCATTTTACCCCAGCAGAAAAAAGGAGACGACGGTAATACACGCTAAGAATTCGGAGAAGCCACGAGCGCCAAGGAGGGTGCAGTTTTAGAGACCCTTTTTACCCCACCCAAAAAAATAAAGACAACGCTAATTTACGCTAAGATTACGGACGCATCTTGAAATCAGCAGGTGTACGAAAAAACGGAAAAAAATACCTACCATTGCAATAGACGTCACATAGTTGCGTCCTGTCTATTTGTTCAAGTGGACTTCTAACCAGCCATGGTTTTTAGTCTTCTGGACCTGGAAATATAGACACACACTGTATAGTTACTAGATTTTCACATAAAACGTTCTTAACCCATATAAGCTGAATGGAATTCCCCACTTTTTTATCAATTGGACCAGTCCATTTCCGTTTTAAGGATTGTTAAGTGGTAGTTTTCATTTCCATTCAAATTTAAAGAGTACACTCTGTATGCAAAAAGTGGAGACCCTGAGCGGACGCCACGTTCTGTGGCGTCTGATCTGGGTCTGCACTGTTTGCCTATGTCCCACAGAAAGGACGCTAGGCATATATGGGTTAAGCATCGTCCCAAAAGGCAAATCTCAACACAAAAACAGTGTTTGTTCCAGCACTTGAGATTCTGGTACCTATTGCACAAGTCTTAAGTGAAGGCTCAGGCGAGACTGTGCATCCACCAAGTCTCGCCAGTGCCTTTGCAGCTCGCCTTGATATAGTATTGAAGTAGATGAGCGTACTAAAATAATATACTTGGAGTCCCATTTGTTATGTTAGTTTTAAAGAGTGATTAACGTATATGCATTAAGTACAACAATTTCATATATTTGCAAAAATGACTTATATAAGGTGTTTCCTCAGTCTATACACCAACCCAAGTAGTGACCAGCTTTATAAGGTGTTTCCTCAGTCTGTACACCAACCCAAGTATTGTTTTGGTGATAAAGTGTACTACCAGAATGACCTAGTTTGAAGCTAATCTATGATTGTGAAATGTCCTAGTCATTTTCCCTTGCTTTTACGAGTGTACACTTGAAAGGTTCATGATCAGCAATAATTGTGAATTTCAATGGGTTTCCTCCCCTTATCTTACAAGCCAAACCTAACTGAATGCTTGTTCCATTTGGTGACCATACAGAGACTCCTTTTGTGCATTTTGTCAGATCTTGTCTGGGTCTAAACTGTTTGACACTCTTGAGCTATTCCGGAATGAAATTCGAGATAAAGTATACAAAGCTAACCATACCTTTTCCATCTCATTGAGACGTTCATCTGTCCATACATCTGTACCATCTACTTGCTAGAACATGACACCTGAAAAAATAAGAAAAGAATACGTGAGTACGCGGCAACGATTCGACATAGGTACCTGCAATGACAAGCGCAACCGAAAGTGCAGTTAAAGTGACCATTTTACCCAAGCAAAAAAAGGAAACGACGATAATGCAGGCTAAGAATTCGGATAAGGTACGAGCGCAAACGAAAGTGCAGTTTTAGAGACCATTTCACCCCAGCAAAAAAGGAAGACGACAGTAATACACGCTAAGAATTCGGAGAAGGTACCTGTAACGACGAGCGCAAAGAAGGGAGCAGTTTTTAGAGCATTTTACCCCAGCACAAAAAAGGAAACGACGATACTACACGCTAAGAGTTCGGAGAAGGTACGAGCACAAACGAAAGTGCAGTTTTAGAGACCATTTCACCCCAGCAAAAAAGGAAGACGACGGTAATACACGCTAAGAATTCGGGGAAGGTACCTGTAACGACATGCGCAAAGGAGGGAGCAGTTTTTGAAAGTATTTTACCCCAGCAGAAAAAAGGAGACGACGATGAAACACGCTTAGAATTTGGGGAAGGTACGAGCGCAAACGAAAGAGCAGTTTTAGAGACCATTTTACCCCAGCAGAAAAAAGGAGACGACGGTAATACACGCTAAGAATTCGGAGAAGCCACGAGCGCCAAGGAGGGTGCAGTTTTAGAGACCCTTTTTACCCCACCCAAAAAAATAAAGACAACGCTAATTTACGCTAAGATTACGGACGCATCTTGAAATCAGCAGGTGTACGAAAAAACGGAAAAAAATACCTACCATTGCAATAGACGTCACATAGTTGCGTCTTGTCTATTTGTTCAAGTGGACTTCTAACCAGCCATGGTTTTTAGTCTTCTGGACCTGGAAATATAGACACACACTGTATAGTTACTAGATTTTCACATAAAACGTTCTTAACCCATATAAGCTGAATGGAATTCCCCACTTTTTTTATCAATTGGACCAGTCCATTTCCGTTTTAAGGATTGTTAAGTGGTAGTTTTCATTTCCATTCAAATTTAAAGAGTACACTCTGTATGCAAAAAGTGGAGACCCTGAGCGGACGCCACGTTCTGTGGCGTCTGATCTGGGTCTGCACTGTTTGCCTATGTCCCACAGAAAGGACGCTAGGCATATATGGGTTAAGCATCGTCCCAAAAGGCAAATCTCAACACAAAAACAGTGTTTGTTCCAGCACTTGAGATTCTGGTACCTATTGCACAAGTCTTAAGTGAAGGCTCAGGCGAGACTGTGCATCCACCAAGTCTCGCCAGTGCCTTTGCAGCTCGCCTTGATATAGTATTGAAGTAGATGAGCGTACTAAAATAATATACTTGGAGTCCCATTTGTTATGTTAGTTTTAAAGAGTGATTAACGTATATGCATTAAGTACAACAATTTCATATATTTGCAAAAATGACTTATATAAGGTGTTTCCTCAGTCTATACACCAACCCAAGTAGTGACCAGCTTTATAAGGTGTTTCCTCAGTCTGTACACCAACCCAAGTATTGTTTTGGTGATAAAGTGTACTACCAGAATGACCTAGTTTGAAGCTAATCTATGATTGTGAAATGTCCTAGTCATTTTCCCTTGCTTTTACGAGTGTACACTTGAAAGGTTCATGATCAGCAATAATTGTGAATTTCAATGGGTTTCCTCCCCTTATCTTACAAGCCAAACCTAACTGAATGCTTGTTCCATTTGGTGACCATACAGAGACTCCTTTTGTGCATTTTGTCAGACCTTGTCTGGGTCTAAACTGTTTGACACTCTTGAGCTATTCCGGAATGAAATTCGAGATAAAGTATACAAAGCTAACCATACCTTTTCCATCTCATTGAGACGTTCATCTGTCCATACATCTGTACCATCTACTTGCTAGAACATGACACCTGAAAATATAAGAAAAGAATACGTGAGTACGCGGCAACGATTCGACATAGGTACCTGCAATGACAAGCGCAACCGAAAGTGCAGTTAAAGTGACCATTTTACCCAAGCAAAAAAAGGAAACGACGATAATGCAGGCTAAGAATTCGGATAAGGTACGAGCGCAAACGAAAGTGCAGTTTTAGAGACCATTTCACCCCAGCAAAAAAGGAAGACGACAGTAATACACGCTAAGAATTCGGAGAAGGTACCTGTAACGACGAGCGCAAAGAAGGGAGCAGTTTTTAGAGCATTTTACCCCAGCACAAAAAAGGAAACGACGATAATACACGCTAAGAGTTCGGAGAAGGTACGAGCGCAAACGAAAGTGCAGTTTTAGAGACCATTTCACCCCAGCAAAAAAGGAAGACGACGGTAATACACGCTAAGAATTCGGGGAAGGTACCTGTAACGACATGCGCAAAGGAGGGAGCAGTTTTTGAAAGTATTTTACCCCAGCAGAAAAAAGGAGACGACGATGAAACACGCTTAGAATTCGGAAAAGGTACGAGCGCAAACGAAAGTGCAGTTTTAGAGACCATTTTACCCCAGCAGAAAAAAGGAGACGACGGTAATACACGCTAAGAATTCGGAGAAGCCACGAGCGCCAAGGAGGTTGCAGTTTTAGAGACCCTTTTTCCCCCACCCCAAAAAAATGAAGACGACGATAATTTACGCTAAGATTACTGACGCATCTTGAACTCAGCAGGTGTACGAAAAAACGGAAAAAATACCTACCATTGCAATAGACGTCACATAGTTGCGTCCTGTCTATCTGTTCAAGTGGACTTCTAACCAGCCATGGTTTTTAGTCTTCTGGACCTGGAAATATAGACACACACTGTATAGTTACTAGATTTTCACATAAAACGTTCTTAACCCATATAAGCTGAATGGAATTCCCCACTTTTTTATCAATTGGACCAGTCCATTTCCGTTTTAAGGATTGTTAAGTGGTAGTTTTCATTTCCATTCAAATTTGAAGAGTACACTCTGTATGCAAACAGTGGAGACCCTGAGCGGACGCCACGTTCTGTGGCGTCTGATCTGGGTCTGCACTGTTTGCATATGTCCCACAGAAAGGACGCTAGGCATATATGGGTTAAGCATCGTCCCAAAAGGCAAATCTCAACACAAAAAACAGTGTTTGTTCCAGCACTTGAGATTCTGGTACCTATTGCACAAGTCTTAAGTGAAGGCTCAGGCGAGACTGTGCATCCACCAAGTCTCGCCAGTGCCTTTGCAGCTCGCCTTGATATAGTATTGAAGTAGATGAGCGTACTAAAATAATATACTTGGAGTCCCATTTGTTATGCAAGTTTTAAAGAGTGATTAACGTATATGCATTAAGTACAACAATTTCATATATTTGCAAAAATGACTTATATAAGGTGTTTCCTCAGTCTATACACCAACCCAAGTAGTGGCCAGCTTTATAAGGTGTTTCCTCAGTCTGTACACCAACCCAAGTATTGTTTTGGTAATAAAGTGTACTACCAGAATGACCTAGTTTGAAGCTAATCTATGATTGTGAAATGTCCTAGTCATTTTCCCTTGCTTTTACGAGTGTACACTTGACAGGTTCATGATCAGCAATAATTGTGAATTTCAATGGGTTTCCTCCCCTTATCTTACAAGCCAAACCTAACTGAATGCTTGTTCCATTTGGTGACCATACAGAGACTCCTTTTGTGCATTTTGTCAGATCTTGTCTGGGTCTAAACTGTTTGACACTCTTGAGCTATTCCGGAATGAAATTCGAGATAAAGTATACAAAGCCAACCATACCTCTTCCATCTCATTGAGACGTTCATCTGTCAATACATCTGTACCATCTACTTGCTAGAACATGACACCTGAAAAAATAAGAAAAGAATACGTGAGTACACGGCAACGATTCGACATAGGTACCTGCAATGACAAGCGCAACCGAAAGTGCAGTTAAAGTGACCATTTTACCCAAGCAAAAAAAGGAAACGACGATAATGCAGGCTAAGAATTCGGATAAGGTACGAGCGCAAACGAAAGTGCAGTTTTAGAGACCATTTCACCCCAGCAAAAAAGGAAGACGACAGTAATACACGCTAAGAATTCGGAGAAGGTACCTGTAACGACGAGCGCAAAGAAGGGAGCAGTTTTTAGAGCATTTTACCCCAGCACAAAAAAAAGGAAACGACGATAATACACGCTAAGAGTTCGGAGAAGGTACGAGCGCAAACGAAAGTGCAGTTTTAGAGACCATTTCACCCCAGCAAAAAAGGAAGACGACGGTAATACACGCTAAGAATTCGGAGAAGGTACCTGTAACGACATGCGCAAAGGAGGGAGCAGTTTTTGAAAGCATTTTACCCCAGCAGAAAAAAGGAGACGACGATGAAACACGCTTAGAATTCGGAAAAGGTACAAGCGCAAACGAAAGTGAAGTTTTAGAGACCATTTTACCCCAGCAGAAAAAAGGAGACGACGGTAATACACGCTAAGAATTCGGAGAAGCCACGAGCGCCAAGGAGGTTGCAGTTTTAGAGACCCTTTTTCCCCCACCCCAAAAAAATGAAGACGACGCTAATTTACGCTAAGATTACTGACGCATCTTGAACTCAGCAGGTGTACGAAAAAACGGAAAAAATACCTACCATTGCAATAGACGTCACATAGTTGCGTCCTGTCTATCTGTTCAAGTGGACTTCTAACCAGCCATGGTTTTTAGTCTTCTGGACCTGGAAATATAGACACACACTGTATAGTTACTAGATTTTCACATAAAACGTTCTTAACCCATATAAGCTGAATGGAATTCCCCACTTTTTTATCAATTGGACCAGTCCATTACCGTTTTAAGGATTGTTAAGTGGTAGTTTTCATTTCCATTCAAATTTGAAAAGTACACTCTGTATGCAAACAGTGGAGACCCTGAGCGGACGCCACGTTCTGTGGCGTCTGATCTGGGACTGTACTGTTTGCATATGTCCCACAGAAAGGACGCTAGGCATATATGGGTTAAGCATCGTCCCAAAAGGCAAATCTCAACACAAAAAACAATGTTTGTTCCAGCACTTGAGATTCTGGTACCTATTGCACAAGTCTTAAGTGAAGGCTCAGGCGAGACTGTGCATCCACCAGGTCTCGCCAGTGCCTTTGCAGCTCGCCTTGATATAGTATGGAAGTAGATGAGCGTACTAAAAACATATACTTGGAGTCCCATTTGTTATGCAAGTTTTAAAGAGTGATTAACGTATATGCATTAAGTACAACAATTTCATATATTTGCAAAAATGACTTATATAAGAGTATCCTCAGTCTGTACACCAACCCAAGTAGTGACCAGCTTTATAAGGTGTTTCCTCAGTCTGTACACCAACCCAAGTATTGTTTTGATGATTAAATGTACAACAGAATGACCTAGTTTGAAGCTAATCTATGATTGTGAAATGTCCTAGTCATTTTCCCTTGCTTTTACGAGTGTACACTTGACAGGTTCATGATCAGCAATAATTGTGAATTTCAATGGGTTTCCTCCCCTTATCTTACAAGCCAAACCTAACTGAATGCTTGTTCCATTTGGTGACCATACAGAGACTCCTTTTGTGCATTTTGTCAGACCTTGTCTGGGTCTAAACTGTTTGACACTCTTGAGCTATTCCGGAATGAAATTCGAGATAAAGTATACAAAGCCAACCATACCTCTTCCATCTCATTGAGACGTTCATCTGTCCATACATCTGTACCATCTACTTGCTAGAACATGACACCTGAAAATATAAGAAAAGAATACGTGAGTACGCGGCAACGATTCGACATAGGTACCTGCAATGACAAGCGCAACCGAAAGTGCAGTTAAAGTGACCATTTTACCAAAGCAAAAAAAGGAAACGACGATAATGCAGGCTAAGAATTCGGATAAGGTACGAGCGCAAACAAAAGTGCAGTTTTAGAGACCATTTCACCCCAGCAAAAAAGGAAGACGACAGTAATACACGCTTAGAATTCGGAGAAGGTACCTGTAACGACGAGCGCAAAGAAGGGAGCAGTTTTTAGAGCATTTTACCCCAGCAGAAAAAAAGGAAACGACTATAATACACGCTAAGAGTTCGGAGAAGGTACGAGCGCAAACGAAAGTGCAGTTTTAGAGACCATTTCACCCCAGCAAAAAAGGAAGACGACGGTAATACACGCTAAGAATTCGGAGAAGGTACCTGTAACGACATGCGCAAAGGAGGGAGCAGTTTTTGAAAGCATTTTACCCCAGCAGAAAAAAAGAGACGACGATGAAACACGCTTAGAATTCGGAGAAGGTACGAGCGCAAACGAAAGTGCAGTTTTAGAGACCATTTTACCCCAGCAGAAAAAAGGAGACGACGGTAATACACGCTAAGAATTCGGAGAAGCCACGAGCGCCAAGGAGGTTGCAGTTTTAGAGACCCTTTTTTCCCCACCCAAAAAAATGAAGACGACGATAATTTACGCTAAGATTACGGACGCATCTTGAACTCAGCAGGTGTACGAAAAAACGGAAAAAATACCTACCATTGCAATAGACGTCACATAGTTGCGTCCTGTCTATCTGTTCAAGTGGACTTCTAACCAGCCATGGTTTTTAGTCTTCTGGACCTGGAAATATAGACACACACTGTATAGTTACTAGATTTTCACATAAAACGTTCTTAACCCATATAAGCTGAATGGAATTCCCCACTTTTTTATCAATTGGACCAGTCCATTTCCGTTTTAAGGATTGTTAAGTGGTAGTTTTCATTTCCATTCAAATTTGAAGAGTACACTCTGTATGCAAACAGTGGAGACCCTGAGCGGACGCCACGTTCTGTGGCGTCTGATCTGGGTCTGCACTGTTTGCCTATGTCCCACAGAAAGGACGCTAGGCATATATGAGTTAAGCATCGTCCCAAAAGGCAAATCTCAACACAAAAACAGTGTTTGTTCCAGCACTTGAGATTCTGGTACCTATTGCACAAGTCTTAAGTGAAGGCTCAGGCGAGACTGTGCATCCACCAAGTCTCGCCAGTGCCTTTGCAGCTCGCCTTGATATAGTATGGAAGTAGATGAGCGTACTAAAATAATATACTTGGAGTCCCATTTGTTATGCAAGTTTTAAAGAGTGATTAACGTATATGCATTAAGTACAACAATTTCATATATTTGCAAAAATGACTTATATAAGGTGTTTCCTCAGTCTGTTCACCAACCCAAGTAGTGACCAGCTTTATAAGGTGTTTCCTCTGTCTGTACACCAACCCAAGTATTGTTTTGGTGATAAAGTGTACTACCAGAATGACCTAGTTTGAAGCTAATCTATGATTGTGAAATGTCCTAGTCATTTTCCCTTGCTTTTACGAGTGTACACTTGACAGGTTCATGATCAGCAATAATTGTGAATTTCAATGGGTTTCCTCCCCTTATCTTACAAGCCAAACCTAACTGAATGCTTGTTCCATTTGGTGACCATACAGAGACTCCTTTTGTGCATTTTGTCAGACCTTGTCCGGGTCTAAACTGTTTGACACTCTTGAGCTATTCCGGAATGAAATTCAAGATAAAGTATACAAAGCCAACCATACCTCATCCATCTCATTGAGACGTTCATCTGTCCATACATCTGTAGCATCTACTTGCCTGAACATGACACCTGAAAATATGAGAAAAGAATACGTGAGTACGCGGCAACGATTCGACATAGGTACCTGCAATGACAAGCGCAACCGAAAGTGCAGTTAAAGTGACCATTTTACCCAAGCAAAAAAAGGAAACGACGATAATGCAGGCTAAGAATTCGGATAAGGTACGAGCGCAAAAGAAAGTGCAGTTTTAGAGACCATTTCACCCCAGCAAAAAAGGAAGACGACAGTAATACACGCTAAGAATTCGGAGAAGGTACCTGCAACGACGAGCGCAAAGAAGGGAGCAGTTTTTAGAGCATTTTACCCCAGCAGAAAATAAAGGAAACGACGATAATACACGCTAAGAGTTCGGAGAAGGTACGAGCGGAAACGAAAGTGCAGTTTTAGAGACCATTTCACCCCAGCAAAAAAGGAAGACGACGGTAATACACGCTAAGAATTCGGAGAAGGTACCTGTAACAACATGCGCAAAGGAGGGAGCAATTTTTGAAAGCATTTTACCCCAGCAGAAAAAAGGAGACGACGATGAAACACGCTTAGAATTCGGAGAAGGTACGAGAGCAAACGAAAGTGCAGTTTTAGAGACCATTTCACCCCAGCAAAAAAGGAAGACGACGGTAATACACGCTAAGAATTCGGAGAAGGTACCTGTAACGACATGCGCAAAGGAGGGAGCAGTTTTTGAAAGCATTTTACCCCAGCAGAAAAAAGGAGACGACGATGAAACACGCTTAGAATTCGGAGAAGGTACGAGCGCAAACGAAAGTGCAGTTTTAGAGACCATTTTTTCCCCCAGCAGAAAAAAGGAGACGACGGTAATACACGCTAAGAATTCGGAGAAGCCACGAGCGCCAAGGAGGGTGCAGTTTTAGAGACCCTTTTTCCCCCACCCAAAAAAACGAAGACGACGCTAATTTACGCTTAGATTACGGACGCATCTTGAACTCAGCAGGTGTACGAAAAAACGGAAAAAATACCTACCATTGCAATAGACGTCACATAGTTGCGTCCTGTCTATCTGTTCAAGTGGACTTCTAACCAGCCATGGTTTTTAGTCTTCTGGACCTGGAAATATAGACACACACTGTATAGTTACTAGATTTTCACATAAAACGTTCTTAACCCATATAAGCTGAATGGAATTCCCCACTTTTTTATCAATTGGACCAGTCCATTTCCGTTTTAAGGATTGTTAAGTGGTAGTTTTCATTTCCATTCAAATTTGAAGAGTACACTCTGTATGCAAACAGTGGAGACCCTGAGCGGACGCCACGTTCTGTGGCGTCTGATCTGGGTCTGCACTGTTTGCCTATGTCCCACAGAAAGGACGCTAGGCATATATGGGTTAAGCATCGTCCCAAAAGGCAAATCTCAACACAAAAACAGTGTTTGTTCCAGCACTTGAGATTCTGGTACCTATTGCACAAGTCTTAAGTGAAGGCTCAGGCGAGACTGTGCATCCACCAAGTCTCGCCAGTGCCTTTGCAGCTCGCCTTGATATAGTATGGAAGTAGATGAGCATACTAAAATAATATACTTGGAGTCCCATTTGTTATGCAAGTTTTAAAGAGTGATTAACGTATATGCATTAAGTACAACAATTTCATATATTTGCAAAAATGACTTATATAAGGTGTTTCCTCAGTCTGTACACCAACCCAAGTAGTGACCAGCTTTATAAGGTGTTTCCTCAGTCTGTACACCAACCCAAGTATTGTTTTGGTGATAAAGTGTACTACCAGAATGACCTAGTTTGAAGCTAATCTATGATTGTGAAATGTCCTAGTCATTTTCCCTTGCTTTTACGAGTGTACACTTGAAATGTTCATGATCAGCAATAATTGTGAATTTCAATGGGTTTCCTCCCCTTATCTTACAAGCCAAACCTAACTGAATGCTTGTTCCATTTGGTGACCATACAGAGACTCCTTTTGTGCATTTTGTCAGACCTTGTCCGGGTCTAAACTGTTTGACACTCTTGAGCTATTCCGGAATGAAATTCGAGATAAAGTATACAAAGCCAACCATACCTCTTCCATCTCATTGAGACGTTCATCTGTCCATACATCTGTAGCATCTACTTGCTAGAACATGACACCTGAAAATATAAGAAAAGAATACGTGAGTACGCGGCAACGATTCGACATAGGTACCTGCAATGACAAGCGCAACCGAAAGTGCAGTTAAAGTGACCATTTTACCCAAGCAAAAAAAGGAAACGACGATAATGCAGGCTAAGAATACGGATAAGGTACGAGCGCAAACGAAAGTGCAGTTTTAGAGACCATTTCATCCCAGCAAAAAAGGAAGACGACAGTAATACACGCTAAGAATTCGGAGAAGGTACCTGTAACGACGAGCGCAAAGAAGGGAGCAGTTTTTAGAGCATTTTACCCCAGCAGAAAAAAAGGAAACGACGATAATACACGCTAAGAGTTCGGAGAAGGTACGAGCGCAAGCGAAAGTGCAGTTTTAGAGACCATTTCACCCCAGCAAAAAAGGAAGACGACGGTAATACACGCTAAGAATTCGGAGAAGGTACCTGTAACGACATGCGCAAAGGAGGGAGCAATTTTTGAAAGCATTTTACCCCAGCAGAAAAAAGGAGACGACGATGAAACACGCTTAGAATTCGGAGAAGATACTAGCGCAAACGAAAGTGCAGTTTTAGAGACCATTTTACACCAGCAGAAAAAAGGAGACGACGATGAAACACGCTTAGAATTCGGATAAGGTACGAGCGCAAACGAAAGTGCAGTTTTAGAGACCATTTCATCCCAGCAGAAAAGGAAGACGACAGTAATACACGCTGAGAATTCGGAGAAGGTACCTGTAACGACGAGCGCAAAGAAGGGAGCAGTTTTTAGAGCATTTTACCCCAGCAGAAAAAAAGGAAACGACGATAATACACGCTAAGAGTTCGGAGAAGGTACGAGCGCAAGCGAAAGTGCAGTTTTAGAGACCATTTCACCCCAGCAAAAAAGGAAGACGACGGTAATACACGCTAAGAATTCGGAGAAGGTACCTGTAACGACATGCGCAAAGGAGGGAGCAATTTTTGAAAGCATTTTACCCCAGCAGAAAAAAGGAGACGACGATGAAACACGCTTAGAATTCGGAGAAGATACTAGCGCAAACGAAAGTGCAGTTTTAGAGACCATTTTACACCAGCAGAAAAAAGGAGACGACGGTAATACACGCTAAGAATTCGGAGAAGCCACAAGCGCCAAGGAGGGTGCAGTTTTAGAGACCCTTTTTCCCCCACCCAAAAAAATGAAGACGACGCTAATTTACGCTAAGATTACGGACGCATCTTGAACTCAGCAGGTGTACGAAAAAACGGAAAAAAATACCTACCATTGCAATAGACGTCACATTGTTGCGTCCTGTCTATCTGTTCAAGTGGACTTCTAACCAGCCATGGTTTTTAGTCTTCTGGACCTGGAAATATAGACACACACTGTATAGTTACTAGATTTTCACATAAAATGTTCTTAACCCATATAAGCTGAATGGAATTCCCCACTTTTTTATCAATTGGACCAGTCCATTTCCGTTTTAAGGACTGTTAAGTGGTAGTTTTCATTTCCATTCAAATTTGAAGAGTACACTCTGTATGCAAACAGTGGAGACCCTGAGCGGACGCCACGTTCTGTGGCGTCTGATCTGGGTCTGCACTGTTTGCCTATGTCCCACAGAAAGGACGCTAGGCATATATGGGTTAAGCATCGTCTCAAAAGGCAAATCTCAACACAAAAACAGTGTTTGTTCCAGCACTTGAGATTCTGGTACCTATTGCACAAGTCTTAAGTGAAGGCTCAGGCGAGACTGTGCATCCACCAAGTCTCGCCAGTGCCTTTGCAGCTCGCCTTGATATAGTATGGAAGTAGATGAGCGTACTAAAATAATATACTTGGAGTCCCATTTGTTATGCAAGTTTTAAAGAGTGATTAACGTATATGCATTAAGTACAACAATTTCATATATTTGCAAAAATGACTTATATAAGGTGTTTCCTCAGTCTGTACACCAACCCAAGTAGTGACCAGCTTTATAAGGTGTTTCCTCAGTCTGTACACCAACCCAAGTATTGTTTTGGTGATAAAGTGTACTACCAGAATGACCTAGTTTGAAGCTAATCTATGATTGTGAAATGTCCTAGTCATTTTCCCTTGCTTTTACGAGTGTACACTTGACAGGTTCATGATCAGCAATAATTGTGAATTTCAATGGGTTTCCTCCCCTTATCTTACAAGCCAAACCTAACTGAATGCTTGTTCCATTTGGTGACCATACAAAGACTCCTTTTGTGCATTTTGTCAGACCTTGTCCGGGTCTAAACTGTTTGACACTCTTGAGCTATTCTGGAATGAAATTCGAGATAAAGTATACAAAGCACTCCATTCCTCTTCCATCTCATTGAGACGTTCATCTGTCCATACATCTGTAGCATCTACTTGCTAGAACATGACACCTGAAAATATAAGAAAAGAATACGTGAGTACGCGGCAACGATTCGACATAGGTACCTGCAATGACAAGCGCAACCGAAAGTGCAGTTAAAGTGACCATTTTACCCAAGCAAAAAAAGGAAACGACGATAATGCAGGCTAAGAATTCGGATAAGGTACGAGCGCAAACGAAAGTGCAGTTTTAGAGACCATTTCACCCCAGCAAAAAAGGAAGACGACAGTAATTCACGCTAAGAATTCGGAGAAGGTACCTGTAACGACGAGCGCAAAGAAGGGAGCAGTTTTTAGAGCATTTTACCCCAGCAGAAAAAAAGGAAACGACGATAATACACGCTAAGAGTTCGGAGAAGGTACGAGCGCAAACGAAAGTGCAGTTTTAGAGACCATTTCACCCCAGCAAAAAAGGAAGACGACGGTAATACACGCTAAGAATTCGGAGAAGGTACCTGTAACGACATGCGCAAAGGAGGGAGCAATTTTTGAAAGCATTTTACCCAAGCAGAAAAAAGGAGACGACGATGAAACACGCTTAGAATTCGGAGAAGGTACTAGCGCAAACGAAAGTGCAGTTTTAGAGACCATTTTACACCAGCAGAAAAAAGGAGACGACGATGAAACACGCTTAGAATTCGGAGAAGGTACGAGGGCAAACGAAAGTGCAGTTTTAGAGACCATTTTATCCCAGCAGAAAAAAGGAGACGACGGTAATACACGCTAAGAATTCGGAGAAGCAACGAGCGCCAAGGAGGGTGCAGTTTTAGAGACCCTTTTTCCCCTACCCAAAAAAATGAAGACGACGCTAATTTACGCTAAGATTACGGACGCATCTTGAACTCAGCAGGTGTACGAAAAAACGGAAAAAAATACCTACCATTGCAATAGACGTCACATTGTTGCGTCCTGTCTATCTGTTCAAGTGGACTTCTAACCAGCCATGGTTTTTAGTCTTCTGGACCTGGAAATATAGACACACACTGTATAGTTACTAGATTTTCACATAAAACGTTCTTAACCCATATAAGCTGAATGGAATTCCCCACTTTTTTATCAATTGGACCAGTCCATTTCCGTTTTAAGGATTGTTAAGTGGTAGTTTTCATTTCCATTCAAATTTGAAGAGTACACTCTGTATGCAAACAGTGGAGACCCTGAGCGGACGCCACGTTCTGTGGCGTCTGATCTGGGTCTGCACTGTTTGCCTATGTCCCACAGAAAGGACGCTAGGCATATATGGGTTAAGCATCGTCCCAAAAGGCAAATCTCAACACAAAAACAGTGTTTGTTCCAGCACTTGAGATTCTGGTACCTATTGCACAAGTCTTAAGTGAAGGCTCAGGCGAGACTGTGCATCCACCAAGTCTCGCCAGTGCCTTTGCAGCTCGCCTTGATATAGTATGGAAGTAGATGAGCGTACTAAAATAATATACTTGGAGTCCCATTTGTTATGCAAGTTTTAAAGAGTGATTAACGTATATGCATTAAGTGCAACAATTTCATATATTTGCAAAAATGACTTATATAAGGTGTTTCCTCAGTCTGTACACCAACCCAAGTAGTGACCAGCTTTATAAGGTGTTTCCTCAGTCTGTACACCAACTCAAGTATTGTTTTGGTGATAAAGTGTACTACCAGAATGACCTAGTTTGAAGCTAATCTATGATTGTGAAATGTCCTAGTCATTTTCCCTTGCTTTTACGAGTGTACACTTGACAGGTTCATGATCAGCAATAATTGTGAATTTCAATGGGTTTCCTCCCCTTATCTTACAAGCCAAACCTAACTGAATGCTTGTTCTATTTGGTGACCATACAGAGACTCCTTTTGTGCATTTTGTCAGACCTTGTCCGGGTCTAAACTGTTTGACACTCTTGAGCTATTCCGGAATGAAATTCGAGATAAAGTATACAAAGCCAACCATACCTCTTTCATCTCATTGAGACGTTCATCTGTCCATACATCTGTAGCATCTACTTGCTAGAACATGACACCTGAAAATATAAGAAAAGAATACGTGAGTACGCGGCAACGATTCGACATAGGTACCTGCAATGACATGCGCAACCGAAAGTGCAGTTAAAGTGACCATTTTACCCAAGCAAAAAAAGGAAACGACGATAATGCAGGCTAAGAATTCGGATAAGGTACGAGCGCAAACGAAAGTGCAGTTTTAGAGACCATTTCACCCCAGCAAAAAAGGAAGACGACAGTAATACACGCTAAGAATTCGGAGAAGGTACCTGTAACGACGAGCGCAAAGAAGGGAGCAGTTTTTAGAGCATTTTACCCCAGCAGAAAAAAAAGGAAACGATGATAATACACGCTAAGAGTTCGGAGAAGGTACAAGCGCAAACGAAAGTGCAGTTTTAGAGACCATTTCACCCCAGCAAAAAAAGAAGACGACGGTAATACACGCTAAGAATTCGGAGAAGGTACCTGTAACGACATGCGCAAAGGAGGGAGCAATTTTTGAAAGCATTTTACCCCAGCAGAAAAAAGGAGACGACGATGAAACACGCTTAGAATTCGGAGAAGGTACTAGCGCAAACGAAAGTGCAGTTTTAGAGACCATTTTACCCCAGCAGAAAAAAGGAGACGACGATGAAACATGCTTAGAATTCGGAGAAGGTACGAGCGCAAACGAAAGTGCAGTTTTAGAGACCATTTTACCCCAGCAGAAAAAAGGAGACGACGGTAATACACGCTAAGAATTCGGAGAAGCCACGAGCGCCAAGGAGGGTGCAGTTTTAGAGACCCTTTTCCCCCACCCAAAAAAATGAAGACGACGCTAATTTACGCTAAGATTACGGACGCATCTTGAACTCAGCAGGTGTACGAAAAAACGGAAAAAATACCTACCATTGCAATAGACGCCACATTGTTGCGTCCTGTCTATCTGTTCAAGTGGACTTCTAACCAGCCATGGTTTTTAGTCTTCTGGACCTGGAAATATAGACACACACTGTATAGTTACTAGATTTTCACATAAAACGTTCTTAACCCATATAAGCTGAATGGAATTCCCCACTTTTTTATCAATTGGACCAGTCCATTTCCGTTTTAAGGATTGTTAAGTGGTAGTTTTCATTTCCATTCAAATTTGAAGAGTACACTCTGTATGCAAACAGTGGAGACCCTGAGCGGACGCCACGTTCTGTGGCGTCTGATCTGGGTCTGCACTGTTTGCCTATGTCCCACAGAAAGGACGCTAGGCATATATGGGTTAAGCATCGTCCCAAAAGGCAAATCTCAACACAAAAACAGTGTTTGTTCCAGCACTTGAGATTCTGGTACCTATTGCACAAGTCTTAAGTGAAGGCTCTGGCGAGACTGTGCATCCACCAAGTCTCGCCAGTGCCTTTGCAGCTCGCCTTGATATAGTATGGAAGTAGATGAGCGTACTAAAATAATATACTTGGAGTCCCATTTGTTATGCAAGTTTTAAAGAGTGATTAACGTATATGCATTAAGTACAACAATTTCATATATTTGCAAAAATGACTTATATAAGGTGTTTCCTCAGTCTGTACACCAACCCAAGTAGTGACCAGCTTTATAAGGTGTTTCCTCAGTCTGTACACCAACCCAAGTATTGTTTTGGTGATAAAGTGTACTACCAGAATGACCTAGTGTGAAGCTAATCTATGATTGTGAAATGTCCTGGTCATTTTCCCTTGCTTTTACGAGTGTACACTTGACAGGTTCATGATCAGCAATAATTGTGAATTTCAATGGGTTTCCTCCCCTTATCTTACAAGCCAAACCTAACTGAATGCTTGTTCCATTTGGTGACCATACAGAGACTCCTTTTGTGCATTTTGTCAGACCTTGTCCGGGTCTAAACTGTTTGACACTCTTGAGCTATTCCGGAATGAAATTCGAGATAAAGTATACAAAGCCAACCATACCTCTTCCATCTCATTGAGACGTTCATCTGTCCATACATCTCTTGCATCTACTTGCTAGAACATGACACCTGAAAATATAAGAAAAGAATACGTGAGTACGCGGCAACGATTCGACATAGGTACCTGCAATGACAAGCGCAACCGAAAGTGCAGTTAAAGTGACCATTTTACCCAAGCAAAAAAAGGAAACGACGATAATGCAGGCTAAGAATTAGGATAAGGTACGAGCGCAAACGAAAGTGCAGTTTTAGAGACCATTTCACCCCAGCAAAAAAGGAAGACGACAGTAATACACGCTAAGAATTCGGATAAGGTACCTGTAACGACGAGCGCAAAGAAGGGAGCAGTTTTTAGAGCATTTTATCCCAGCAGAAAAAAAAGGAAACGACGATAATACACGCTAAGAGTTCGGAGAAGGTACGAGCGCAAACGAAAGTGCAGTTTTAGAGACCATTTCACCCCAGCAAAAAAGGAAGACGACGGTAATACACGCTAAGAATTCGGAGAAGGTACCTGTAACGACATGCGCAAAGGAGGGAGCATTTTTTGAAAGCATTTTACCACAGCAGAAAAAAGGAGACGACGATGAAACACGCTTAGAATTCGGAGAAGGTACTAGCGCAAACGAAAGTGCAGTTTTAGAGACCATTTTACCCAAGCAGAAAAAAGGAGACGACGATGAAACACGCTTAGAATTCGGAGAAGGTACGAGCGCAAACGAAAGTGCAGTTTTAGAGACCATTTTACCCCAGCAGAAAAAAGGAGACGATGGTAATACACGCTAAGAATTCGGAGAAGCCACGAGCGCCAAGGAGGGTGCAGTTTTAGAGACCCTTTTCCCCCCACCCAAAAAAATGAAGACGACGCTAATTTACGCTAAGATTACGGACGCATCTTGAACTCAGCAGGTGTACGAAAAAACGGAAAAAAATACCTACCATTGCAATAGACGTCACATTGTTGCGTCCTGTCTATCTGTTCAAGTGGACTTCTAACCAGCCATGGTTTTTAGTCTTCTGGACCTGGAAAGATAGACACACACTGTATAGTTACTAGATTTTCACATAAAACGTTCTTAACCCATATAAGCTGAATGGAATTCCCCACTTTTTTATCAATTGGACCAGTCCATTTCCGTTTTAAGGATTGTTAAGTGGTAGTTTTCATTTCCATTCAAATTTGAAGAGTACACTCTGTATGCAAACAGTGGAGACCCTGAGCGGACGCCACGTTCTGTGGCGTCTGATCTGGGTCTGCACTGTTTGCGTATGTCCCACAGAAAGGACGCTAGGCATATATGGGTTAAGCATCGTCCCAAAAGGCAAATCTCAACACAAAACAGTGTTTGTTCCAGCACTTGAGATTCTGGTACCTATTGCACAAGTCTTAAGTGAAGGCTCAGGCGAGACTGTGCATCCACCAAGTCTCGCCAGTGCCTTTGCAGCTCGCCTTGATATAGTATGGAAGTAGATGAGCGTACTAAAATAATATACTTGGAGTCCCATTTGTTATGCAAGTTTTAAAGAGTGATTAACGTATATGCATTAAGTACAACAATTTCATATATTTGCAAAAATGACTTATATAAGGTGTTTCCTCAGTCTGTACACCAACCCAAGTAGTGACCAGCTTTATAAGGTGTTTCCTCAGTCTGTACACCAACCAAGTATTGTTTTGGTGATAAAGTGTACTACCAGAATGACCTAGTTTGAAGCTAATCTATGATTGTGAAATGTCCTAGTCATTTTCCCTTGCTTTTACGAGTGTACACTTGACAGGTTCATGATCAGCAATAATTGTGAATTTCAATGGGTTTCCTCCCCTTATCTTACAAGCCAAACCTAACTGAATGCTTGTTCCATTTGGTGACCATACAGAGACTCCTTTTGTGCCTTTTGTCAGACCTTGTCCGGGTCTAAACTGTTTGACACTCTTGAGCTATTCCGGAATGAAATTCGAGATAAAGTATACAAAGCCAACCATACCTCTTCCATCTCATTGAGACGTTCATCTGTCCATACATCTGTAGCATCTACTTGCTAGAACATGACACCTGAAAATATAAGAAAAGAATACGTGAGTACGCGGCAACGATTCGACATAGGTACCTGCAATGACATGCGCAACCGAAAGTGCAGTTAAAGTGACCATTTTACCCAAGCAAAAAAAGGAAACGACGATAATGCAGGCTAAGAATTCGGATAAGGTACGAGCGCAAACGAAAGTGCAGTTTTAGAGACCATTTCACCCCAGCAAAAAAGGAAGACGACAGTAATACACGCTAAGAATTCGGAGAAGGTACCTGTAACGACGAGCGCAAAGAAGGGAGCAGTTTTTAGAGCATTTTACCCCAGCAGAAAAAAAAGGAAACGATGATAATACACGCTAAGAGTTCGGAGAAGGTACGAGCGCAAACGAAAGTGCAGTTTTAGAGACCATTTCACCCCAGCAAAAAAGGAAGACGACGGTAATACACGCTAAGAATTCGGAGAAGGTACCTGTAACGACATGCGCAAAGGAGGGAGCAATTTTTGAAAGCATTTTACCCCAGCAGAAAAAAGGAGACGACGATGAAACACGCTTAGAATTCGGAGAAGGTACTAGCGCAAACGAAAGTGCAGTTTTAGAGACCATTTTACCCCAGCAGAAAAAAGGAGACGACGATGAAACATGCTTAGAATTCGGAGAAGGTACGAGCGCAAACGAAAGTGCAGTTTTAGAGACCATTTAACCCCAGCAGAAAAAAGGAGACGACGGTAATACACGCTAAGAATTCGGAGAAGCCACGAGCGCCAAGGAGGGTGCAGTTTTAGAGACCCTTTTTCCCCCACCCAAAAAAATGAAGACGACGCTAATTTACGCTAAGATTACGGACGCATCTTGAACTCAGCAGGTGTACGAAAAAACGGAAAAAATACCTACCATTGCAATAGACGTCACATTGTTGCGTCCTGTCTATCTGTTCAAGTGGACTTCTAACCAGCCATGGTTTTTAGTCTTCTGGACCTGGAAATATAGACACACACTGTATAGTTACTAGATTTTCACATAAACGTTCTTAACCCATGTAAGCTGAATGGAATTCCCCACTTTTTTATCAATTGGACCAGTCCATTTCCGTTTTAAGGATTGTTAAGTGGTAGTTTTCATTTCCATTCAAATTTGAAGAGTACACTCTGTATGCAAACAGTGGAGACCCTGAGCGGACGCCACGTTCAGTGGCGTCTGATCTGGGTCTGCACTGTTTGCCTATGTCCCACAGAAAGGACGCTAGGCATATATGGGTTAAGCATCGTCCCAAAAGGCAAATCTCAACACAAAAACAGTGTTTGTTCCAGCACTTGAGATTCTGGTACCTATTGCAAAAGTCTTAAGTGAAGGCTCAGGTGAGACTGTGCATCCACCAAGTCTCGCCAGTGCATTTGCAGCTCGCCTTGATATAGTATGGAAGTAGATGAGCGTACTAAAATAATATACTTGGAGTCCCATTTGTTATGCAAGTTTTAAAGAGTGATTAACGTATATGCATTAAGTACAACAATTTCATATATTTGCAAAAATGACTTATATAAGGTGTTTCCTCAGTCTGTACACCAACCCAAGTAGTGACCAGCTTTATAAGGTGTTTCCTCAGTCTGTACACCAACCCAAGTATTGTTTTGGTGATAAAGTGTACTACCAGAATGACCTAGTTTGAAGCTAATCTATGATTGTGAAATGTCCTAGTCATTTTCCCTTGCTTTTACGAGTGTACACTTGACAGGTTCATGATCAGCAATAATTGTGAATTTCAATGGGTTTCCTCCCCTTATCTTACAAGCCAAACCTAACTGAATGCTTGTTCCATTTGGTGACCATACAGAGACTCCTTTTGTGCATTTTGTCAGACCTTGTCCAGGTCTAAACTGTTTGACACTCTTGAGCTATTCCGGAATGAAATTCGAGATAAAGTATACAAAGCCAACCATACCTCTTCCATCTCATTGAGACGTTCATCTGTCCATACATCTGTAGCATCTACTTGCTAGAACATGACACCTGAAAATATAAGAAAAGAATACGTGAGTACGCGGCAACGATTCGACATAGGTACCTGCAATGACAAGCGCAACCGAAAGTGCAGTTAAAGTGACCATTTTACCCAAGCAAAAAAAGGAAACGACGATAATGCAGGCTAAGAATTCGGATAAGGTACGAGCGCAAACGAAAGTGCAGTTTTAGAGACCATTTCACCCCAGCAAAAAAGGAAGACGACAGTAATACACGCTAAGAATTCGGAGAAGGTACCTGTAACGACGAGCGCAAAGAAGGGAGCAGTTTTTAGAGCATTTTACCCCAGCAGAAAAAAAGGAAACGACGATAATACACGCTAAGAGTTCGGAGAAGGTACGAGCGCAAACGAAAGTGCAGTTTTAGAGACCATTTCACCCCAGCAAAAAAGGAAGACGACGGTAATACACGCTAAGAATTCGGAGAAGGTACCTGTAACGACATGCGCAAACGAGGGAGCAATTTTTGAAAGCATTTTACCCCAGCAGAAAAAAGGAGACGACGATGAAACACGCTTAGAATTCGGAGAAGGTACTAGCGCAAACTAAAGTGCAGTTTTAGAGACCATTTTACCCCAGCAGAAAAAAGGAGACGACGATGAAACACGCTTAGAATTCGGAGAAGGTATGAGCGCAAACGAAAGTGCAGTTTTAGAGACCATTTTACCCCAGCAGAAAAAAGGAGACGACGGTAATACACGCTAAGAATTCGGAGAAGCCACGAGCGCCAAGGATGGTGCAGTTTTAGAGACCCTTTTTCCCCCACCCAAAAAAATGAAGACGACGCTAATTTACGCTAAGATTACGGACGCATCTTGAACTCAGCAGGTGTACTAAAAAACGGAAAAAATACCTACCATTGCAATAGACGTCACATTGTTGCGTCCTGTCTATCTGTTCAAGTGGACTTCTAACCAGCCATGGTTTTTAGTCTTCTGGACCTGGAAATATAGACACACACTGTATAGTTACTAGATTTTCACATAAAACGTTCTTAACCCATATAAGCTGAATGGAATTCCCCACTTTTTATCAATTGGACCAGTCCATTTCCGTTTTAAGGATTGTTAAGTGGTAGTTTTCATTTCCATTCAAATTTGAAGAGTACACTCTGTATGCAAACAGTGGAGACCCTGAGCGGACGCCACGTTCTGTGACGTCTGATCTGGGTCTGCACTGTTTGCCTATGTCCCACAGAAAGGACGCTAGGCATATATGGGTTAAGCATCGTCCCAAAAGGCAAATCTCAACACAAAAACAGTGTTTGTTCCAGCACTTGAGATTCTGGTACCTATTGCACAAGTCTTAAGTGAAGGCTCAGGCGAGACTGTGCATCCACCAAGTCTCGCCAGTGCCTTTGCAGCTCGCCTTGATATAGTATGGAAGTAGATGAGCGTACTAAAATAATATACTTGGAGTCCCATTTGTTATGCAAGTTTTAAAGAGTGATTAACGTATATGCATTAAGTACAACAATTTCATATATTTGCAAAAATGACTTATATAAGGTGTTTCCTCAGTCTGTACACCAACCCAAGTAGTGACCAGCTTTATAAGGTGTTTCCTCAGTCTGTACACCAACCCAAGTATTGTTTTGGTGATAAAGTGTACTACCAGAATGACCTAGTTTGAAGCTAATCTATGATTGTGAAATGTCCTAGTCATTTTCCCTTGCTTTTACGAGTGTACACTTGACAGGTTCATGATCAGCAATAATTGTGAATTTCAATGGGTTTCCTCCCCTTATCTTACAAGCCAAACCTAACTGAATGCTTGTTCCATTTGGTGACCATACAGAGACTCCTTTTGTGCATTTTGTCAGACCTTGTCCGGGTCTAAACTGTTTGACACTCTTGAGCTATTACGGAATGAAATTCGAGATAAAGTATACAAAGCCAACCATACCTCTTCCATCTCATTGAGACGTTCATCTGTCCATACATCTGTAGCATCTACTTGCTAGAACATGACACCTGAAAATATAAGAAAAGAATACGTGAGTACGCGGCAACGATTCGAGATAGGTACCTGCAATGACAAGCGCAACCGAAAGTGCAGTTAAAGTGACCATTTTACCCAAGCAAAAAAAGGAAACGACGATAATGCAGGCTAAGAATTCGGATGAGGTACGAGCGCAAACGAAAGTGCAGTTTTAGAGACCATTTCACCCCAGCAAAAAAGGAAGACGACAGTAATACACGCTAAGAATTCGGAGAAGGTACCTGTAACGACGAGCGCAAAGAAGGGAGCAGTTTTTAGAGCATTTTACCCCAGCAGAAAAAAAGGAAACGACGATAATACACGCTAAGAGTTCGAAGAAGGTACGAGCGCAAACGAAAGTGCAGTTTTAGAGACCATTTCACCCCAGCAAAAAAGGAAGACGACGGTAATACACGCTAAGAATTCGGAGAAGGTACCTGTAACGACATGCGCAAAGGAGGGAGCAATTTTTGAAAGCAATTTACCCCAGCAGAAAAAAGGAGACGACGATGAAACACGCTTAGAATTCGGAGAAGGTACTAGCGCAAACGAAAGTGCAGTTTTAGAGACCATTTTACCCCAGCAGAAAAAAGGAGACGACGATGAAACACGCTTAGAATTCGGAGAAGGTACGAGCGCAAACGAAAGTGCAGTTTTAGAGACCATTTTACCCCAGCAGAAAAAAGGAGACGACGGTAATACACGCTAAGAATTCGGAGAAGCCACGAGCGCCAAGGAGGGTGCAGTTTTAGAGACCCTTTTTCCCCCACCCAAAAAAATGAAGACGACGCTAATTTACGCTAAGATTACGGACGCATCTTGAACTCAGCAGGTGTACTAAAAAACGGAAAAAATACCTACCATTGCAATAGACGTCACATTGTTGCGTCCTGTCTATCTGTTCAAGTGGACTTCTAACCAGCCATGGTTTTTAGTCTTCTGGACCTGGAAATATAGACACACACTGTATAGTTACTAGATTTTCACATAAAACGTTCTTAACCCATATAAGCTGAATGGAATTCCCCACTTTTTATCAATTGGACCAGTCCATTTCCGTTTTAAGGATTGTTAAGTGGTAGTTTTCATTTCCATTCAAATTTGAAGAGTACACTCTGTATGCAAACAGTGGAGACCCTGGGCGGACGCCACATTCTGTGACGTCTGATCTGGGTCTGCACTGTTTGCCTATGTCCCACAGAAAGGACGCTAGGCATATATGGGTTAAGCATCGTCCCAAAAGGCAAATCTCAACACAAAAACAGTGTTTGTTCCAGCACTTGAGATTCTGGTACCTATTGCACAAGTCTTAAGTGAAGGCTCAGGCGAGACTGTGCATCCACCAAGTCTCGCCAGTGCCTTTGCAGCTCGCCTTGATATAGTATGGAAGTAGATGAGCGTACTAAAATAATATACTTGGAGTCCCATTTGTTATGCAAGTTTTAAAGAGTGATTAACGTATATGCATTAAGTACAACAATTTCATATATTTGCAAAAATGACTTATATAAGGTGTTTCCTCAGTCTGTACACCAACCCAAGTAGTGACCAGCTTTATAAGGTGTTTCCTCAGTCTGTACACCAACCCAAGTATTGTTTTGGTGATAAAGTGTACTACCAGAATGACCTAGTTTGAAGCTAATCTATGATTGTGAAATGTCCTAGTCATTTTCCCTTGCTTTTACGAGTGTACACTTGACAGGTTCATGATCAGCAATAATTGTGAATTTCAATGGGTTTCCTCCCCTTATCTTACAAGCCAAACCTAACTGAATGCTTGTTCCATTTGGTGACCATACAGAGACTCCTTTTGTGCATTTTGTCAGACCTTGTCCGGGTCTAAACTGTTTGACACTCTTGAGCTATTCCGGAATGAAATTCGAGATAAAGTATACAAAGCCAACCATACCTCTTCCATCTCATTGAGACGTTCATCTGTCCATACATCTGTAGCATCTACTTGCTAGAACATGACACCTGAAAATATAAGAAAAGAATACGTGAGTACGCGGCAACGATTCGACATAGGTACCTGCAATGACAAGCGCAACCGAAAGTGCAGTTAAAGTGACCATTTTACCCAAGCAAAAAAAGGAAACGACGATAATGCAGGCTAAGAATTCGGATAAGGTACGAGCGCAAACGAAAGTGCAGTTTTAGAGACCATTTCACCCCAGCAAAAAAGGAAGACGACAGTAATACACGCTAAGAATTCGGAGAAGGTACCTGTAACGACGAGCGCAAAGAAGGGAGCAGTTTTTAGAGCATTCATTTTTCCCCAGCAGAAAAAAAGGAAACGACGATAATACGCGCTAAGAGTTCGGAGAAGGTACGAGCGCAAACGAAAGTGCAGTTTTAGAGACCATTTCACCCCAGCAAAAAAGGAAGACGACGGTAATACACGCTAAGAATTCGGAGAAGGTACCTGTAACGACATGCGCAAAGGAGGGAGCAATTTTTGAAAGCATTTTACCCCAGCAGAAAAAAGGAGACGACGATGAAACACGCTTAGAATTCGGAGAAGGTACTAGCGCAAACGAAAGTGCAGTTTTAGAGACCATTTTACCCCAGTAGAAAAAAGGAGACGACGATGAAACACGCTTAGAATTCGGAGAAGGTACGAGCGCAAACAAAAGTGCAGTTTTAGAGACCATTTTACCCCAGCAAAAAAAGGAGACGACGGTAATACACGCTAAGAATTCGGAGAAGCCACGAGCGCCAAGGAGGGTGCAGTTTTAGAGACCCTTTTTCCCCCACCCAAAAAAATGAAGACGACGCTAATTTACGCTAAGATTACGGACGCATCTTGAACTCAGCAGGTGTACGAAAAAACGGAAAAAAATACCTACCATTGCAATAGACGTCACATTGTTGCGTCCTGTCTATCTGTTCAAGTGGACTTCTAACCAGCCATGGATTTTAGTCTTCTGGACCTGGAAATATAGACACACACTGTATAGTTACTAGATTTTCACATAAAACGTTCTTAACCCATATAAGCTGAATGGAATTCCCCACTTTTTTATCAATTGGACCAGTCCATTTCCGTTTTAAGGATTGTTAAGTGGTAGTTTTCATTTCCATTCAAATTTGAAGAGTACACTCTGTATGCAAACAGTGGAGACCCTGAGCGGACGCCACGTTCTGTGACGTCTGATCTGGGTCTGCACTGTTTGCCTATGTCCCACAGAAAGGACGCTAGGCATATATGGGTTAAGCATCGTCCCAAAGGCAAATCTCAACACAAAAACAGTGTTTGTTCCAGCACTTGAGATTCTGGTACCTATTGCACAAGTCTTAAGTGAAGGCTCAGGCGAGACTGTGCATCCACCAAGTCTAGCCAGTGCCTTTGCAGCTCGCCTTGATATAGTATGGAAGTAGATGAGCGTACTAAAATAATATACTTGGAGTCCCATTTGTTATGCAAGTTTTAAAGAGTGATTAACGTATATGCATTAAGTACAACAATTTCATATATTTGCAAAAAATGACTTATATAAGGTGTTTCCTCAGTCTGTACACCAACCCAAGTAGTGACCAGCTTTATAAGGTGTTTCCCCAGTCTGTACACCAACCCAAGTATTGTTTTGGTGATAAAGTGTACTACCAGAATGACCTAGTTTGAAGCTAATCTATGATTGTGAAATGTCCTAGTCATTTTCCCTTGCTTTTACGAGTGTACACTTGACAGGTTCATTATCAGCAATAATTGTGAATTTCAATAGGTTTCCTCCCCTTATCTTACAAGCCAAACCTAACTGAATGCTTGTTCCATTTGGTGACCATACAGAGACTCCTTTTGTGCATTTTGTCAGACCTTGTCCGGGTCTAAACTGTTTGACACTCTTGAGCTATTCCGGAATGAAATTCGAGATAAAGTATACAAAGCCAACCATACCTCTTCCATCTCATTGAGACGTTCATCTGTCCATACATCTGTAGCATCTACTTGCTAGAACATGACACCTGAAAATATAAGAAAAGAATACGTGAGTACGCGGCAACGATTCGACATAGGTACCTGCAATGACAAGCGCAACCGAAAGTGCAGTTAAAGTGACCATTTTACCCAAGCAAAAAAAGGAAACGACGATAATGCAGGCTAAGAATTCGGATAAGGTACGAGCGCAAACGAAAGTGCAGTTTTAGAGACCATTCCACCCCAGCAAAAAAGGAAGACGACAGTAATACACGCTAAGAATTCGGAGAAGGTACCTGTAACGACGAGCGCAAAGAAGGGAGCAGTTTTTAGAGCATTTTACCCCAGCAGAAAAAAAAGGAAACGACGATAATACACGCTAAGAGTTCGGAGAAGGTACGAGCGCAAACGAAAGTGCAGTTTTAGAGACCATTTCACCCCAGCTAAAAAGGAAGACGACGGTAATACACGCTAAGAATTCGGAGAAGGTACCTGTAACGACATGCGCAAAGGAGGGAGCAATTTTTGAAAGCATTTTACCCCAGCAGAAAAAAGGAGACGACGATGAAACACGCTTAGAATTCGGAGAAGGTACTAGCGCAAACGAAAGTGCAGTTTTAGAGACCATTTTACCTCAGCAGAAAAAAGGAGACGACGATGAAACACGCTTAGAATTCGGAGAAGGTACGAGCGCAAACGAAAGTGCAGTTTTAGAGACCATTTTACCCCAGCAGAAAAAAGGAGACGACGGTAATACACGCTAAGAATTCGGAGAAGCCACGAGCGCCAAGGAGGGTGCAGTTTTAGAGACCCTTTTTCCCCCACCCAAAAAAATGAAGACGACGCTAATTTACGCTAAGATTACGGACGCATCTTGAACTCAGCAGGTGTACGAAAAAACGGAAAAAAATACCTACCATTGCAATAGACGTCACATTGTTGCGTCCTGTCTATCTGTTCAAGTGGACTTCTAACCAGCCATGGTTTTTAGTCTTCTGGACCTGGAAATATAGACACACACTGTATAGTTACTAGATTTTCACATAAAACGTTCTTAACCCATATAAGCTGAATGGAATTCCCCACTTTTTTATCAATTGGACCAGTCCATTTCCGTTTTAAGGATTGTTAAGTGGTAGTTTTCATTTCCATTCAAATTTGAAGAGTACACTCTGTATGCAAACAGTGGAGACCCTGAGCGGACGCCACGTTCTGTGGCGTCTGATCTGGGTCTGCACTGTTTGCCTATGTCCCACAGAAAGGACGCTAGACATATATGGGTTAAGCATCGTCCCAAAAGACAAATCTCAACACAAAAACAGTGTTTGTTCCAGCACTTGAGATTCTGGTACCTATTGCACAAGTCTTAAGTGAAGGCTCAGGCGAGACTGTGCATCCACCAAGTCTCGCCAGTGCCTTTGCAGCTCGCCTTGATATAGTATGGAAGTAGATGAGCGTACTAAAATAATATACTTGGAGTCCCATTTGTTATGCAAGTTTTAAAGAGTGATTAACGTATATGCATTAAGTACAACAATTTCATATATTTGCAAAAATGACTTATATAAGGTGTTTCCTCAGTCTGTACACCAACCCAAGTAGTGACCAGCTTTATAAGGTGTTTCCTCAGTCTGTACACCAACCCAAGTATTGTTTTGGTGATAAAGTGTACTACCAGAATGACCTAGTTTGAAGCTAATCTATGATTGTGAAATGTCCTAGTCATTTTCCCTTGCTTTTACGAGTGTACACTTGACAGGTTCATGATCAGCAATAATTGTGAATTTCAATGGGTTTCCTCCCCTTATCTTACAAGCCAAACCTAACTGAATGCTTGTTCCATTTGGTGACCATACAGAGACTCCTTTTGTGCATTTTGTCAGACCTTGTCCGGGTCTAAAATGTTTGACACTCTTGAGCTATTCCGGAATGAAATTCGAGATAAAGTATACAAAGCCAACCATACCTCTTCCATCTCATTGAGACGTTCATCTGTCCATACATCTGTAGCATCTACTTGCTAGAACATGACACCTGAAAATATAAGAAAAGAATACGTGAGTACGCGGCAACGATTCGACATAGGTACCTGCAATGACAAGCGCAACCGAAAGTGCAGTTAAAGTGACCATTTTACCCAAGCAAAAAAAGGAAACGACGATAATGCAGGCTAAGAATTCGGATAAGGTATGAGCGCAAACGAAAGTGCAGTTTTAGAGACCATTTCACCCCAGCAAAAAAGGAAGACGACAGTAATACACGCTAAGAATTCGGAGAAGGTACCTGCAATGACAAGCGCAAAGAAGGGAGCAGTTTTTAGAGCATTTTACCCCAGCAGAAAAAAAAGGAAACGACGATAATACACGCTAAGAGTTCGGAGAAGGTATGAGCGCAAACGAAAGTGCAGTTTTAGAGACCATTTCACCCCAGCAAAAAAGGAAGACGACGGTAATACACGCTAAGAATTCGGAGAAGGTACCTGTAACGACATGCGCAAAGGAAGGAGCAATTTTTGAAAGCATTTTACCCCAGCAGAAAAAAGGAGACGACGATAAAACACGCTTAGAATTCGGAGAAGGTACTAGCGCAAACGAAAGTGCAGTTTTAGAGACCATTTTACGCCAGCAGAAAAAAGGAGACAACGATGAAACACGCTTAGAATTCGGAGAAGGTATAAGCGGAAACGAAAGTGCAGTTTTAGAGACCATTTTACCCCAGCAGAAAAAAAGGAGACGACGGTAATACACGCTAAGAATTCGGAGAAGCCACGAGCGCCAAGGAGGGTGCAGTTTTAGAGACCCTTTTTCCCCCACCCAAAAAATGAAGACGACGCTAATTTACGCTAAGATTACGGACGCATCTTGAACTCAGCAGGTGTACGAAAAAACGGAAAAAAATACCTACCATTGCAATAGACGTCACATTGTTGCGTCCTGTCTATCTGTTCAAGTGGACTTCTAACCAGCCATGGTTTTTAGTCTTCTGGACCTGGAAATATAGACACACACTGTATAGTTACTAGATTTTCACATAAAACGTTCTTAACCCATATAAGCTGAATGGAATTCCCCACTTTTTTATCAATTGGACCAGTCCATTTCCGTTTTAAGGATTGTTAAGTGGTAGTTTTCATTTCCATTCAAATTTGAAGAGTACACTCTGTATGCAAACAGTGGAGACCCTGAGCGGACGCCACGTTTTGTGGCGTCTGATCTGGGTCTGCACTGTTTGCCTATGTCCCACAGAAAGGACGCTAGGCATATATGGGTTAAGCATCGTCCCAAAAGGCAAATCTCAACACAAAAACAGTGTTTGTTCCAGCACTTGAGATTCTGGTACCTATTGCACAAGTCTTAAGTGAAGGCTCAGGCGAGACTGTGCATCAACCAAGTCTCGCCAGTGCCTTTGCAGCTCGCCTTGATATAGTATGGAAGTAGATGAGCGTACTAAAATAATATACTTGGAGTCCCATTTGTTATGCAAGTTTTAAAGAGTGATTAACGTATATGCATTAAGTACAACAATTTCATATATTTGCAAAAATGACTTATATAAGGTGTTTCCTCAGTCTGTACACCAACCCTTTATAAGGTGTTTCCTCAGTCTGTACACCAACCCAAGTATTGTTTTGGTGATAAAGTGTACTACCAGAATGACCTAGTTTGAAGCTAATCTATGATTGTGAAATGTCCCAGTCATTTTCCCTTGCTTTTACGAGTGTACACTTGACAGGTTCATGATCAGCAATAATTGTGAATTTCAATGGGTTTCCTCCCCTTATCTTACAAGCCAAACCTAACTGAATGCTTGTTCCATTTGGTGACCATACAGAGACTCCTTTTGTGCATTTTGTCAGACCTTGTCCGGGTCTAAACTGTTTGACACTCTTGAGCTATTCCGGAATGAAATTCGAGATAAAGTATACAAAGCCAACCATACCTCTTCCATCTCATTGAGACGTTCATCTGTCCATACATCTGTAGCATCTACTTGCTAGAACATGACACCTGAAAATATAAGAAAAGAATACGTGAGTACGCGGCAACGATTCGACATAGGTACCTGCAATGACAAGCGCAACCGAAAGTGCAGTTAAAGTGACCATTTTACCCAAGCAAAAAAAGGAAACGACGATAATGCAGGCTAAGAATTCGGATAAGGTACGAGCGCAAACGAAAGTGCAGTTTTAGACACCATTCCACCCCAGCAAAAAAGGAAGACGACAGTAATACACGCAAAGAATTCGGAGAAGGTACCTGTAACGACGAGCGCAAAGAAGGGAGCAGTTTTTAGAGCATTTTACCCCAGCAGAAAAAAAAGGAAACGACGATAATACACGCTAAGAGTTCGGAGAAGGTACGAGCGCAAACGAAAGTGCAGTTTTAGAGACCATTTCACCCCAGCAAAAAAGGAAGACGACGGTTATACACGCTAAGAATTCGGAGAAGGTACCTGTAACGACATGCGCAAAGGAGGGAGCAATTTTTGAAAGCATTTTACCCCAGCAGAAAAAAGGAGACGACGATGAAACACGCTTAGAATTTGGAGAAGGTACTAGCGCAAACGAAAGTGCAGTTTTAGAGACCATTTTACCCCAGCAGAAAAAAGGAGACGACGATGAAACACGCTTAGAATTCGGAGAAGGTACGAGCGCAAACGAAAGTGCAGTTTTAGAGACCATTTTACCCCAGCAGAAAAAAGGAGACAACGGTAATACACGCTAAGAATTCGGAGAAGCCACGAGCGCCAAGGAGGGTGCAGTTTTAGAGACCCTTTTTCCCCCACCCAAAAAAATGAAGACGACGCTAATTTACGCTAAGATTACGGACGCATCTTGAACTCAGCAGGTGTACGAAAAAAACGGAAAAAATACCTACCATTGCAATAGACGTCACATTGTTGCGTCCTGTCTCTCTGTTCAAGTGGACTTCTAACCAGCCATTGTTTTTAGTCTTCTGGACCTGGAAATATAGACACACACTGTATAGTTACTAGATTTTCACATAAAACGTTCTTAACCCATATAAGCTGAATGGAATTCCCCACTTTTTTATCAATTGGACCAGTCCATTTCCGTTTTAAGGATTGTTAAGTGGTAGTTTTCATTTCCATTCAAATTTGAAGAGTACACTCTGTATGCAAACAGTGGAGACCCTGAGCGGACGCCACGTTCTGTGGCGTCTGATCTGGGTCTGCACTGTTTGCCTATGTCCCACAGAAAGGACGCTAGGCATATATGGGTTAAGCATCGTCCCAAAAGGCAAATCTCAACACAAAAACAGTGTTTGTTCCAGCACGTGAGATTCTGGTACCTATTGCACTAGTCTTAAGTGAAGGCTCAGGCGAGACTGTGCATCCACCAAGTCTCGCCAGTGCCTTTGCAGCTCGCCTTGATATAGTATGGAAGTAGATGAGCGTACTAAAATAATATACTTGGAGTCCCATTTGTTATGCAAGTTTTAAAGAGTGATTAACGTATATGCATTAAGTACAACAATTTCATATATTTGCAAAAATGACTTATATAAGGTGTTTCCTCAGTCTGTACACCAACCCAAGTAGTGACCAGCTTTATAAGGTGTTTCCCCAGTCTGTACACCAACCCAAGTATTGTTTTGGTGATAAAGTGTACTACCAGAATGACCTAGTTTGAAGCTAATCTATGATTGTGAAATGTCCTAGTCATTTTCCCTTGCTTTTACGAGTGTACACTTGACAGGTTCATTATCAGCAATAATTGTGAATTTCAATGGGTTTCCTCCCCTTATTTTACAAGTCAAACCTAACTGAATGCTTGTTCCATTTGGTGACCATACAGAGACTCCTTTTGTGCATTTTGTCAGACCTTGTCCGGGTCTAAACTGTTTGACACTCTTGAGCTATTCCGGAATGAAATTCGAGATAATGTATACAAAGCCAACCATACCTCTTCCATCTCATTGAGACGTTCATCTGTCCATACATATGTAGCATCTACTTGCTAGAACATGACACCTGAAAATATAAGAAAAGAATACGTGAGTACGCGGCAACGATTCGACATAGGTACCTGCAATGACAAGCGCAACCGAAAGTGCAGTTAAAGTGACCATTTTACCCAAGCAAAAAAGGAAACGACGATAATGCAGGCTAAGAATTCGGAGAAGGTACCTGTAACGACATGCGCAAAGGAGGGAGCAATTTTTGAAAGCATTTTACCCCAGCAGAAAAAAGGAGACGACGATGAAACACGCTTAGAATTCGGAGAAGGTACGAGCGCAAACGAAAGTGCAGTTTTAGAGACCATTTTACCCCAGCAGAAAAAAGGAGACGACGGTAATACACGCTTAGAATTCGGAGAAGCCACGAGCGCCAAGGAGGGTGCAGTTTTAGAGACCCTTTTTCCCCCATCCAAAAAAATGAAGACGACGCTAATTTACGCTAAGATTACGGACGCATCTTGAACTCAGCAGGTGTACGAAAAAACAGAAAAAAAATACCTACCATTGCAATAGACGTCACATTGTTGCGTCCTGTCTATCTGTTCAAGTGGACTTCTAACCAGCCATGGTTTTTAGTCTTCTGGACCTGGAAATATAGACACACACTGTATAGTTACTAGATTTTCACATAAAACGTTCTTAACCCATATAAGCTGAATGGAATTCCCCACTTTTTTATCAATTGGACCAGTCCATTTCCGTTTTAAGGATTGTTAAGTGGTAGTTTTCATTTCCATTCAAATTTGAAGAGTACACTCTGTATGCAAACAGTGGAGACCCTGAGCGGACGCCACGTTCTGTGGCGTCTGATCTGGGTCTGCACTGTTTGCCTATGTCCCACAGAAAGGACGCTAGGCATATATTGGTTAAGCATCGTCCCAAAAGGCAAATCTCAACACAAAAACAGTGTTTGTTCCAGCACTTGAGATTCTGGTACCTATTGCACTAGTCTTAAGTGAAGGCTCAGGCGAGACTGTGCATCCACCAAGTCTCGCCAGTGCCTTTGCAGCTCGCCTTGATATAGTATGGAAGTAGATGAGCGTACTAAAATAATATACTTGGAGTCCCATTTGTTATGCAAGTTTTAAAGAGTGATTAACGTATATGCATTAAGTACAACAATTTCATATATTTGCAAAAATGACTTATATAAGGTGTTTCCTCAGTCTGTACACCAACCCAAGTAGTGACCAGCTTTATAAGGTGTTTCCTCAGTCTGTACACCAACCCAAGTATTGTTTTGGTGATAAAGTGTACTACCAGAATGACCTAGTTTGAAGCTAATCTATGATTGTGAAATGTCCTAGTCATTTTCCCTTGCTTTTACGAGTGTACACTTGACAGGTTCATGATCAGCAATAATTGTGAATTTCAATGGGTTTCCTCCCCTTATCTTACAAGCCAAACCTAACTGAATGCTTGTTCCATTTGGTGACCATACAGAGACTCCTTTTGTGCATTTTGTCAGACCTTGTCCGGGTCTAAACTGTTTGACACTCTTGAGCTATTCCGGAATGAAATTCGAGATAAAGTATACAAAGCCAACCATACCTCTTCCATCTCATTGAGACGTTCATCTGTCCATACATCTGTAGCATCTACTTGCTAGAACATGACACCTGAAAATATAAGAAAAGAATACGTGAGTACGCGGCAACGATTCGACATAGGTACCTGCAATGACAAGCGCAACCGAAAGTGCAGTTAAAGTGACCATTTTACCCAAGCAAAAAAAGGAAACGACGATAATGCAGGCTAAGAATTCGGATAAGGTACGAGCGCAAACGAAAGTGCAGTTTTAGAGACCATTTCACCCCAGCAAAAAAGGAAGACGACAGTAATACACGCTAAGAATTCGGAGAAGGTACCTGTAACGACGAGCACAAAGAAGGGAGCAGTTTTTAGAGCATTTTACCCCAGCAGAAAAAAAGGAAACGACGATAATACACGCTAAGAGTTCGGAGAAGGTACGAGCGCAAACGAAAGTGCAGTTTTAGAGACCATTTCACCCCAGCAAAAAAGGAAGACGACGGTAATACTCGCTAAGAATTCGGAGAAGGTACCTGTAACGACGAGCGCAAAGAAGGGAGCAGTTTTTAGAGCATTTTTCCCCAGCAGAAAAAAAGGAAACGACGATAATACACGCTAAGAGTTCGGAGAAGGTACGAGCGCAAACGAAAGTGCAGTTTTAGAGACCATTTCACCCCAGCAAAAAAGGAAGACGACGGTAATACACGCTAAGAATTCGGAGAAGGTACCTGTAACGACATGCGCAAAGGAGGGAGCAATTTTTGAAAGCATTTTACCCCAGCAGAAAAAAGGAGACGACGATGAAACACGCTTAGAATTCGGAGAAGGTACTAGCGCAAACGAAAGTGCAGTTTTAGAGACCATTTTACCCCAGCAGAAAAAAGGAGACGACGATGAAACACGCTTAGAATTCGGAGAAGGTACGAGCGCAAACGAAAGTGCAGTTTTAGAGACCATTTTACCCCAGCAGAAAAAAGGAGACGACGGTAATACACGCTAAGAATTTGGAGAAGCCACGAGCGCCAAGGAGGGTGCAGTTTTAGAGACCCTTTTTCCCCCACCCAAAAAAATGAAGACGACGCTAATTTACGCTAAGATTACGGACGCATCTCGAACTCAGCAGGTGTACGAAAAAACGGAAAAAAATACCTACCATTGCAATAGACGTCAAATTGTTGCGTCCTGTCTATCTGTTCAAGTGGACTTCTAACCAGCCATGGTTTTTAGTCTTCTGGACCTGGAAATATAGACACACACTGTATAGTTACTAGATTTTCACATAAAACGTTCTTAACCCATATAAGCTGAATGGAATTCCCCACTTTTTTATCAATTGGACCAGTCCATTTCCGTTTTAAGGATTGTTAAGTGGTAGTTTTCATTTCCATTCAAATTTGAAGAGTACACTCTGTATGCAAACAGTGGAGACCCTGAGCGGACGCCACGTTCTGTGACGTCTGATCTGGGTCTGCACTGTTTGCCTATGTCCCACAGAAAGGACGCTAGGCATATATGGGTTAAGCATCGTCCCAAAAGGCAAATCTCAACACAAAAACAGTGTTTGTTCCAGCACTTGAGATTCTGGTACCTATTGCACAAGTCTTAAGTGAAGGCTCAGGCGAGACTGTGCATCCACCAAGTCTCGCCAGTGCCTTTGCAGCTCGCCTTGATATAGTATGGAAGTAGATGAGCGTACTAAAATAATATACTTGGAGTCCCATTTGTTATGCAAGTTTTAAAGAGTGATTACGTATATGCATTAAGTACAACAATTTCATATATTTGCAAAAATGACTTATATAAGGTGTTTCCTCAGTCTGTACACCAACCCAAGTAGTGACCAGCTTTATAAGGTGTTTCCTCAGTCTGTACACCAACCCAAGTATTGTTTTGGTGATAAAGTGTACTACCAGAATGACCTAGTTTGAAGCTAATCTATGATTGTGAAATGTCCTAGTCATTTTCCCTTGCTTTTACGAGTGTACACTTGACAGGTTCATGATCAGCAATAATTGTGAATTTCAATGGGTTTCCTCCCCTTATCTTACAAGCCAAACCTAACTGAATGCTTGTTCCATTTGGTGACCATACAGAGATTCCTTTTGTGCATTTTGTCAGACCTTGTCCGGGTCTAAACTGTTTGACACTCTTGAGCTATTCCGGAATGAAATTCGAGATAAAGTATACAAAGCCAACCATACCTCTTCCATCTCATTGAGACGTTCATCTGTCCATACATCTGTAGCATCTACTTGCTAGAACATGACACCTGAAAATATAAGAAAAGAATACGTGAGTACGCGGCAACGATTCGACATAGGTACCTGCAATGACAAGCGCAACCGAAAGTGCAGTTAAAGTGACCATTTTACCCAAGCAAAAAAAGGAAACGACGATAATGCAGGCTAAGAATTCGGATAAGGTACGAGCGCAAACGAAAGTGCAGTTTTAGAGACCATTTAACCCCAGCAAAAAAGGAAGATGACAGTAATACACGCTAAGAATTCGGAGAAGGTACCTGTAACGACGAGCGCAAAGAAGGGAGCAGTTTTTAGAGCATTTTTCCCCAGCAGAAAAAAAAGGAAACGACGATAATACACGCTAAGAGTTCGGAGAAGGTACGAGCGCAAACGAAAGTGCAGTTTTAGAGACCATTTCACCCAAGCAAAAAAGGAAGACGACGGTAATACACGCTAAGAATTCGGAGAAGGTACCTGTAACGACATGCGCAAAGGAGGGAGCAATTTTTGAAAGCATTTTACCCCAGCAGAAAAAAGGAGACGACGATGAAACACGCTTAGAATTCGGAGAAGGTACTAGCGCAAACGAAAGTGCAGTTTTAGAGACCATTTTACCCCAGCAGAAAAAAGGAGACGACGATGAAACACGCTTAGAATTCGGAGAAGGTACGAGCGCAAACGAAAGTGCAGTTTTAGAGACCATTTTACCCCAGCAGAAAAAAGGAGACGACGGTAATACACGCTAAGAATTCGAGAAGCCACGAGCGCCAAGGAGGGTGCAGTTTTAGAGACCCTTTTTCCCCCACCCAAAAAATGAAGACGACGCTAATTTACGCTAAGATTAAGGACGCATCTTGAACTCAGCAGGTGTACGAAAAAACGGAAAAAATACCTACCATTGCAATAGACGTCACATTGTTGCGTCCTGTCTATCTGTTCAAGTGGACTTCTAACCAGCCATGGTTTTTAGTCTTCTGGACCTGGAAATATAGACACACACTGTATAGTTACTCGATTTTCACATAAAACGTTCTTAACCCATATAAGCTGAATGGAATTCCCCACTTTTTTTATCAATTGGACCAGTCCATTTCCGTTTTAAGGATTGTTAAGTGGTAGTTTTCATTTCCATTCAAATTTGAAGAGTACACTCTGTATGCAGACAGTGGAGACCCTGAGCGGACGCCACGTTCTGTGACGTCTGATCTGGGTCTGCACTGTTTGCCTATGTCCCAAAGAAAGGACGCTAGGCATATATGGGTTAAGCATCGTCCCAAAAGGCAAATCTCAACACAAAAACAGTGTTTGTTCCAGCACTTGAGATTCTGGTACCTATTGCACAAGTCTTAAGTGAAGGCTCAGGCGAGACTGTGCATCCACCAAGTCTCGCCAGTGCCTTTGCAGCTCGCCTTGATATAGTATGGAAGTAGATGAGCGTACTAAAATAATATACTTGGAGTCCCATTTGTTATGCAAGTTTTAAAGAGTGATTAACGTATATGCATTAAGTACAACAATTTCATATATTTGCAAAAATGACTTATATAAGGTGTTTCCTCAGTCTGTACACCAACCCAAGTAGTGACCAGCTTTATAAGGTGTTTCCTCAGTCTGTACACCAACCCAAGTATTGTTTTGGTGATAAAGTGTACTACCAGAATGACCTAGTTTGAAGCTAATCTATGATTGTGAAATGTCCTAGTCATTTTCCCTTGCTTTTACGAGTGTACACTTGACAGGTTCATGATCAGCAATAATTGTGAATTTCAATGGGTTTCCTCCCCTTATCTTACAAGCCAAACCTAACTGAATGCTTGTTCCATTTGGTGACCATACAGAGACTCCTTTTGTGCATTTTGTCAGACCTTGTCCGGGTCTAAACTGTTTGACACTCTTGAGCTATTCCAGAATGAAATTCGAGATAAAGTATACAAAGCCAACCATACCTCTTCCATCTCATTGAGACGTTCATCTGTCCATACATCTGTAGCATCTACTTGCTAGAACATGACACCTGAAAATATAAGAAAAGAATACGTGAGTACGCGGCAACGATTCGACATAGGTACCTGCAATGACAAGCGCAACCGAAAGTGCAGTTAAAGTGACCATTTTACCCAAGCAAAAAAAGGAAACGACGATAATGCAGGCTAAGAATTCGGATAAGGTACGAGCGCAAACGAAAGTGCAGTTTTAGAGACCATTTCACCCCAGCAAAAAAGGAAGACGACAGTAATACACGCTAAGAATTCGGAGAAGGTACCTGTAACGACGAGCGCAAAGAAGGGAGCAGTTTTTAGAGCATTTTTCCCCAGCAGAAAAAAAGGAAACGACGATAATACACGCTAAGAGTTCGGAGAAGGTACGAGCGCAAACGAAAGTGCAGTTTTAGAGACCATTTCACCCCAGCAAAAAAGGAAGACGACGGTAATACACGCTAAGAATTCGGAGAAGGTACCTGTAACGACATGCGCAAAGGAGGGAGCAATTTTTGAAAGCATTTTACCCCAGCAGAAAAAAGGAGACGACGATGAAACACGCTTAGAATTCGGAGAAGGTACTAGCGCAAACGAAAGTGCAGTTTTAGAGACCATTTTACCCCAGCAGAAAAAAGGAGACGACGATGAAACACGCTTAGAATTCGGAGAAGGTACGAGCGCAAACGAATGTGCAGTTTTAGAGACCATTTTACCCCAGCAGAAAAAAGGAGACGACGGTAATACACGCTAAGAATTCGGAGAAGCCACGAGCGCCAAGGAGGGTGCAGTTTTAGAGACCCTTTTTCCCCCACCCAAAAAAATGGAGACGACGCTAATTTACGCTAAGATTACGGACGCATCTTGAACTCAGCAGGTGTACGAAAAAACGGAAAAAATACCTACCATTGCAATAGACGTCACATTGTTGCGTCCTGTCTATCTGTTCAAGTGGACTTCTAACCAGCCATGGTTTTTAGTCTTCTGGACCTGGAAATATAGACACACACTGTATAGTTACTAGATTTTCACATAAAACGTTCTTAACCCATATAAGCTGAATGGAATTCCCCACTTTTTTATCAATTGGACCAGTCCATTTCCGTTTTAAGGATTGTTTAGTGGTAGTTTTCATTTCCATTCAAATTTGAAGAGTACACTCTGTATGCAAACAGTGGAGACCCTGAGCGGACGCCACGTTCTGTGGCGTCTGATCTGGGTCTGCACTGTTTGCCTATGTCCCACAGAAAGGACGCTAGGCATATATGGGTTAAGCATCATCCCAAAAGGCAAATCTCAACACAAAAACAGTGTTTGTTCCAGCACTTGAGATTCTGGTACCTATTGCACAAGTCTTAAGTGAAGGCTCAGGCGAGACTGTGCATCCACCAAGTCTCCCCAGTGCCTTTGAAGCTCGCCTTGATATAGTATGGAAGTAGATGAGCGTACTAAAATAATATACTTGGAGTCCCATTTGTTATGCAAGTTTTAAAGAGTGATTAACGTATATGCATTAAGTACAACAATTTCATATATTTGCAAAAATGACTTATATAAGGTGTTTCCTCAGTCTGTACACCAACCCAAGTAGTGACCAGCTTTATAAGGTGTTTCCTCAGTCTGTACACCAACCCAAGTATTGTTTTTGTGATAAAGTGTACTACCAGAATGACCTAGTTTGAAGCTAATCTATGATTGTGAAATGTCCTAGTCATTTTCCCTTGCTTTTACGAGTGTACACTTGACAGGTTCATGATCAGCAATAATTGTGAATTTCAATGGGTTTCCTCCCCTTATCTTACAAGCCAAACCTAACTGAATGCTTGTTCCATTTGGTGACCATACAGAGATTCCTTTTGTGCATTTTGTCAGACCTTGTCCGGGTCTAAACTGTTTGACACTCTTGAGCTATTCCGGAATGAAATTCGAGATAAAGTATACAAAGCCAACCATACCTCTTCCATCTCATTGAGACGTTCATCTGTCCATACATCTGTAGCATCTACTTGCTAGAACATGACACCTGAAAATATAAGAAAAGAATACGTGAGTACGCGGCAACGATTCGACATAGGTACCTGCAATGACAAGCGCAACCGAAAGTGCAGTTAAAGTGACCATTTTACCCAAGCAAAAAAAGGAAACGACGATAATGCAGGCTAAGAATTCGGATAAGGTACGAGCGCAAACGAAAGTGCAGTTTTAGAGACCATTTCACCCCAGCAAAAAAGGAAGATGACAGTAATACACGCTAAGAATTCGGAGAAGGTACCTGTAACGACGAGCGCAAAGAAGGGAGCAGTTTTTAGAGCATTTTTCCCCAGCAGAAAAAAAGGAAACGACGATAATACACGCTAAGAGTTCGGAGAAGGTACGAGCGCAAACGAAAGTGCAGTTTTAGAGACCATTTCACCCAAGCAAAAAAGGAAGACGACGGTAATACACGCTAAGAATTCGGAGAAGGTACCTGTAACGACATGCGCAAAGGAGGGAGCAATTTTTGAAAGCATTTTACCCCAGCAGAAAAAAGGAGACGACGATGAAACACGCTTAGAATTCGGAGAAGGTACTAGCGCAAACGAAAGTGCAGTTTTAGAGACCATTTTACCCCAGCAGAAAAAAGGAGACGACGATGAAACACGCTTAGAATTCGGAGAAGGTACGAGCGCAAACGAAAGTGCAGTTTTAGAGACCATTTTACCCCAGCAGAAAAAAGGAGACGACGGTAATACACGCTAAGAATTCAGAGAAGCCACGAGCGCCAAGGAGGGTGCAGTTTTAGAGACCCTTTTTCCCCCACCCAAAAAATGAAGACGACGCTAATTTACGCTAAGATTAAGGACGCATCTTGAACTCAGCAGGTGTACGAAAAAACGGAAAAAATACCTACCATTGCAATAGACGTCACATTGTTGCGTCCTGTCTATCTGTTCAAGTGGACTTCTAACCAGCCATGGTTTTTAGTCTTCTGGACCTGGAAATATAGACACACACTGTATAGTTACTAGATTTTCACATAAAACGTTCTTAACCCATATAAGCTGAATGGAATTCCCCACTTTTTTATCAATTGGACCAGTCCATTTCCGTTTTAAGGATTGTTAAGTGGTAGTTTTCATTTCCATTCAAATTTGAAGAGTACACTCTGTATGCAAACAGTGGAGACCCTGAGCGGACGCCACGTTCTGTGACGTCTGATCTGGGTCTGCACTGTTTGCCTATGTCCCAAAGAAAGGACGCTAGGCATATATGGGTTAAGCATCGTCCCAAAAGGCAAATCTCAACACAAAAACAGTGTTTGTTCCAGCACTTGAGATTCTGGTACCTATTGCACAAGTCTTAAGTGAAGGCTCAGGCGAGACTGTGCATCCACCAAGTCTCGCCAGTGCCTTTGCAGCTCGCCTTGATATAGTATGGAAGTAGATGAGCGTACTAAAATAATATACTTGGAGTCCCATTTGTTATGCAAGTTTTAAAGAGTGATTAACGTATATGCATTAAGTACAACAATTTCATATATTTGCAAAAATGACTTATATAAGGTGTTTCCTCAGTCTGTACACCAACCCAAGTAGTGACCAGCTTTATAAGGTGTTTCCTCAGTCTGTACACCAACCCAAGTATTGTTTTGGTGATAAAGTGTACTACCAGAATGACCTTGTTTGAAGCTAATCTATGATTGTGAAATGTCCCAGTCATTTTCCCTTGCTTTTACAAGTGTACACTTGACAGGTTCATGATCAGCAATAATTGTGAATTTCAATGGGTTTCCTCCCCTTATCTTACAAGCCAAACCTAACTGAATGCTTGTTCCATTTGGTGACCATACAGAGACTCCTTTTGTGCATTTTGTCAGACCTTGTCCGAGTCTAAACTGTTTGACACTCTTGAGCTATTCCGGAATGAAATTCGAGATAAAGTATACAAAGCCAACCATACCTCTTCCATCTCATTGAGACGTTCATCTGTCCATACATCTGTAGCATCTACTTGCTAGAACATGACACCTGAAAATATAAGAAAAGAATACGTGAGTACACGGCAACGATTCGACATAGGTACCTGCAATGACAAGCGCAACCGAAAGCGCAGTTAAAGTGACCATTTTACCCAAGCAAAAAAAGGAAACGACGATAATGCAGGCTAAGAATTCGGATAAGGTACGAGCGCAAACGAAAGTGCAGTTTTAGAGACCATTTCACCCCAGCAAAAAAGGAAGATGACAGTAATACACGCTAAGAATTCGGAGAAGGTACCTGTAACGACGAGCGCAAAGAAGGGAGCAGTTTTTAGAGCATTTTTCCCCAGCAGAAAAAAAGGAAACGACGATAATACACGCTAAGAGTTCGGAGAAGGTACGAGCGCAAACGAAAGTGCAGTTTTAGAGACCATTTCACCCAAGCAAAAAAGGAAGACGACGGTAATACACGCTAAGAATTCGGAGAAGGTACCTGTAACGACATGCGCAAAGGAGGGAGCAATTTTTGAAAGCATTTTACCCCAGCAGAAAAAAGGAGACGACGATGAAACACGCTTAGAATTCGGAGAAGGTACTAGCGCAAACGAAAGTGCAGTTTTAGAGACCATTTTACCCCAGCAGAAAAAAGGAGACGACGATGAAACACGCTTAGAATTCGGAGAAGGTACGAGCGCAAACGAAAGTGCAGTTTTAGAGACCATTTTACCCCAGCAGAAAAAAGGAGACGACGGTAATACACGCTAAGAATTCAGAGAAGCCACGAGCGCCAAGGAGGGTGCAGTTTTAGAGACCCTTTTTCCCCCACCCAAAAAATGAAGACGACGCTAATTTACGCTAAGATTAAGGACGCATCTTGAACTCAGCAGGTGTACGAAAAAACGGAAAAAATACCTACCATTGCAATAGACGTCACATTGTTGCGTCCTGTCTATCTGTTCAAGTGGACTTCTAACCAGCCATGGTTTTTAGTCTTCTGGACCTGGAAATATAGACACACACTGTATAGTTACTAGATTTTCACATAAAACGTTCTTAACCCATATAAGCTGAATGGAATTCCCCACTTTTTTATCAATTGGACCAGTCCATTTCCGTTTTAAGGATTGTTAAGTGGTAGTTTTCATTTCCATTCAAATTTGAAGAGTACACTCTGTATGCAAACAGTGGAGACCCTGAGCGGACGCCACGTTCTGTGACGTCTGATCTGGGTCTGCACTGTTTGCCTATGTCCCAAAGAAAGGACGCTAGGCATATATGGGTTAAGCATCGTCCCAAAAGGCAAATCTCAACACAAAAACAGTGTTTGTTCCAGCACTTGAGATTCTGGTACCTATTGCACAAGTCTTAAGTGAAGGCTCAGGCGAGACTGTGCATCCACCAAGTCTCGCCAGTGCCTTTGCAGCTCGCCTTGATATAGTATGGAAGTAGATGAGCGTACTAAAATAATATACTTGGAGTCCCATTTGTTATGCAAGTTTTAAAGAGTGATTAACGTATATGCATTAAGTACAACAATTTCATATATTTGCAAAAATGACTTATATAAGGTGTTTCCTCAGTCTGTACACCAACCCAAGTAGTGACCAGCTTTATAAGGTGTTTCCTCAGTCTGTACACCAACCCAAGTATTGTTTTGGTGATAAAGTGTACTACCAGAATGACCTTGTTTGAAGCTAATCTATGATTGTGAAATGTCCCAGTCATTTTCCCTTGCTTTTACAAGTGTACACTTGACAGGTTCATGATCAGCAATAATTGTGAATTTCAATGGGTTTCCTCCCCTTATCTTACAAGCCAAACCTAACTGAATGCTTGTTCCATTTGGTGACCATACAGAGACTCCTTTTGTGCATTTTGTCAGACCTTGTCCGAGTCTAAACTGTTTGACACTCTTGAGCTATTCCGGAATGAAATTAGAGATAAAGTATACAAAGCCAACCATACCTCTTCCATCTCATTGAGACGTTCATCTGTCCATACATCTGTAGCATCTACTTGCTAGAACATGACACCTGAAAATATAAGAAAAGAATACGTGAGTACACGGCAACGATTCGACATAGGTACCTGCAATGACAAGCGCAACCGAAAGCGCAGTTAAAGTGACCATTTTACCCAAGCAAAAAAAGGAAACGACGATAATGCAGGCTAAGAATTCGGATAAGGTACGAGCGCAAACGAAAGTGCAGTTTTAGAGACCATTTCACCCCAGCAAAAAAGGAAGACGACAGTTATACACGCTAAGAATTCGGAGAAGGTAGCTGTAACGACGAGCGCAAAGAAGGGAGCAGTTTTTAGAGCATTTTTCCCCAGCAGAAAAAAAAGGAAACGACGATAATACACGCTAAGAGTTCGGAGAAGGTACGAGCGCAAAGGAAAGTGCAGTTTTAGAGACCATTTCACCCCAGCAAAAAAGGAAGACGACAGTAATACACGCTAAGCATTCGGAGAAGGTAGCTGTAACGACGAGCGCAAAGAAGGGAGCAGTTTTTAGAGCATTTTTCCCCAGCAGAAAAAAAAGGAAACGACGATAATACACGCGAAGAGTTCGGAGAAGGTACGAGCGCAAACGAAAGTGCAGTTTTAGAGACCATTTCACCCCAGCTAAAAAGGAAGACGACGGTAATACACGCTAAGAATTCGGAGAAGGTACCTGTAACGACATGCGCAAAGGAGGGAGCAATTTTTGAAAGCATTTTACCCCAGCAGAAAAAAGGAGACGACGATGAAACACGCTTAGAATTCGGAGAAGGTACTAGCGCAAACGAAAGTGCAGTTTTAGAGACCATTTTACCCCAGCAGAAAAAAAGAGACGACGATGAAACACGCTTAGAATTCGGAGAAGGTACGAGCGCAAACGAAAGTGCAGTTTTAGAGACCATTTTACCCCAGCAGAAAAAAGGAGACGACGGTAATACACGCTAAGAATTCGGAGAAGCCACGAGCGCCAAGGAGGGTGCAGTTTTAGAGACCCTTTTTCCCCCACCCAAAAAAATGAAGACGACGCTAATTTACGCTAAGATTACGGACGCATCTTGAACTCAGCAGGTGTACGAAAAAACGGAAAAAATACCTACCATTGCAATAGACGTCACATTGTTGCGTCCTGTCTATCTGTTCAAGTGGACTTCTAACCAGCCATGGTTTTTAGTCTTCTGGACCTGGAAATATAGACACACACTGTATAGTTACTAGATTTTCACATAAAACGTTCTTAACCCATATAAGCTGAATGGAATTCCCCACTTTTTTATCAATTGGACCAGTCCATTTCCGTTTTAAGGATTGTTAAGTGGTAGTTTTCATTTCCATTCAAATTTGAAGAGTACACTCTGTATGCAAACAGTGGAGACCCTGAGCGGACGCCACGTTCTGTGACGTCTGATCTGGGTCTGCACTGTTTGCCTATGTCCCACAGAAAGGACGCTAGGCATATATGGGTTAAGCATCGTCCCAAAAGGCAAATCTCAACACAAAAACAGTGTTTGTTCCAGCACTTGAGATTCTGGTACCTATTGCACAAGTCTTAAGTGAAGGCTCAGGCGAGACTGTGCATCCACCAAGTCTCGCCAGTGCCTTTGCAGCTCGCCTTGATATTGTATGGAAGTAGATGAGCGTACTAAAATAATATACTTGGAGTCCCATTTGTTATGCAAGTTTTGAGAGTGATTAACGTATATGCATTAAGTACAACAATTTCATATATTTGCAAAAATGACTTATATAAGGTGTTTCCTCAGTCTGTACACCAACCCAAGTAGTGATCAGCTTTATAAGGTGTTTCCTCAGTCTGTACACCAACCCAAGTATTGTTTTGGTGATAAAGTGTACTACCAGAATGACCTAGTTTGAAGCTAATCTATGATTGTGAAATGTCCTAGTCATTTTCCCTTGCTTTTACGAGTGTACACTTGACAGGTTCATGATCAGCAATAATTGTGAATTTCAATGGGTTTCCTCCCCTTATCTTACAAGCCAAACCTAACTGAATGCTTGTTCCATTTGGTGACCATACAGACACTCCTTTTGTGCATTTTGTCAGACCTTGTCCTGGTCTAAACTGTTTGACACTCTTGAGCTATTCCGGAATGAAATTCGAGATAAAGTATACAAAGCCAACCATACCTCTTCCATCTCATTGAGACGTTCATCTGTCCATACATCTGTAGCATCTACTTGCTAGAACATGACACCTGAAAATATAAGAAAAGAATACGTGAGTACGCGGCAACGATTCGACATAGGTACCTGCAATGACAAGCGCAACCGAAAGTGCAGTTAAAGTGACCATTTTACCCAAGCAAAAAAAGGAAACGACGATAATGCAGGCTAAGAATTCGGATAAGGTACGAGCGCAAACGAAAGTGCAGTTTTAGAGACCATTTCACCCAAGCAAAAAAGGAAGACGACGGTAATACACGCTAAGAATTCGGAGAAGGTACCTGTAACGACATGCGCAAAGGAGGGAGCAATTTTTGAAAGCATTTTACCCCAGCAGAAAAAAGGAGACGACGATGAAACACGCTAAGAATTCGGAGAAGGTACTAGCGCAAACGAAAGTGCAGTTTTAGAGACCATTTTACCCCAGCAGAAAAAAGGAGACGACGATGAAACACGCTTAGAATTAGGAGAAGGTACAAGCGCAAACGAAAGTGCAGTTTTAGAGACCATTTTACCCCAGCAGAAAAAAGGAGACGACGGTAATACACGCTAAGAATTCGGAGAAGCCACGAGCGCCAAGGAGGGTGCAGTTTTAGAGACCCTTTTTCCCCCACCCAAAAAAATGAAGACGACGCTAATTTACGCTAAGATTACGGACGCATCTTGAACTCAGCAGGTGTACGAAAAAACGGAAAAAATACCTACCATTGCAATAGACGTCACATTGTTGCGTCCTGTCTATCTGTTCAAGTGGACTTCTAACCAGCCATGGTTTTTAGTCTTCTGGACCTGGAAATATAGACACACACTGTATAGTTACTAGATTTTCACATAAAACGTTCTTAACCCATATAAGCTGAATGGAATTCCCCACTTTTTTATCAATTGGACCAGTCCATTTCCGTTTTAAGGATTGTTAAGTGGCAGTTTTCATTTCCATTCAAATTTGAAGAGTACACTCTGTATGCAAACAGTGGAGACCCTGAGCGGACGCCACGTTCTGTGGCGTCTGATCTGGGTCTGCACTGTTTGCCTATGTCCCACAGAAAGGACGCTAGGCATATATGGGTTAAGCATCATCCCAAAAGGCAAATCTCAACACAAAAACAGTGTTTGTTCCAGCACTTGAGATTCTGGTACCTATTGCACAAGTCTTAAGTGAAGGCTCAGGCGAGACTCTGCATCCACCAAGTCTCGCCAGTGCCTTTGCAGCTCGCCTTGATATAGTATGGAAGTAGATGAGCGTACTGAAATAATATACTTGGAGTCCCATTTGTTATGCAAGTTTTAAAGAGTGGTTAACGTATATGCATTAAGTACAACAATTTCATATATTTGCAAAAATGACTTATATAAGGTGTTTCCTCAGTCTGTACACCAACCCAAGTAGTGACCAGCTTTATAAGGTGTTTCCTCAGTCTGTACACCAACCCAAGTATTGTTTTGGTGATAAAGTGTACTACCAGAATGACCTAGTTTGAAGCTAATCTATGATTGTGAAATGTCCTAGTCATTTTCCCTTGCTTTTACGAGTGTACACTTGACAGGTTCATGATCAGCAATAATTGTGAATTTCAATGGGTTTCCTCCCCTTATCTTACAAGCCAAACCTAACTGAATGCTTGTTCCATTTGGTGACCATACAGAGACTCCTTTTGTGCATTTTGTCAGGCCTTGTCCGGGTCTAAACTGTTAGACACTCTTGAGCTATTCCGGAATGAAATTCGAGATAAAGTATACAAAGCCAACCATACCTCTTCCATCTCATTGAGACGTTCATCTGTCCATACATCTGTAGCATCTACTTGCTAGAACATGACACCTGAAAATATAAGAAAAGAATACGTGAGTACGCGGCAACGATTCGACATAGGTACCTGCAATGACAAGCGCAACCGAAAGTGCAGTTAAAGTGACCATTTTACCCAAGCAAAAAAAGGAAACGACGATAATGCAGGCTAAGAATTCGGATAAGGTACGAGCGCAAACGAAAGTGCAGTTTTAGAGACCATTTCACCCCAGCAAAAAAGGAAGACGACAGTAATACACGCTAAGAATTCGGAGAAGGTACCTGTAACGACGAGCGCAAAGAAGGGAGCAGTTTTTAGAGCATTTTTCCCCTTCAGAAAAAAAGGAAACGACGATAATACACGCTAAGAGTTCGGAGAAGGTACAAGCGCAAACGAAAGTGCAGTTTTAGAGACCATTTCACCCCAGCAAAAAAGGAAGACGACAGTAATACACGCTAAGAATTCGGAGAAGGTAGCTGTAACGACGAGCGCAAAGAAGGGAGCAGTTTTTAGAGCATTTTTCCCCAGCAGAAAAAAAAGGAAACGACGATAATACACGCTAAGAGTTCGGAGAAGGTACGAGAGCAAACGAAAGTGCAGTTTTAGAGACCATTTCACCCTAGCAAAAAAAGAAGACGACGGTAATACACGCTAAGAATTCGGAGAAGGTACCTGTAACGACATGCGCAAAGGAGGGAGCAATTTTTGAAAGCATTTTACCCCAGCAGAAAAAAGGAGACGACGATGAAACACGCTTAGAATTCGGAGAAGGTACTAGCGCAAACGAAAGTGCAGTTTCAGAGACCATTTTACCCCAGCAGAAAAAAGGAGACGACGATGAAACACGCTTAGAATTCGGAGAAGGTACGAGCGCAAACGAAAGTGCAGTTTTAGAGACCATTTTACCCCAGCAGAAAAAAGGAGACGACGGTAATACACGCTAAGTATTCGGAGAATCCACGAGCGCCAAGGAGGGTGCAGTTTTAGAGACCCTTTTTCCCCCACCCAAAAAAATGAAGACGACGCTAATTTACGCTAAGATTACGGACGCATCTTGAACTCAGCAGGTGTACGAAAAAACGGAAAAAATACCTACCATTGCAATAGACGTCACATTGTTGCGTCCTGTCTATCTGTTCAAGTGGACTTCTAACCAGCCATGGTTTTTAGTCTTCTGGACCTGGAAATATAGACACACACTGTATAGTTACTAGATTTTCACATAAAACGTTCTTAACCCATATAAGCTGAATGGAATTCCCCACTTTTTTATCAATTGGACCAGTCCATTTCCGTTTTAAGGATTGTTAAGTGGTAGTTTTCATTTCCATTCAAATTTGAAGAGTACACTCTGTATGCAAACAGTGGAGACCCTGAGCGGACGCCACGTTCTGTGACGTCTGATCTGGGTCTGCACTGTTTGCCTATGTCCCACAGAAAGGACGCTAGGCATATATGGGTTAAGCATCGTCCCAAAAGGCAAATATCAACACAAAAACAGTGTTTGTTCCAGCACCTGAGATTCTGGTACCTATTGCACAAGTCTTAAGTGAAGGCTCAGGCGAGACTGTGCATCCACCAAGTCTCGCCAGTGCCTTTGCAGCTCGCCTTGATATAGTATGGAAGTAGATGAGCGTACTAAAATAATATACTTGGAGTCCCATTTGTTATGCAAGTTTTAAAGAGTGATTAACGTATATGCATTAAGTACAACAATTTCATATATTTGCAAAAATGACTTATATAAGGTGTTTCCTCAGTCTGTACACCAACCCAAGTAGTGACCAGCTTTATAAGGTGTTTCCTCAGTCTGTACACCAACCCAAGTATTGTTTTGGTGATAAAGTGTACTACCAGAATGACCTAGTTTGAAGCTAATCTATGATTGTGAAATGTCCTAGTCATTTTCCCTTGCTTTAACGAGTGTACACTTGACAGGTTCATGATCAGCAATAATTGTGAATTTCAATGGGTTTCCTCCCCTTATCTTACAAGCCAAACCTAACTGAATGCTTGTTCCATTTGGTGACCATACAGACCCTCCTTTTGTGCATTTTGTCAGACCTTGTCCGGGTCTAAACTGTTTGACACTCTTGAGCTATTCCGGAATGAAATTCGAGATAAAGTATACAAAGCCAACCATACCTCTTCCATCTCATTGAGACGTTCATCTGTCCATACATCTGTAGCATCTACATGCTAGAACATGACACCTGAAAATATAAGAAAAGAATACGTAAGTACGCGGCAACGATTCGACATAGGAACCTGCAATGACAAGTGCAACCGAAAGTGCAGTTAAAGTGACCATTTTACCCAAGCAAAAAAAGGAAACGACGATAATGCAGGCTAAGAATTCGGATAAGGTACGAGCGCAAACGAAAGTGCAGTTTTAGAGACCATTTCACCCCAGCAAAAAAGGAAGACGACAGTAATACACGCTAAGAATTCGGAGAAGGTACCTGTAACGACGAGCGCAAAGAAGGGAGCAGTTTTTAGAGCATTTTTCCCCAGCAGAAAAAAAAGGAAACGACGATAATACACGCTAAGAGTTCGGAGAAGGTACGAGCGCAAACGAAAGTGCAGTTTTAGAGACCATTTCACCCCAGCAAAAAAGGAAGACGACAGTAATACACGCTAAGAATTCGGAGAAGGTACCTGTAACGACGAGCGCAAAGAAGGGAGCAGTTTTTAGAGCATTTTTCCCCAGCAGAAAAAAAAGGAAACGACGATAATACTCGCTAAGAGTTCGGAGAAGGTACGAGCGCAAACGAAAGTGCAGTTTTAGAGACCATTTCACCCAAGCAAAAAAGGAAGACGACGGTAATACACGCTAAGAATTCGGAGAAGGTACCTGTAACGACATGCGCAAAGGAGGGAGCAATTTTTGAAAGCATTTTACCCCAGCAGAAAAAAGGAGACGACGATGAAACACGCTTAGAATTCGGAGAAGGTACTAGCGCAAACGAAAGTGCAGTTTTAGAGACCATTTTACCCCAGCAGAAAAAAGGAGACGACGATGAAACACGCTTAGAATTCGGAGAAGGTACGAGCGCAAACGAAAGTGCAGTTTTAGAGACCATTTTACCCCAGCAGAAAAAAGGAGACGACGGTAATACACGCTAAGAATTCGGAGAAGCCACGAGCGCCAAGGAGGGTGCAGTTTTAGAGACCCTTTTTCCCCCACCCAAAAAAATGAAGACGACGCTAATTTACGCTAAGATTACAGACGCATCTTGAACTCAGCAGGTGTACGAAAAAACGGAAAAAATACCTACCATTGCAATAGACGTCACATTGTTGCGTCCTGTCTATCTGTTCAAGTGGACTTCTAACCAGCCATGGTTTTTAGTCTTCTGGACCTGGAAATATAGACACACACTGTATAGTTACTAGATTTTCACATAAAACGTTCTTAACCCATATAAGCTGAATGGAATTCCCCACTTTTTTTATCAATTGGACCAGTCCATTTCCGTTTTAAGGATTGTTAAGTGGTAGTTTTCATTTCCATTCAAATTTGAAGAGTACACTCTGTATGCAAACAGTGGAGACCCTGAGCGGACGCCACGTTCTGTGACGTCTGATCTGGGTCTGCACTGTTTGCCTATATCCCAAAGAAAGGACGCTAGGCATATATGGGTTAAGCATCGTCCCAAAAGGCAAATCTCAACACAAAAACAGTGTTTGTTCCAGCACTTGAGATTCTGGTACCTATTGCACAAGTCTTAAGTGAAGGCTCAGGCGAGACTGTGCATCCACCAAGTCTCGCCAGTGCCTTTGCAGCTCGCCTTGATATAGTATGGAAGTAGATGAGCGTACTAAAATAATATACTTGGAGTCCCATTTGTTATGCAAGTTTTAAAGAGTGATTAACGTATATGCATTAAGTACAACAATTTCATATATTTGCAAAAATGACTTATATAAGGTGTTTCCTCAGTCTGTACACCAACCCAAGTAGTGACCAGCTTTATAAGGTGTTTCCTCAGTCTGTACACCAACCCAAGTATTGTTTTGGTGATAAAGTGTACTACCAGAATGACCTAGTTTGAAGCTAATCTATGATTGTGAAATGTCCTAGTCATTTTCCCTTGCTTTTACGAGTGTACACTTGACAGGTTCATGATCAGCAATAATTGTGAATTTCAATGGGTTTCCTCCCCTTATCTTACAAGCCAAACCTAACTGAATGCTTGTTCCATTTGGTGACCATACAGAGACTCCTTTTGTGCATTTTGTCAGACCTTGTCCGGGTCTAAACTGTTTGACACTCTTGAGCTATTCCGGAATGAAATTCGAGATAAAGTATACAAAGCCAACCACACCTCTTCCATCTCATTGAGACGTTCATCTGTCCATACATCTGTAGCATCTACTTGCTAGAACATGACACCTGAAAATATAAGAAAAGAATACGTGAGTACGCGGCAACGATTCGACATAGGTACCTGCAATGACAAGCGCAACCGAAAGTGCAGTTAAAGTGACCATTTTACCCAAGCAAAAAAAGGAAACGACGATAATGCAGGCTAAGAATTCGGATAAGGTACGAGCGCAAACGAAAGTGCAGTTTTAGAGACCATTTCACCCCAGCAAAAAAGGAAGACGACAGTAATACACGCTGAGAATTCGGAGAAGGTACCTGTAACGACGAGCGCAAAGAAGGGAGCAGTTTTTAGAGCATTTTACCCCAGCAGAAAAAAGGAAACGACGATAATACACGCTAAGAGTTCGGAGAAGGTACGAGCGCAAACGAAAGTGCAGTTTTAGAGACCATTTCACCCCAGCAAAAAAGGAAGACGACGGTAATACACGCTAAGAATTCGGAGAAGGTACCTGTAACGACATGCGCAAAGGAGGGAGCAATTTTTGAAAGCATTTTACCCCAGCAGAAAAAAGGAGACGACGATGAAACACGCATAGAATTCGGAGAAGGTACGAGCGCAAACGAAAGTGCAGTTTTAGAGACCATTTTACCCCAGCAGAAAAAAGGAGACGACGATGAAACACGCTTAGAATTCGGAGAAGGTACGAGCGCAAACGAAAGTGCAGTTTTAGAGACCATTTTACCCCAGCAGAAAAAAGGAGACGACGGTAATACACGCTAAGAATTCGGAGAAGCCACAAGCGCCAAGGAGGGTGCAGTTTTAGAGACCCTTTTTCCCCCACCCAAAAAAATGAAGACGACGCTAATTTACGCTAAGATTACGGACGCATCTTGAACTCAGCAGGTGTACGAAAAAACGGAAAAAATACCTACCATTGCAATAGACGTCACATTGTTGCGTCCTGTCTATCTGTTCAAGTGGACTTCTAACCAGCCATGGTTTTTAGTCTTCTGGACCTGGAAATATAGACACACACTGTATTGTTACTAGATTTTCACATAAAACGTTCTTAACCCATATAAGCTGAATGGAATTCCCCACTTTTTTATCAATTGGACCAGTCCATTTCCGTTTTAAGGATTGTTAAGTGGTAGTTTTCATTTCCATTCAAATTTGAAGAGTACACTCTGTATGCAAACAGTGGAGACCCTGAGCGGACGCCACGTTCTGTGACGTCTGATCTGGGTCTGCACTGTTTGCCTATGTCCCAAAGAAAGGACGCTAGGCATATATGGGTTAAGCATCGTCCCAAAAGGCAAATCTCAACACAAAAACAGTGTTTGTTCCAGCACTTGAGATTCTGGTACCTATTGCACAAGTCTTAAGTGAAGGCTCAGGCGAGACTGTGCATCCACCAAGTCTCGCCAGTGCCTTTGCAGCTCGCCTTGATATAGTATGGAAGTAGATGAGCGTACTAAAATAATATACTTGGAGTCCCATTTGTTATGCAAGTTTTAAAGAGTGATTAACGTATATGCATTAAGTACAACAATTTCATATATTTGCAAAAATGACTTATATAAGGTGTTTCCTCAGTCTGTACACCAACCCAAGTAGTGACCAGCTTTATAAGGTGTTTCCTCAGTCTGTACACCAACCCAAGTATTGTTTTGGTGATAAAGTGTACTACCAGAATGACCTAGTTTGAAGCTAATCTATGATTGTGAAATGTCCTAGTCATTTTCCCTTGCTTTTACGAATGTACACTTGACAGGTTCATGATCAGCAATAATTGTGAATTTCAATGGGTTTCCTCCCCTTATCTTACAAGCCAAACCTAACTGAATGCTTGTTCCATTTGGTGACCATACAGACACTCCTTTTGTGCATTTTGTCAGACCTTGTCCGGGTCTAAACTGTTTGACACTCTTGAGCTATTCCGGAATGAAATTCGAGATAAAGTATACAAAGCCAACCATACCTCTTCCATCTCATTGAGACGTTCATCTGTCCATACATCTGTAGCATCTACTTGCTAGAACATGACACCTGAAAATATAAGAAAAGAATACGTGAGTACGCGGCAACGATTCGACATAGGTACCTGCAATGACAAGCGCAACCGAAAGTGCAGTTAAAGTGACCATTTTACCCAAGCAAAAAAAGGAAACGACGATAATGCAGGCTAAGAATTCGGATAAGGTACGAGCGCAAACGAAAGTGCAGTTTTAGAGACCATTTCACCCCAGCAAAAAAGGAAGACGACAGTAATACACCCTAAGAATTCGGAGAAGGTACCTGTAACGACGAGCGCAAAGAAGGGAGCAGTTTTTAGAGCATTTTACCCCAGCAGAAAAAAAGGAAACGACGATAATACACGCTAAGAGTTCGGAGAAGGTACGAGCGCAAACGAAAGTGTAGTTTTAGAGGCCATTTTACCCCAGCAAAAAAGGAAGACGACGGTAATACACGCTAAGAATTCGGAGAAGGTACCTGTAACGACATGCGCAAAGGAGGGAGCAATTTTTGAAAGCATTTTACCCCAGCAGAAAAAAGGAGACGACGATGAAACACGCTTAGAATTCGGAGAAGGTACTAGCGCAAACGAAAGTGCAGTTTTAGAGACCATTTTACCCCAGCAGAAAAAAGGAGACGACGATGAAACACGCTTAGAATTCGGAGAAGGTACGAGTGCAAACGAAAGTGCAGTTTTAGAGACCATTTTACCCCAGCAGAAAAAAGGAGACGACGGTAATACACGCTAAGAATTCGGAGAAGCCACAAGCGCCAAGGAGGGTGCAGTTTTAGAGACCCTTTTTCCCCCACCCAAAAAAATGAAGACGACGCTAATTTACGCTAAGATTACGGACGCATCTTGAACTCAGCAGGTGTACGAAAAAACGGAAAAAATACCTACCATTGCAAAAGACGTCACATTGTTGCGTCCTGTCTATCTGTTCAAGTGGACTTCTAACCAGCCATGGTTTTTAGTCTTCTGGACCTGGAAATATAGACACACACTGTATAGTTACTAGATTTTCACATAAAACGTTCTTAACCCATATAAGCTGAATGGAATTCCCCACTTTTTTATCAATTGGACCAGTCCATTTCCGTTTTAAGGATTGTTAAGTGGTAGTTTTCATTTCCATTCAAATTTGAAGAGTACACTCTGTATGCAAACAGTGGAGACCCTGAGCGGACGCCACGTTCTGTGGCGTCTGATCTGGGTCTGCACTGTTTGCCTATGTCCCACAGAAAGGACGCTAGGCATATATGGGTTAAGCATCGTCCCAAAAGGCAAATCTCAACACAAAAACAGTGTTTGTTCCAGCACTTGAGATTCTGGTACCTATTGCACAAGTCTTAAGTGAAGGCTCAGGCGAGACTGTGCATCCACCAAGTCTCGCCAGTGCCTTTGCAGCTCGCCTTGATATAGTATGGAAGTAGATGAGCGTACTAAAATAATATACTTGGAGTCCCATTTGTTATGCAAGTTTTAAAGAGTGATTAACGTATATGCATTAAGTACAACAATTTCATATATTTGCAAAAATGACTTATATAAGGTGTTTCCTCAGTCTGTACACCAACCCAAGTAGTGACCAGCTTTATAAGGTGTTTCCTCAGTCTGTACACCAACCCAAGTATTGTTTTGGTGATAAAGTGTACTACCAGAATGACCTAGTTTGAAGCTAATCTATGATTGTGAAATGTCCTAGTCATTTTCCCTTGCTTTTACGAGTGTACACTTGACAGGTTCATGATCAGCAATAATTGTGAATTTCAATGGGTTTCCTCCCCTTATCTTACAAGCCAAACCTAACTGAATGCTTGTTCCATTTGGTGACCATACAGAGATTCCTTTTGTGCATTTTGTCAGACCTTGTCCGGGTCTAAACTGTTTGACACTCTTGAGCTATTCCGGAATGAAATTCGAGATAAAGTATACAAAGCCAACCACACCTCTTCCATCTCATTGAGACGTTCATCTGTCCATACATCTGTAGCATCTACTTGCTAGAACATGACACCTGAAAATATAAGAAAAGAATACGTGAGTACGCGGCAACGATTCGACATAGGTACCTGCAATGACAAGCGCAACCGAAAGTGCAGTTAAAGTGACCATTTTACCCAAGCAAAAAAAGGAAACGACGATAATGCAGGCTAAGAATTCGGATAAGGTACGAGCGCAAACGAAAGTGCAGTTTTAAAGACCATTTCACCCCAGCAAAAAAGGAAGACGACAGTAATACACGCTAAGAATTCGGAGAAGGTACCTGTAACGACGAGCGCAAAGAAGGGAGCAGTTTTTAGAGACCATTTTACCCCAGCAGAAAAAAAAGGAAACGACGATAATACACGCTAAGAGTTCGGAGAAGGTACGAGCGCAAACGAAAGTGCAGTTTTAGAGACCATTTCACCCCAGCAAAAAAGGAAGACGACAGTAATACACGCTAAGAATTCGGAGAAGGTACCTGTAACGACGAGCGCAAAGAAGGGAGCAGTTTTTAGAGCATTTTTCCCCAGCAGAAAAAAAAGGAAACGACGATAATACACGCTAAGAGTTCGGAGAAGGTACGAGCGCAAACGAAAGTGCAGTTTTAGAGACCATTTCACCCAAGCAAAAAAGGAAGACGACGGTTATACACGCTAAGAATTCGGAGAAGGTACCTGTAACGACATGCGCAAAGGAGGGAGCAATTTTTGAAAGCATTTTACCCCAGCAGAAAAAAGGAGACGACGATGAAACACGCTTAGAATTCGGAGAAGGTACTAGCGCAAACGAAAGTGCAGTTTTAGAGACCATTTTACCCCAGCAGAAAAAAGGAGACGACGATGAAACACGCTTAGAATTCGGAGAAGGTACGAGCGCAAACGAAAGTGCAGTTTTAGAGACCATTTTACCCCAGCAGAAAAAAGGAGACGACGATGAAACACGCTTAGAATTCGGAGAAGGTACGAGCGCAAACGAAAGTGCAGTTTTAGAGACCATTTTACCCCAGCAGAAAAAAGGAGACGACGGTAATACACGCTAAGAATTCGGAGAAGCCACGAGCGCCAAGGAGGGTGCAGTTTTAGAGACCCTTTTTCCCCCACCCAAAAAAATGAAGACGACGCTAATTTACGCTAAGATTACGGACGCATCTTGAACTCAGCAGGTGTACGAAAAAACGGAAAAAATACCTACCATTGCAATAGACGTCACATTGTTGCGTCCTGTCTATCTGTTCAAGTGGACTTCTAACCAGCCATGGTTTTTAGTCTTCTGGACCTGGAAATATAGACACACACTGTATAGTTACTAGATTTTCACATAAAACGTTCTTAACCCATTTAAGCTGAATGGAATTCCCCACTTTTTTATCAATTGGACCAGTCCATTTCCGTTTTAAGGATTGTTAAGTGGTAGTTTTCATTTCCATTCAAATTTGAAGAGTACACTCTGTATGCAAACAGTGGAGACCCTGAGCGGACGCCACGTTCTGTGACGTCTGATCTGGGTCTGCACTGTTTGCCTATGTCCCAAAGAAAGGACGCTAGGCATATATGGGTTAAGCATCGTCCCAAAAGGCAAATCTCAACACAAAAACAGTGTTTGTTCCAGCACTTGAGATTCTGGTACCTATTGCACAAGTCTTAAGTGAAGGCTCAGGCGAGACTGTGCATCCACCAAGTCTCGCCAGTGCCTTTGCAGCTCGCCTTGATATTGTATGGAAGTAGATGAGCGTACTAAAATAATATACTTGGAGTCCCATTTGTTATGCAAGTTTTAAAGAGTGATTAACGTATATGCATTAAGTACAACAATTTCATATATTTGCAAAAATGACTTATATAAGGTGTTTCCTCAGTCTGTACACCAACCCAAGTAGTGACCAGCTTTATAAGGTGTTTCCTCAGTCTGTACACCAACCCAAGTATTGTTTTGGTGATAAAGTGTACTACCAGAATGACCTAGTTTGAAGCTAATCTATGATTGTGAAATGTCCTAGTCATTTTCCCTTGCTTTTACGAGTGTACACTTGACAGGTTCATGATCAGCAATAATTGTGAATTTCAATGGGTTTCCTCCCCTTATCTTACAAGCCAAACCTAACTGAATGCTTGTTCCATTTGGTGACCATACAGACACTCCTTTTGTGCATTTTGTCAGACCTTGTCCGGGTCTAAACTGTTTGACACTCTTGAGCTATTCCGGAATGAAATTCGAGATAAAGTATACAAAGCCAACCATACCTCTTCCATCTCATTGAGACGTTCATCTGTCCATACATCTGTAGCATCTACTTGCTAGAACATGACACCTGAAAATATAAGAAAAGAATACGTGAGTACGCGGCAACGATTCGACATAGGTACCTGCAATGACAAGCGCAACCGAAAGTGCAGTTAAAGTGACCATTTTACCCAAGCAAAAAAAGGAAACGACGATAATGCAGGCTAAGAATTCGAATAAGGTACGAGCGCAAACGAAAGTGCAGTTTTAGAGACCATTTCACCCCAGCAAAAAAGGAAGACGACAGTAATACACGCTAAGAATTCGGAGAAGGTACCTGTAACGACGAGCGCAAAGAAGGGAGCAGTTTTTAGAGCATTTTACCCCAGCAGAAAAAAAGGAAACGACGATAATACACGCTAAGAGTTCGGAGAAGGTACGAGCGCAAACGAAAGTGCAGTTTTAGAGACCATTTCACCCCAGCAAAAAAGGAAGACGACGGTTATACACGCTAAGAATTCGGAGAAGGTACCTGTAACGACATGCGCAAAGGAGGGAGCAATTTTTGAAAGCATTTTACCCCAGCAGAAAAAAGGAGACGACGATGAAACACGCTTAGAATTCGGAGAAGGTACTAGCGCAAACGAAAGTGCAGTTTTAGAGACCATTTTACCCCAGCAGAAAAAAGGAGACGACGATGAAACACGCTTAGAATTCGGAGAAGGTACGAGCGCAAACGAAAGTGCAGTTTTAGAGACCATTTTACCCCAGCAGAAAAAAGGAGACGACGGTAATACACGCTAAGAATTCGGAGAAGCCACGAGCGCCAAGGAGGGTGCAGTTTTAGAGACCCTTTTTCCCCCCACCCAAAAAAATGAAGACGACGCTAATTTACGCTAAGATTACGGACGCATCTTGAACTCAGCAGGTGTACGAAAAAACGGAAAAAATACCTACCATTGCAATAGACGTCACATTGTTGCGTCCTGTCTATCTGTTCAAGTGGACTTCTAACCAGCCATGGTTTTTAGTCTTCTGGACCTGGAAATATAGACACACACTGTATAGTTACTAGATTTTTACATAAAACGTTCTTAACCCATATAAGCTGAATGGAATTCCCCACTTTTTTATCAATTGGACCAGTCCATTTCCGTTTTAAGGATTGTTAAGTGGTAGTTTTCATTTCCATTCAAATTTGAAGAGTACACTCTGTATGCAAACAGTGGAGACCTTGAGCGGACGCCACGTTCTGTGGCGTCTGATCTGGGTCTGCACTGTTTGCCTATGTCCCACAGAAAGGACGCTAGGCATATATGGGTTAAGCATCGTCCCAAAAGGCAAATCTCAACACAAAAACAGTGTTTGTTCCAGCACTTGAGATTCTGGTACCTATTGCACAAGTCTTAAGTGAAGGCTCAGGCGAGACTGTGCATCCACCAAGTCTCGCCAGTGCCTTTGCAGCTCGCCTTGATATAGTATGGAAGTAGATGAGCGTACTAAAATAATATACTTGGAGTCCCATTTGTTATGCAAGTTTTAAAGAGTGATTAACGTATATGCATTAAGTACAACAATTTCATATATTTGCAAAAATGACTTATATAAGGTGTTTCCTCAGTCTGTACACCAACCCAAGTAGTGACCAGCTTTATAAGGTGTTTCCTCAGTCTGTACACCAACCCAAGTATTGTTTTGGTGATAAAGTGTACTACCAGAATGACCTAGTTTGAAGCTAATCTATGATTGTGAAATGTCCTAGTCATTTTCCCTTGCTTTTACGAGTGTACACTTGACAGGTTCATGATCAGCAATAATTGTGAATTTCAATGGGTTTCCTCCCCTTATCTTACAAGCCAAACCTAACTGAATGCTTGTTCCATTTGGTGACCATACAGAGACTCCTTTTGTGCATTTTGTCAGACCTTGTCCGGGTCTAAACTGTTTGACACTCTTGAGCTATTCCGGAATGAAATTCGAGATAAAGTATACAAAGCCAACCATACCTCTTCCATCTCATTGAGACGTTCATCTGTCCATACATCTGTAGCATCTACTTGCTAGAACATGACACCTGAAAATATAAGAAAAGAATACGTGAGTACGCGGCAACGATTCGACATAGGTACCTGCAATGACAAGCGCAACCGAAAGTGCAGTTAAAGTGACCATTTTACCCAAGCAAAAAAGGAAACGACGATAATGCAGGCTAAGAATTCGGATAAGGTACGAGCGCAAACGAAAGTGCAGTTTTAGAGACCATTTCACCCCAGCAAAAAAGGAAGACGACAGTAATACACGCTAAGAATTCGGAGAAGGTACCTGTAACGACGAGCGCAAAGAAGGGAGCAGTTTTTAGAGCATTTTTCCCCAGCAGAAAAAAAAGGAAACGACGATAATACACGCTAAGAGTTCGGAGAAGGTACGAGCGCAAACGAAAGTGCAGTTTTAGAGACCATTTCACCCCAGCAAAAAAGGAAGACGACAGTAATACACGCTAAGAATTCGGAGAAGGTACCTGTAACGACGAGCGCAAAGAAGGGAGCAGTTTTTAGAGCATTTTTCCCCAGCAGAAAAAAAAGGAAATGACGATAATACACGCTAAGAGTTCGGAGAAGGTACGAGCGCAAACGAAAGTGCAGTTTTAGAGACCATTTCACCCAAGCAAAAAAGGAAGACGACGGTAATACACGCTAAGAATTCGGAGAAGGTACCTGTAACGACATGCGCAAAGGAGGGAGCAATTTTTGAAAGCATTTTACCCCAGCAGAAAAAAGGAGACGACGATGAAACACGCTTAGAATTCGGAGAAGGTACTAGCGCAAACGAAAGTGCAGTTTTAGAGACCATTTTACCCCAGCAGAAAAAAGGAGACGACGATGAAACACGCTTAGAATTCGGAGAAGGTACGAGCGCAAACGAAAGTGCAGTTTTAGAGACCATTTTACCCCAGCAGAAAAAAGGAGACGACGGTAATACACGCTAAGAATTCGGAGAAGCCACGAGCGCCAAGGAGGGTGCAGTTTTAGAGACCCTTTTTCCCCCACCCAAAAAAATGAAGACGACGCTAATTAACGCTAAGATTACGGACGCATCTTGAACTCAGCAGGTGTACGAAAAAACGGAAAAAATACCTACCATTGCAATAGACGTCACATTGTTGCGTCCTGTCTATCTGTTCAAGTGGACTTCTAACCAGCCATGGTTTTTAGTCTTCTGGACCTGGAAATATAGACACACACTGTATAGTTACTAGATTTTCACATAAAACGTTCTTAACCCATATAAGCTGAATGGAATTCCCCACTTTTTTATCAATTGGACCAGTCCATTTCCGTTTTAAGGATTGTTTAGTGGTAGTTTTCATTTCCATTCAAATTTGAAGAGTACACTCTGTATGCAAACAGTGGAGACCCTGAGCGGACGCCACGTTCTGTGACGTCTGATCTGGGTCTGCACTGTTTGCCTATGTCCCAAAGAAAGGACGCTAGGCATATATGGGTTAAGCATCGTCCCAAAAGGCAAATCTCAACACAAAAACAGTGTTTGTTCCAGCACTTGAGATTCTGGTACCTATTGCACAAGTCTTAAGTGAAGGCTCAGGCGAGACTGTGCATCCACCAAGTCTCGCCAGTGCCTTTGCAGCTCGCCTTGATATAGTATGGAAGTAGATGAGCGTACTAAAATAATATACTTGGAGTCCCATTTGTTATGCAAGTTTTAAAGAGTGATTAACGTATATGCATTAAGTACAACAATTTCATATATTTGCAAAAATGACTTATATAAGGTGTTTCCTCAGTCTGTACACCAACCCAAGTAGTGACCAGCTTTATAAGGTGTTTCCTCAGTCTGTACACCAACCCAAGTATTGTTTTGGTGATAAAGTGTACTACCAGAATGACCTAGTTTGAAGCTAATCTATGATTGTGAAATGTCCTAGTCATTTTCCCTTGCTTTTACGAGTGTACACTTGACAGGTTCATGATCAGCAATAATTGTGAATTTCAATGGGTTTCCTCCCCTTATCTTACAAGCCTAACCTAACTGAATGCTTGTTCCATTTGGTGACCATACAGACACTCCTTTTGTGCATTTTGTCAGACCTTGTCCGGATCTAAACTGTTTGACACTCTTGAGCTATTCCGGAATGAAATTCGAGATAAAGTATACAAAGCCAACCATACCTCTTCCATCTTATTGAGACGTTCATCTGTCTATACATCTGTAGCATCTACTTGCTAGAACATGACACCTGAAAATATAAGAAAAGAATACGTGAGTACGCGGCAACGATTCGACATAGGTACCTGCAATGACAAGCGCAACCGAAAGTGCAGTTAAAGTGACCATTTTACCCAAGCAAAAAAAGGAAACGACGATAATGCAGGCTAAGAATTCGGATAAGGTACGAGCGCAAACGAAAGTGCAGTTTTAGAGACCATTTCACCCCAGCAAAAAAGGAAGACGACAGTAATACACGCTAAGAATTCGGAGAAGGTACCTGTAACGACGAGCGCAAAGAAGGGAGCAGTTTTTAGAGCATTTTACCCCAGCAGAAAAAAAGGAAACGATGATAATACACGCTAAGAGTTCGGAGAAGGTACGAGCGCAAACGAAAGTGCAGTTTTAGAGACCATTTCACCCCAGCAAAAAAGGAAGACGACGGTAATACACGCTAAGAATTCGGAGAAGGTACCTGTAACGACATGCGCAAAGGAGGGAGCAATTTTTGAAAGCATTTTACCCCAGCAGAAAAAAGGAGACGACGATGAAACACGCTTAGAATTCGGAGAAGGTACTAGCGCAAACGAAAGTGCAGTTTTAGAGACCATTTTACCCCAGCAGAAAAAAGGAGACGACGATGAAACACGCTTAGAATTCGGAGAAGGTACGAGCGCAAACGAAAGTGCAGTTTTAGAGACCATTTTACCCCAGCAGAAAAAAGGAGACGACGGTAATACACGCTAAGAATTCGGAGAAGCCACGAGCGCCAAGGAGGGTGCAGTTTTAGAGACCCTTTTTCCCCCCACCCAAAAAAATGAAGACGACGCTAATTTACGCTAAGATTACGGACGCATCTTGAACTCAGCAGGTGTACGAAAAAACGGAAAAAATACCTACCATTGCAATAGACGTCACATTGTTGCGTCCTGTCTATCTGTTCAAGTGGACTTCTAACCAGCCATGGTTTTTAGTCTTCTGGACCTGGAAATATAGACACACACTGTATAGTTACTAGATTTTCACATAAAACGTTCTTAACCCATATAAGCTGAATGGAATTCCCCACTTTTTTATCAATTGGACCAGTCCATTTCCGTTTTAAGGATTGTTAAGTGGTAGTTTTCATTTCCATTCAAATTTGAAGAGTACACTCTGTATGCAAACAGTGGAGACCCTGAGCGGACGCCACGTTCTGTGGCGTCTGATCTGGGTCTGCACTGTTTGCCTATGTCCCACAGAAAGGACGCTAGGCATATATGGGTTAAGCATCGTCCCAAAAGGCAAATCTCAACACAAAAACAGTGTTTGTTCCAGCACTTGAGATTCTGGTACCTATTGCACAAGTCTTAAGTGAAGGCTCAGGCGAGACTGTGCATCCACCAAGTCTCGCCAGTGCCTTTGCAGCTCGCCTTGATATAGTATGGAAGTAGATGAGCGTACTAAAATAATATACTTGGAGTCCCATTTGTTATGCAAGTTTTAAAGAGTGATTAACGTATATGCATTAAGTACAACAATTTCATATATTTGCAAAAATGACTTATATAAGGTGTTTCCTCAGTCTGTACACCAACCCAAGTAGTGACCAGCTTTATAAGGTGTTTCCTCAGTCTGTACACCAACCCAAGTATTGTTTTGGTGATAAAGTGTACTACCAGAATGACCTAGTTTGAAGCTAATCTATGATTGTGAAATGTCCTAGTCATTTTCCCTTGCTTTTACGAGTGTACACTTGACAGGTTCATGATCAGCAATAATTGTGAATTTCAATGGGTTTCCTCCCCTTATCTTACAAGCCAAACCTAACTGAATGCTTGTTCCATTTGGTGACCATACAGAGACTCCTTTTGTGCATTTTGTCAGACCTTGTCCGGGTCTAAACTGTTTGACACTCTTGAGCTATTCCGGAATGAAATTCGAGATAAAGTATACAAAGCCAACCATACCTCTTCCATCTCATTGAGACGTTCATCTGTCCATACATCTGTAGCATCTACTTGCTAGAACATGACACCTGAAAATATAAGAAAAGAATACGTGAGTACGCGGCAACGATTCGACATAGGTACCTGCAATGACAAGCGCAACCGAAAGTGCAGTTAAAGTGACCATTTTACCCAAGCAAAAAAAGGAAACGACGATAATGCAGGCTAAGAATTCGGATAAGGTACGAGCGCAAACGAAAGTGCAGTTTTAGAGACCATTTCACCCCAGCAAAAAAGGAAGACGACGGTAATACACGCTAAGAATTCGGAGAAGGTACCTGTAACGACGAGCGCAAAGAAGGGAGCAGTTTTTAGAGCATTTTACCCCAGCAGAAAAAAAGGAAACGACGATAATACACGCTAAGAGTTTGGAGAAGGTACGAGCGCAAACGAAAGTGCAGTTTTAGAGACCATTTCACCCCAGCAAAAAAGGAAGACGACGGTAATACACGCTAAGAATTCGGAGAAGGTACCTGTAACGACATGCGCAAAGGAGGGAGCAATTTTTGAAAGCATTTTACCCCAGCAGAAAAAAGGAGACGACGATGAAACACGCTTAGAATTCGGAGAAGGTACTAGCGCAAACGAAAGTGCAGTTTTAGAGACCATTTTACCCCAGCAGAAAAAAGGAGACGACGATGAAACACGCTTAGAATTCGGAGAAGGTACGAGCGCAAACGAAAGTGCAGTTTTAGAGACCATTTTACCCCAGCAGAAAAAAGGAGACGACGGTAATACACGCTAAGAATTCGGAGAAGCCACGAGCGCCAAGGAGGGTGCAGTTTTAGAGACCCTTTTTCCCCCCCACCCAAAAAAATGAAGACGACGCTAATTTACGCTAAGATTACGGACGCATCTTGAACTCAGCAGGTGTACGAAAAAACGGAAAAAATACCTACCATTGCAATAGACGTCACATTGTTGCGTCCTGTCTATCTGTTCAAGTGGACTTCTAACCAGCCATGGTTTTTAGTCTTCTGGACCTGGAAATATAGACACACACTGTATAGTTACTAGATTTTCACATAAAACGTTCTTAACCCATATAAGCTGAATGGAATTCCCCACTTTTTTATCAATTGGACCAGTCCATTTCCGTTTTAAGGATTGTTAAGTGGTAGTTTTCATTTCCATTCAAATTTGAAGAGTACACTCTGTATGCAAACAGTGGAGACCCTGAGCGGACGCCACGTTCTGTGGCGTCTGATCTGGGTCTGCACTGTTTGCCTATGTCCCACAGAAAGGACGCTAGGCATATATGGGTTAAGCATCGTCCCAAAAGGCAAATCTCAACACAAAAACAGTGTTTGTTCCAGCACTTGAGATTCTGGTACCTATTGCACAAGTCTTAAGTGAAGGCTCAGGCGAGACTGTGCATCCACCAAGTCTCGCCAGTGCCTTTGCAGCTCGCCTTGATATAGTATGGAAGTAGATGAGCGTACTAAAATAATATACTTGGAGTCCCATTTGTTATGCAAGTTTTAAAGAGTGATTAACGTATATGCATTAAGTACAACAATTTCATATATTTGCAAAAATGACTTATATAAGGTGTTTCCTCAGTCTGTACACCAACCCAAGTAGTGACCAGCTTTATAAGGTGTTTCCTCAGTCTGTACACCAACCCAAGTATTGTTTTGGTGATAAAGTGTACTACCAGAATGACCTAGTTTGAAGCTAATCTATGATTGTGAAATGTCCTAGTCATTTTCCCTTGCTTTTACGAGTGTACACTTGACAGGTTCATGATCAGCAATAATTGTGAATTTCAATGGGTTTCCTCCCCTTATCTTACAAGCCAAACCTAACTGAATGCTTGTTCCATTTGGTGACCATACAGAGACTCCTTTTGTGCATTTTGTCAGACCTTGTCCGGGTCTAAACTGTTTGACACTCTTGAGCTATTCCGGAATGAAATTCGAGATAAAGTATACAAAGCCAACCATACCTCTTCCATCTCATTGAGACGTTCATCTGTCCATACATCTGTAGCATCTACTTGCTAGAACATGACACCTGAAAATATAAGAAAAGAATACGTGAGTACGCGGCAACGATTCGACATAGGTACCTGCAATGACAAGCGCAACCGAAAGTTCAGTTAAAGTGACCATTTTACCCAAGCAAAAAAAGGAAACGACGATAATGCAGGCTAAGAATTCGGATAAGGTACGAGCGCAAACGAAAGTGCAGTTTTAGAGACCATTTCACCCCAGCAAAAAAGGAAGACGACAGTAATACACGCTAAGAATTCGGAGAAGGTACCTGTAACGACGAGCGCAAAGAAGGGAGCAGTTTTTAGAGCATTTTTCCCCAGCAGAAAAAAAAGGAAACGACGATAATACACGCTAAGAGTTCAGAGAAGGTACGAGCGCAAACGAAAGTGCAGTTTTAGAGACCATTTCACCCCAGCAAAAAAGGAAGACGACAGTAATACACGCTAAGAATTCGGAGAAGGTACCTGTAACGACGAGCGCAAAGAAGGGAGCAGTTTTTAGAGCATTTTTCCCCAGCAGAAACAAAAGGAAACGACGATAATACACGCTAAGAGTTCGGAGAAGGTACGAGCGCAAACGAAAGTGCAGTTTTAGAGACCATTTCACCCAAGCAAAAAAGGAAGACGACGGTAATACACGCTAAGAATTCGGAGAAGGTACCTGTAACGACATGCGCAAAGGAGGGAGCAATTTTTGAAAGCATTTTACCCCAGCAGAAAAAAGGAGACGACGATGAAACACGCTTAGAATTCGGAGAAGGTACTAGCGCAAACGAAAGTGCAGTTTTAGAGACCATTTTACCCCAGCAGAAAAAAGGAGACGACGATGAAACACGCTTAGAATTCGGAGAAGGTACGAGCGCAAACGAAAGTGCAGTTTTAGAGACCATTTTACCCCAGCAGAAAAAAGGAGACGACGGTAATACACGCTAAGAATTCGGAGAAGCCACGAGCGCCAAGGAGGGTGCAGTTTTAGAGACCCTTTTTCCCCCACCCAAAAAAATGAAGACGACGCTAATTTACGCTAAGATTACGGACGCATCTTGAACTCAGCAGGTGTACGAAAAAACGGAAAAAATACCTACCATTGCAATAGACGTCACATTGTTGCGTCCTGTCTATCTGTTCAAGTGGACTTCTAACCAGCCATGGTTTTTAGTCTTCTGGACCTGGAAATATAGACACACACTGTATAGTTACTAGATTTTCACATAAAACGTTCTTAACCCATATAAGCTGAATGGAATTCCCCACTTTTTTATCAATTGGACCAGTCCATTTCCGTTTTAAGGATTGTTAAGTGGTAGTTTTCATTTCCATTCAAATTTGAAGAGTACACTCTGTATGCAAACAGTGGAGACCCTGAGCGGACGCCACGTTCTGTGACGTCTGATCTGGGTCTGCACTGTTTGCCTATGTCCCAAAGAAAGGACGCTAGGCATATATGGGTTAAGCATCGTCCCAAAAGGCAAATCTCAACACAAAAACAGTGTTTGTTCCAGCACTTGAGATTCTGGTACCTATTGCACAAGTCTTAAGTGAAGGCTCAGGCGAGACTGTGCATCCACCAAGTCTCGCCAGTGCCTTTGCAGCTCGCCTTGATATAGTATGGAAGTAGATGAGCGTACTAAAATAATATACTTGGAGTCCCATTTGTTATGCAAGTTTTAAAGAGTGATTAACGTATATGCATTAAGTACAACAATTTCATATATTTGCAAAAATGACTTATATAAGGTGTTTCCTCAGTCTGTACACCAACCCAAGTAGTGACCAGCTTTATAAGGTGTTTCCTCAGTCTGTACACCAACCCAAGTATTGTTTTGGTGATAAAGTGTACTACCAGAATGACCTAGTTTGAAGCTAATCTATGATTGTGAAATGTCCTAGTCATTTTCCCTTGCTTTTACGAGTGTACACTTGACAGGTTCATGATCAGCAATAATTGTGAATTTCAATGGGTTTCCTCCCCTTATCTTACAAGCCAAACCTAACTGAATGCTTGTTCCATTTGGTGACCATACAGAGACTCCTTTTGTGCATTTTGTCAGACCTTGTCCGGGTCTAAACTGTTTGACACTCTTGAGCTATTCCGGAATGAAATTCGAGATAAAGTATACAAAGCCAACCATACCTCTTCCATCTCATTGAGACGTTCATCTGTCTATACATCTGTAGCATCTACTTGCTAGAACATGACACCTGAAAATATAAGAAAAGAATACGTAAGTACGCGGCAACGATTCGACATAGGTACCTGCAATGACAAGCGCAACCGAAAGTGCAGTTAAAGTGACCATTTTACCCAAGCAAAAAAAGGAAACGACGATAATGCAGGCTAAGAATTCGGATAAGGTACGAGCGCAAACGAAAGTGCAGTTTTAGAGACCATTTCACCCCAGCAAAAAAGGAAGACGACAGTAATACACGCTAAGAATTCGGAGAAGGTACCTGTAACGACGAGCGCAAAGAAGGGAGCAGTTTTTAGAGCATTTTACCCCAGCAGAAAAAAAGGAAACGATGATAATACACGCTAAGAGTTCGGAGAAGGTACGAGCGCAAACGAAAGTGCAGTTTTAGAGACCATTTCACCCCAGCAAAAAAGGAAGACGACGGTAATACACGCTAAGAATTCGGAGAAGGTACCTGTAACGACATGCGCAAAGGAGGGAGCAATTTTTGAAAGCATTTTACCCCAGCAGAAAAAAGGAGACGACGATGAAACACGCTTAGAATTCGGAGAAGGTACTAGCGCAAACGAAAGTGCAGTTTTAGAGACCATTTTACCCCAGCAGAAAAAAGGAGACGACGATGAAACACGCTTAGAATTCGGAGAAGGTACGAGCGCAAACGAAAGTGCAGTTTTAGAGACCATTTTACCCCAGCAGAAAAAAGGAGACGACGGTAATACACGCTAAGAATTCGGAGAAGCCACGAGCGCCAAGGAGGGTGCAGTTTTAGAGACCCTTTTTCCCCCCACCCAAAAAAATGAAGACGACGCTAATTTACGCTAAGATTACGGACGCATCTTGAACTCAGCAGGTGTACGAAAAAACGGAAAAAATACCTACCATTGCAATAGACGTCACATTGTTGCGTCCTGTCTATCTGTTCAAGTGGACTTCTAACCAGCCATGGTTTTTAGTCTTCTGGACCTGGAAATATAGACACACACTGTATAGTTACTAGATTTTCACATAAAACGTTCTTAACCCATATAAGCTGAATGGAATTCCCCACTTTTTTATCAATTGGACCAGTCCATTTCCGTTTTAAGGATTGTTAAGTGGTAGTTTTCATTTCCATTCAAATTTGAAGAGTACACTCTGTATGCAAACAGTGGAGACCCTGAGCGGACGCCACGTTCTGTGGCGTCTGATCTGGGTCTGCACTGTTTGCCTATGTCCCACAGAAAGGACGCTAGGCATATATGGGTTAAGCATCGTCCCAAAAGGCAAATCTCAACACAAAAACAGTGTTTGTTCCAGCACTTGAGATTCTGGTACCTATTGCACAAGTCTTAAGTGAAGGCTCAGGCGAGACTGTGCATCCACCAAGTCTCGCCAGTGCCTTTGCAGCTCGCCTTGATATAGTATGGAAGTAGATGAGCGTACTAAAATAATATACTTGGAGTCCCATTTGTTATGCAAGTTTTAAAGAGTGATTAACGTATATGCATTAAGTACAACAATTTCATATATTTGCAAAAATGACTTATATAAGGTGTTTCCTCAGTCTGTACACCAACCCAAGTAGTGACCAGCTTTATAAGGTGTTTCCTCAGTCTGTACACCAACCCAAGTATTGTTTTGGTGATAAAGTGTACTACCAGAATGACCTAGTTTGAAGCTAATCTATGATTGTGAAATGTCCTAGTCATTTTCCCTTGCTTTTATGAGTGTACACTTGACAGGTTCATGATCAGCAATAATTGTGAATTTCAATGGGTTTCCTCCCCTTATCTTACAAGCCAAACCTAACTGAATGCTTGTTCCATTTGGTGACCATACAGAGACTCCTTTTGTGCATTTTGTCAGACCTTGTCCGGGTCTAAACTGTTTGACACTCTTGAGCTATTCCGGAATGAAATTCGAGATAAAGTATACAAAGCCAACCATACCTCTTCCATCTCATTGAGACGTTCATCTGTCCATACATCTGTAGCATCTACTTGCTAGAACATGACACCTGAAAATATAAGAAAAGAATACGTGAGTACGCGGCAACGATTCGACATAGGTACCTGCAATGACAAGCGCAACCGAAAGTGCAGTTAAAGTGACCATTTTACCCAAGCAAAAAAAGGAAACGACGATAATGCAGGCTAAGAATTCGGATAAGGTACGAGCGCAAACGAAAGTGCAGTTTTAGAGACCATTTCACCCCAGCAAAAAAGGAAGACGACAGTAATACACGCTAAGAATTCGGAGAAGGTACCTGTAACGACGAGCGCAAAGAAGGGAGCAGTTTTTAGAGCATTTTTCCCCAGCAGAAAAAAAAGGAAACGACGATAAAACACGCTAAGAGTTCAGAGAAGGTACGAGCGCAAACGAAAGTGCAGTTTTAGAGACCATTTCACCCCAGCAAAAAAGGAAGACGACAGTAATACACGCTAAGAATTCGGAGAAGGTACCTGTAACGACGAGCGCAAAGAAGGGAGCAGTTTTTAGAGCATTTTTCCCCAGCAGAAACAAAAGGAAACGACGATAATACACGCTAAGAGTTCGGAGAAGGTACGAGCGCAAACGAAAGTGCAGTTTTAGAGACCATTTCACCCAAGCAAAAAAGGAAGACGACGGTAATACACGCTAAGAATTCAGATAAGGTACCTGTAACGACATGCGCAAAGGAGGGAGCAATTTTTGAAAGCATTTTACCCCAGCAGAAAAAAGGAGACGACGATGAAACACGCTTAGAATTCGGAGAAGGTACTAGCGCAAACGAAAGTGCAGTTTTAGAGACCATTTTACCCCAGCAGAAAAAAGGAGACGACGATGAAACACGCTTAGAATTCGGAGAAGGTACGAGCGCAAACGAAAGTGCAGTTTTAGAGACCATTTTACCCCAGCAGAAAAAAGGAGACGACGGTAATACACGCTAAGAATTCGGAGAAGCCACGAGCGCCAAGGAGGGTGCAGTTTTAGAGACCCTTTTTCCCCCACCCAAAAAAATGAAGACGACGCTAATTTACGCTAAGATTACGGACGCATCTTGAACTCAGCAGGTGTACGAAAAACGGAAAAAATACCTACCATTGCAATAGACGTCACATTGTTGCGTCCTGTCTATCTGTTCAAGTGGACTTCTAACCAGCCATGGTTTTTAGTCTTCTGGACCTGGAAATATAGACACACACTGTATAGTTACTAGATTTTCACATAAAACGTTCTTAACCCATATAAGCTGAATGGAATTCCCCACTTTTTTATCAATTGGACCAGTCCATTTCCGTTTTAAGGATTGTTAAGTGGTAGTTTTCATTTCCATTCAAATTTGAAGAGTACACTCTGTATGCAAACAGTGGAGACCCTGAGCGGACGCCACGTTCTGTGACATCTGATCTGGGTCTGCACTGTTTGCCTATGTCCCAAAGAAAGGACGCTAGGCATATATGGGTTAAGCATCGTCCCAAAAGGCAAATCTCAACACAAAAACAGTGTTTGTTCCAGCACTTGAGATTCTGGTACCTATTGCACAAGTCTTAAGTGAAGGCTCAGGCGAGACTGTGCATCCACCAAGTCTCGCCAGTGCCTTTGCAGCTCGCCTTGATATAGTATGGAAGTAGATGAGCGTACTAAAATAATATACTTGGAGTCCCATTTGTTATGCAAGTTTTAAAGAGTGATTAACGTATATGCATTAAGTACAACAATTTCATATATTTGCAAAAATGACTTATATAAGGTGTTTCCTCAGTCTGTACACCAACCCAAGTAGTGACCAGCTTTATAAGGTGTTTCCTCAGTCTGTACACCAACCCAAGTATTGTTTTGGTGATAAAGTGTACTACCAGAATGACCTAGTTTGAAGCTAATCTATGATTGTGAAATGTCCTAGTCATTTTCCCTTGCTTTTACGAGTGTACACTTGACAGGTTCATGATCAGCAATACTTGTGAATTTCAATGGATTTCCTCCCCTTATCTTACAAGCCAAACCTAACTGAATGCTTGTTCCATTTGGTGACCATACAGACACTCCTTTTGTGCATTTTGTCAGACCTTGTCCGGGTCTAAACTGTTTGACACTCTTGAGCTATTCCGGAATGAAATTCGAGATAAAGTATACAAAGCCAACCATACCTCTTCCATCTCATTGAGACGTTCATCTGTCCATACATCTGTAGCATCTACTTGCTAGAACATGACACCTGAAAATATAAGAAAAGAATACGTGAGTACGCGGCAACGATTCGACATAGGTACCTGCAATGACAAGCGCAACCGAAAGTGCAGTTAAAGTGACCATTTTACCCAAGCAAAAAAAGGAAACAACGATAATGCAGGCTAAGAATTCGGATAAGGTACGAGCGCAAACGAAAGTGCAGTTTTAGAGACCATTTCACCCCAGCAAAAAAGGAAGACGACAGTAATACACGCTAAGAATTCGGAGAAGGTACCTGTAACGACGAGCGCAAAGAAGGGAGCAGTTTTTAGAGCATTTTTCCCCAGCAGAAAAAAAAGGAAACGACGATAATACACGCTAAGAGTTCGGAGAAGGTACGAGCGCAAACGAAAGTGCAGTTTTAGAGACCATTTCACCCCAGCAAAAAAGGAAGACGACAGTAATACACGCTAAGAATTCGGAGAAGGTACCTGTAACGACGAGCGCAAAGAAGGGAGCAGTTTTTAGAGCATTTTACCCCAGCAGAAAAAAAGGAAACGACGATAATACACGCTAAGAGTTCGGAGAAGCTACGAGCGCAAACGAAAGTGCAGTTTTAGAGACCATTTCACCCCAGCAAAAAAGGAAGACGACGGTAATACACGCTAAGAATTCGGAGAAGGTACCTGTAACGACATGCGCAAAGGAGGGAGCAATTTTTGAAAGCATTTTACCCCAGCAGAAAAAAGGAGACGACGATGAAACACGCTTAGAATTCGGAGAAGGTACTAGCGCAAACGAAAGTGCAGTTTTAGAGACCATTTTACCCCAGCAGAAAAAAGGAGACGACGATGAAACACGCTTAGAATTCGGAGAAGGTACGAGCGCAAACGAAAGCGCAGTTTTAGAGACCATTTTACCCCAGCAGAAAAAAGGAGACGACGGTAATACACGCTAAGAATTCGGAGAAGCCACGAGCGCCAAGGAGGGTGCAGTTTTAGAGACCCTTTTTCCCCCACCCAAAAAAATGAAGACGACGCTAATTTACGCTAAGATTACGGACGCATCTTGAACTCAGCAGGTGTACGAAAAAACGGAAAAAATACCTACCATTGCAATAGACGTCACATTGTTGCGTCCTGTCTATCTGTTCAAGTGGACTTCTAACCAGCCATGGTTTTTAGTCTTCTGGACCTGGAAATATAGACACACACTGTATAGTTACTAGATTTTCACATAAACGTTCTTAACCCATATAAGCTGAATGGAATTCCCCACTTTTTTATCAATTGGACCAGTCCATTTCCGTTTTAAGGATTGTTAAGTGGTAGTTTTCATTTCCATTCAAATTTGAAGAGTACACTCTGTATGCAAACAGTGGAGACCCTGAGCGGACGCCACGTTCTGTGACGTCTGATCTGGGTCTGCACTGTTTGCCTATGTCCCAAAGAAAGGACGCTAGGCATATATGGGTTAAGCATCGTCCCAAAAGGCAAATCTCAACACAAAAACAGTGTTTGTTCCAGCACTTGAGATTCTGGTACCTATTGCACAAGTCTTAAGTGAAGGCTCAGGCGAGACTGTGCATCCACCAAGTCTCGCCAGTGCCTTTGCAGCTCGCCTTGATATAGTATGGAAGTAGATGAGCGTACTAAAATAATATACTTGGAGTCCCATTTGTTATGCAAGTTTTAAAGAGTGATTAACGTATATGCATTAAGTACAACAATTTCATATATTTGCAAAAATGACTTATATAAGGTGTTTCCTCAGTCTGTACACCAACCCAAGTAGTGACCAGCTTTATAAGGTGTTTCCTCAGTCTGTACACCAACCCAAGTATTGTTTTGGTGATAAAGTGTACTACCAGAATGACCTAGTTTGAAGCTAATCTATGTTTGTGAAATGTCCTAGTCATTTTCCCTTGCTTTTACGAGTGTACACTTGACAGGTTCATGATCAGCAATAATTGTGAATTTCAATGGGTTTCCTCCCCTTATCTTACAAGCCAAACCTAACTGAATGCTTGTTCCATTTGGTGACCATACAGACACTCCTTTTGTGCATTTTGTCAGACCTTGTCCGGGTCTAAACTGTTTGACACTCTTGAGCTATTCCGGAATGAAATTCGAGATAAAGTATACAAAGCCAACCATACCTCTTCCATCTCATTGAGACGTTCATCTGTCCATACATCTGTAGCATTACTTGCTAGAACATGACACCTGAAAATATAAGAAAAGAATACGTGAGTACGCGGCAACGATTCGACATAGGTACCTGCAATGACAAGCGCAACCGAAAGTGCAGTTAAAGTGACCATTTTACCCAAGCAAAAAAAGGAAACGACGATAATGCAGGCTAAGAATTCGGATAAGGTACGAGCGCAAACGAAAGTGCAGTTTTAGAGACCATTTCACCCCAGCAAAAAAGGAAGACGACAGTAATACACGCTAAGAATTCGGAGAAGGTACCTGTAACGACGAGCGCAAAGAAGGGAGCAGTTTTTAGAGCATTTTACCCCAGCAGAAAAAAAAGAAACGACGATAATACACGCTAAGAGTTCGGAGAAGGTACGAGCGCAAACGAAAGTGCAGTTTTAGAGACCATTTCACCCCAGCAAAAAAGGAAGACGACGGTAATACACGCTAAGAATTCGGAGAAGGTACCTGTAACGACATGCGCAAAGGAGGGAGCAATTTTTGAAAGCATTTTACCCCAGCAGAAAAAAGGAGACGACGATGAAACACGCTTAGAATTCGGAGAAGGTACTAGCGCAAACGAAAGTGCAGTTTTAGAGACCATTTTACCCCAGCAGAAAAAAGGAGACGACGATGAAACACGCTTAGAATTCGGAGAGGGTACGAGCGCAAACGAAAGTGCAGTTTTAGAGACCATTTTACCCCAGCAGAAAAAAGGAGACGACGGTAATACACGCTAAGAATTCGGAGAAGCCACGAGCACCAAGGAGGGTGCAGTTTTAGAGACCCTTTTTCCCCCCACCCAAAAAAATGAAGACGACGCTAATTTATGCTAAGATTACGGACGCATCTTGAACTCAGCAGGTGTACGAAAAAACGGAAAAAATACCTACCATTGCAATAGACGTCACATTGTTGCGTCCTGTCTATCTGTTCAAGTGGACTTCTAACCAGCCATGGTTTTTAGTCTTCTGGACCTGGAAATATAGACACACACTGTATAGTTACTAGATTTTCACATAAAACGTTCTTAACCCATATAAGCTGAATGGAATTCCCCACTTTTTTATCAATTGGACCAGTCCATTTCCGTTTTAAGGATTGTTAAGTGGTAGTTTTCATTTCCATTCAAATTTGAAGAGTACACTCTGTATGCAAACAGTGGAGACCCTGAGCGGACGCCACGTTCTGTGGCGTCTGATCTGGGTCTGCACTGTTTGCCTATGTCCCACAGAAAGGACGCTAGGCATATATGGGTTAAGCATCGTCCCAAAAGGCAAATCTCAACACAAAAACAGTGTTTGTTCCAGCACTTGAGATTCTGGTACCTATTGCACAAGTCTTAAGTGAAGGCTCAGGCGAGACTGTGCATCCACCAAGTCTCGCCAGTGCCTTTGCAGCTCGCCTTGATATAGTATGGAAGTAGATGAGCGTACTAAAATAATATACTTGGAGTCCCATTTGTTATGCAAGTTTTAAAGAGTGATTAACGTATATGCATTAAGTACAACAATTTCATATATTTGCAAAAATGACTTATATAAGGTGTTTCCTCAGTCTGTACACCAACCCAAGTAGTGACCAGCTTTATAAGGTGTTTCCTCAGTCTGTACACCAACCCAAGTATTGTTTTGGTGATAAAGTGTACTACCAGAATGACCTAGTTTGAAGCTAATCTATGATTGTGAAATGTCCTAGTCATTTTCCCTTGCTTTTACGAGTGTACACTTGACAGGTTCATGATCAGCAATAATTGTGAATTTCAATGGGTTTCCTCCCCTTATCTTACAAGCCAAACCTAACTGAATGCTTGTTCCATTTGGTGACCATACAGACACTCCTTTTGTGCATTTTGTCAGACCTTGTCCGGGTCTAAACTGTTTGACACTCTTGAGCTATTCCGGAATGAAATTCGAGATAAAGTATACAAAGCCAACCATACCTCTTCCATCTCATTGAGACGTTCATCTGTCCATACATCTGTAGCATCTACTTGCTAGAACATGACACCTGAAAATATAAGAAAAGAATACGTGAGTACGCGGCAACGATTCGACATAGGTACCTGCAATGACAAGCGCAACCGAAAGTGCAGTTAAAGTGACCATTTAACCCAAGCAAAAAAGGAAACGACGATAATGCAGGCTAAGAATTCGGATAAGGTACGAGCGCAAACGAAAGTGCAGTTTTAGAGACCATTTCACCCCAGCAAAAAAGGAAGACGACAGTAATACACGCTAAGAATTCGGAGAAGGTACCTGTAACGACGAGCGCAAAGAAGGGAGCAGTTTTTAGAGCATTTTTCCCCAGCAGAAAAAAAAGGAAACGACGATAATACACGCTAAGAGTTCGGAGAAGGTACGAGCGCAAACGAAAGTGCAGTTTTAGAGACCATTTCACCCCAGCAAAAAAGGAAGACGACAGTAATACACGCTAAGAATTCGGAGAAGGTACCTGTAACGACGAGCGCAAAGAAGGGAGCAGTTTTTAGAGCATTTTTCCCCAGCAGAAAAAAAAGGAAACGATGATAATACACGCTAAGAGTTCGGAGAAGGTACGAGCGCAAACGAAAGTGCAGTTTTAGAGACCATTTCACCCAAGCAAAAAAGGAAGACGACGGTAATACACGCTAAGAATTCGGAGAAGGTACCTGTAACGACATGCGCAAAGGAGGGAGCAATTTTTGAAAGCATTTTACCCCAGCAGAAAAAAGGAGACGACGATGAAACACGCTTAGAATTCGGAGAAGGTACTAGCGCAAACAAAAGTGCAGTTTTAGAGACCATTTTACCCCAGCAGAAAAAAGGAGACGACGATGAAACACGCTTAGAATTCGGAGAAGGTACGAGCGCAAACGAAAGTGCAGTTTTAGAGACCATTTTACCCCAGCAGAAAAAAGGAGACGACGGTAATACACGCTAAGAATTCAGAGAAGCCACGAGCGCCAAGGAGGGTGCAGTTTTAGAGACCCTTTTTCCCCCACCCAAAAAAAATGAAGACGACGCTAATTTACGCTAAGATTACGGACGCATCTTGAACTCAGCAGGTGTACGAAAAAACGGAAAAAATACCTACCATTGCAATAGACGTCACATTGTTGCGTCCTGTCTATCTGTTCAAGTGGACTTCTAACCAGCCATGGTTTTTAGTCTTCTGGACCTGGAAATATAGACACACACTGTATAGTTACTAGATTTTCACATAAAACGTTCTTAACCCATATAAGCTGAATGGAATTCCCCACTTTTTTATCAATTGGACCAGTCCATTTCCGTTTTAAGGATTGTTAAGTGGTAGTTTTCATTTCCATTCAAATTTGAAGAGTACACTCTGTATGCAAACAGTGGAGACCCTGAGCGGACGCCACGTTCTGTGACGTCTGATCTGGGTCTGCACTGTTTGCCTATGTCCCAAAGAAAGGACGCTAGGCATATATGGGTTAAGCATCGTCCCAAAAGGCAAATCTCAACACAAAAACAGTGTTTGTTCCAGCACTTGAGATTCTGGTACCTATTGCACAAGTCTTAAGTGAAGGCTCAGGCGAGACTGTGCATCCACCAAGTCTCGCCAGTGCCTTTGCAGCTCGCCTTGATATAGTATGGAAGTAGATGAGCGTACTAAAATAATATACTTGGAGTCCCATTTGTTATGCAAGTTTTAAAGAGTGATTAACGTATATGCATTAAGTACAACAATTTCATATATTTGCAAAAATGACTTATATAAGGTGTTTCCTCAGTCTGTACACCAACCCAAGTAGTGACCAGCTTTATAAGGTGTTTCCTCAGTCTGTACACCAACCCAAGTATTGTTTTGGTGATAAAGTGTACTACCAGAATGACCTAGTTTGAAGCTAATCTATGATTGTGAAATGTCCTAGTCATTTTCCCTTGCTTTTACGAGTGTACACTTGACAGGTTCATGATCAGCAATAATTGTGAATTTCAATGGGTTTCCTCCCCTTATCTTACAAGCCAAACCTAACTGAATGCTTGTTCCATTTGGTGACCATACAGACACTCCTTTTGTGCATTTTGTCAGACCTTGTCCGGGTCTAAACTGTTTGACACTCTTGAGCTATTCCGGAATGAAATTCGAGATAAAGTATACAAAGCCAACCATACCTCTTCCATCTCATTGAGACGTTCATCTGTCCATACATCTGTAGCATCTACTTGCTAGAACATGACACCTGAAAATATAAGAAAAGAATACGTGAGTACGCGGCAACGATTCGACATAGGTACCTGCAATGACAAGCGCAACCGAAAGTGCAGTTAAAGTGACCATTTTACCCAAGCAAAAAAAGGAAACGACGATAATGCAGGCTAAGAATTCGGATAAGGTACGAGCGCAAACGAAAGTGCAGTTTTAGAGACCATTTCACCCCAGCAAAAAAGGAAGACGACAGTAATACACGCTAAGAATTCGGAGAAGGTACCTGTAACGACGAGCGCAAAGAAGGGAGCAGTTTTTAGAGCATTTTACCCAAGCAGAAAAAAAGGAAACGACGATAATACACGCTAAGAGTTCGGAGAAGGTACGAGCGCAAACGAAAGTGCAGTTTTAGAGACCATTTCACCCCAGCAAAAAAGGAAGACGACGGTAATACACGCTAAGAATTCGGAGAAGGTACCTGTAACGACATGCGCAAAGGAGGGAGCAATTTTTGAAAGCATTTTACCCCAGCAGAAAAAAGGAGACGACGATGAAACACGCTTAGAATTCGGAGAAGGTACTAGCGCAAACGAAAGTGCAGTTTTAGAGACCATTTTACCCCAGCAGAAAAAAGGAGACGACGATGAAACACGCTTAGAATTCGGAGAAGGTACGAGCGCAAACGAAAGTGCAGTTTTAGAGACCATTTTACCCCAGCAGAAAAAAGGAGACGACGGTAATACACGCTAAGAATTCGGAGAAGCCACGAGCGCCAAGGAGGGTGCAGTTTTAGAGACCCTTTTTCCCCCCACCCAAAAAAATGAAGACGACGCTAATTTACGCTAAGATTACGGACGCATCTTGAACTCAGCAGGTGTACGAAAAAACGGAAAAAATACCTACCATTGCAATAGACGTCACATTGTTGCGTCCTGTCTATCTGTTCAAGTGGACTTCTAACCAGCCATGGTTTTTAGTCTTCTGGACCTGGAAATATAGACACACACTGTATAGTTACTAGATTTTCACATAAAACGTTCTTAACCCATATAAGCTGAATGGAATTCCCCACTTTTTTATCAATTGGACCAGTCCATTTCCGTTTTAAGGATTGTTAAGTGGTAGTTTTCATTTCCATTCAAATTTGAAGAGTACACTCTGTATGCAAACAGTGGAGACCCTGAGCGGACGCCACGTTCTGTGGCGTCTGATCTGGGTCTGCACTGTTTGCCTATGTCCCACAGAAAGGACGCTAGGCATATATGGGTTAAGCATCGTCCCAAAAGGCAAATCTCAACACAAAAACAGTGTTTGTTCCAGCACTTGAGATTCTGGTACCTATTGCACAAGTCTTAAGTGAAGGCTCAGGCGAGACTGTGCATCCACCAAGTCTCGCCAGTGCCTTTGCAGCTCGCCTTGATATAGTATGGAAGTAGATGAGCGTACTAAAATAATATACTTGGAGTCCCATTTGTTATGCAAGTTTTAAAGAGTGATTAACGTATATGCATTAAGTACAACAATTTCATATATTTGCAAAAATGACTTATATAAGGTGTTTCCTCAGTCTGTACACCAACCCAAGTAGTGACCAGCTTTATAAGGTGTTTCCTCAGTCTGTACACCAACCCAAGTATTGTTTTGGTGATAAAGTGTACTACCAGAATGACCTAGTTTGAAGCTAATCTATGTTTGTGAAATGTCCTAGTCATTTTCCCTTGCTTTTACGAGTGTACACTTGACAGGTTCATGATCAGCAATAATTGTGAATTTCAATGGGTTTCCTCCCCTTATCTTACAAGCCAAACCTAACTGAATGCTTGTTCCATTTGGTGACCATACAGACACTCCTTTTGTGCATTTTGTCAGACCTTGTCCGGGTCTAAACTGTTTGACACTCTTGAGCTATTCCGGAATGAAATTCGAGATAAAGTATACAAAGCCAACCATACCTCTTCCATCTCATTGAGACGTTCATCTGTCCATACATCTGTAGCATTACTTGCTAGAACATGACACCTGAAAATATAAGAAAAGAATACGTGAGTACGCGGCAACGATTCGACATAGGTACCTGCAATGACAAGCGCAACCGAAAGTGCAGTTAAAGTGACCATTTTACCCAAGCAAAAAAAGGAAACGACGATAATGCAGGCTAAGAATTCGGATAAGGTACGAGCGCAAACGAAAGTGCAGTTTTAGAGACCATTTCACCCCAGCAAAAAAGGAAGACGACAGTAATACACGCTAAGAATTCGGAGAAGGTACCTGTAACGACGAGCGCAAAGAAGGGAGCAGTTTTTAGAGCATTTTACCCCAGCAGAAAAAAAGGAAACGACGATAATACACGCTAAGAGTTCGGAGAAGGTACGAGCGCAAACGAAAGTGCAGTTTTAGAGACCATTTCACCCCAGCAAAAAAGGAAGACGACGGTAATACACGCTAAGAATTCGGAGAAGGTACCTGTAACGACATGCGCAAAGGAGGGAGCAATTTTTGAAAGCATTTTACCCCAGCAGAAAAAAGGAGACGACGATGAAACACGCTTAGAATTCGGAGAAGGTACTAGCGCAAACGAAAGTGCAGTTTTAGAGACCATTTTACCCCAGCAGAAAAAAGGAGACGACGATGAAACACGCTTAGAATTCGGAGAGGGTACTAGCGCAAACGAAAGTGCAGTTTTAGAGACCATTTTACCCCAGCAGAAAAAAGGAGACGACGGTAATACACGCTAAGAATTCGGAGAAGCCACGAGCACCAAGGAGGGTGCAGTTTTAGAGACCCTTTTTCCCCCCACCCAAAAAAATGAAGACGACGCTAATTTATGCTAAGATTACGGACGCATCTTGAACTCAGCAGGTGTACGAAAAAACGGAAAAAATACCTACCATTGCAATAGACGTCACATTGTTGCGTCCTGTCTATCTGTTCAAGTGGACTTCTAACCAGCCATGGTTTTTAGTCTTCTGGACCTGGAAATATAGACACACACTGTATAGTTACTAGATTTTCACATAAAACGTTCTTAACCCATATAAGCTGAATGGAATTCCCCACTTTTTTATCAATTGGACCAGTCCATTTCCGTTTTAAGGATTGTTAAGTGGTAGTTTTCATTTCCATTCAAATTTGAAGAGTACACTCTGTATGCAAACAGTGGAGACCCTGAGCGGACGCCACGTTCTGTGGCGTCTGATCTGGGTCTGCACTGTTTGCCTATGTCCCACAGAAAGGACGCTAGGCATATATGGGTTAAGCATCGTCCCAAAAGGCAAATCTCAACACAAAAACAGTGTTTGTTCCAGCACTTGAGATTCTGGTACCTATTGCACAAGTCTTAAGTGAAGGCTCAGGCGAGACTGTGCATCCACCAAGTCTCGCCAGTGCCTTTGCAGCTCGCCTTGATATAGTATGGAAGTAGATGAGCGTACTAAAATAATATACTTGGAGTCCCATTTGTTATGCAAGTTTTAAAGAGTGATTAACGTATATGCATTAAGTACAACAATTTCATATATTTGCAAAAATGACTTATATAAGGTGTTTCCTCAGTCTGTACACCAACCCAAGTAGTGACCAGCTTTATAAGGTGTTTCCTCAGTCTGTACACCAACCCAAGTATTGTTTTGGTGATAAAGTGTACTACCAGAATGACCTAGTTTGAAGCTAATCTATGATTGTGAAATGTCCTAGTCATTTTCCCTTGCTTTTACGAGTGTACACTTGACAGGTTCATGATCAGCAATAATTGTGAATTTCAATGGGTTTCCTCCCCTTATCTTACAAGCCAAACCTAACTGAATGCTTGTTCCATTTGGTGACCATACAGAGACTCCTTTTGTGCATTTTGTCAGACCTTGTCCGGGTCTAAACTGTTTGACACTCTTGAGCTATTCCGGAATGAAATTCGAGATAAAGTATACAAAGCCAACCATACCTCTTCCATCTCATTGAGACGTTCATCTGTCCATACATCTGTAGCATCTACTTGCTAGAACATGACACCTGAAAATATAAGAAAAGAATACGTGAGTACGCGGCAACGATTCGACATAGGTACCTGCAATGACAAGCGCAACCGAAAGTGCAGTTAAAGTGACCATTTTACCCAAGCAAAAAAAGGAAACGACGATAATGCAGGCTAAGAATTCGGATAAGGTACGAGCGCAAACGAAAGTGCAGTTTTAGAGACCATTTCACCCCAGCAAAAAAGGAAGACGACAGTAATACACGCTAAGAATTCGGAGAAGGTACCTGTAACGACGAGCGCAAAGAAGGGAGCAGTTTTTAGAGCATTTTACCCAAGCAGAAAAAAAGGAAACGACGATAATACACGCTAAGAGTTCGGAGAAGGTACGAGCGCAAACGAAAGTGCAGTTTTAGAGACCATTTCACCCCAGCAAAAAAGGAAGACGACGGTAATACACGCTAAGAATTCGGAGAAGGTACCTGTAACGACATGCGCAAAGGAGGGAGCAATTTTTGAAAGCATTTTACCCCAGCAGAAAAAAGGAGACGACGATGAAACACGCTTAGAATTCGGAGAAGGTACTAGCGCAAACGAAAGTGCAGTTTTAGAGACCATTTTACCCCAGCAGAAAAAAGGAGACGACGATGAAACACGCTTAGAATTCGGAGAAGGTACGAGCGCAAACGAAAGTGCAGTTTTAGAGACCATTTTACCCCAGCAGAAAAAAGGAGACGACGGTAATACACGCTAAGAATTCGGAGAAGCCACGAGCGCCAAGGAGGGTGCAGTTTTAGAGACCCTTTTTCCCCCCACCCAAAAAAATGAAGACGACGCTAATTTACGCTAAGATTACGGACGCATCTTGAACTCAGCAGGTGTACGAAAAAACGGAAAAAATACCTACCATTGCAATAGACGTCACATTGTTGCGTCCTGTCTATCTGTTCAAGTGGACTTCTAACCAGCCATGGTTTTTAGTCTTCTGGACCTGGAAATATAGACACACACTGTATAGTTACTAGATTTTCACATAAAACGTTCTTAACCCATATAAGCTGAATGGAATTCCCCACTTTTTTATCAATTGGACCAGTCCATTTCCGTTTTAAGGATTGTTAAGTGGTAGTTTTCATTTCCATTCAAATTTGAAGAGTACACTCTGTATGCAAACAGTGGAGACCCTGAGCGGACGCCACGTTCTGTGGCGTCTGATCTGGGTCTGCACTGTTTGCCTATGTCCCACAGAAAGGACGCTAGGCATATATGGGTTAAGCATCGTCCCAAAAGGCAAATCTCAACACAAAAACAGTGTTTGTTCCAGCACTTGAGATTCTGGTACCTATTGCACAAGTCTTAAGTGAAGGCTCAGGCGAGACTGTGCATCCACCAAGTCTCGCCAGTGCCTTTGCAGCTCGCCTTGATATAGTATGGAAGTAGATGAGCGTACTAAAATAATATACTTGGAGTCCCATTTGTTATGCAAGTTTTAAAGAGTGATTAACGTATATGCATTAAGTACAACAATTTCATATATTTGCAAAAATGACTTATATAAGGTGTTTCCTCAGTCTGTACACCAACCCAAGTAGTGACCAGCTTTATAAGGTGTTTCCTCAGTCTGTACACCAACCCAAGTATTGTTTTGGTGATAAAGTGTACTACCAGAATGACCTAGTTTGAAGCTAATCTATGATTGTGAAATGTCCTAGTCATTTTCCCTTGCTTTTACGAGTGTACACTTGACAGGTTCATGATCAGCAATAATTGTGAATTTCAATGGGTTTCCTCCCCTTATCTTACAAGCCAAACCTAACTGAATGCTTGTTCCATTTGGTGACCATACAGAGACTCCTTTTGTGCATTTTGTCAGACCTTGTCCGGGTCTAAACTGTTTGACACTCTTGAGCTATTCCGGAATGAAATTCGAGATAAAGTATACAAAGCAAACCATACCTCTTCCATCTCATTGAGACGTTCATCTGTCCATACATCTGTAGCATCTACTTGCTAGAACATGACACCTGAAAATATAAGAAAAGAATACGTGAGTACGCGGCAACGATTCGACATAGGTACCTGCAATGACAAGCGCAACCGAAAGTGCAGTTAAAGTGACCATTTTACCCAAGCAAAAAAAGGAAACGACGATAATGCAGGCTAAGAATTCGGATAAGGTACGAGCGCAAACGAAAGTGCAGTTTTAGAGACCATTTCACCCCAGCAAAAAAGGAAGACGACAGTAATACACGCTAAGAATTCGGAGAAGGTACCTGTAACGACGAGCGCAAAGAAGGGAGCAGTTTTTAGAGCATTTTTCCCCAGCAGAAAAAAAGGAAACGACGATAATACACGCTAAGAGTTCGGAGAAGGTACGAGCGCAAACGAAAGTGCAGTTTTAGAGACCATTTCACCCAAGCAAAAAAGGAAGACGACGGTAATACACGCTAAGAATTCGGAGAAGGTACCTGTAACGACATGCGCAAAGGAGGGAGCAATTTTTGAAAGCATTTTACCCCAGCAGAAAAAAGGAGACGACGATGAAACACGCTTAGAATTCGGAGAAGGTACTAGCGCAAACGAAAGTGCAGTTTTAGAGACCAATTTTACCCCAGCAGAAAAAAGGAGACGACGATGAAACACGCTTAGAATTCGGAGAAGGTACGAGCGCAAACGAAAGTGCAGTTTTAGAGACCATTTTACCCCAGCAGAAAAAAGGAGACGACGGTAATACACGCTAAGAATTCGGAGAAGCCACGAGCGCCAAGGAGGGTGCAGTTTTAGAGACCCTTTTTCCCCCACCCAAAAAAATGAAGACGACGCTAATTTACGCTAAGATTACGGACGCATCTTGAACTCAGCAGGTGTACGAAAAAACGGAAAAATACCTACCATTGCAATAGACGTCACATTGTTGCGTCCTGTCTATCTGTTCAAGTGGACTTCTAACCAGCCATGGTTTTTAGTCTTCTGGACCTGGAAATATAGACACACACTGTATAGTTACTAGATTTTCACATAAACGTTCTTAACCCATATAAGCTGAATGGAATTCCCCACTTTTTTTATCAATTGGACCAGTCCATTTCCGTTTTAAGGATTGTTAAGTGGTAGTTTTCATTTCCATTCAAATTTGAAGAGTACACTCTGTATGCAAACAGTGGAGACCCTGAGCGGACGCCACGTTCTGTGACGTCTGATCTGGGTCTGCACTGTTTGCCTATGTCCCAAAGAAAGGACGCTAGGCATATATGGGTTAAGCATCGTCCCAAAAGGCAAATCTCAACACAAAAACAGTGTTTGTTCCAGCACTTGAGATTCTGGTACCTATTGCACAAGTCTTAAGTGAAGGCTCAGGCGAGACTGTGCATCCACCAAGTCTCGCCAGTGCCTTTGCAGCTCGCCTTGATATAGTATGGAAGTAGATGAGCGTACTAAAATAATATACTTGGAGTCCCATTTGTTATGCAAGTTTTAAAGTGTGATTAACGTATATGCATTAAGTACAACAATTTCATATATTTGCAAAAATGACTTATATAAGGTGTTTCCTCAGTCTGTACACCAACCCAAGTAGTGACCAGCTTTATAAGGTGTTTCCTCAGTCTGTACACCAACCCAAGTATTGTTTTGGTGATAAAGTGTACTACCAGAATGACCTAGTTTGAAGCTAATCTATGTTTGTGAAATGTCCTAGTCATTTTCCCTTGCTTTTACGAGTGTACACTTGACAGGTTCATGATCAGCAATAATTGTGAATTTCAATGGGTTTCCTCCCCTTATCTTACAAGCCAAACCTAACTGAATGCTTGTTCCATTTGGTGACCATACAGACACTCCTTTTGTGCATTTTGTCAGACCTTGTCCGGGTCTAAACTGTTTGACACTCTTGAGCTATTCCGGAATGAAATTCGAGATAAAGTATACAAAGCCAACCATACCTCTTCCATCTCATTGAGACGTTCATCTGTCCATACATCTGTAGCATCTACTTGCTAGAACATGACACCTGAAAATATAAGAAAAGAATACGTGAGTACGCGGCAACGATTCGACATAGGTACCTGCAATGACAAGCGCAACCGAAAGTGCAGTTAAAGTGACCATTTTACCCAAGCAAAAAAAGGAAACGACGATAATGCAGGCTAAGAATTCGGATAAGGTACGAGCGCAAACGAAAGTGCAGTTTTAGAGACCATTTCACCCCAGCAAAAAAGGAAGACGACAGTAATACACGCTAAGAATTCGGAGAAGGTACCTGTAACGACGAGCGCAAAGAAGGGAGCAGTTTTTAGAGCATTTTACCCCAGCAGAAAAAAAGGAAACGACGATAATACACGCTAAGAGTTCGGAGAAGGTACGAGCGCAAACGAAAGTGCAGTTTTAGAGACCATTTCACCCAAGCAAAAAAGGAAGACGACGGTAATACACGCTAAGAATTCGGAGAAGGTACCTGTAACGACATGCGCAAAGGAGGGAGCAATTTTTGAAAGCATTTTATCCCAGCAGAAAAAAGGAGACGACGATGAAACACGCTTAGAATTCGGAGAAGGTACTAGCGCAAACGAAAGTGCAGTTTTAGAGACCATTTTACCCCAGCAGAAAAAAGGAGACGACGATGAAACACGCTTAGAATTCGGAGAAGGTACGAGCGCAAACGAAAGTGCAGTTTTAGAGACCATTTTACCCCAGCAGAAAAAAGGAGACGACGGTAATACACGCTAAGAATTCGGAGAAGCCACGAGCGCCAAGGAGGGTGCAGTTTTAGAGACCCTTTTTCCCCCACCCAAAAAAAATGAAGACGACGCTAATTTACGCTAAGATTACGGACGCATCTTGAACTCAGCAGGTGTACGAAAAAACGGAAAAAATACCTACCATTGCAATAGACGTCACATTGTTGCGTCCTGTCTATCTGTTCAAGTGGACTTCTAACCAGCCATGGTTTTTAGTCTTCTGGACCTGGAAATATAGACACACACTGTATAGTTACTAGATTTTCACATAAAACGTTCTTAACCCATATAAGCTGAATGGAATTCCCCACTTTTTTATCAATTGGACCAGTCCATTTCCGTTTTAAGGATTGTTAAGTGGTAGTTTTCATTTCCATTCAAATTTGAAGAGTACACTCTGTATGCAAACAGTGGAGACCCTGAGCGGACGCCACGTTCTGTGACGTCTGATCTGGGTCTGCACTGTTTGCCTATGTCCCAAAGAAAGGACGCTAGGCATATATGGGTTAAGCATCGTCCCAAAAGGCAAATCTCAACACAAAAACAGTGTTTGTTCCAGCACTTGAGATTCTGGTACCTATTGCACAAGTCTTAAGTGAAGGCTCAGGCGAGACTGTGCATCCACCAAGTCTCGCCAGTGCCTTTGCAGCTCGCCTTGATATAGTATGGAAGTAGATGAGCGTACTAAAATAATATACTTGGAGTCCCATTTGTTATGCAAGTTTTAAAGAGTGATTAACGTATATGCATTAAGTACAACAATTTCATATATTTGCAAAAATGACTTATATAAGGTGTTTCCTCAGTCTGTACACCAACCCAAGTAGTGACCAGCTTTATAAGGTGTTTCCTCAGTCTGTACACCAACCCAAGTATTGTTTTGGTGATAAAGTGTACTACCAGAATGACCTAGTTTGAAGCTAATCTATGATTGTGAAATGTCCTAGTCATTTTCCCTTGCTTTTACGAATGTACACTTGACAGGTTCATGATCAGCAATAATTGTGAATTTCAATGGGTTTCCTCCCCTTATCTTACAAGCCAAACCTAACTGAATGCTTGTTCCATTTGGTGACCATACAGACACTCCTTTTGTGCATTTTGTCAGACCTTGTCCGGGTCTAAACTGTTTGACACTCTTGAGCTATTCCGGAATGAAATTCGAGATAAAGTATACAAAACCAACCATACCTCTTCCATCTCATTGAGACGTTCATCTGTCCATACATCTGTAGCATCTACTTGCTAGAACATGACACCTGAAAATATAAGAAAAGAATACGTGAGTACGCGGCAACGATTCGACATAGGTACCTGCAATGACAAGCGCAACCGAAAGTGCAGTTAAAGTGACCATTTTACCCAAGCAAAAAAAGGAAACGACGATAATGCAGGCTAAGAATTCGGATAAGGTACGAGCGCAAACGAAAGTGCAGTTTTAGAGACCATTTCACCCCAGCAAAAAAGGAAGACGACAGTAATACACCCTAAGAATTCGGAGAAGGTACCTGTAACGACGAGCGCAAAGAAGGGAGCAGTTTTTAGAGCATTTTACCCCAGCAGAAAAAAAGGAAACGACGATAATACACGCTAAGAGTTCGGAGAAGGTACGAGCGCAAACGAAAGTGCAGTTTTAGAGACCATTTCACCCCAGCAAAAAAGGAAGACGACGGTAATACACGCTAAGAATTCGGAGAAGGTACCTGTAACGACATGCGCAAAGGAGGGAGCAATTTTTGAAAGCATTTTACCCCAGCAGAAAAAAGGAGACGACGATGAAACACGCTTAGAATTCGGAGAAGGTACTAGCGCAAACGAAAGCGCAGTTTTAGAGACCATTTTACCCCAGCAGAAAAAAGGAGACGACGATGAAACACGCTTAGAATTAGGAGAAGGTACGAGCGCAAACGAAAGTGCAGTTTTAGAGACCATTTTACCCCAGCAGAAAAAAGGAGACGACGGTAATACACGCTAAGAATTCGGAGAAGCCACGAGCGCCAAGGAGGGTGCAGTTTTAGAGACCCTTTTTCCCCCCACCCAAAAAAATGAAGACGACGCTAATTTACGCTAAGATTACGGACGCATCTTGAACTCAGCAGGTGTACAAAAAAACGGAAAAAATACCTACCATTGCAATAGACGTCACATTGTTGCGTCCTGTCTATCTGTTCAAGTGGACTTCTAACCAGCCATGGTTTTTAGTCTTCTGGACCTGGAAATATAGACACACACTGTATAGTTACTAGATTTTCACATAAAACGTTCTTAACCCATATAAGCTGAATGGAATTCCCCACTTTTTTATCAATTGGACCAGTCCATTTCCGTTTTAAGGATTGTTAAGTGGTAGTTTTCATTTCCATTCAAATTTGAAGAGTACACTCTGTATGCAAACAGTGGAGACCCTGAGCGGACGCCACGTTCTGTGGCGTCTGATCTGGGTCTTCACTGTTTGCCTATGTCCCACAGAAAGGACGCTAGGCATATATGGGTTAAGCATCGTCCCAAAAGGCAAATCTCAACACAAAAACAGTGTTTGTTCCAGCACTTGAGATTCTGGTACCTATTGCACAAGTCTTAAGTGAAGGCTCAGGCGAGACTGTGCATCCACCAAGTCTCGCCAGTGCCTTTGCAGCTCGCCTTGATATAGTATGGAAGTAGATGAGCGTACTAAAATAATATACTTGGAGTCCCATTTGTTATGCAAGTTTTAAAGAGTGATTAACGTATATGCATTAAGTACAACAATTTCATATATTTGCAAAAATGACTTATATAAGGTGTTTCCTCAGTCTGTACACCAACCCAAGTAGTGACCAGCTTTATAAGGTGTTTCCTCAGTCTGTACACCAACCCAAGTATTGTTTTGGTGATAAAGTGTACTACCAGAATGACCTAGTTTGAAGCTAATCTATGATTGTGAAATGTCCTAGTCATTTTCCCTTGCTTTTACGAGTGTACACTTGACAGGTTCATGATCAGCAATAATTGTGAATTTCAATGGGTTTCCTCCCCTTATCTTACAAGCCAAACCTAACTGAATGCTTGTTCCATTTGGTGACCATACAGAGACTCCTTTTGTGCATTTTGTCAGACCTTGTCCGGGTCTAAACTGTTTGACACTCTTGAGCTATTCCGGAATGAAATTCGAGATAAAGTATACAAAGCCAACCATACCTCTTCCATCTCATTGAGACGTTCATCTGTCCATACATCTGTAGCATCTACTTGCTAGAACATGACACCTGAAAATATAAGAAAAGAATACGTGAGTACACGGCAACGATTCGACATAGGTACCTGCAATGACAAGCGCAACCGAAAGTGCAGTTAAAGTGACCATTTTACCCAAGCAAAAAAAGGAAACGACGATAATGCAGGCTAAGAATTCGGATAAGGTACGAGCGCAAACGAAAGTGCAGTTTAAGAGACCATTTCACCCCAGCAAAAAAAGAAGACGACAGTAATACACGCTAAGAATTCGGAGAAGGTACCTGTAACGACGAGCGCAAAGAAGGGAGCAGTTTTTAGAGCATTTTTCCCCAGCAGAAAAAAAAGGAAACGACGATAATACACGCTAAGAGTTCGGAGAAGGTACGAGCGCAAACGAAAGTGCAGTTTTAGAGACCATTTCACCCCAGCAAAAAAGGAAGACGACAGTAATACACGCTAAGAATTCGGAGAAGGTACCTGTAACGAAGAGCGCAAAGAAGGGAGCAGTTTTTAGAGCATTTTTCCCCAGCAGAAAAAAAGGAAACGACGATAATACACGCTAAGAGTTCGGAGAAGGTACGAGCGCAAACGAAAGTGCAGTTTTAGAGACCATTTCACCCAAGCAAAAAAGGAAGACGACGGTAATACACGCTAAGAATTCGGAGAAGGTACCTGTAACGACATGCGCAAAGGAGGGAGCAATTTTTGAAAGCATTTTACCCCAGCAGAAAAAAGGAGACGACGATGAAACACGCTTAGAATTCGGAGAAGGTACTAGCGCAAACGAAAGTGCAGTTTTAGAGACCATTTTACCCCAGCAGAAAAAAGGAGACGACGATGAAACACGCTTAGAATTCGGAGAAGGTACGAGCGCAAACGAAAGTGCAGTTTTAGAGACCATTTTACCCCAGCAGAAAAAAGGAGACGACGGTAATACACGCTAAGAATTCGGAGAAGCCACGAGCGCCAAGGAGGGTGCAGTTTTAGAGACCCTTTTTCCCCCACCCAAAAAAATGAAGAGGACGCTAATTTACGCTAAGATTACGGACGCATCTTGAACTCAGCAGGTGTACGAAAAAACGGAAAAAATACCTACCATTGCAATAGACGTCACATTGTTGCGTCCTGTCTATCTGTTCAAGTGGACTTCTAACCAGCCATGGTTTTTAGTCTTCTGGACCTGGAAATATAGACACACACTGTATAGTTACTAGATTTTCACATAAAACGTTCTTAACCCATATAAGCTGAATGGAATTCCCCACTTTTTTATCAATTGGACCAGTCCATTTCCGTGTTAAGGATTGTTAAGTGGTAGTTTTCATTTCCATTCAAATTTGAAGAGTACACTCTGTATGCAAACAGTGGAGACCCTGAGCGGACGCCACGTTCTGTGACGTCTGATCTGGGTCTGCACTGTTTGCCTATGTCCCACAGAAAGGACGCTAGGCATATATGGGTTAAGCATCGTCCCAAAAGGCAAATCTCAACACAAAAACAGTGTTTGTTCCAGCACTTGAGATTCTGGTACCTATTGCACAAGTCTTAAGTGAAGGCTCAGGCGAGACTGTGCATCCACCAAGTCTCGCCAGTGCCTTTGCAGCTCGCCTTGATATAGTATGGAAGTAGATGAGCGTACTAAAATAATATACTTGGAGTCCCATTTGTTATGCAAGTTTTAAAGAGTGATTAACGTATATGCATTAAGTACAACAATTTCATATATTTGCAAAAATGACTTATATAAGGTGTTTCCTCAGTCTGTACACCAACCCAAGTAGTGACCAGCTTTATAAGGTGTTTCCTCAGTCTGTATACCAACCCAAGTATTGTTTTGGTGATAAAGTGTACTACCAGAATGACCTAGTTTGAAGCTAATCTATGATTGTGAAATGTCCTAGTCATTTTCCCTTGCTTTTACGAGTGTACACTTGACAGGTTCATGATCAGCAATAATTGTGAATTTCAATGGGTTTCCTCCCCATATCTTACAAGCCAAACCTAACTGAATGCTTGTTCCATTTGGTGACCATACAGACACTCCTTTTGTGCATTTTGTCAGACCTTGTCCGGGTCTAAACTGTTTGACACTCTTGAGCTATTCCGGAATGAAATTCGAGATAAAGTATACAAAGCCAACCATACCTCTTCCATCTCATTGAGACGTTCATCTGTCCATACATCTGTAGCATCTACTTGCTAGAACATGACACCTGAAAATATAAGAAAAGAATACGTGAGTACGCGGCAACGATTCGACATAGGTACCTGCAATGACAAGCGCAACCGAAAGTGCAGTTAAAGTGACCATTTTACCCAAGCAAAAAAAGGAAACGACGATAATGCAGGCTAAGAATTCGGATAAGGTACGAGCGCAAACGAAAGTGCAGTTTTAGAGACCATTTCACCCCAGCAAAAAAGGAAGACGACAGTAATACACGCTAAGAATTCGGAGAAGGTACCTGTAACGACGAGCGCAAAGAAGGGAGCAGTTTTTAGAGCATTTTTCCCCAGCAGAAAAAAAAGGAAACGACGATAATACACGCTAAGAGTTCGGAGAAGGTACGAGCGCAAACGAAAGTGCAGTTTTAGAGACCATTTCACCCCAGCAAAAAAGGAAGACGACAGTAATACACGCTAAGAATTCGGAGAAGGTACCTGTAACGACGAGCGCAAAGAAGGGAGCTGTTTTTAGAGCATTTTTTCCCAGCAGAAAAAAAAGGAAACGACGATAATACACGCTAAGAGTTCGGAGAAGGTACGAGCGCAAACGAAAGTGCAGTTTTAGAGACCATTTCACCCAAGCAAAAAAGGAAGACGACGGTAATACACGCTAAGAATTCGGAGAAGGTACCTGTAACGACATGCGCAAAGGAGGGAGCAATTTTTGAAAGCATTTTATCCCAGCAGAAAAAAGGAGACGACGATGAAACACGCTTAGAATTCGGAGAAGGTACTAGCGCAAACGAAAGTGCAGTTTTAGAGACCATTTTACCCCAGCAGAAAAAAGGAGACGACGATGAAACACGCTTAGAATTCGGAGAAGGTACGAGCGCAAACGAAAGTGCAGTTTTAGAGACCATTTTACCCCAGCAGAAAAAAGGAGACGACGGTAATACACGCTAAGAATTCGGAGAAGCCACGAGCGCCAAGGAGGGTGCAGTTTTAGAGACCCTTTTTCCCCCACCCAAAAAAAATGAAGACGACGCTAATTTACGCTAAGATTACGGACGCATCTTGAACTCAGCAGGTGTACGAAAAAACGGAAAAAATACCTACCATTGCAATAGACGTCACATTGTTGCGTCCTGTCTATCTGTTCAAGTGGACTTCTAACCAGCCATGGTTTTTAGTCTTCTGGACCTGGAAATATAGACACACACTGTATAGTTACTAGATTTTCACATAAAACGTTCTTAACCCATATAAGCTGAATGGAATTCCCCACTTTTTTATCAATTGGACCAGTCCATTTCCGTGTTAAGGATTGTTAAGTGGTAGTTTTCATTTCCATTCAAATTTGAAGAGTACACTCTGTATGCAAACAGTGGAGACCCTGAGCGGACGCCACGTTCTGTGACGTCTGATCTGGGTCTGCACTGTTTGCCTATGTTCCACAGAAAGGACGCTAGGCATATATGGGTTAAGCATCGTCCCAAAAGGCAAATCTCAACACAAAAACAGTGTTTGTTCCAGCACTTGAGATTCTGGTACCTATTGCACAAGTCTTAAGTGAAGGCTCAGGCGAGACTGTGCATCCACCAAGTCTCGCCAGTGCCTTTGCAGCTCGCCTTGATATAGTATGGAAGTAGATGAGCGTACTAAAATAATATACTTGGAGTCCCATTTGTTATGCAAGTTTTAAAGAGTGATTAACGTATATGCATTAAGTACAACAATTTCATATATTTGCAAAAATGACTTATATAAGGTGTTTCCTCAGTCTGTACACCAACCCAAGTAGTGACCAGCTTTATAAGGTGTTTCCTCAGTCTGTACACCAACCCAAGTATTGTTTTGGTGATAAAGTGTACTACCAGAATGACCTAGTTTGAAGCTAATCTATGATTGTGAAATGTCCTAGTCATTTTCCCTTGCTTTTACGAGTGTACACTTGACAGGTTCATGATCAGCAATAATTGTGAATTTCAATGGGTTTCCTCCCCTTATCTTACAAGCCAAACCTAACTGAATGCTTGTTCCATTTGGTGACCATACAGACACTCCTTTTGTGCATTTTGTCAGACCTTGTCCGGGTCTAAACTGTTTGACACTCTTGAGCTATTCCGGAATGAAATTCGAGATAAAGTATACAAAGCCAACCATACCTCTTCCATCTCATTGAGACGTTCATCTGTCCATACATCTGTAGCATCTACTTGCTAGAACATGACACCTGAAAATATAAGAAAAGAATACGTGAGTACGCGGCAACGATTCGACATAGGTACCTGCAATGACAAGCGCAACCGAAAGTGCAGTTAAAGTGACCATTTTACCCAAGCAAAAAAAGGAAACGACGATAATGCAGGCTAAGAATTCGGATAAGGTACGAGCGCAAACGAAAGTGCAGTTTTAGAGACCATTTCACCCCAGCAAAAAAGGAAGACGACAGTAATACACGCTAAGAATTCGGAGAAGGTACCTGTAACGACGAGCGCAAAGAAGGGAGCAGTTTTTAGAGCATTTTACCCCAGCAGAAAAAAAGGAAACGACGATAATACACGCTAAGAGTTCGGAGAAGGTACGAGCGCAAACGAAAGTGCAGTTTTAGAGACCATTTCACCCCAGCAAAAAAGGAAGACGACGGTAATACACGCTAAGAATTCGGAGAAGGTACCTGTAACGACATGCGCAAAGGAGGGAGCAATTTTTGAAAGCATTTTACCCCAGCAGAAAAAAGGAGACGACGATGAAACACGCTTAGAATTCGGAGAAGGTACTAGCGCAAACGAAAGTGCAGTTTTAGAGACCATTTTACCCCAGCAGAAAAAAGGAGACGACGATGAAACACGCTTAGAATTCGGAGAAGGTACGAGCGCAAACGAAAGTGCAGTTTTAGAGACCATTTTACCCCAGCAGAAAAAAGGAGACGACGGTAATACACGCTAAGAATTCGGAGAAGCCACGAGCGCCAAGGAGGGTGCAGTTTTAGTGACCCTTTTTCCCCCCACCCAAAAAAATGAAGACGACGCTAATTTACGCTAAGATTACGGACGCATCTTGAACTCAGCAGGTGTACGAAAAAACGGAAAAAATACCTACCATTGCAATAGACGTCACATTGTTGCGTCCTGTCTATCTGTTCAAGTGGACTTCTAACCAGCCATGGTTTTTAGTCTTCTGGACCTGGAAATATAGACACACACTGTATAGTTACTAGATTTTCACATAAAACGTTCTTAACCCATATAAGCTGAATGGAATTCCCCACTTTTTTATCAATTGGACCAGTCCATTTCCGTGTTAAGGATTGTTAAGTGGTAGTTTTCATTTCCATTCAAATTTGAAGAGTACACTCTGTATGCAAACAGTGGAGACCCTGAGCGGACGCCACGTTCTGTGGCGTCTGATCTGGGTCTGCACTGTTTGCCTATGTCCCACAGAAAGGACGCTAGGCATATATGGGTTAAGCATCGTCCCAAAAGGCAAATCTCAACACAAAAACAGTGTTTGTTCCAGCACTTGAGATTCTGGTACCTATTGCACAAGTCTTAAGTGAAGGCTCAGGCGAGACTGTGCATCCACCAAGTCTCGCCAGTGCCTTTGCAGCTCGCCTTGATATAGTATGGAAGTAGATGAGCGTACTAAAATAATATACTTGGAGTCCCATTTGTTATGCAAGTTTTAAAGAGTGATTAACGTATATGCATTAAGTACAACAATTTCATATATTTGCAAAAATGACTTATATAAGGTGTTTCCTCAGTCTGTACACCAACCCAAGTAGTGACCAGCTTTATAAGGTGTTTCCTCAGTCTGTACACCAACCCAAGTATTGTTTTGGTGATAAAGTGTACTACCAGAATGACCTAGTTTGAAGCTAATCTATGATTGTGAAATGTCCTAGTCATTTTCCCTTGCTTTTACGAGTGTACACTTGACAGGTTCATGATCAGCAATAATTGTGAATTTCAATGGGTTTCCTCCCCTTATCTTACAAGCCAAACCTAACTGAATGCTTGTTCCATTTGGTGACCATACAGAGACTCCTTTTGTGCATTTTGTCAGACCTTGTCCGGGTCTAAACTGTTTGACACTCTTGAGCTATTCCGGAATGAAATTCGAGATAAAGTATACAAAGCCAACCATACCTCTTCCATCTCATTGAGACGTTCATCTGTCCATACATCTGTAGCATCTACTTGCTAGAACATGACACCTGAAAATATAAGAAAAGAATACGTGAGTACGCGGCAACGATTCGACATAGGTACCTGCAATGACAAGCGCAACCGAAAGTGCAGTTAAAGTGACCATTTTACCCAAGCAAAAAAAGGAAACGACGATAATGCAGGCTAAGAATTCGGATAAGGTACGAGCGCAAACGAAAGTGCAGTTTTAGAGACCATTTCACCCCAGCAAAAAAGGAAGACGACAGTAATACACGCTAAGAATTCGGAGAAGGTACCTGTAACGACGAGCGCAAAGAAGGGAGCGGTTTTTAGAGCATTTTTCCCCAGCAGAAAAAAAAGGAAACGACGATTATACACGCTAAGAGTTCGGAGAAGGTACGAGCGCAAACGAAAGTGCAGTTTTAGAGACCATTTCACCCCAGGAAAAAAGGAAGACGACAGTAATACACGCTAAGAATTCGGAGAAGGTACCTGTAACGACGAGCGCAAAGAAGGGAGCAGTTTTTAGAGCATTTTTCCCCAGCAGAAAAAAAGGAAACGACGATAATACACGCTAAGAGTTCGGAGAAGGTACGAGCGCAAACGAAAGTGCAGTTTTAGAGACCATTTCACCCAAGCAAAAAAGGAAGACGACGGTAATACACGCTAAGAATTCGGAGAAGGTACCTGTAACGACATGCGCAAAGGAGGGAGCAATTTTTGAAAGCATTTTACCCCAGCAGAAAAAAGGAGACGACGATGAAACACGCTTAGAATTCGGAGAAGGTACTAGCGCAAACGAAAGTGCAGTTTTAGAGACCATTTTACCCCAGCAGAAAAAAGGAGACGACGATGAAACACGCTTAGAATTCGGAGAAGGTACGAGCGCAAACGAAAGTGCAGTTTTAGAGACCATTTTACCCCAGCAGAAAAAAGGAGACGACGGTAATACATGCTAAGAATTCGGAGAAGCCACGAGCGCCAAGGAGGGTGCAGTTTTAGAGACCCTTTTTCCCCCACCCAAAAAAATGAAGAGGACGCTTATTTACGCTAAGATTACGGACGCATCTTGAACTCAGCAGGTGTACGAAAAAACGGAAAAAATACCTACCATTGCAATAGACGTCACATTGTTGCGTCCTGTCTATCTGTTCAAGTGGACTTCTAACCAGCCATGGTTTTTAGTCTTCTGGACCTGGAAATATAGACACACACTGTATAGTTACTAGATTTTCACATAAAACGTTCTTAACCCATATAAGCTGAATGGAATTCCCCACTTTTTTATCAATTGGACCAGTCCATTTCCGTGTTAAGGATTGTTAAGTGGTAGTTTTCATTTCCATTCAAATTTGAAGAGTACACTCTGTATGCAAACAGTGGAGACCCTGAGCGGACGCCACGTTCTGTGACGTCTGATCTGGGTCTGCACTGTTTGCCTATGTCCCACAGAAAGGACGCTAGGCATATATGGGTTAAGCATCGTCCCAAAAGGCAAATCTCAACACAAAAACAGTGTTTGTTCCAGCACTTGAGATTCTGGTACCTATTGCACAAGTCTTAAGTGAAGGCTCAGGCGAGACTGTGCATCCACCAAGTCTCGCCAGTGCCTTTGCAGCTCGCCTTGATATAGTATGGAAGTAGATGAGCGTACTAAAATAATATACTTGGAGTCCCATTTGTTATGCAAGTTTTAAAGAGTGATTAACGTATATGCATTAAGTACAACAATTTCATATATTTGCAAAAATGACTTATATAAGGTGTTTCCTCAGTCTGTACACCAACCCAAGTAGTGACCAGCTTTATAAGGTGTTTCCTCAGTCTGTACACCAACCCAAGTATTGTTTTGGTGATAAAGTGTACTACCAGAATGACCTAGTTTGAAGCTAATCTATGATTGTGAAATGTCCTAGTCATTTTCCCTTGCTTTTACGAGTGTACACTTGACAGGTTCATGATCAGCAATAATTGTGAATTTCAATGGGTTTCCTCCCCTTATCTTACAAGCCAAACCTAACTGAATGCTTGTTCCATTTGGTGACCATACAGACACTCCTTTTGTGCATTTTGTCAGACCTTGTCCGGGTCTAAACTGTTTGACACTCTTGAGCTATTCCGGAATGAAATTCGAGATAAAGTATACAAAGCCAACCATACCTCTTCCATCTCATTGAGACGTTCATCTGTCCATACATCTGTAGCATCTACTTGCTAGAACATGACACCTGAAAATATAAGAAAAGAATACGTGAGTACGCGGCAACGATTCGACATAGGTACCTGCAATGACAAGCGCAACCGAAAGTGCAGTTAAAGTGACCATTTTACCCAAGCAAAAAAAGGAAACGACGATAATGCAGGCTAAGAATTCGGATAAGGTACGAGCGCAAACGAAAGTGCAGTTTTAGAGACCATTTCACCCCAGCAAAAAAGGAAGACGACAGTAATACACGCTAAGAATTCGGAGAAGGTACCTGTAACGACGAGCGCAAAGAAGGGAGCAGTTTTTAGAGCATTTTACCCCAGCAGAAAAAAAGGAAACGACGATAATACACGCTAAGAGTTCGGAGAAGGTACGAGCGCAAACGAAAGTGCAGTTTTAGAGACCATTTCACCCCAGCAAAAAAGGAAGACGACGGTAATACACGCTAAGAATTCGGAGAAGGTACCTGTAACGACATGCGCAAAGGAGGGAGCAATTTTTGAAAGCATTTTACCCCAGCAGAAAAAAGGAGACGACGATGAAACACGCTTAGAATTCGGAGAAGGTACTAGCGCAAACGAAAGTGCAGTTTTAGAGACCATTTTACCCCAGCAGAAAAAAGGAGACGACGATGAAACACGCTTAGAATTCGGAGAAGGTACGAGCGCAAACGAAAGTGCAGTTTTAGAGACCATTTTACCCCAGCAGAAAAAAGGAGACGACGGTAATACACGCTAAGAATTCGGAGAAGCCACGAGCGCCAAGGAGGGTGCAGTTTTAGAGACCCTTTTTCCCCCACCCAAAAAAATGAAGAGGACGCTAATTTACGCTAAGATTACGGACGCATCTTGAACTCAGCAGGTGTACGAAAAAACGGAAAAAATACCTACCATTGCAATAGACGTCACATTGTTGCGTCCTGTCTATCTGTTCAAGTGGACTTCTAACCAGCCATGGTTTTTAGTCTTCTGGACCTGGAAATATAGACACACACTGTATAGTTACTAGATTTTCACATAAAACGTTCTTAACCCATATAAGCTGAATGGAATTCCCCACTTTTTTATCAATTGGACCAGTCCATTTCCGTGTTAAGGATTGTTAAGTGGTAGTTTTCATTTCCATTCAAATTTGAAGAGTACACTCTGTATGCAAACAGTGGAGACCCTGAGCGGACGCCACGTTCTGTGACGTCTGATCTGGGTCTGCACTGTTTGCCTATGTCCCACAGAAAGGACGCTAGGCATATATGGGTTAAGCATCGTCCCAAAAGGCAAATCTCAACACAAAAACAGTGTTTGTTCCAGCACTTGAGATTCTGGTACCTATTGCACAAGTCTTAAGTGAAGGCTCAGGCGAGACTGTGCATCCACCAAGTCTCGCCAGTGCCTTTGCAGCTCGCCTTGATATAGTATGGAAGTAGATGAGCGTACTAGAATAATATACTTGGAGTCCCATTTGTTATGCAAGTTTTAAAGAGTGATTAACGTATATGCATTAAGTACAACAATTTCATATATTTGCAAAAATGACTTATATAAGGTGTTTCCTCAGTCTGTACACCAACCCAAGTAGTGACCAGCTTTATAAGGTGTTTCCTCAGTCTGTACACCAACCCAAGTATTGTTTTGGTGATAAAGTGTACTACCAGAATGACCTAGTTTGAAGCTAATCTATGATTGTGAAATGTCCTAGTCATTTTCCCTTGCTTTTACGAGTGTACACTTGACAGGTTCATGATCAGCAATAATTGTGAATTTCAATGGGTTTCCTCCCCTTATCTTACAAGCCAAACCTAACTGAATGCTTGTTCCATTTGGTGACCATACAGAGACTCCTTTTGTGCATTTTGTCAGACCTTGTCCGGGTCTAAACTGTTTGACACTCTTGAGCTATTCCGGAATGAAATTCGAGATAAAGTATACAAAGCCAACCATACCTCTTCCATCTCATTGAGACGTTCATCTGTCCATACATCTGTAGCATCTACTTGCTAGAACATGACACCTGAAAATATAAGAAAAGAATACGTGAGTACGCGGCAACGATTCGACATAGGTACCTGCAATGACAAGCGCAACCGAAAGTGCAGTTAAAGTGACCATTTTACCCAAGCAAAAAAAGGAAACGACGATAATGCAGGCTAAGAATTCGGATAAGGTACGAGCGCAAACGAAAGTGCAGTTTTAGAGACCATTTCACCCCAGCAAAAAAGGAAGACGACAGTAATACACGCTAAGAATTCGGAGAAGGTACCTGTAACGACGAGCGCAAAGAAGGGAGCAGTTTTTAGAGCATTTTTCCCCAGCAGAAAAAAAAGGAAACGACGATAATACACGCTAAGAGTTCGGAGAAGGTACGAGCGCAAACGAAAGTGCAGTTTTAGAGACCATTTCACCCCAGCAAAAAAGGAAGACGACAGTAATACACGCTAAGAATTCGGAGAAGGTACCTGTAACGACGAGCGCAAAGAAGGGAGCTGTTTTTAGAGCATTTTTCCCCAGCAGAAAAAAAAGGAAACGACGATAATACACGCTAAGAGTTCGGAGAAGGTACGAGCGCAAACGAAAGTGCAGTTTTAGAGACCATTTCACCCAAGCAAAAAAGGAAGACGACGGTAATACACGCTAAGAATTCGGAGAAGGTACCTGTAACGACATGCGCAAAGGAGGGAGCAATTTTTGAAAGCATTTTATCCCAGCAGAAAAAAGGAGACGACGATGAAACACGCTTAGAATTCGGAGAAGGTACTAGCGCAAACGAAAGTGCAGTTTTAGAGACCATTTTACCCCAGCAGAAAAAAGGAGACGACGATGAAACACGCTTAGAATTCGGAGAAGGTACGAGCGCAAACGAAAGTGCAGTTTTAGAGACCATTTTACCCCAGCAGAAAAAAGGAGACGACGGTAATACACGCTAAGAATTCGGAGAAGCCACGAGCGCCAAGGAGGGTGCAGTTTTAGAGACCCTTTTTCCCCCACCCAAAAAAAATGAAGACGACGCTAATTTACGCTAAGATTACGGACGCATCTTGAACTCAGCAGGTGTACGAAAAAACGGAAAAAATACCTACCATTGCAATAGACGTCACATTGTTGCGTCCTGTCTATCTGTTCAAGTGGACTTCTAACCAGCCATGGTTTTTAGTCTTCTGGACCTGGAAATATAGACACACACTGTATAGTTACTAGATTTTCACATAAAACGTTCTTAACCCATATAAGCTGAATGGAATTCCCCACTTTTTTATCAATTGGACCAGTCCATTTCCGTTTTAAGGATTGTTAAGTGGTAGTTTTCATTTCCATTCAAATTTGAAGAGTACACTCTGTATGCAAACAGTGGAGACCCTGAGCGGACGCCACGTTCTGTGACGTCTGATCTGGGTCTGCACTGTTTGCCTATGTCCCAAAGAAAGGACGCTAGGCATATATGGGTTAAGCATCGTCCCAAAAGGCAAATCTCAACACAAAAACAGTGTTTGTTCCAGCACTTGAGATTCTGGTACCTATTGCACAAGTCTTAAGTGAAGGCTCAGGCGAGACTGTGCATCCACCAAGTCTCGCCAGTGCCTTTGCAGCTCGCCTTGATATAGTATGGAAGTAGATGAGCGTACTAAAATAATATACTTGGAGTCCCATTTGTTATGCAAGTTTTAAAGAGTGATTAACGTATATGCATTAAGTACAACAATTTCATATATTTGCAAAAATGACTTATATAAGGTGTTTCCTCAGTCTGTACACCAACCCAAGTAGTGACCAGCTTTATAAGGTGTTTCCTCAGTCTGTACACCAACCCAAGTATTGTTTTGGTGATAAAGTGTACTACCAGAATGACCTAGTTTGAAGCTAATCTATGATTGTGAAATGTCCTAGTCATTTTCCCTTGCTTTTACGAGTGTACACTTGACAGGTTCATGATCAGCAATAATTGTGAATTTCAATGGGTTTCCTCCCCTTATCTTACAAGCCAAACCTAACTGAATGCTTGTTCCATTTGGTGACCATACAGACACTCCTTTTGTGCATTTTGTCAGACCTTGTCCGGGTCTAAACTGTTTGACACTCTTGAGCTATTCCGGAATGAAATTCGAGATAAAGTATACAAAGCCAACCATACCTCTTCCATCTCATTGAGACGTTCATCTGTCCATACATCTGTAGCATCTACTTGCTAGAACATGACACCTGAAAATATAAGAAAAGAATACGTGAGTACGCGGCAACGATTCGACATAGGTACCTGCAATGACAAGCGCAACCGAAAGTGCAGTTAAAGTGACCATTTTACCCAAGCAAAAAAAGGAAACGACGATAATGCAGGCTAAGAATTCGGATAAGGTACGAGCGCAAACGAAAGTGCAGTTTTAGAGACCATTTCACCCCAGCAAAAAAGGAAGACGACAGTAATACACGCTAAGAATTCGGAGAAGGTACCTGTAACGACGAGCGCAAAGAAGGGAGCAGTTTTTAGAGCATTTTACCCCAGCAGAAAAAAAGGAAACGACGATAATACACGCTAAGAGTTCGGAGAAGGTACGAGCGCAAACGAAAGTGCAGTTTTAGAGACCATTTCACCCCAGCAAAAAAGGAAGACGACGGTAATACACGCTAAGAATTCGGAGAAGGTACCTGTAACGACATGCGCAAAGGAGGGAGCAATTTTTGAAAGCATTTTACCCCAGCAGAAAAAAGGAGACGACGATGAAACACGCTTAGAATTCGGAGAAGGTACTAGCGCAAACGAAAGTGCAGTTTTAGAGACCATTTTAACCCCAGCAGAAAAAAGGAGACGACGATGAAACACGCTTAGAATTCGGAGAAGGTACGAGCGCAAACGAAAGTGCAGTTTTAGAGACCATTTTACCCCAGCAGAAAAAAGGAGACGACGGTAATACACGCTAAGAATTCGGAGAAGCCACGAGCGCCAAGGAGGGTGCAGTTTTAGAGACCCTTTTTCCCCCACCCAAAAAAATGAAGACGACGCTAATTTACGCTAAGATTACAGACGCATCTTGAACTCAGCAGGTGTACGAAAAAACGGAAAAAATACCTACCATTGCAATAGACGTCACATTGTTGCGTCCTGTCTATCTGTTCAAGTGGACTTCTAACCAGCCATGGTTTTTAGTCTTCTGGACCTGGAAATATAGACACACACTGTATAGTTACTAGATTTTCACATAAAACGTTCTTAACCCATATAAGCTGAATGGAATTCCCCACTTTTTTATCAATTGGACCAGTCCATTTCCGTTTTAAGGATTGTTAAGTGGTAGTTTTCATTTCCATTCAAATTTGAAGAGTACACTCTGTATGCAAACAGTGGAGACCCTGAGCGGACGCCACGTTCTGTGACGTCTGATCTGGGTCTGCACTGTTTGCCTATGTCCCACAGAAAGGACGCTAGGCATATATGGGTTAAGCATCGTCCCAAAAGGCAAATCTCAACACAAAAACAGTGTTTGTTCCAGCACTTGAGATTCTGGTACCTATTGCACAAGTCTTAAGTGAAGGCTCAGGCGAGACTGTGCATCCACCAAGTCTCGCCAGTGCCTTTGCAGCTCGCCTTGATATAGTATGGAAGTAGATGAGCGTACTAGAATAATATACTTGGAGTCCCATTTGTTATGCAAGTTTTAAAGAGTGATTAACGTATATGCATTAAGTACAACAATTTCATATATTTGCAAAAATGACTTATATAAGGTGTTTCCTCAGTCTGTACACCAACCCAAGTAGTGACCAGCTTTATAAGGTGTTTCCTCAGTCTGTACACCAACCCAAGTATTGTTTTGGTGATAAAGTGTACTACCAGAATGACCTAGTTTGAAGCTAATCTATGATTGTGAAATGTCCTAGTCATTTTCCCTTGCTTTTACGAGTGTACACTTGACAGGTTCATGATCAGCAATAATTGTGAATTTCAATGGGTTTCCTCCCCTTATCTTACAAGCCAAACCTAACTGAATGCTTGTTCCATTTGGTGACCATACAGAGACTCCTTTTGTGCATTTTGTCAGACCTTGTCCGGGTCTAAACTGTTTGACACTCTTGAGCTATTCCGGAATGAAATTCGAGATAAAGTATACAAAGCCAACCATACCTCTTCCATCTCATTGAGACGTTCATCTGTCCATACATCTGTAGCATCTACTTGCTAGAACATGACACCTGAAAATATAAGAAAAGAATACGTGAGTACGCGGCAACGATTCGACATAGGTACCTGCAATGACAAGCGCAACCGAAAGTGCAGTTAAAGTGACCATTTTACCCAAGCAAAAAAAGGAAACGACGATAATGCAGGCTAAGAATTCGGATAAGGTACGAGCGCAAACGAAAGTGCAGTTTTAGAGACCATTTCACCCCAGCAAAAAAGGAAGACGACAGTAATACACGCTAAGAATTCGGAGAAGGTACCTGTAACGACGAGCGCAAAGAAGGGAGCAGTTTTTAGAGCATTTTTCCCCAGCAGAAAAAAAAGGAAACGACGATAATACACGCTAAGAGTTCGGAGAAGGTACGAGCGCAAACGAAAGTGCAGTTTTAGAGACCATTTCACCCCAGCAAAAAAGGAAGACGACAGTAATACACGCTAAGAATTCGGAGAAGGTACCTGCAACGACGAGCGCAAAGAAGGGAGCTGTTTTTAGAGCATTTTTCCCCAGCAGAAAAAAAAGGAAACGACGATAATACACGCTAAGAGTTCGGAGAAGGTACGAGCGCAAACGAAAGTGCAGTTTTAGAGACCATTTCACCCAAGCAAAAAAGGAAGACGACGGTAATACACGCTAAGAATTCGGAGAAGGTACCTGTAACGACATGCGCAAAGGAGGGAGCAATTTTTGAAAGCATTTTATCCCAGCAGAAAAAAGGAGACGACGATGAAACACGCTTAGAATTCGGAGAAGGTACTAGCGCAAACGAAAGTGCAGTTTTAGAGACCATTTTACCCCAGCAGAAAAAAGGAGACGACGATGAAACACGCTTAGAATTCGGAGAAGGTACGAGCGCAAACGAAAGTGCAGTTTTAGAGACCATTTTACCCCAGCAGAAAAAAGGAGACGACGGTAATACACGCTAAGAATTCGGAGAAGCCACGAGCGCCAAGGAGGGTGCAGTTTTAGAGACCCTTTTTCCCCCACCCAAAAAAAATGAAGACGACGCTAATTTACGCTAAGATTACGGACGCATCTTGAACTCAGCAGGTGTACGAAAAAACGGAAAAAATACCTACCATTGCAATAGACGTCACATTGTTGCGTCCTGTCTATCTGTTCAAGTGGACTTCTAACCAGCCATGGTTTTTAGTCTTCTGGACCTGGAAATATAGACACACACTGTATAGTTACTAGATTTTCACATAAAACGTTCTTAACCCATATAAGCTGAATGGAATTCCCCACTTTTTTATCAATTGGACCAGTCCATTTCCGTTTTAAGGATTGTTAAGTGGTAGTTTTCATTTCCATTCAAATTTGAAGAGTACACTCTGTATGCAAACAGTGGAGACCCTGAGCGGACGCCACGTTCTGTGACGTCTGATCTGGGTCTGCACTGTTTGCCTATGTCCCAAAGAAAGGACGCTAGGCATATATGGGTTAAGCATCGTCCCAAAAGGCAAATCTCAACACAAAAACAGTGTTTGTTCCAGCACTTGAGATTCTGGTACCTATTGCACAAGTCTTAAGTGAAGGCTCAGGCGAGACTGTGCATCCACCAAGTCTCGCCAGTGCCTTTGCAGCTCGCCTTGATATAGTATGGAAGTAGATGAGCGTACTAAAATAATATACTTGGAGTCCCATTTGTTATGCAAGTTTTAAAGAGTGATTAACGTATATGCATTAAGTACAACAATTTCATATATTTGCAAAAATGACTTATATAAGGTGTTTCCTCAGTCTGTACACCAACCCAAGTAGTGACCAGCTTTATAAGGTGTTTCCTCAGTCTGTACACCAACCCAAGTATTGTTTTGGTGATAAAGTGTACTACCAGAATGACCTAGTTTGAAGCTAATCTATGATTGTGAAATGTCCTAGTCATTTTCCCTTGCTTTTACGAGTGTACACTTGACAGGTTCATGATCAGCAATAATTGTGAATTTCAATGGGTTTCCTCCCCTTATCTTACAAGCCAAACCTAACTGAATGCTTGTTCCATTTGGTGACCATACAGACACTCCTTTTGTGCATTTTGTCAGACCTTGTCCGGGTCTAAACTGTTTGACACTCTTGAGCTATTCCGGAATGAAATTCGAGATAAAGTATACAAAGCCAACCATACCTCTTCCATCTCATTGAGACGTTCATCTGTCCATACATCTGTAGCATCTACTTGCTAGAACATGACACCTGAAAATATAAGAAAAGAATACGTGAGTACGCGGCAACGATTCGACATAGGTACCTGCAATGACAAGCGCAACCGAAAGTGCAGTTAAAGTGACCATTTTACCCAAGCAAAAAAAGGAAACGACGATAATGCAGGCTAAGAATTCGGATAAGGTACGAGCGCAAACGAAAGTGCAGTTTTAGAGACCATTTCACCCCAGCAAAAAAGGAAGACGACAGTAATACACGCTAAGAATTCGGAGAAGGTACCTGTAACGACGAGCGCAAAGAAGGGAGCAGTTTTTAGAGCATTTTACCCCAGCAGAAAAAAAGGAAACGACGATAATACACGCTAAGAGTTCGGAGAAGGTACGAGCGCAAACGAAAGTGCAGTTTTAGAGACCATTTCACCCCAGCAAAAAAGGAAGACGACGGTAATACACGCTAAGAATTCGGAGAAGGTACCTGTAACGACATGCGCAAAGGAGGGAGCAATTTTTGAAAGCATTTTACCCCAGCAGAAAAAAGGAGACGACGATGAAACACGCTTAGAATTCGGAGAAGGTACTAGCGCAAACGAAAGTGCAGTTTTAGAGACCATTTTACCCCAGCAGAAAAAAGGAGACGACGATGAAACACGCTTAGAATTCGGAGAAGGTACGAGCGCAAACAAAAGTGCAGTTTTAGAGACCATTTTACCCCAGCAGAAAAAAGGAGACGACGGTAATACACGCTAAGAATTCGGAGAAGCCACGAGCGCCAAGGAGGGTGCAGTTTTAGAGACCCTTTTTCCCCCCACCCAAAAAAATGAAGACGACGCTAATTTACGCTAAGATTACGGACGCATCTTGAACTCAGCAGGTGTACGAAAAAACGGAAAAAATACCTACCATTGCAATAGACGTCACATTGTTGCGTCCTGTCTATCTGTTCAAGTGGACTTCTAACCAGCCATGGTTTTTAGTCTTCTGGACCTGGAAATATAGACACACACTGTATAGTTACTAGATTTTCACATAAAACGTCCTTAACCCATATAAGCTGAATGGAATTCCCCACTTTTTTATCAATTGGACCAGTCCATTTCCGTTTTAAGGATTGTTAAGTGGTAGTTTTCATTTCCATTCAAATTTGAAGAGTACACTCTGTATGCAAACAGTGGAGACCCTGAGCGGACGCCACGTTCTGTGGCGTCTGATCTGGGTCTGCACTGTTTGCCTATGTCCCACAGAAAGGACGCTAGGCATATATGGGTTAAGCATCGTCCCAAAAGGCAAATCTCAACACAAAAACAGTGTTTGTTCCAGCACTTGAGATTCTGGTACCTATTGCACAAGTCTTAAGTGAAGGCTCAGGCGAGACTGTGCATCCACCAAGTCTCGCCAGTGCCTTTGCAGCTCGCCTTGATATAGTATGGAAGTAGATGAGCGTACTAAAATAATATACTTGGAGTCCCATTTGTTATGCAAGTTTTAAAGAGTGATTAACGTATATGCATTAAGTACAACAATTTCATATATTTGCAAAAATGACTTATATAAGGTGTTTCCTCAGTCTGTACACCAACCCAAGTAGTGACCAGCTTTATAAGGTGTTTCCTCAGTCTGTACACCAACCCAAGTATTGTTTTGGTGATAAAGTGTACTACCAGAATGACCTAGTTTGAAGCTAATCTATGATTGTGAAATGTCCTAGTCATTTTCCCTTGCTTTTACGAGTGTACACTTGACAGGTTCATGATCAGCAATAATTGTGAATTTCAATGGGTTTCCTCCCCTTATCTTACAAGCCAAACCTAACTGAATGCTTGTTCCATTTGGTGACCATACAGAGACTCCTTTTGTGCATTTTGTCAGACCTTGTCCGGGTCTAAACTGTTTGACACTCTTGAGCTATTCCGGAATGAAATTCGAGATAAAGTATACAAAGCCAACCATACCTCTTCCATCTCATTGAGACGTTCATCTGTCCATACATCTGTAGCATCTACTTGCTAGAACATGACACCTGAAAATATAAGAAAAGAATACGTGAGTACGCGGCAACGATTCGACATAGGTACCTGCAATGACAAGCGCAACCGAAAGTGCAGTTAAAGTGACCATTTTACCCAAGCAAAAAAAGGAAACGACGATAATGCAGGCTAAGAATTCGGATAAGGTACGAGCGCAAACGAAAGTGCAGTTTTAGAGACCATTTCACCCCAGCAAAAAAGGAAGACGACAGTAATACACTCTAAGAATTCGGAGAAGGTACCTGTAACGACGAGCGCAAAGAAGGGAGCAGTTTTTAGAGCATTTTTCCCCAGCAGAAAAAAAAGGAAACGACGATAATACACGCTAAGAGTTCGGAGAAGGTACGAGCGCAAACGAAAGTGCAGTTTTAGAGACCATTTCACCCCAGCAAAAAAGGAAGACGACAGTAATACACGCTAAGAATTCGGAGAAGGTACCTGTAACGACGAGCGCAAAGAAGGGAGCTGTTTTTAGAGCATTTTTCCCCAGCAGAAAAAAAAGGAAACGACGATAATACACGCTAAGAGTTCGGAGAAGGTACGAGCGCAAACGAAAGTGCAGTTTTAGAGACCATTTCACCCAAGCAAAAAAGGAAGACGACGGTAATACACGCTAAGAATTCGGAGAAGGTACCTGTAACGACATGCGCAAAGGAGGGAGCAATTTTTGAAAGCATTTTATCCCAGCAGAAAAAAGGAGACGACGATGAAACACGCTTAGAATTCGGAGAAGGTACTAGCGCAAACGAAAGTGCAGTTTTAGAGACCATTTTACCCCAGCAGAAAAAAGGAGACGACGATGAAACACGCTTAGAATTCGGAGAAGGTACGAGCGCAAACGAAAGTGCAGTTTTAGAGACCATTTTACCCCAGCAGAAAAAAGGAGACGACGGTAATACACGCTAAGAATTCGGAGAAGCCACGAGCGCCAAGGAGGGTGCAGTTTTAGAGACCCTTTTTCCCCCACCCAAAAAAATGAAGACGACGCTAATTTACGCTAAGATTACGGACGCATCTTGAACTCAGCAGGTGTACGAAAAAACGGAAAAAATACCTACCATTGCAATAGACGTCACATTGTTGCGTCCTGTCTATCTGTTCAAGTGGACTTCTAACCAGCCATGGTTTTTAGTCTTCTGGACCTGGAAATATAGACACACACTGTATAGTTACTAGATTTTCACATAAAACGTTCTTAACCCATATAAGCTGAATGGAATTCCCCACTTTTTTATCAATTGGACCAGTCCATTTCCGTTTTAAGGATTGTTAAGTGGTAGTTTTCATTTCCATTCAAATTTGAAGAGTACACTCTGTATGCAAACAGTGGAGACCCTGAGCGGACGCCACGTTCTGTGACGTCTGATCTGGGTCTGCACTGTTTGCCTATGTCCCACAGAAAGGACGCTAGGCATATATGGGTTAAGCATCGTCCCAAAAGGCAAATCTCAACACAAAAACAGTGTTTGTTCCAGCACTTGAGATTCTGGTACCTATTGCACAAGTCTTAAGTGAAGGCTCAGGCGAGACTGTGCATCCACCAAGTCTCGCCAGTGCCTTTTCAGCTCGCCTTGATATAGTATGGAAGTAGATGAGCGTACTAAAATAATATACTTGGAGTCCCATTTGTTATGCAAGTTTTAAAGAGTGATTAACGTATATGCATTAAGTACAACAATTTCATATATTTGCAAAAATGACTTATATAAGGTGTTTCCTCAGTCTGTACACCAACCCAAGTAGTGACCAGCTTTATAAGGTGTTTCCTCAGTCTGTACACCAACCCAAGTATTGTTTTGGTGATAAAGTGTACTACCAGAATGACCTAGTTTGAAGCTAATCTATGATTGTGAAATGTCCTAGTCATTTTCCCTTGCTTTTACGAGTGTACACTTGACAGGTTCATGATCAGCAATAATTGTGAATTTCAATGGGTTTCCTCCCCTTATCTTACAAGCCAAACCTAACTGAATGCTTGTTCCATTTGGTGACCATACAGACACTCCTTTTGTGCATTTTGTCAGACCTTGTCCGGGTCTAAACTGTTTGACACTCTTGAGCTATTCCGGAATGAAATTCGAGATAAAGTATACAAAGCCAACCATACCTCTTCCATCTCATTGAGACGTTCATCTGTCCATACATCTGTAGCATCTACTTGCTAGAACATGACACCTGAAAATATAAGAAAAGAATACGTGAGTACGCGGCAACGATTCGACATAGGTACCTGCAATGACAAGCGCAACCGAAAGTGCAGTTAAAGTGACCATTTTACCCAAGCAAAAAAAGGAAACGACGATAATGCAGGCTAAGAATTCGGATAAGGTACGAGCGCAAACGAAAGTGCAGTTTTAGAGACCATTTCACCCCAGCAAAAAAGGAAGACGACAGTAATACACGCTAAGAATTCGGAGAAGGTACCTGTAACGACGAGCGCAAAGAAGGGAGCAGTTTTTAGAGCATTTTACCCCAGCAGAAAAAAAGGAAACGACGATAATACACGCTAAGAGTTCGGAGAAGGTACGAGCGCATACGAAAGTGCAGTTTTAGAGACCATTTCACCCAAGCAAAAAAGGAAGACGACGGTAATACACGCTAAGAATTCGGAGAAGGTACCTGTAACGACATGCGCAAAGGAGGGAGCAATTTTTGAAAGCATTTTACCCCAGCAGAAAAAAGGAGACGACGATGAAACACGCTTAGAATTCGGAGAAGGTACTAGCGCAAACGAAAGTGCAGTTTTAGAGACCATTTTACCCCAGCAGAAAAAAGGAGACGACGATGAAACACGCTTAGAATTCGGAGAAGGTACGAGCGCAAACGAAAGTGCAGTTTTAGAGACCATTTTACCCCAGCAGAAAAAAGGAGACGACGGTAATACACGCTAAGAATTCGGAGAAGCCACGAGCGCCAAGGAGGGTGCAGTTTTAGAGACCCTTTTTCCCCCCACCCAAAAAAATGAAGACGACGCTAATTTACGCTAAGATTACGGACGCATCTTGAACTCAGCAGGTGTACGAAAAAACGGAAAAAATACCTACCATTGCAATAGACGTCACATTGTTGCGTCCTGTCTATCTGTTCAAGTGGACTTCTAACCAGCCATGGTTTTTAGTCTTCTGGACCTGGAAATATAGACACACACTGTATAGTTACTAGATTTTCACATAAAACGTTCTTAACCCATATAAGCTGAATGGAATTCCCCACTTTTTTATCAATTGGACCAGTCCATTTCCGTGTTAAGGATTGTTAAGTGGTAGTTTTCATTTCCATTCAAATTTGAAGAGTACACTCTGTATGCAAACAGTGGAGACCCTGAGCGGACGCCACGTTCTGTGGCGTCTGATCTGGGTCTGCACTGTTTGCCTATGTCCCACAGAAAGGACGCTAGGCATATATGGGTTAAGCATCGTCCCAAAAGGCAAATCTCAACACAAAAACAGTGTTTGTTCCAGCACTTGAGATTCTGGTACCTATTGCACAAGTCTTAAGTGAAGGCTCAGGCGAGACTGTGCATCCACCAAGTCTCGCCAGTGCCTTTGCAGCTCGCCTTGATATAGTATGGAAGTAGATGAGCGTACTAAAATAATATACTTGGAGTCCCATTTGTTATGCAAGTTTTAAAGAGTGATTAACGTATATGCATTAAGTACAACAATTTCATATATTTGCAAAAATGACTTATATAAGGTGTTTCCTCAGTCTGTACACCAACCCAAGTAGTGACCAGCTTTATAAGGTGTTTCCTCAGTCTGTACACCAACCCAAGTATTGTTTTGGTGATAAAGTGTACTACCAGAATGACCTAGTTTGAAGCTAATCTATGATTGTGAAATGTCCTAGTCATTTTCCCTTGCTTTTACGAGTGTACACTTGACAGGTTCATGATCAGCAATAATTGTGAATTTCAATGGGTTTCCTCCCCTTATCTTACAAGCCAAACCTAACTGAATGCTTGTTCCATTTGGTGACCATACAGAGACTCCTTTTGTGCATTTTGTCAGACCTTGTCCGGGTCTAAACTGTTTGACACTCTTGAGCTATTCCGGAATGAAATTCGAGATAAAGTATACAAAGCCAACCATACCTCTTCCATCTCATTGAGACGTTCATCTGTCCATACATCTGTAGCATCTACTTGCTAGAACATGACACCTGAAAATATAAGAAAAGAATACGTGAGTACGCGGCAACGATTCGACATAGGTACCTGCAATGACAAGCGCAACCGAAAGTGCAGTTAAAGTGACCATTTTACCCAAGCAAAAAAAGGAAACGACGATAATGCAGGCTAAGAATTCGGATAAGGTACGAGCGCAAACGAAAGTGCAGTTTTAGAGACCATTTCACCCCAGCAAAAAAGGAAGACGACAGTAATACACGCTAAGAATTCGGAGAAGGTACCTGTAACGACGAGCGCAAAGAAGGGAGCGGTTTTTAGAGCATTTTTCCCCAGCAGAAAAAAAAGGAAACGACGATAATACACGCTAAGAGTTCGGAGAAGGTACGAGCGCAAACAAAAGTGCAGTTTTAGAGACCATTTCACCCCAGGAAAAAAGGAAGACGACAGTAATACACGCTAAGAATTCGGAGAAGGTACCTGTAACGACGAGCGCAAAGAAGGGAGCAGTTTTTAGAGCATTTTTCCCCAGCAGAAAAAAAGGAAACGACGATAATACACGCTAAGAGTTCGGAGAAGGTACGAGCGCAAACGAAAGTGCAGTTTTAGAGACCATTTCACCCAAGCAAAAAAGGAAGACGACGGTAATACACGCTAAGAATTCGGAGAAGGTACCTGTAACGACATGCGCAAAGGAGGGAGCAATTTTTGAAAGCATTTTACCCCAGCAGAAAAAAGGAGACGACGATGAAACACGCTTAGAATTCGGAGAAGGTACTAGCGCAAACGAAAGTGCAGTTTTAGAGACCATTTTACCCCAGCAGAAAAAAGGAGACGACGATGAAACACGCTTAGAATTCGGAGAAGGTACGAGCGCAAACGAAAGTGCAGTTTTAGAGACCATTTTACCCCAGCAGAAAAAAGGAGACAACGGTAATACATGCTAAGAATTCGGAGAAGCCACGAGCGCCAAGGAGGGTGCAGTTTTAGAGACCCTTTTTCCCCCACCCAAAAAAATGAAGAGGACGCTTATTTACGCTAAGATTACGGACGCATCTTGAACTCAGCAGGTGTACGAAAAAACGGAAAAAATACCTACCATTGCAATAGACGTCACATTGTTGCGTCCTGTCTATCTGTTCAAGTGGACTTCTAACCAGCCATGGTTTTTAGTCTTCTGGACCTGGAAATATAGACACACACTGTATAGTTACTAGATTTTCACATAAAACGTTCTTAACCCATATAAGCTGAATGGAATTCCCCACTTTTTTATCAATTGGACCAGTCCATTTCCGTGTTAAGGATTGTTAAGTGGTAGTTTTCATTTCCATTCAAATTTGAAGAGTACACTCTGTATGCAAACAGTGGAGACCCTGAGCGGACGCCACGTTCTGTGACGTCTGATCTGGGTCTGCACTGTTTGCCTATGTCCCACAGAAAGGACGCTAGGCATATATGGGTTAAGCATCGTCCCAAAAGGCAAATCTCAACACAAAAACAGTGTTTGTTCCAGCACTTGAGATTCTGGTACCTATTGCACAAGTCTTAAGTGAAGGCTCAGGCGAGACTGTGCATCCACCAAGTCTCGCCAGTGCCTTTGCAGCTCGCCTTGATATAGTATGGAAGTAGATGAGCGTACTAAAATAATATACTTGGAGTCCCATTTGTTATGCAAGTTTTAAAGAGTGATTAACGTATATGCATTAAGTACAACAATTTCATATATTTGCAAAAATGACTTATATAAGGTGTTTCCTCAGTCTGTACACCAACCCAAGTAGTGACCAGCTTTATAAGGTGTTTCCTCAGTCTGTACACCAACCCAAGTATTGTTTTGGTGATAAAGTGTACTACCAGAATGACCTAGTTTGAAGCTAATCTATGATTGTGAAATGTCCTAGTCATTTTCCCTTGCTTTTACGAGTGTACACTTGACAGGTTCATGATCAGCAATAATTGTGAATTTCAATGGGTTTCCTCCCCTTATCTTACAAGCCAAACCTAACTGAATGCTTGTTCCATTTGGTGACCATACAGACACTCCTTTTGTGCATTTTGTCAGACCTTGTCCGGGTCTAAACTGTTTGACACTCTTGAGCTATTCCGGAATGAAATTCGAGATAAAGTATACAAAGCCAACCATACCTCTTCCATCTCATTGAGACGTTCATCTGTCCATACATCTGTAGCATCTACTTGCTAGAACATGACACCTGAAAATATAAGAAAAGAATACGTGAGTACGCGGCAACGATTCGACATAGGTACCTGCAATGACAAGCGCAACCGAAAGTGCAGTTAAAGTGACCATTTTACCCAAGCAAAAAAAGGAAACGACGATAATGCAGGCTAAGAATTCGGATAAGGTACGAGCGCAAACGAAAGTGCAGTTTTAGAGACCATTTCACCCCAGCAAAAAAGGAAGACGACAGTAATACACGCTAAGAATTCGGAGAAGGTACCTGTAACGACGAGCGCAAAGAAGGGAGCAGTTTTTAGAGCATTTTACCCCAGCAGAAAAAAAGGAAACGACGATAATACACGCTAAGAGTTCGGAGAAGGTACGAGCGCAAACGAAAGTGCAGTTTTAGAGACCATTTCACCCCAGCAAAAAAGGAAGACGACGGTAATACACGCTAAGAATTCGGAGAAGGTACCTGTAACGACATGCGCAAAGGAGGGAGCAATTTTTGAAAGCATTTTACCCCAGCAGAAAAAAGGAGACGACGATGAAACACGCTTAGAATTCGGAGAAGGTACTAGCGCAAACGAAAGTGCAGTTTTAGAGACCATTTTACCCCAGCAGAAAAAAGGAGACGACGATGAAACACGCTTAGAATTCGGAGAAGGTACGAGCGCAAACGAAAGTGCAGTTTTAGAGACCATTTTACCCCAGCAGAAAAAAGGAGACGACGGTAATACACGCTAAGAATTCGGAGAAGCCACGAGCGCCAAGGAGGGTGCAGTTTTAGAGACCCTTTTTCCCCCACCCAAAAAAATGAAGACGACGCTAATTTACGCTAAGATTACGGACGCATCTTGAACTCAGCAGGTGTACGAAAAAACGGAAAAAATACCTACCATTGCAATAGACGTCACATTGTTGCGTCCTGTCTATCTGTTCAAGTGGACTTCTAACCAGCCATGGTTTTTAGTCTTCTGGACCTGGAAATATAGACACACACTGTATAGTTACTAGATTTTCACATAAAACGTTCTTAACCCATATAAGCTGAATGGAATTCCCCACTTTTTTATCAATTGGACCAGTCCATTTCCGTTTTAAGGATTGTTAAGTGGTAGTTTTCATTTCCATTCAAATTTGAAGAGTACACTCTGTATGCAAACAGTGGAGACCCTGAGCGGACGCCACGTTCTGTGACGTCTGATCTGGGTCTGCACTGTTTGCCTATGTCCCACAGAAAGGACGCTAGGCATATATGGGTTAAGCATCGTCCCAAAAGGCAAATCTCAACACAAAAACAGTGTTTGTTCCAGCACTTGAGATTCTGGTACCTATTGCACAAGTCTTAAGTGAAGGCTCAGGCGAGACTGTGCATCCACCAAGTCTCGCCAGTGCCTTTGCAGCTCGCCTTGATATAGTATGGAAGTAGATGAGCGTACTAGAATAATATACTTGGAGTCCCATTTGTTATGCAAGTTTTAAAGAGTGATTAACGTATATGCATTAAGTACAACAATTTCATATATTTGCAAAAATGACTTATATAAGGTGTTTCCTCAGTCTGTACACCAACCCAAGTAGTGACCAGCTTTATAAGGTGTTTCCTCAGTCTGTACACCAACCCAAGTATTGTTTTGGTGATAAAGTGTACTACCAGAATGACCTAGTTTGAAGCTAATCTATGATTGTGAAATGTCCTAGTCATTTTCCCTTGCTTTTACGAGTGTACACTTGACAGGTTCATGATCAGCAATAATTGTGAATTTCAATGGGTTTCCTCCCCTTATCTTACAAGCCAAACCTAACTGAATGCTTGTTCCATTTGGTGACCATACAGAGACTCCTTTTGTGCATTTTGTCAGACCTTGTCCGGGTCTAAACTGTTTGACACTCTTGAGCTATTCCGGAATGAAATTCGAGATAAAGTATACAAAGCCAACCATACCTCTTCCATCTCATTGAGACGTTCATCTGTCCATACATCTGTAGCATCTACTTGCTAGAACATGACACCTGAAAATATAAGAAAAGAATACGTGAGTACGCGGCAACGATTCGACATAGGTACCTGCAATGACAAGCGCAACCGAAAGTGCAGTTAAAGTGACCATTTTACCCAAGCAAAAAAAGGAAACGACGATAATGCAGGCTAAGAATTCGGATAAGGTACGAGCGCAAACGAAAGTGCAGTTTTAGAGACCATTTCACCCCAGCAAAAAAGGAAGACGACAGTAATACACGCTAAGAATTCGGAGAAGGTACCTGTAACGACGAGCGCAAAGAAGGGAGCAGTTTTTAGAGCATTTTTCCCCAGCAGAAAAAAAAGGAAACGACGATAATACACGCTAAGAGTTCGGAGAAGGTACGAGCGCAAACGAAAGTGCAGTTTTAGAGACCATTTCACCCCAGCAAAAAAGGAAGACGACAGTAATACACGCTAAGAATTCGGAGAAGGTACCTGTAACGACGAGCGCAAAGAAGGGAGCTGTTTTTAGAGCATTTTTCCCCAGCAGAAAAAAAAGGAAACGACGATAATACACGCTAAGAGTTCGGAGAAGGTACGAGCGCAAACGAAAGTGCAGTTTTAGAGACCATTTCACCCAAGCAAAAAAGGAAGACGACGGTAATACACGCTAAGAATTCGGAGAAGGTACCTGTAACGAGATGCGCAAAGGAGGGAGCAATTTTTGAAAGCATTTTACCCCAGCAGAAAAAAGGAGACGACGATGAAACACGCTTAGAATTCGGAGAAGGTACTAGCGCAAACGAAAGTGCAGTTTTAGAGACCATTTTACCCCAGCAGAAAAAAGGAGACGACGATGAAACACGCTTAGAATTCGGGAGAAGGTACGAGCGCAAACGAAAGTGCAGTTTTAGAGACCATTTTACCCCAGCAGAAAAAAGGAGACGACGGTAATACATGCTAAGAATTCGGAGAAGCCACGAGCGCCAAGGAGGGTGCAGTTTTAGAGACCCTTTTTCCCCCACCCAAAAAAATGAAGAGGACGCTTATTTACGCTAAGATTACGGACGCATCTTGAACTCAGCAGGTGTACGAAAAAACGGAAAAAATACCTACCATTGCAATAGACGTCACATTGTTGCGTCCTGTCTATCTGTTCAAGTGGACTTCTAACCAGCCATGGTTTTTAGTCTTCTGGACCTGGAAATATAGACACACACTGTATAGTTACTAGATTTTCACATAAAACGTTCTTAACCCATATAAGCTGAATGGAATTCCCCACTTTTTTATCAATTGGACCAGTCCATTTCCGTGTTAAGGATTGTTAAGTGGTAGTTTTCATTTCCATTCAAATTTGAAGAGTACACTCTGTATGCAAACAGTGGAGACCCTGAGCGGACGCCACGTTCTGTGACGTCTGATCTGGGTCTGCACTGTTTGCCTATGTCCCACAGAAAGGACGCTAGGCATATATGGGTTAAGCATCGTCCCAAAAGGCAAATCTCAACACAAAAACAGTGTTTGTTCCAGCACTTGAGATTCTGGTACCTATTGCACAAGTCTTAAGTGAAGGCTCAGGCGAGACTGTGCATCCACCAAGTCTCGCCAGTGCCTTTGCAGCTCGCCTTGATATAGTATGGAAGTAGATGAGCGTACTAAAATAATATACTTGGAGTCCCATTTGTTATGCAAGTTTTAAAGAGTGATTAACGTATATGCATTAAGTACAACAATTTCATATATTTGCAAAAATGACTTATATAAGGTGTTTCCTCAGTCTGTACACCAACCCAAGTAGTGACCAGCTTTATAAGGTGTTTCCTCAGTCTGTACACCAACCCAAGTATTGTTTTGGTGATAAAGTGTACTACCAGAATGACCTAGTTTGAAGCTAATCTATGATTGTGAAATGTCCTAGTCATTTTCCCTTGCTTTTACGAGTGTACACTTGACAGGTTCATGATCAGCAATAATTGTGAATTTCAATGGGTTTCCTCCCCTTATCTTACAAGCCAAACCTAACTGAATGCTTGTTCCATTTGGTGACCATACAGACACTCCTTTTGTGCATTTTGTCAGACCTTGTCCGGGTCTAAACTGTTTGACACTCTTGAGCTATTCCGGAATGAAATTCGAGATAAAGTATACAAAGCCAACCATACCTCTTCCATCTCATTGAGACGTTCATCTGTCCATACATCTGTAGCATCTACTTGCTAGAACATGACACCTGAAAATATAAGAAAAGAATACGTGAGTACGCGGCAACGATTCGACATAGGTACCTGCAATGACAAGCGCAACCGAAAGTGCAGTTAAAGTGACCATTTTACCCAAGCAAAAAAAGGAAACGACGATAATGCAGGCTAAGAATTCGGATAAGGTACGAGCGCAAACGAAAGTGCAGTTTTAGAGACCATTTCACCCCAGCAAAAAAGGAAGACGACAGTAATACACGCTAAGAATTCGGAGAAGGTACCTGTAACGACGAGCGCAAAGAAGGGAGCAGTTTTTAGAGCATTTTACCCCAGCAGAAAAAAAGGAAACGACGATAATACACGCTAAGAGTTCGGAGAAGGTACGAGCGCAAACGAAAGTGCAGTTTTAGAGACCATTTCACCCCAGCAAAAAAGGAAGACGACGGTAATACACGCTAAGAATTCGGAGAAGGTACCTGTAACGACATGCGCAAAGGAGGGAGCAATTTTTGAAAGCATTTTACCCCAGCAGAAAAAAGGAGACGACGATGAAACACGCTTAGAATTCGGAGAAGGTACTAGCGCAAACGAAAGTGCAGTTTTAGAGACCATTTTACCCCAGCAGAAAAAAGGAGACGACGATGAAACACGCTTAGAATTCGGAGAAGGTACAAGCGCAAACGAAAGTGCAGTTTTAGAGACCATTTTACCCCAGCAGAAAAAAGGAGACGACGGTAATACACGCTAAGAATTCGGAGAAGCCACGAGCGCCAAGGAGGGTGCAGTTTTAGAGACCCTTTTTCCCCCACCCAAAAAAATGAAGACGACGCTAATTTACGCTAAGATTACGGACGCATCTTGAACTCAGCAGGTGTACGAAAAAACGGAAAAAATACCTACCATTGCAATAGACGTCACATTGTTGCGTCCTGTCTATCTGTTCAAGTGGACTTCTAACCAGCCATGGTTTTTAGTCTTCTGGACCTGGAAATATAGACACACACTGTATAGTTACTAGATTTTCACATAAAACGTTCTTAACCCATATAAGCTGAATGGAATTCCCCACTTTTTTATCAATTGGACCAGTCCATTTCCGTTTTAAGGATTGTTAAGTGGTAGTTTTCATTTCCATTCAAATTTGAAGAGTACACTCTGTATGCAAACAGTGGAGACCCTGAGCGGACGCCACGTTCTGTGACGTCTGATCTGGGTCTGCACTGTTTGCCTATGTCCCACAGAAAGGACGCTAGGCATATATGGGTTAAGCATCGTCCCAAAAGGCAAATCTCAACACAAAAACAGTGTTTGTTCCAGCACTTGAGATTCTGGTACCTATTGCACAAGTCTTAAGTGAAGGCTCAGGCGAGACTGTGCATCCACCAAGTCTCGCCAGTGCCTTTGCAGCTCGCCTTGATATAGTATGGAAGTAGATGAGCGTACTAGAATAATATACTTGGAGTCCCATTTGTTATGCAAGTTTTAAAGAGTGATTAACGTATATGCATTAAGTACAACAATTTCATATATTTGCAAAAATGACTTATATAAGGTGTTTCCTCAGTCTGTACACCAACCCAAGTAGTGACCAGCTTTATAAGGTGTTTCCTCAGTCTGTACACCAACCCAAGTATTGTTTTGGTGATAAAGTGTACTACCAGAATGACCTAGTTTGAAGCTAATCTATGATTGTGAAATGTCCTAGTCATTTTCCCTTGCTTTTACGAGTGTACACTTGACAGGTTCATGATCAGCAATAATTGTGAATTTCAATGGGTTTCCTCCCCTTATCTTACAAGCCAAACCTAACTGAATGCTTGTTCCATTTGGTGACCATACAGAGACTCCTTTTGTGCATTTTGTCAGACCTTGTCCGGGTCTAAACTGTTTGACACTCTTGAGCTATTCCGGAATGAAATTCGAGATAAAGTATACAAAGCCAACCATACCTCTTCCATCTCATTGAGACGTTCATCTGTCCATACATCTGTAGCATCTACTTGCTAGAACATGACACCTGAAAATATAAGAAAAGAATACGTGAGTACGCGGCAACGATTCGACATAGGTACCTGCAATGACAAGCGCAACCGAAAGTGCAGTTAAAGTGACCATTTTACCCAAGCAAAAAAAGGAAACGACGATAATGTAGGCTAAGAATTCGGATAAGGTACGAGCGCAAACGAAAGTGCAGTTTTAGAGACCATTTCACCCCAGCAAAAAAGGAAGACGACAGTAATACACGCTAAGAATTCGGAGAACGTACCTGTAACGACGAGCGCAAAGAAGGGAGCAGTTTTTAGAGCATTTTTCCCCAGCAGAAAAAAAAGGAAACGACGATAATACACGCTAAGAGTTCGGAGAAGGTACGAGCGCAAACGAAAGTGCAGTTTTAGAGACCATTTCACCCCAGCAAAAAAGGAAGACGACAGTAATACACGCTAAGAATTCGGAGAAGGTACCTGTAACGACGAGCGCAAAGAAGGGAGCTGTTTTTAGAGCATTTTTCCCCAGCAGAAAAAAAAGGAAACGACGATAATACACGCTAAGAGTTCGGAGAAGGTAGGAGCGCAAACGAAAGTGCAGTTTTAGAGACCATTTCACCCAAGCAAAAAAGGAAGACGACGGTAATACACGCTAAGAATTCGGAGAAGGTACCTGTAACGACATGCGCAAAGGAGGGAGCAATTTTTGAAAGCATTTTATCCCAGCAGAAAAAAGGAGACGACGATGAAACACGCTTAGAATTCGGAGAAGGTACTAGCGCAAACGAAAGTGCAGTTTTAGAGACCATTTTACCCCAGCAGAAAAAAGGAGACGACGATGAAACACGCTTAGAATTCGGAGAAGGTACGAGCGCAAACGAAAGTGCAGTTTTAGAGACCATTTTACCCCAGCAGAAAAAAGGAGACGACGGTAATACACGCTAAGAATTCGGAGAAGCCACGAGCGCCAAGGAGGGTGCAGTTTTAGAGACCCTTTTTCCCCCACCCAAAAAAAATGAAGACGACGCTAATTTACGCTAAGATTACGGACGCATCTTGAACTCAGCAGGTGTACGAAAAAACGGAAAAAATACCTACCATTGCAATAGACGTCACATTGTTGCGTCCTGTCTATCTGTTCAAGTGGACTTCTAACCAGCCATGGTTTTTAGTCTTCTGGACCTGGAAATATAGACACACACTGTATAGTTACTAGATTTTCACATAAAACGTTCTTAACCCATATAAGCTGAATGGAATTCCCCACTTTTTTATCAATTGGACCAGTCCATTTCCGTTTTAAGGATTGTTAAGTGGTAGTTTTCATTTCCATTCAAATTTGAAGAGTACACTCTGTATGCAAACAGTGGAGACCCTGAGCGGACGCCACGTTCTGTGACGTCTGATCTGGGTCTGCACTGTTTGCCTATGTCCCAAAGAAAGGACGCTAGGCATATATGGGTTAAGCATCGTCCCAAAAGGCAAATCTCAACACAAAAACAGTGTTTGTTCCAGCACTTGAGATTCTGGTACCTATTGCACAAGTCTTAAGTGAAGGCTCAGGCGAGACTGTGCATCCACCAAGTCTCGCCAGTGCCTTTGCAGCTCGCCTTGATATAGTATGGAAGTAGATGAGCGTACTAAAATAATATACTTGGAGTCCCATTTGTTATGCAAGTTTTAAAGAGTGATTATCGTATATGCATTAAGTACAACAATTTCATATATTTGCAAAAATGACTTATATAAGGTGTTTCCTCAGTCTGTACACCAACCCAAGTAGTGACCAGCTTTATAAGGTGTTTCCTCAGTCTGTACACCAACCCAAGTATTGTTTTGGTGATAAAGTGTACTACCAGAATGACCTAGTTTGAAGCTAATCTATGATTGTGAAATGTCCTAGTCATTTTCCCTTGCTTTTACGAGTGTACACTTGACAGGTTCATGATCAGCAATAATTGTGAATTTCAATGGGTTTCCTCCCCTTATCTTACAAGCCAAACCTAACTGAATGCTTGTTCCATTTGGTGACCATACAGAGACTCCTTTTGTGCATTTTGTCAGACCTTGTCCGGGTCTAAACTGTTTGACACTCTTGAGCTATTCCGGAATGAAATTCGAGATAAAGTATACAAAGCCAACCATACCTCTTCCATCTCATTGAGACGTTCATCTGTCCATACATCTGTAGCATCTACTTGCTAGAACATGACACCTGAAAATATAAGAAAAGAATACGTGAGTACGCGGCAACGATTCGACATAGGTACCTGCAATGACAAGCGCAACCGAAAGTGCAGTTAAAGTGACCATTTTACCCAAGCAAAAAAAGGAAACGACGATAATGCAGGCTAAGAATTCGGATAAGGTACGAGCGCAAACGAAAGTGCAGTTTTAGAGACCATTTCACCCCAGCAAAAAAGGAAGACGACAGTAATACACGCTAAGAATTCGGAGAAGGTACCTGTAACGACGAGCGCAAAGAAGGGAGCAGTTTTTAGAGCATTTTACCCCAGCAGAAAAAAAGGAAACGACGATAATACACGCTAAGAGTTCGGAGAAGGTACGAGCGCAAACGAAAGTGCAGTTTTAGAGACCATTTCACCCCAGCAAAAAAGGAAGACGACGGTAATACACGCTAAGAATTCGGAGAAGGTACCTGTAACGACATGCGCAAAGGAGGGAGCAATTTTTGAAAGCATTTTACCCCAGCAGAAAAAAGGAGACGACGATGAAACACGCTTAGAATTCGGAGAAGGTACTAGCGCAAACGAAAGTGCAGTTTTAGAGACCATTTTACCCCAGCAGAAAAAAGGAGACGACGATGAAACACGCTTAGAATTCGGAGAAGGTACGAGCGCAAACGAAAGTGCAGTTTTAGAGACCATTTTACCCCAGCAGAAAAAAGGAGACGACGGTAATACACGCTAAGAATTCGGAGAAGCCACGAGCGCCAAGGAGGGTGCAGTTTTAGAGACCCTTTTTCCCCCCACCCAAAAAAATTAGGACGACGCTAATTTACGCTAAGATTACGGACGCATCTTGAACTCAGCAGGTGTACGAAAAAACGGAAAAAATACCTACCATTGCAATAGACGTCACATTGTTGCGTCCTGTCTATCTGTTCAAGTGGACTTCTAACCAGCCATGGTTTTTAGTCTTCTGGACCTGGAAATATAGACACACACTGTATAGTTACTAGATTTTCACATAAAACGTTCTTAACCCATATAAGCTGAATGGAATTCCCCACTTTTTTATCAATTGGACCAGTCCATTTCCGTTTTAAGGATTGTTAAGTGGTAGTTTTCATTTCCATTCAAATTTGAAGAGTACACTCTGTATGCAAACAGTGGAGACCCTGAGCGGACGCCACGTTCTGTGGCGTCTGATCTGGGTCTGCACTGTTTGCCTATGTCCCACAGAAAGGACGCTAGGCATATATGGGTTAAGCATCGTCCCAAAAGGCAAATCTCAACACAAAAACAGTGTTTGTTCCAGCACTTGAGATTCTGGTACCTATTGCACAAGTCTTAAGTGAAGGCTCAGGCGAGACTGTGCATCCACCAAGTCTCGCCAGTGCCTTTGCAGCTCGCCTTGATATAGTATGGAAGTAGATGAGCGTACTAAAATAATATACTTGGAGTCCCATTTGTTATGCAAGTTTTAAAGAGTGATTAACGTATATGCATTAAGTACAACAATTTCATATATTTGCAAAAATGACTTATATAAGGTGTTTCCTCAGTCTGTACACCAACCCAAGTAGTGACCAGCTTTATAAGGTGTTTCCTCAGTCTGTACACCAACCCAAGTATTGTTTTGGTGATAAAGTGTACTACCAGAATGACCTAGTTTGAAGCTAATCTATGATTGTGAAATGTCCTAGTCATTTTCCCTTGCTTTTACGAGTGTACACTTGACAGGTTCATGATCAGCAATAATTGTGAATTTCAATGGGTTTCCTCCCCTTATCTTACAAGCCAAACCTAACTGAATGCTTGTTCCATTTGGTGACCATACAGAGACTCCTTTTGTGCATTTTGTCAGACCTTGTCCGGGTCTAAACTGTTTGACACTCTTGAGCTATTCCGGAATGAAATTCGAGATAAAGTATACAAAGCCAACCATACCTCTTCCATCTCATTGAGACGTTCATCTGTCCATACATCTGTAGCATCTACTTGCTAGAACATGACACCTGAAAATATAAGAAAAGAATACGCGAGTACGCGGCAACGATTCGACATAGGTACCTGCAATGACAAGCGCAACCGAAAGTGCAGTTAAAGTGACCATTTTACCCAAGCAAAAAAAGGAAACGACGATAATGCAGGCTAAGAATTCGGATAAGGTACGAGCGCAAACGAAAGTGCAGTTTTAGAGACCATTTCACCCCAGCAAAAAAGGAAGACGACAGTAATACACGCTAAGAATTCAGAGAAGGTACCTGTAACGACGAGCGCAAAGAAGGGAGCAGTTTTTAGAGCATTTTTCCCCAGCAGAAAAAAAAGGAAACGACGATAATACACGCTAAGAGTTCGGAGAAGGTACGAGCGCAAACGAAAGTGCAGTTTTAGAGACCATTTCACCCCAGGAAAAAAGGAAGACGACAGTAATACACGCTAAGAATTCGGAGAAGGTACCTGTAACGACGAGCGCAAAAAAGGGAGCAGTTTTTAGAGCATTTTTCCCCAGCAGAAAAAAAGGAAACGACGATAATACACGCTAAGAGTTCGGAGAAGGTACGAGCGCAAACGAAAGTGCAGTTTTAGAGACCATTTCACCCAAGCAAAAAAGGAAGACGACGGTAATACACGCTAAGAATTCGGAGAAGGTACCTGTAACGACATGCGCAAAGGAGGGAGCAATTTTTGAAAGCATTTTACCCCAGCAGAAAAAAGGAGACGACGATGAAACACGCTTAGAATTCGGAGAAGGTACTAGCGCAAACGAAAGTGCAGTTTTAGAGACCATTTTACCCCAGCAGAAAAAAGGAGACGACGATGAAACACGCTTAGAATTCGGAGAAGGTACGAGCGCAAACGAAAGTGCAGTTTTAGAGACCATTTTACCCCAGCAGAAAAAAGGAGACGACGGTAATACACGCTAAGAATTCGGAGAAGCCACGAGCGCCAAGGAGGGTGCAGTTTTAGAGACCCTTTTTCCCCCACCCAAAAAAATGAAGAGGACGCTAATTTACGCTAAGATTACGGACGCATCTTGAACTCAGCAGGTGTACGAAAAAACGGAAAAAATACCTACCATTGCAATAGACGTCACATTGTTGCGTCCTGTCTATCTGTTCAAGTGGACTTCTAACCAGCCATGGTTTTTAGTCTTCTGGACCTGGAAATATAGACACACACTGTATAGTTACTAGATTTTCACATAAAACGTTCTTAACCCATATAAGCTGAATGGAATTCCCCACTTTTTTATCAATTGGACCAGTCCATTTCCGTGTTAAGGATTGTTAAGTGGTAGTTTTCATTTCCATTCAAATTTGAAGAGTACACTCTGTATGCAAACAGTGGAGACCCTGAGCGGACGCCACGTTCTGTGACGTCTGATCTGGGTCTGCACTGTTTGCCTATGTCCCACAGAAAGGACGCTAGGCATATATGGGTTAAGCATCGTCCCAAAAGGCAAATCTCAACACAAAAACAGTGTTTGTTCCAGCACTTGAGATTCTGGTACCTATTGCACAAGTCTTAAGTGAAGGCTCAGGCGAGACTGTGCATCCACCAAGTCTCGCCAGTGCCTTTGCAGCTCGCCTTGATATAGTATGGAAGTAGATGAGCGTACTAAAATAATATACTTGGAGTCCCATTTGTTATGCAAGTTTTAAAGAGTGATTAACGTATATGCATTAAGTACAACAATTTCATATATTTGCAAAAATGACTTATATAAGGTGTTTCCTCAGTCTGTACACCAACCCAAGTAGTGACCAGCTTTATAAGGTGTTTCCTCAGTCTGTACACCAACCCAAGTATTGTTTTGGTGATAAAGTGTACTACCAGAATGACCTAGTTTGAAGCTAATCTATGATTGTGAAATGTCCTAGTCATTTTCCCTTGCTTTTACGAGTGTACACTTGACAGGTTCATGATCAGCAATAATTGTGAATTTCAATGGGTTTCCTCCCCTTATCTTACAAGCCAAACCTAACTGAATGCTTGTTCCATTTGGTGACCATACAGACACTCCTTTTGTGCATTTTGTCAGACCTTGTCCGGGTCTAAACTGTTTGACACTCTTGAGCTATTCCGGAATGAAATTCGAGATAAAGTATACAAAGCCAACCATACCTCTTCCATCTCATTGAGACGTTCATCTGTCCATACATCTGTAGCATCTACTTGCTAGAACATGACACCTGAAAATATAAGAAAAGAATACGTGAGTACGCGGCAACGATTCGACATAGGTACCTGCAATGACAAGCGCAACCGAAAGTGCAGTTAAAGTGACCATTTTACCCAAGCAAAAAAAGGAAACGACGATAATGCAGGCTAAGAATTCGGATAAGGTACGAGCGCAAACGAAAGTGCAGTTTTAGAGACCATTTCACCCCAGCAAAAAAGGAAGACGACAGTAATACACGCTAAGAATTCGGAGAAGGTACCTGTAACGACGAGCGCAAAGAAGGGAGCAGTTTTTAGAGCATTTTACCCCAGCAGAAAAAAAGGAAACGACGATAATACACGCTAAGAGTTCGGAGAAGGTACGAGCGCAAACGAAAGTGCAGTTTTAGAGACCATTTCACCCAAGCAAAAAAGGAAGACGACGGTAATACACGCTAAGAATTCGGAGAAGGTACCTGTAACGACATGCGCAAAGGAGGGAGCAATTTTTGAAAGCATTTTACCCCAGCAGAAAAAAGGAGACGACGATGAAACACGCTTAGAATTCGGAGAAGGTACTAGCGCAAACGAAAGTGCAGTTTTAGAGACCATTTTACCCCAGCAGAAAAAAGGAGACGACGATGAAACACGCTTAGAATTCGGAGAAGGTACGAGCGCAAACGAAAGTGCAGTTTTAGAGACCATTTTACCCCAGCAGAAAAAAGGAGACGACGGTAATACACGCTAAGAATTCGGAGAAGCCACGAGCGCCAAGGAGGGTGCAGTTTTAGAGACCCTTTTTCCCCCACCCAAAAAAATGAAGACGACGCTAATTTACGCTAAGATTACGGACGCATCTTGAACTCAGCAGGTGTACGAAAAAACGGAAAAAATACCTACCATTGCAATAGACGTCACATTGTTGCGTCCTGTCTATCTGTTCAAGTGGACTTCTAACCAGCCATGGTTTTTAGTCTTCTGGACCTGGAAATATAGACACACACTGTATAGTTACTAGATTTTCACATAAAACGTTCTTAACCCATATAAGCTGAATGGAATTCCCCACTTTTTTATCAATTGGACCAGTCCATTTCCGTTTTAAGGATTGTTAAGTGGTAGTTTTCATTTCCATTCAAATTTGAAGAGTACACTCTGTATGCAAACAGTGGAGACCCTGAGCGGACGCCACGTTCTGTGACGTCTGATCTGGGTCTGCACTGTTTGCCTATGTCCCACAGAAAGGACGCTAGGCATATATGGGTTAAGCATCGTCCCAAAAGGCAAATCTCAACACAAAAACAGTGTTTGTTCCAGCACTTGAGATTCTGGTACCTATTGCACAAGTCTTAAGTGAAGGCTCAGGCGAGACTGTGCATCCACCAAGTCTCGCCAGTGCCTTTGCAGCTCGCCTTGATATAGTATGGAAGTAGATGAGCGTACTAGAATAATATACTTGGAGTCCCATTTGTTATGCAAGTTTTAAAGAGTGATTAACGTATATGCATTAAGTACAACAATTTCATATATTTGCAAAAATGACTTATATAAGGTGTTTCCTCAGTCTGTACACCAACCCAAGTAGTGACCAGCTTTATAAGGTGTTTCCTCAGTCTGTACACCAACCCAAGTATTGTTTTGGTGATAAAGTGTACTACCAGAATGACCTAGTTTGAAGCTAATCTATGATTGTGAAATGTCCTAGTCATTTTCCCTTGCTTTTACGAGTGTACACTTGACAGGTTCATGATCAGCAATAATTGTGAATTTCAATGGGTTTCCTCCCCTTATCTTACAAGCCAAACCTAACTGAATGCTTGTTCCATTTGGTGACCATACAGAGACTCCTTTTGTGCATTTTGTCAGACCTTGTCCGGGTCTAAACTGTTTGACACTCTTGAGCTATTCCGGAATGAAATTCGAGATAAAGTATACAAAGCCAACCATACCTCTTCCATCTCATTGAGACGTTCATCTGTCCATACATCTGTAGCATCTACTTGCTAGAACATGACACCTGAAAATATAAGAAAAGAATACGTGAGTACGCGGCAACGATTCGACATAGGTACCTGCAATGACAAGCGCAACCGAAAGTGCAGTTAAAGTGACCATTTTACCCAAGCAAAAAAAGGAAACGACGATAATGCAGGCTAAGAATTCGGATAAGGTACGAGCGCAAACGAAAGTGCAGTTTTAGAGACCATTTCACCCCAGCAAAAAAGGAAGACGACAGTAATACACGCTAAGAATTCGGAGAAGGTACCTGTAACGACGAGCGCAAAGAAGGGAGCAGTTTTTAGAGCATTTTTCCCCAGCAGAAAAAAAAGGAAACGACGATAATACACGCTAAGAGTTCGGAGAAGGTACGAGCGCAAACGAAAGTGCAGTTTTAGAGACCATTTCACCCCAGCAAAAAAGGAAGACGACAGTAATACACGCTAAGAATTCGGAGAAGGTACCTGTAACGACGAGCGCAAAGAAGGGAGCTGTTTTTAGAGCATTTTTCCCCAGCAGAAAAAAAGGAAACGACGATAATACACGCTAAGAGTTCGGAGAAGGTACGAGCGCAAACGAAAGTGCAGTTTTAGAGACCATTTCACCCAAGCAAAAAAGGAAGACGACGGTAATACACGCTAAGAATTCGGAGAAGGTACCTGTAACGACATGCGCAAAGGAGGGAGCAATTTTTGAAAGCATTTTATCCCAGCAGAAAAAAGGAGACGACGATGAAACACGCTTAAAATTCGGAGAAGGTACTAGCGCAAACGAAAGTGCAGTTTTAGAGACCATTTTACCCCAGCAGAAAAAAGGAGACGACGATGAAACACGCTTAGAATTCGGAGAAGGTACGAGCGCAAACGAAAGTGCAGTTTTAGAGACCATTTTACCCCAGCAGAAAAAAGGAGACGACGGTAATACACGCTAAGAATTCGGAGAAGCCACGAGCGCCAAGGAGGGTGCAGTTTTAGAGACCCTTTTTCCCCCACCCAAAAAAATGAAGACGACGCTAATTTACGCTAAGATTACGGACGCATCTTGAACTCAGCAGGTGTACGAAAAAACGGAAAAAATACCTACCATTGCAATAGACGTCACATTGTTGCGTCCTGTCTATCTGTTCAAGTGGACTTCTAACCAGCCATGGTTTTTAGTCTTCTGGACCTGGAAATATAGACACACACTGTATAGTTACTAGATTTTCACATAAAACGTTCTTAACCCATATAAGCTGAATGGAATTCCCCACTTTTTTATCAATTGGACCAGTCCATTTCCGTTTTAAGGATTGTTAAGTGGTAGTTTTCATTTCCATTCAAATTTGAAGAGTACACTCTGTATGCAAACAGTGGAGACCCTGAGCGGACGCCACGTTCTGTGACGTCTGATCTGGGTCTGCACTGTTTGCCTATGTCCCAAAGAAAGGACGCTAGGCATATATGGGTTAAGCATCGTCCCAAAAGGCAAATCTCAACACAAAAACAGTGTTTGTTCCAGCACTTGAGATTCTGGTACCTATTGCACAAGTCTTAAGTGAAGGCTCAGGCGAGACTGTGCATCCACCAAGTCTCGCCAGTGCCTTTGCAGCTCGCCTTGATATAGTATGGAAGTAGATGAGCGTACTAAAATAATATACTTGGAGTCCCATTTGTTATGCAAGTTTTAAAGAGTGATTAACGTATATGCATTAAGTACAACAATTTCATATATTTGCAAAAATGACTTATATAAGGTGTTTCCTCAGTCTGTACACCAACCCAAGTAGTGACCAGCTTTATAAGGTGTTTCCTCAGTCTGTACACCAACCCAAGTATTGTTTTGGTGATAAAGTGTACTACCAGAATGACCTAGTTTGAAGCTAATCTATGATTGTGAAATGTCCTAGTCATTTTCCCTTGCTTTTACGAGTGTACACTTGACAGGTTCATGATCAGCAATAATTGTGAATTTCAATGGGTTTCCTCCCCTTATCTTACAAGCCAAACCTAACTGAATGCTTGTTCCATTTGGTGACCATACAGACACTCCTTTTGTGCATTTTGTCAGACCTTGTCCGGGTCTAAACTGTTTGACACTCTTGAGCTATTCCGGAATGAAATTCGAGATAAAGTATACAAAGCCAACCATACCTCTTCCATCTCATTGAGACGTTCATCTGTCCATACATCTGTAGCATCTACTTGCTAGAACATGACACCTGAAAATATAAGAAAAGAATACGTGAGTACGCGGCAACGATTCGACATAGGTACCTGCAATGACAAGCGCAACCGAAAGTGCAGTTAAAGTGACCATTTTACCCAAGCAAAAAAAGGAAACGACGATAATGCAGGCTAAGAATTCGGATAAGGTACGAGCGCAAACGAAAGTGCAGTTTTAGAGACCATTTCACCCCAGCAAAAAAGGAAGACGACAGTAATACACGCTAAGAATTCAGAGAAGGTACCTGTAACGACGAGCGCAAAGAAGGGAGCAGTTTTTAGAGCATTTTACCCCAGCAGAAAAAAAGGAAACGACGATAATACACGCTAAGAGTTCGGAGAAGGTACGAGCGCAAACGAAAGTGCAGTTTTAGAGACCATTTCACCCCAGCAAAAAAGGAAGACGACGGTAATACACGCTAAGAATTCGGAGAAGGTACCTGTAACGACATGCGCAAAGGAGGGAGCAATTTTTGAAAGCATTTTACCCCAGCAGAAAAAAGGAGACGACGATGAAACACGCTTAGAATTCGGAGAAGGTACTAGCGCAAACGAAAGTGCAGTTTTAGAGACCATTTTACCCCAGCAGAAAAAAGGAGACGACGATGAAACACGCTTAGAATTCGGAGAAGGTACGAGCGCAAACGAAAGTGCAGTTTTAGAGACCATTTTACCCCAGCAGAAAAAAGGAGACGACGGTAATACACGCTAAGAATTCGGAGAAGCCACGAGCGCCAAGGAGGGTGCAGTTTTAGAGACCCTTTTTCCCCCCACCCAAAAAAATGAAGACGACGCTAATTTACGCTAAGATTACGGACGCATCTTGAACTCAGCAGGTGTACGAAAAAACGGAAAAAATACCTACCATTGCAATAGACGTCACATTGTTGCGTCCTGTCTATCTGTTCAAGTGGACTTCTAACCAGCCATGGTTTTTAGTCTTCTGGACCTGGAAATATAGACACACACTGTATAGTTACTAGATTTTCACATAAAACGTCCTTAACCCATATAAGCTGAATGGAATTCCCCACTTTTTTATCAATTGGACCAGTCCATTTCCGTTTTAAGGATTGTTAAGTGGTAGTTTTCATTTCCATTCAAATTTGAAGAGTACACTCTGTATGCAAACAGTGGAGACCCTGAGCGGACGCCACGTTCTGTGGCGTCTGATCTGGGTCTGCACTGTTTGCCTATGTCCCACAGAAAGGACGCTAGGCATATATGGGTTAAGCATCGTCCCAAAAGGCAAATCTCAACACAAAAACAGTGTTTGTTCCAGCACTTGAGATTCTGGTACCTATTGCACAAGTCTTAAGTGAAGGCTCAGGCGAGACTGTGCATCCACCAAGTCTCGCCAGTGCCTTTGCAGCTCGCCTTGATATAGTATGGAAGTAGATGAGCGTACTAAAATAATATACTTGGAGTCCCATTTGTTATGCAAGTTTTAAAGAGTGATTAACGTATATGCATTAAGTACAACAATTTCATATATTTGCAAAAATGACTTATATAAGGTGTTTCCTCAGTCTGTACACCAACCCAAGTAGTGACCAGCTTTATAAGGTGTTTCCTCAGTCTGTACACCAACCCAAGTATTGTTTTGGTGATAAAGTGTACTACCAGAATGACCTAGTTTGAAGCTAATCTATGATTGTGAAATGTCCTAGTCATTTTCCCTTGCTTTTACGAGTGTACACTTGACAGGTTCATGATCAGCAATAATTGTGAATTTCAATGGGTTTCCTCCCCTTATCTTACAAGCCAAACCTAACTGAATGCTTGTTCCATTTGGTGACCATACAGACACTCCTTTTGTGCATTTTGTCAGACCTTGTCCGGGTCTAAACTGTTTGACACTCTTGAGCTATTCCGGAATGAAATTCGAGATAAAGTATACAAAGCCAACCATACCTCTTCCATCTCATTGAGACGTTCATCTGTCCATACATCTGTAGCATCTACTTGCTAGAACATGACACCTGAAAATATAAGAAAAGAATACGTGAGTACGCGGCAACGATTCGACATAGGTACCTGCAATGACAAGCGCAACCGAAAGTGCAGTTAAAGTGACCATTTTACCCAAGCAAAAAAAGGAAACGACGATAATGCAGGCTAAGAATTCGGATAAGGTACGAGCGCAAACGAAAGTGCAGTTTTAGAGACCATTTCACCCCAGCAAAAAAGGAAGACGACAGTAATACACGCTAAGAATTCGGAGAAGGTACCTGTAACGACGAGCGCAAAGAAGGGAGCTGTTTTTAGAGCATTTTTCCCCAGCAGAAAAAAAAGGAAACGACGATAATACACGCTAAGAGTTCGGAGAAGGTACGAGCGCAAACGAAAGTGCAGTTTTAGAGACCATTTCACCCAAGCAAAAAAGGAAGACGACGGTAATACACGCTAAGAATTCGGAGAAGGTACCTGTAACGAGATGCGCAAAGGAGGGAGCAATTTTTGAAAGCATTTTACCCCAGCAGAAAAAAGGAGACGACGATGAAACACGCTTAGAATTCGGAGAAGGTACTAGCGCAAACGAAAGTGCAGTCTTAGAGACCATTTTACCCCAGCAGAAAAAAGGAGACGACGATGAAACACGCTTAGAATTCGGGAGAAGGTACGAGCGCAAACGAAAGTGCAGTTTTAGAGACCATTTTACCCCAGCAGAAAAAAGGAGACGACGGTAATACATGCTAAGAATTCGGAGAAGCCACGAGCGCCAAGGAGGGTGCAGTTTTAGAGACCCTTTTTCCCCCACCCAAAAAAATGAAGAGGACGCTTATTTACGCTAAGATTACGGACGCATCTTGAACTCAGCAGGTGTACGAAAAAACGGAAAAAATACCTACCATTGCAATAGACGTCACATTGTTGCGTCCTGTCTATCTGTTCAAGTGGACTTCTAACCAGCCATGGTTTTTAGTCTTCTGGACCTGGAAATATAGACACACACTGTATAGTTACTAGATTTTCACATAAAACGTTCTTAACCCATATAAGCTGAATGGAATTCCCCACTTTTTTTATCAATTGGACCAGTCCATTTCCGTGTTAAGGATTGTTAAGTGGTAGTTTTCATTTCCATTCAAATTTGAAGAGTACACTCTGTATGCAAACAGTGGAGACCCTGAGCGGACGCCACGTTCTGTGACGTCTGATCTGGGTCTGCACTGTTTGCCTATGTCCCACAGAAAGGACGCTAGGCATATATGGGTTAAGCATCGTCCCAAAAGGCAAATCTCAACACAAAAACAGTGTTTGTTCCAGCACTTGAGATTCTGGTACCTATTGCACAAGTCTTAAGTGAAGGCTCAGGCGAGACTGTGCATCCACCAAGTCTCGCCAGTGCCTTTGCAGCTCGCCTTGATATAGTATGGAAGTAGATGAGCGTACTAAAATAATATACTTGGAGTCCCATTTGTTATGCAAGTTTTAAAGAGTGATTAACGTATATGCATTAAGTACAACAATTTCATATATTTGCAAAAATGACTTATATAAGGTGTTTCCTCAGTCTGTACACCAACCCAAGTAGTGACCAGCTTTATAAGGTGTTTCCTCAGTCTGTACACCAACCCAAGTATTGTTTTGGTGATAAAGTGTACTACCAGAATGACCTAGTTTGAAGCTAATCTATGATTGTGAAATGTCCTAGTCATTTTCCCTTGCTTTTACGAGTGTACACTTGACAGGTTCATGATCAGCAATAATTGTGAATTTCAATGGGTTTCCTTCCCTTATCTTACAAGCCAAACCTAACTGAATGCTTGTTCCATTTGGTGACCATACAGACACTCCTTTTGTGCATTTTGTCAGACCTTGTCCGGGTCTAAACTGTTTGACACTCTTGAGCTATTCCGGAATGAAATTCGAGATAAAGTATACAAAGCCAACCATACCTCTTCCATCTCATTGAGACGTTCATCTGTCCATACATCTGTAGCATCTACTTGCTAGAACATGACACCTGAAAATATAAGAAAAGAATACGTGAGTACGCGGCAACGATTCGACATAGGTACCTGCAATGACAAGCGCAACCGAAAGTGCAGTTAAAGTGACCATTTTACCCAAGCAAAAAAAGGAAACGACGATAATGCAGGCTAAGAATTCGGATAAGGTACGAGCGCAAACGAAAGTGCAGTTTTAGAGACCATTTCACCCCAGCAAAAAAGGAAGACGACAGTAATACACGCTAAGAATTCGGAGAAGGTACCTGTAACGACGAGCGCAAAGAAGGGAGCAGTTTTTAGAGCATTTTACCCCAGCAGAAAAAAAGGAAACGACGATAATACACGCTAAGAGTTCGGAGAAGGTACGAGCGCAAACGAAAGTGCAGTTTTAGAGACCATTTCACCCCAGCAAAAAAGGAAGACGACGGTAATACACGCTAAGAATTCGGAGAAGGTACCTGTAACGACATGCGCAAAGGAGGGAGCAATTTTTGAAAGCATTTTACCCCAGCAGAAAAAAGGAGACGACGATGAAACACGCTTAGAATTCGGAGAAGGTACTAGCGCAAACGAAAGTGCAGTTTTAGAGACCATTTTACCCCAGCAGAAAAAAGGAGACGACGATGAAACACGCTTAGAATTCGGAGAAGGTACGAGCGCAAACGAAAGTGCAGTTTTAGAGACCATTTTACCCCAGCAGAAAAAAGGAGACGACGGTAATACACGCTAAGAATTCGGAGAAGCCACGAGCGCCAAGGAGGGTGCAGTTTTAGAGACCCTTTTTCCCCCACCCAAAAAAATGAAGACGACGCTAATTTACGCTAAGATTACGGACGCATCTTGAACTCAGCAGGTGTACGAAAAAACGGAAAAAATACCTACCATTGCAATAGACGTCACATTGTTGCGTCCTGTCTATCTGTTCAAGTGGACTTCTAACCAGCCATGGTTTTTAGTCTTCTGGACCTGGAAATATAGACACACACTGTATAGTTACTAGATTTTCACATAAAACGTTCTTAACCCATATAAGCTGAATGGAATTCCCCACTTTTTTATCAATTGGACCAGTCCATTTCCGTTTTAAGGATTGTTAAGTGGTAGTTTTCATTTCCATTCAAATTTGAAGAGTACACTCTGTATGCAAACAGTGGAGACCCTGAGCGGACGCCACGTTCTGTGACGTCTGATCTGGGTCTGCACTGTTTGCCTATGTCCCACAGAAAGGACGCTAGGCATATATGGGTTAAGCATCGTCCCAAAAGGCAAATCTCAACACAAAAACAGTGTTTGTTCCAGCACTTGAGATTCTGGTACCTATTGCACAAGTCTTAAGTGAAGGCTCAGGCGAGACTGTGCATCCACCAAGTCTCGCCAGTGCCTTTGCAGCTCGCCTTGATATAGTATGGAAGTAGATGAGCGTACTAGAATAATATACTTGGAGTCCCATTTGTTATGCAAGTTTTAAAGAGTGATTAACGTATATGCATTAAGTACAACAATTTCATATATTTGCAAAAATGACTTATATAAGGTGTTTCCTCAGTCTGTACACCAACCCAAGTAGTGACCAGCTTTATAAGGTGTTTCCTCAGTCTGTACACCAACCCAAGTATTGTTTTGGTGATAAAGTGTACTACCAGAATGACCTAGTTTGAAGCTAATCTATGATTGTGAAATGTCCTAGTCATTTTCCCTTGCTTTTACGAGTGTACACTTGACAGGTTCATGATCAGCAATAATTGTGAATTTCAATGGGTTTCCTCCCCTTATCTTACAAGCCAAACCTAACTGAATGCTTGTTCCATTTGGTGACCATACAGAGACTCCTTTTGTGCATTTTGTCAGACCTTGTCCGGGTCTAAACTGTTTGACACTCTTGAGCTATTCCGGAATGAAATTCGAGATAAAGTATACAAAGCCAACCATACCTCTTCCATCTCATTGAGACGTTCATCTGTCCATACATCTGTAGCATCTACTTGCTAGAACATGACACCTGAAAATATAAGAAAAGAATACGTGAGTACGCGGCAACGATTCGACATAGGTACCTGCAATGACAAGCGCAACCGAAAGTGCAGTTAAAGTGACCATTTTACCCAAGCAAAAAAAGGAAACGACGATAATGCAGGCTAAGAATTCGGATAAGGTACGAGCGCAAACGAAAGTGCAGTTTTAGAGACCATTTCACCCCAGCAAAAAAGGAAGACGACAGTAATACACGCTAAGAATTCAGAGAAGGTACCTGTAACGACGAGCGCAAAGAAGGGAGCAGTTTTTAGAGCATTTTACCCCAGCAGAAAAAAAGGAAACGACGATAATACACGCTAAGAGTTCGGAGAAGGTACGAGCGCAAACGAAAGTGCAGTTTTAGAGACCATTTCACCCCAGCAAAAAAGGAAGACGACGGTAATACACGCTAAGAATTCGGAGAAGGTACCTGTAACGACATGCGCAAAGGAGGGAGCAATTTTTGAAAGCATTTTACCCCAGCAGAAAAAAGGAGACGACGATGAAACACGCTTAGAATTCGGAGAAGGTACTAGCGCAAACGAAAGTGCAGTTTTAGAGACCATTTTACCCCAGCAGAAAAAAGGAGACGACGATGAAACACGCTTAGAATTCGGAGAAGGTACGAGCGCAAACGAAAGTGCAGTTTTAGAGACCATTTTACCCCAGCAGAAAAAAGGAGACGACGGTAATACACGCTAAGAATTCGGAGAAGCCACGAGCGCCAAGGAGGGTGCAGTTTTAGAGACCCTTTTTCCCCCCACCCAAAAAAATGAAGACGACGCTAATTTACGCTAAGATTACGGACGCATCTTGAACTCAGCAGGTGTACGAAAAAACGGAAAAAATACCTACCATTGCAATAGACGTCACATTGTTGCGTCCTGTCTATCTGTTCAAGTGGACTTCTAACCAGCCATGGTTTTTAGTCTTCTGGACCTGGAAATATAGACACACACTGTATAGTTACTAGATTTTCACATAAAACGTCCTTAACCCATATAAGCTGAATGGAATTCCCCACTTTTTTATCAATTGGACCAGTCCATTTCCGTTTTAAGGATTGTTAAGTGGTAGTTTTCATTTCCATTCAAATTTGAAGAGTACACTCTGTATGCAAACAGTGGAGACCCTGAGCGGACGCCACGTTCTGTGGCGTCTGATCTGGGTCTGCACTGTTTGCCTATGTCCCACAGAAAGGACGCTAGGCATATATGGGTTAAGCATCGTCCCAAAAGGCAAATCTCAACACAAAAACAGTGTTTGTTCCAGCACTTGAGATTCTGGTACCTATTGCACAAGTCTTAAGTGAAGGCTCAGGCGAGACTGTGCATCCACCAAGTCTCGCCAGTGCCTTTGCAGCTCGCCTTGATATAGTATGGAAGTAGATGAGCGTACTAAAATAATATACTTGGAGTCCCATTTGTTATGCAAGTTTTAAAGAGTGATTAACGTATATGCATTAAGTACAACAATTTCATATATTTGCAAAAATGACTTATATAAGGTGTTTCCTCAGTCTGTACACCAACCCAAGTAGTGACCAGCTTTATAAGGTGTTTCCTCAGTCTGTACACCAACCCAAGTATTGTTTTGGTGATAAAGTGTACTACCAGAATGACCTAGTTTGAAGCTAATCTATGATTGTGAAATGTCCTAGTCATTTTCCCTTGCTTTTACGAGTGTACACTTGACAGGTTCATGATCAGCAATAATTGTGAATTTCAATGGGTTTCCTCCCCTTATCTTACAAGCCAAACCTAACTGAATGCTTGTTCCATTTGGTGACCATACAGAGACTCCTTTTGTGCATTTTGTCAGACCTTGTCCGGGTCTAAACTGTTTGACACTCTTGAGCTATTCCGGAATGAAATTCGAGATAAAGTATACAAAGCCAACCATACCTCTTCCATCTCATTGAGACGTTCATCTGTCCATACATCTGTAGCATCTACTTGCTAGAACATGACACCTGAAAATATAAGAAAAGAATACGTGAGTACGCGGCAACGATTCGACATAGGTACCTGCAATGACAAGCGCAACCGAAAGTGCAGTTAAAGTGACCATTTTACCCAAGCAAAAAAAGGAAACGACGATAATGCAGGCTAAGAATTCGGATAAGGTACGAGCGCAAACGAAAGTGCAGTTTTAGAGACCATTTCACCCCAGCAAAAAAGGAAGACGACAGTAATACACGCTAAGAATTCGGAGAAGGTACCTGTAACGACGAGCGCAAAGAAGGGAGCGGTTTTTAGAGCATTTTTCCCCAGCAGAAAAAAAAGGAAACGACGATAATACACGCTAAGAGTTCGGAGAAGGTACGAGCGCAAACGAAAGTGCAGTTTTAGAGACCATTTCACCCCAGGAAAAAAGGAAGACGACAGTAATACACGCTAAGAATTCGGAGAAGGTACCTGTAACGACGAGCGCAAAGAAGGGAGCAGTTTTTAGAGCATTTTTCCCCAGCAGAAAAAAAGGAAACGACGATAATACACGCTAAGAGTTCGGAGAAGGTACGAGCGCAAACGAAAGTGCAGTTTTAGAGACCATTTCACCCAAGCAAAAAAGGAAGACGACGGTAATACACGCTAAGAATTCGGAGAAGGTACCTGTAACGACATGCGCAAAGGAGGGAGCAATTTTTGAAAGCATTTTACCCCAGCAGAAAAAAGGAGACGACGATGAAACACGCTTAGAATTCGGAGAAGGTACTAGCGCAAACGAAAGTGCAGTTTTAGAGACCATTTTACCCCAGCAGAAAAAAGGAGACGACGATGAAACACGCTTAGAATTCGGAGAAGGTACGAGCGCAAACGAAAGTGCAGTTTTAGAGACCATTTTACCCCAGCAGAAAAAAGGAGACGACGGTAATACACGCTAAGAATTCGGAGAAGCCACGAGCGCCAAGGAGGGTGCAGTTTTAGAGACCCTTTTTCCCCCACCCAAAAAAATGAAGAGGACGCTAATTTACGCTAAGATTACGGACGCATCTTGAACTCAGCAGGTGTACGAAAAAACGGAAAAAATACCTACCATTGCAATAGACGTCACATTGTTGCGTCCTGTCTATCTGTTCAAGTGGACTTCTAACCAGCCATGGTTTTTAGTCTTCTGGACCTGGAAATATAGACACACACTGTATAGTTACTAGATTTTCACATAAAACGTCCTTAACCCATATAAGCTGAATGGAATTCCCCACTTTTTTATCAATTGGACCAGTCCATTTCCGTTTTAAGGATTGTTAAGTGGTAGTTTTCATTTCCATTCAAATTTGAAGAGTACACTCTGTATGCAAACAGTGGAGACCCTGAGCGGACGCCACGTTCTGTGGCGTCTGATCTGGGTCTGCACTGTTTGCCTATGTCCCACAGAAAGGACGCTAGGCATATATGGGTTAAGCATCGTCCCAAAAGGCAAATCTCAACACAAAAACAGTGTTTGTTCCAGCACTTGAGATTCTGGTACCTATTGCACAAGTCTTAAGTGAAGGCTCAGGCGAGACTGTGCATCCACCAAGTCTCGCCAGTGCCTTTGCAGCTCGCCTTGATATAGTATGGAAGTAGATGAGCGTACTAAAATAATATACTTGGAGTCCCATTTGTTATGCAAGTTTTAAAGAGTGATTAACGTATATGCATTAAGTACAACAATTTCATATATTTGCAAAAATGACTTATATAAGGTGTTTCCTCAGTCTGTACACCAACCCAAGTAGTGACCAGCTTTATAAGGTGTTTCCTCAGTCTGTACACCAACCCAAGTATTGTTTTGGTGATAAAGTGTACTACCAGAATGACCTAGTTTGAAGCTAATCTATGATTGTGAAATGTCCTAGTCATTTTCCCTTGCTTTTACGAGTGTACACTTGACAGGTTCATGATCAGCAATAATTGTGAATTTCAATGGGTTTCCTCCCCTTATCTTACAAGCCAAACCTAACTGAATGCTTGTTCCATTTGGTGACCATACAGACACTCCTTTTGTGCATTTTGTCAGACCTTGTCCGGGTCTAAACTGTTTGACACTCTTGAGCTATTCCGGAATGAAATTCGAGATAAAGTATACAAAGCCAACCATACCTCTTCCATCTCATTGAGACGTTCATCTGTCCATACATCTGTAGCATCTACTTGCTAGAACATGACACCTGAAAATATAAGAAAAGAATACGTGAGTACGCGGCAACGATTCGACATAGGTACCTGCAATGACAAGCGCAACCGAAAGTGCAGTTAAAGTGACCATTTTACCCAAGCAAAAAAAGGAAACGGCGATAATGCAGGCTAAGAATTCGGATAAGGTACGAGCGCAAACGAAAGTGCAGTTTTAGAGACCATTTCACCCCAGCAAAAAAGGAAGACGACAGTAATACACGCTAAGAATTCGGAGAAGGTACCTGTAACGACGAGCGCAAAGAAGGGAGCAGTTTTTAGAGCATTTTACCCCAGCAGAAAAAAAGGAAACGACGATAATACACGCTAAGAGTTCGGAGAAGGTACGAGCGCAAACGAAAGTGCAGTTTTAGAGACCATTTCACCCCAGCAAAAAAGGAAGACGACGGTAATACACGCTAAGAATTCGGAGAAGGTACCTGTAACGACATGCGCAAAGGAGGGAGCAATTTTTGAAAGCATTTTACCCCAGCAGAAAAAAGGAGACGACGATGAAACACGCTTAGAATTCGGAGAAGGTACTAGCGCAAACGAAAGTGCAGTTTTAGAGACCATTTTACCCCAGCAGAAAAAAAGGAGACGACGATGAAACACGCTTAGAATTCGGAGAAGGTACGAGCGCAAACGAAAGTGCAGTTTTAGAGACCATTTTACCCCAGCAGAAAAAAGGAGACGACGGTAATACACGCTAAGAATTCGGAGAAGCCACGAGCGCCAAGGAGGGTGCAGTTTTAGAGACCCTTTTTCCCCCACCCAAAAAAATGAAGACGACGCTAATTTACGCTAAGATTACGGACGCATCTTGAACTCAGCAGGTGTACGAAAAAACGGAAAAAATACCTACCATTGCAATAGACGTCACATTGTTGCGTCCTGTCTATCTGTTCAAGTGGACTTCTAACCAGCCATGGTTTTTAGTCTTCTGGACCTGGAAATATAGACACACACTGTATAGTTACTAGATTTTCACATAAAACGTCCTTAACCCATATAAGCTGAATGGAATTCCCCACTTTTTTATCAATTGGACCAGTCCATTTCCGTTTTAAGGATTGTTAAGTGGTAGTTTTCATTTCCATTCAAATTTGAAGAGTACACTCTGTATGCAAACAGTGGAGACCCTGAGCGGACGCCACGTTCTGTGGCGTCTGATCTGGGTCTGCACTGTTTGCCTATGTCCCACAGAAAGGACGCTAGGCATATATGGGTTAAGCATCGTCCCAAAAGGCAAATCTCAACACAAAAACAGTGTTTGTTCCAGCACTTGAGATTCTGGTACCTATTGCACAAGTCTTAAGTGAAGGCTCAGGCGAGACTGTGCATCCACCAAGTCTCGCCAGTGCCTTTGCAGCTCGCCTTGATATAGTATGGAAGTAGATGAGCGTACTAAAATAATATACTTGGAGTCCCATTTGTTATGCAAGTTTTAAAGAGTGATTAACGTATATGCATTAAGTACAACAATTTCATATATTTGCAAAAATGACTTATATAAGGTGTTTCCTCAGTCTGTACACCAACCCAAGTAGTGACCAGCTTTATAAGGTGTTTCCTCAGTCTGTACACCAACCCAAGTATTGTTTTGGTGATAAAGTGTACTACCAGAATGACCTAGTTTGAAGCTAATCTATGATTGTGAAATGTCCTAGTCATTTTCCCTTGCTTTTACGAGTGTACACTTGACAGGTTCATGATCAGCAATAATTGTGAATTTCAATGGGTTTCCTCCCCTTATCTTACAAGCCAAACCTAACTGAATGCTTGTTCCATTTGGTGACCATACAGACACTCCTTTTGTGCATTTTGTCAGACCTTGTCCGGGTCTAAACTGTTTGACACTCTTGAGCTATTCCGGAATGAAATTCGAGATAAAGTATACAAAGCCAACCATACCTCTTCCATCTCATTGAGACGTTCATCTGTCCATACATCTGTAGCATCTACTTGCTAGAACATGACACCTGAAAATATAAGAAAAGAATACGTGAGTACGCGGCAACGATTCGACATAGGTACCTGCAATGACAAGCGCAACCGAAAGTGCAGTTAAAGTGACCATTTTACCCAAGCAAAAAAAGGAAACGGCGATAATGCAGGCTAAGAATTCGGATAAGGTACGAGCGCAAACGAAAGTGCAGTTTTAGAGACCATTTCACCCCAGCAAAAAAGGAAGACGACAGTAATACACGCTAAGAATTCGGAGAAGGTACCTGTAACGACGAGCGCAAAGAAGGGAGCAGTTTTTAGAGCATTTTACCCCAGCAGAAAAAAAGGAAACGACGATAATACACGCTAAGAGTTCGGAGAAGGTACGAGCGCAAACGAAAGTGCAGTTTTAGAGACCATTTCACCCCAGCAAAAAAGGAAGACGACGGTAATACACGCTAAGAATTCGGAGAAGGTACCTGTAACGACATGCGCAAAGGAGGGAGCAATTTTTGAAAGCATTTTACCCCAGCAGAAAAAAGGAGACGACGATGAAACACGCTTAGAATTCGGAGAAGGTACTAGCGCAAACGAAAGTGCAGTTTTAGAGACCATTTTACCCCAGCAGAAAAAAAGGAGACGACGATGAAACACGCTTAGAATTCGGAGAAGGTACGAGCGCAAACGAAAGTGCAGTTTTAGAGACCATTTTACCCCAGCAGAAAAAAGGAGACGACGGTAATACACGCTAAGAATTCGGAGAAGCCACGAGCGCCAAGGAGGGTGCAGTTTTAGAGACCCTTTTTCCCCCACCCAAAAAAATGAAGACGACGCTAATTTACGCTAAGATTACGGACGCATCTTGAACTCAGCAGGTGTACGAAAAAACGGAAAAAATACCTACCATTGCAATAGACGTCACATTGTTGCGTCCTGTCTATCTGTTCAAGTGGACTTCTAACCAGCCATGGTTTTTAGTCTTCTGGACCTGGAAATATAGACACACACTGTATAGTTACTAGATTTTCACATAAAACGTTCTTAACCCATATAAGCTGAATGGAATTCCCCACTTTTTTATCAATTGGACCAGTCCATTTCCGTTTTAAGGATTGTTAAGTGGTAGTTTTCATTTCCATTCAAATTTGAAGAGTACACTCTGTATGCAAACAGTGGAGACCCTGAGCGGACGCCACGTTCTGTGACGTCTGATCTGGGTCTGCACTGTTTGCCTATGTCCCACAGAAAGGACGCTAGGCATATATGGGTTAAGCATCGTCCCAAAAGGCAAATCTCAACACAAAAACAGTGTTTGTTCCAGCACTTGAGATTCTGGTACCTATTGCACAAGTCTTAAGTGAAGGCTCAGGCGAGACTGTGCATCCACCAAGTCTCGCCAGTGCCTTTGCAGCTCGCCTTGATATAGTATGGAAGTAGATGAGCGTACTAGAATAATATACTTGGAGTCCCATTTGTTATGCAAGTTTTAAAGAGTGATTAACGTATATGCATTAAGTACAACAATTTCATATATTTGCAAAAATGACTTATATAAGGTGTTTCCTCAGTCTCTACACCAACCCAAGTAGTGACCAGTGGCGTTCTACGTATCACTGTTTGGTGTTTAATGTTATAGCGCGTAGACTATCTGGGCCCAGACTTGTTTTTCCATTAGCTCATTTAAAGCTTTTAAGAAGGATGTGGTCTTCACAACTCTTCAATCACAATACAATGAGCAATGATGAGATACCCCGGTGACCAGCATGTTTTACCACTTGTTTGCCCCTGAAGATTGGCACCCTACATGAGAGGGAAAATCCTTTAAAAATACAGAATGTAAGGTCCTTTTTTCTAAGTAAGTAAGGGTGTCATACCAGTAACATTAATTAACAAAATCAATGAGATGTTTAACAAGAAATATCTTTTAAAAAGATAAGTGGTGGAGATAAAATGGATGGATACTTTTTCAGAAGCTTGGTATTATCTTAACGTTAATATTCTAGTCAGCATCGACCACCATAGTAACATAATCGCTGCAGCAGTACATTGGAACCATGTAGGCGCGACATAATCTGCCCTTCATTAAAAGATTCATTGGATAAAAACAGAGAGTCTGGGTGTGGGGGTTTGGGGGATCTGGAGATAAGGGCTATTTGTTTTCAGGTAGCTTGGGAGCACTGGTTATTATTTTCAAGGATCTGGGGAGCAACCTCATAGTTCGGGGGATTTAGGAAGCCCTGCAGAAAGCAAAAAATGAATTTATATTTCGTTTGACTTTTTTAAAAAAAAAAATCTTGTTCATATCGACGGTAGTTATCGACCAAACACAATTGTAGATACTGAATATCCCAGAACCCAAAATAGTATTTCACTTAAATTATGGGTATTTTTACACTATTTACATGGCTTACGTCCGTATTGCCATAACGTACACTTTTCTAAAATATATGATTGTTTATTTGAACTGGACTATAGATTTATATATCACGCTCGAGCTTGACCTTTGAGATCGCTAAATAAAATATGCGTCAGGTATTCTATTTTTAGATAATTATGTCCTAACTTAAACTAATTGTGTCGGACCTACGCACCCCCCCCCCCCCACACACACAAAGTGCAGGAAAGATAAAATTATTTCTGTAATTTTATTATTAATCAATCAAGAAACACCTTACAACTTAAATATTGTGCTGAGCTTCCACCCACCTTTTTAGCCAATCACTGCCCTTTTTACAATTACAGACCTGTGACCATCAAAGGTATATTATTCTGGAAGAGGGAACTGCCAGTCAGAAAATCAGATTTTACATAATATGTTCCTATACAAATAGCGTGAGCATCAACACATCCTAGTATTACCTATCCAGATGCGTAATCCTCGGAATGGGGGGTCACAACAGACCTAATTTATGATCGGTTTTTCTGATTTGGGAATTTGTCTATGGTCAGTTACTGTATGTAAATTGTGTCACGTGGGCATTAATCCGGTCTGAAGGAGTTGACAGGTACCGGTATTAGGATGTAATGTCATGTTGTGTTTCATTCAACCAGAAAACCGCGTCTTATTCTTTGAGGTGATTCTGTTATTTTGGATATGTATTTTAAAAAAAAATCAAAAGTTTTGGAATTACTAAAGGCTATGGTTTTGTTTATGGATCAGCATCTGGACAGGTAATTGTTTGTTTGATTTGATTCTTTACGTCCCATCAACAATCTTTCAGTTATATAGGGACGTGTCTTCCTGGGTTGAACCAGTACTAAGCTAGGATAAATGTGTCTTGCTCAAGGACCACAACGCAGTGACGCCGGTGAGGCTCGAACCCGCGGCCCTTCGGTCTCGAGTCAAACACTTTACCACTGAGCCACTGCGCTCCCTCTCGACAGGTAATACTTTCCTTCGTACAACAATTGTTAGTTCATCGCCTCGCCAGGGCTGTACTCTTACAGGTAATATAGGATCAGGTCAGAATGTGAGTTGGCCACTTATAAAACGGGGCAATATTGTCGACGATGCAGCGCTTTTACGTCGCATCGACGTCAACATTACGTCGCTTGATAACCCGATGATATGTGGTAAAATTTTTCGAAGGCTGGGGGAAGCAAGCATCAGCTTATTAGCTCTAGGGACAAGACGAGGCAATATTGACGCCGATGCAGCGCTTTAACGTCGCATCGGCGTCAATATTACGTCGTTTGATAACATATGATGAAATTTTCCGGAGGCTAGGAGGAAACAAACTTCTGCTTCTTAGCTCTAGGGACAAGACGAAGCGATATTGACGCCGATGCAGTGCATTTGCGTCGCATCGACGTCAATATAACGTCGTTTGATAACGTGACGAAAGTTTTCGAAGGCTAGGTGAGCAAATATCCGCTCACTAGCTTTAGGGCCAAGACGAAGCAATATTGGCGCCGATGCAGCGCTTTGGCGCCGCACCGGCGTCATTATTACGTCGTTTAAGATATGGTATGAGGCTGTTCTCATTCACTCATTGCGCAAGTCCAAAATCATATTGTACAGCTGTACATGAATCCCATGAGCGAAGGCTGTGATGCAGCGCTTTTACGTCGCATCGACGTCAATATTACGTCGTTTGATAACCCGATGACATGTAGTAAAATTTTAGAAGGCTGGGGGAGCAAACATCAGCCCATTAGCTCTAGGGACAAGACGAAGCAATATTGACGCCGATGCAGCGCTTGAACGTTATTATCAGCCGCTTTATCAACCATGCAAATATTTGTCACCCCCTCAAAACTTAATCGAACACTCAAACAAACAAACAACTCAATCAATCAATCAATCAATCAATCAATCAATTAAATCAATCAATCGATAGATAGATCGAACAATCGATCAGAACAGAATCCATAATTAAGGCATGAATGCTGGATGAGTTTAGAGGTAGTAGATTGAGTGTTTTTGTTTGACGCCCCCATAGTTTTTTGGCGTAAAATGACAAATGGACCTCTGTAATCGGGAATTTGCGAACAACAAAGGCGAAGACCAGCCTGCGCAGTCTGATTATCGCCTATGTTATTTGCCTGTCGCCAAGAGCGAAATTTAAATTTTCTTGGTAGTGTCTGTAGCTGAGCAGGCTGTTTTGAATCCCATCTTGTCGGAAACACCGAAACAGATTTTCTCACTACTCGGCACAATTATATTCTATCAGTTTAAACATAATTATATGCTCAAAAGAACAAACTTGTTTTAGTCGGTTCTTTTGAGTAACCAGAACATGTTTTGACTGAATTACCGGTAATAAAAAAAAACACTCTTATCTGGAGGTTTGTGTCCCACCAGCACCTAAGGTGGGCTACGGTCTCATCCGCTGACAGACTTGGGAAGGTTTGTGTCCCACCAGCACCTAAGGTGGGCTACGGTCTCATCCGCCGACAGACTGGGGAAGCTTGTGTCCCACCAGTACCAAAGGTGGACTTAAAGTCTCATCCGCCGATAGACTGTGGAAGCGGGCACCTAAGGTGGACTTAAAATCTCATCCGCCGACAGACTGGGGAGGCTTGTGTCTCAACAGCACCAAATGTGGGCTAAAGGTCTCATCCGCCGATAGACTGTGGAAGCGGGCACCTAAGGTGGACTTAAAGTCTCATCCGCCGACAGACTGGGGAGGCTTGTGTCTCAACAGCACCAAAGGCGGGCTTAAAGTCTCATCCGCCGATAGACTTGGGAGGCTTGTGTCCCACCAGCACCTAAGGTGGGCTTAAAGTCTCATCCGCCGATAGACATGGGAGGCTTGTGTCTCACCAGCACCTAAGGTTGGCTTAAAGTCTCATCCGCCGACAGACTGGGGAGGCTTGTGTCCCACCAGCACCTAAGGTGGGCTTAAAGCCTCATCCGCCGACAGACTGGGGAGGCTTGTGTCCCACCAGCACCTAAGGTGGGCTACGGTCTCATCCGCCGACGGATTGGGGAGGCTTGTGTCCCACCAGCACCTAAGGTTGGCTTAAGTCTCATACGCCGACAGATTGGGGAATGCTTGTGTTCCACCAGCACCTAAGGTTGGCTTAAAGCCTCATCCGCCGACAGATTGGGGAATGCTTGTGTCCCACCAGCACCTAAGGTTGGCTTAAAGTCTCATACGCCGACAGATTGGGGAATGCTTATGTTCCACCAGCACCTAAGGTTGGCTTAAAGTCTCATACGCCGACAGACTGGGGAAGCGAGCACCTAAGGTGGGCTTAAAGTCTCATCCGCCGACAGACTGGGGAGGCTTGTGTCCCGCCAGCACCTAAGGTGGGCTTAAAGTCTCATCCGCCGACGGATTGGGAAGCGAGCCCAAGCAGTTTGTCCACTACGTGCGGTGCTGTTTTGTTTGCTTATGTTGAGGCTTAACGTCCGAGTTAACAATTTTCAGTCATTTCGGGACAATTTACTGTCTTCCTGGATGAAACCAGTACTAAGCATCGGATAAAGTGTCTTGCTCAAGGACACAACACAGTGACTTCGCCGGTGGTGGGGCTCAACTTCAATAACTTTAAAAACCATGTAGGAATCAAAAGAGTAACTATAACTATATCGGGTAAAACATTTATCACTAAAGAAATGTTGACCTCAAGTTGTTTTAGTAGAAGAGCTCAAAAAGGTGTGGCAGCTAAGATGTCACCTCTTTAGTGCTAAGTGTTACCTAGCACGCATTTTTACAACGAAGGGTTGTAGCCAGGTGAACTTTAGCCCTTGGTAATGCTTGATTCCCTTCATTTCGTGATTCCCTTTAATTTGATGTGCAACATGACCAGGTTCTAAAAGAGTTGAATTTTGACCTATTGACCCCATCCCAAGGGTCGGGGGGATCTGCGGGAAAAAATATAAAAATATTCGCTACCATATTACTGCATTTGTGATTATACCCGCTTTTTCTTTAGTAAGAAAGGGCATACTAATTTCGTACCAAAGTCGGTCCGTCGTCCGTCCCTCTGTCCGTCTGTCCGTTCGTCACGTTTCTTGTAAATGTTTCTCCTCCTAAACTGTTAGAGGTAGCAACTTCAAACATTGTAGCTGAATGTAGAGGGTACTGGGCAACATTTCGTGTGACCTTGACCCGACCCCAAGGTCAAGGTCAAAGGTCAAATATTGAATTTTCTTGTAAATGAATCTCCTCCGAAACCCTTTGATGTAGCAACTTCAAACTTTGTAGCTGAATAGGTCACATGATGTAGAGGGTACTGGGAAACATTTCGTGAGATCTTGACCCCAAGGTCAAGGTCAAAGGTCAAATATTGAATTTTCTTGTAAATGCATCTTCTCCTAAACCTTTTGACATAACAACTTTAAACTTTGTAGCTGAATAGGTCACATGATGTAAAGGGTACTGGACAACCTTTGGTGTGACCTTGACTCCAAAGTCAAGGTCAAAGATCAAATAATGTATTTTATTGTTAATGTATCTCCTCCTAAACGGTTAGACGTAGCAACTTCGAAATTTGTAGCTGAATAGATCACATGATGTAGAGGGTAATGGGCAACAGTTCGTGCAAGCTTCATCCCAAGGTCAAAGGTCAAATATTGAATTTTCTTGTAAATGCTTCTCCATCTAAACCTTTTGACGTAGTAACTTCAAACTCTGTATGTGCATAGGTCACATGATGCAGGGGGCACTGGACAACATTTCGTATGACCTTAACCCGAAGGTCAAGGTCAAATAATGTGTTTTCTTGTAAATGCATCGTTTCCTTAATTGTGGGATGTAGCAATATCAAATTTGCTGGTGCATAGGTCACGTGATGTCGAGGGTACTGGGCAACATTTCGTGTGACCATGACCCCCTTGACATTTGGGCCAAGGTCACATGATGTATTTTCTTGGTAATGCATCTCCTGAACCATTGGCCGTAGCAACTTCAAACTTTGCAGGTCAAGGTCAAATCAAATATTTCTTGTAAATGCATATCCTCCTAAGCCGTTGGACATAGCAGCTTCAAACTTTGCAGGTGCATAGGTAATATGATGTAGAGGATACTGGGCAACATTTCGTGTTCGTCCTTGACCTAAGAAAAGTCAAGGTCAAAAGAGCAATATAACATACCTTCTTGTAAATGCATCTCCTCGTAAACGGTTGGACGTAGTAACTTCAAACTTTGCTGATGCTTTGGTTAGCTCAAAGGCGGGTATTTACGATGGTTTTCCATCGACTGAAGTCTAGTTCTTTTAAATTTGATATGCAACATGACCATGTTCAGAAAAAGTTGAAATTGACCCCACCCCCTAAGTCCACCCAGTGGGTGAGACACAGGCCTACGATCGAAAATCAAGTTTGCTTTATTTCATATTTATTGTACCCCTGTCTGCATGCGAAATTTCAGTAAAAAAGATATTGACAACTTACTGAGTTATTGCAAAATTTAAATATTTGACCTTTGACCCCACCTAAGGGGTTAGGTTGTAGTAAAATTGTAATCACTGTCATGCTTGAGGGTCTGGATGGGGTATAATGATTAGTGAATGATGGCCCTTTTTTATAATGAATAGTGAATAATTAGTCAAAAAATAATGAATAGTGAATAATAAGGGCCTAAAAATTAATGAATAATCCTATTTTTTAATGAATTGAAGAAAACATTAATGAATAGTGAATAATAAGACTTATTTGCCTCCTCTCTTACTTTTAATGAATAATTGGTCTTATTTTAATGAATAACCCAAAATTTTAATGAGATGAATAATGGGCTAAATTTTTAATGAATAGTGAATACCAGACCCCCCCCACCCAGACCCTCATGCTTATCAACAGACACTGGATAATTATGGCCTATATCATATATCATAGATTTGGAGAAATAGATTCGCATGCCAGTGGCTGGACAATATTAAAATGAATTAGCAAGCAAAATTTGCTCCAAATATCAGTTAGGAGGAGTTTTCACTTACTGACCACAACAGGCTGGACTGATGCTCATATAAAAAATGGTTTGGCATTATAGTGGTTAGGGAATGTTAACACACATACACTAACAGCTTACTGACGAGCTCACATAGTGAATATGAGCCGCGACATGGGATTACCAACAATGTGGTATGTGCGACCAGCAAAGTATCAGATTCAGAGCCTTTACTAGTCGCTTGAACATTCAATGAGTGTTAAGCTACTGACTGAACATCATTTGGAGTTTCTAAGCTTATAAGGAGGCTGCACAGGCTTGTCTGAGTCTACACTTGTCAAAATGTCACATTGTTGGAAATCACATGTCGAGGCTCATATAGTGTAGACCCATGGGTTGTGCAATCAGACAGTCTACCAATATGCTTCACATTGCGAGAGTCTTTTGTGGCAACCCCTTGCTGCTAACACCTTCGTGGGACATCATGCAACAGATTTTTGCAGTTTCAGAACAAAACTTTAATATTCAAATATGCATATAATCTACTCACAGACTCCCAAAACGTCAGCCTCTTCTTCATAGTATAGACTGTATGATGGATTTCCAATATAAAATAATAAAACTTGACTAAAATCTCAATCTCCATTTTTCAACCACCAAAAACATGAGTAAAAATCTTGAAATCATGAAGCGTACTGTTTTCACCTGTATTTCTTAACAAAAGAAATTCCCCCTTTTCACCTATTCTTCCGATTTGAGCAATCACGTGTCAGCGAGTTACTGCATTGAGTTATAAAGTTAAAATAATAAACCGTGTAGAGCAACGGTATGTGCGGATCCAGCGGGGGCATGGTTCCGGACCCCCCCCCCCCATGGAAATTCACAAACCTATAAGGTTCCTTAGCAATAATGGTCCGGAACATCAAAAAAATCACAAAGCTACCAAGCAAGCATGCAATGGCCTGTCAGAGAAACGCCATTTGAGTGGCATTTCGCTGGCGGGCCGATACAATACAATACAAAATTTATTTATATAGTCGGGGATACAAAAATGCATTCCACTAGCGGGCCGATGATGGTCCACTTTTAGCGGTATTTAGATCCTCTCTCCCCTCATCAAAGGAAAAACATGTCAGAGTTGGACCCCCTCTGACAAAACATTCTGGGTTTGCTCATGAACGGAATTTCCAACGTAAAATCTTGGTAAAGTTAAGTCAGGGTAATTTCTTGTACAAGATACATATTGAGGGGTCACCTGTTGTTGTCTGCAAACATTTTTTTAATCTTCGTCTTCGCTGTTCACCGAAGTACTCATTAGGGGTTTCCAGTTCTAAGGGGTCCGCTAACGACTTGTTGTAGTCTACTGACAGCGGCAACCTTTCAAAAGGGTTCGGACCCAGATCAGGCCAGATATTTGGCGAACCTGATCTGGTTCCAGTAAGTTTGACACTCAGATGGTACATTTGTATTCCTGGAGTAACTTTTTGAAAAAGTTAATGCTGAAAAAGTAAATGCCATAAACACACTGGTAAATGTATACGTCGATTTGGTGGTATTTACGCATATTGCCGGTACTTCATAGACCGGAAGTGGTAGATATTGGTGTTAATACTATAGAGAAATACATGCCATATGCCTAAAGGACTATAGACTTCAATCATTTTTAAGTATTCAGTATGTTCATGGCGATTTATGTAAACATATAGGAATAGATTCGAGTACCGATCATCCAGATCGGTACTCGAATCTATTCCTAAATGCTTACACAGTTTTATCGAGTTCGATCCCGGCCCGGTACCATACTTTCGTTGAGATTGATCATGAAATAATTTCTACGGTCATTCTCCTCCCTTCCGCTGATCTATTCAAGAAGGATTTTTGTCAGTTACAAGCGAAAGTATGTGCACAAATTACTGGTTAACCGCTTGCTCAAGCCTGTCCAGGAAAAAGTGTGGTTAAGTGAACTGACCGTCCCGCAATGACCATAGCTGTTGACATGGGACGTAAAGCAACAAAAACAAACAAACAAACAAACAAATACAGTATTAACACCAATATCTACCACTTCCGGTCTATGAGGTACCGGCAATACGCGTAATTACCACCAAATCGACGTATACATTTACCAGTGTGATAAAAGTCAGGTAATCTTCAGACAATATTTAGGTGAGACATACCATAGAAAATCGCCTGCTGTTTAAGTTTGCTTTTATATGCGCCCTGTACGTACGTAAGTCCGCCTGCCCGCCTGCCCGCCTGCCCGACCGCCTGCATATAAGTACTATAAAAATATATCATAAAAGTGAGGGTAGGATAGAAAAATCCGTCCTTAGGACCGCCGTTTGGCTTTACGAGACTTGCTGAATGATGACAAACGGTGAACCCGAGGGAAAGATTTTTCTATCCTACCCTCACACGAATAATGGATTTTTTTCTTGCTCATCATTTTTTTTTTACTTTTTAAATTAATTAATTAATTAATCAATTAATTAATTAATTAATTAATTAATTTATTTATTTATTTTTTTTTATTTATTTATTATCTATTTATTTATTTATTTATTTATCTATTTATCTATTTATTTATTCATTTATTTATTTATTTTAAAATAAGCTTCCACAAGTCCCTGAAATTTCACATGGTGACGCTACTAAATAACAACACTGACGTTCTGGGTAAGATAAGATTTTTATTACCCAACCGTCTATATACGGAGTATTTCTCCTTTTTTCTATTGTCCAGGCAATAGTTTTTTTTATTACCCAACCGTCTATATACGGAGTAATTGTCTATTTTTTTGCTATGTCAAGAGTCTCTGAACTATTGCCCAGTCAATATTTTTGATTATTACCCAACTATCTATACACGGAGTAATTGTCTATTTTTTGCTATATGTTATCAGTCACTGAACTATTCCACTGGTCAATAAATTTGACTATTGACTGGCATTACACCATGGCCTGGTTACCCGCTTCCCTGTTAAATACACAGAGGCGCTTATCGACATGCGCGACAACGATGCGCGTACGGTTCGTTTATGAAAGGAGACGTTATGCAACATGGCATCTTCACCAGCGAAGGTTTCGTCGTATCTACCTTTCGACAAATTAGTTAGATTAGGCAATCGCAACCCTTGGTAGGACAAGATGGCAACATGGTGAAAATAAGACATTGTTTTGTAGCTTTAAACTCCAATAACTCCGGTGTTTATGGCCAGAAATATAAAGTGTGGGTACTCGTTTTCTTAGTTAGAACGAGTGGAACATTGTGAGACCAAAATTGAGCAGATTTGGTGAAATTTTCTGTTTTGCATCAAAACCGCATCGTCAACGGCAACTCCATGCAAGAAACGCTGCTAAGTATTTCATCAAATGGGTTTGGTAATAAAACCTGTTTGCAGTATTGTATACAGTGATTACATGCCTGTTTGTAGTATATTACCCCGAGGTGCCGTGTACGACCTGATGCTCTATTGCACAAGGCCGTAGGCCGAGTGCAATAGTGCATCAGGTCGTCCATTGTACCGAGGGGTAATAGTTTGACTATACTACAAACAGGCATGAAATAACTGTTTTATTACCCAACCCATTTGATGAAATACTTAGCAGCGTTTCTTGCATGGAGTTGGTTATGTTAAAAAAAGCAGAAAATTTCACCAAATCTGCTCAATTTCGGTCTCAAATGTTCCGCTTGTTCTAACTAAGAAAACGAGTACCCACACTTTATGTTTCTGACCATAAACAACGGAGTTATTGGAGTTTAAAGTTGCCAAACCATGTCTTAATTTCACCATTGGTTCATAACGTCTCCTTTCATAAACGAATCGTACGCGCATCGTTGTCGCGCATGTTTATAAGCGCATGTGTGTTTTTAACAGGGAAGCGGGTAATCAGGCCGTTGGGTAATAATCAAAACTATTACCCCGAGGTGCCGTGGACGACCTGATGCACTATTGCACGAGGCCGAAGGCATGAAATAACTGTATATTATTACCCAGCCGTCTATATACGGAGTAATTGTCTATTTTTTGCTATGTCATGATCCACCGGTCAATAAATATGACTATTGACTGGCACTATACCATGGCCTGGTTACCCGCTTCCCTGTTAAAACACACAGGCGCTTATCGACATGCGCGACAACGAAGCATTTCTCGGAAAAGCAGCAAGGAGGTCTATATATGAGCCACAACATGAGATTTCCAACAATGTGGTATGTGCGACAAACAAATGCTTATACCAGCCTGTGCATATGCACAGTCTGATCAGAGCCTTTGCTAGTCGCTTGAATATTCTAAGCCTTGTAAGTCATTGACTGAACAGCATTTATAATTTCTATTCTTAAAAGGAGGCTGCACAGCCTCACTTGAGGCTATTCATTTCAAAATGCCACATTGTTGGAATGCGCAGCTCATACATGTATCTTAAAACTGAAGAGGTGACAGTCGATAGTTGAAGTACAGTGTTACGGATCCGACGAGAGAATGTTTTTGTCCCCGATGAGATCAGATTAAACAAAATGGAAAAACGATAGAGTCAAAAGGAGAAAAAATAATAAAAATAAAAACAAAAGTCTTTACAATAAATAGTGTCGCGTACGGGATTCGAACTAACGACGCAGCGTTTAAAATAACTGTGAAATTCACGTGCTCTACCCACTGAGCCACGCAGGCGATCGATAGGCAATTTTTCATTATTGCAGTATATACATCTATTGTGATATAAAGTACCACGTGCATTTCCATATTTGTACGTACGATGGAGGCCGAAGATATATTTAGATGCTCAATCAGCTATGAAATTATGATAATGATAAAGGTCAGGCTCATGTTAATATTTTAGAGTAATTATATATAGAGAGTAATTTAGCCTTTTTGACTGTTTTATCGAATTGTCGGTCGCTACCAATTTGATCCGGTTTCGATGAACTGTTGCACATGCTACATTTTTTACTTTTGCACAGTCACGTGACGCGCGTTCAATTTTGGTTTCAAAGTGTGCCGCTCATTCTTACTTATACTTCCACCAAACGCTTTGAGGCGTGACTGTAACGGTAAATGCATTGAATAAATCGAGGGTCATGCCTTAGAGGTCGTGGTTGAAGTTTAGAAAACGAGTACCCTGACCACAAACAACGAAGTTATTATGAATTTAAAGAGCACACGCGCCATGGTCTTCCGTCGTAAACGAACCGTGCGCGCATCAGCATCCGCTTATTATAACGTAAGTTATGAGTTGGGTATAAGGCGTGTGTGAAGTTAGCAGTAGGGCAGTAGCGCAGTAAGATAAATTTGTGAAGTTGGCAGTCGCTGTGTAAGATAAATTTGTGAAGTTGGCAGTCGTGCAGTAGCGCAGTAGCACATCAGCAGAAGAACAAACTGTGAAGCTGACAGTAGCACAGTAGCACAGTAGCGCAGTTACTGCAGCAGTAGAACAAATTGTGAAGCTGACAGTAGCACAGTAGCGCAGTTACTGTAGCAGATGAAAAAAATGTTAAGTTGACAGTAGGACAGTTACTGTAGCAGTAGAACAAATTGTTAAGTTGGCAGTAGCGCAGTAGCACACTTACTGTAGCAGTAGAACAATTCTGAAGTTGGCAGTAGCACAGTAGAGCGGTTACTGTAGCAGTAGAACAAATTGTGAAGTTGGCAGCAGCACAGTAGGGCAGTTACTGTAGCAGTAGAACAAATTGTGAAGTTGACAGTAGCACAGTAGGGCAGTTACTGTAGCAGTAGAACAAATTGTGAAGTTGGCAGTAGCGCAGTAGGGCAGTTACTGTAGCAGTAGAACATATTGTGAAGTTGGCAGTAGCGCAGTAGGGCAGTTACTGTAGCAGTAGAACAAATTGCGAAGTTAGCAGTAGCACAGTTACTGTAGCAGTAGAACAAATTGCGAAGTTAGCAGTAGCGCAGTAGCAGTAGAACAAATTGTGAAATTGACAGTAGCGCAGTAGCAGGAGAACAAATTGTGAAATTGGCAGTAACGCCTTCGGCCTCGTGCAACAGCACCTCGGTGGTGGTAGTTTTGACTGTTGCACAGAAATGTATGAAATAGTTGTATACTATACTACAAAGAGGCATGAAATAACCATATACTATCACGGGGTAAAATTTCAAATAATCCTCTTCCAGTTTGCAACAACTATATCATAATTATGACCACACTAGAGAACCACTGTACTCGACCGGCGCAGTCATCGCGTTCTGGTTGCAGTCGACGAGTGCACAAAATAGTGTACCTAGCTGTAAAAAGGTAATATTTTGGTAAATACTTTACTTCTGAAAATATTCATCGCGAATTATTATCTGTACTTATAAATCCAGCTGTGTATCTGCTTAACAATTTTTTGTGGGTTGAGTGATAGTCGCTACAGCGCCAGAGTTACGCCCAAATGTGATATTTCCCGAAAACAAGAGGAAAGAAATGTTTGCTTATGTTCTGGTTTGTAAGCTTTCCTTTGATAAAATGCAAAATGCTAGTTCTTTAATGTGCACAAAGTTTGAAATCTGAGGACAGAGCAATTTGAAAGTTATTCAAGCTTTTCATACTCTACTCATAGTTCAGTATATCGGGCGTTCTGGCCCAGTTGTCGAGTGACTAAATAAAATCAACATGTTGCAGTCGATGACTCGACCACAGGGCCAGAACACCCGATATACAGAACTGCGAATACATTATGAAAAGCTTGGATAACTTTCAAAATGTTTCAATCTCAGATTTCAAACTTTTTTCACATTAAAGTACTGTTGTTTTGCATTTTAGCTAAAATAAGCATAAATTCCAGAATATAAGCAATAATTTCTTTCATGCTCCTTTTCAGGAAAAAAAATCTAATTTTTGGCATAACTTGGGCACTGTAGCGACTACCACTCAACCCACAATTATTTTTGTTAAGCAGATACACAGCTCGATTTATAAGTGGCAACAATTTGCGATGAATATTTTCAGAAGTAAAATATTTACCAAAATATTACCCTTTTTAACAGCTAGGTACACTATTTTGTGCACTCGTCGACTGCAACCACCACGCGATGACTGCGCTGGTCGAGTACAGTGGTTCTCTAGCGTGATGATGTCGGGTATGGGAATGCAAAAACGCCAAGTGCATTAAAATCAATAAAACCACTGGTTCTACATGTAGGTAACGTTATCAAATGACGTCCATACGCAACGTATGACGAAATCTTAACCTTTTTACGACAGAAATAAGATTTCAAAGAAATTTTAATGTCATATAATAAATAGAATCTAACATTTGCGATCCAGTATGAATGAATTTATTAAGCTCGTTGCGAAAAGGCGATAAAATACTCGACAAGCCTCGCATTTATTACCATTCCTCAACTCGTTTATTATAAATTCAATAAAATTTGAAACTCAGATCCTCTATATCTTCTGTACTGATCATTTTGCCAGGAAGTGCTAATATTTTACGGGTTTTTTTTTAGAAAAAAAGGTTAATTTGGATCGTAAAAGCAGACGACACTGATAGACAAGAGTTAAAGAAGGCGTGATTTTCGGTAAGGGTGGATTATCTTGACAATTAGCCTCATGGTTTAACAACTGTTAAGTCATGCTGCGTATTGCTGGACTCTATATACCCGTGCAACTTACTATCGCACGAGCACGAGATGAGCGCCTATTCAAGTTTTAACAAAAAAGATTTGGCAGTTGTGTAATATTTTGAGCGGTCGATACCTTTACTCAGATTGTCCCTTTTATCTTGACATTTTTTAGAACTTAACCCATAACGCGCCATCTATAGTTTGCAGCAGACGAAATCTTCAAATATAGCTACTTTTTTTTCAAAAATAACCAATAAGGCATTATATTTCATGAGAATCTTCTGCCGGATGACGATTCTGATGAAATACCATACCTTATTAGCTCACCAGAGCCGAAGGCTCAGGGTGAGCTTATAGTATGGGACTCGAGCCGGCGTCCGTCCGTGCGTCCGTCCGTGCGTGCGTCCACACTTTCAAACATAAATATCTCTGAGACCAGCTGGCCAATCGTAATCAAATTTCATCAGAAGCATTATTGGGGTGGGGGATTGGCTGCATTAGGTTTTGGGCCAGATCGGATTAGAACTTTGGTTTCCATGGCAACAGATAGCTCCCATAGGGTTATAATGGGGAAAACCTTGTGACCACTCTAGCTCCTTCATTTTTGATTGGTTCTTCTTTATTCTTGCAGGTAACGAAGACAACTATAAAATCTCGAATGGCTTTGAAATTCGGCAAGATTGGCACAGGGACTTATGAGTTACCTGTCCTTGAGCGTCTGGAAAAATCCCCATAGACTTATAATGGAAGAAATGTTGTGACCACTCTAATACCTTCATTTTTGGATGAATCTTCTTCATTCTTGCAGATAACAAGACCAACCATAAAAGCTCGGATGAGTTTGAATTTCGGCAAGATTCCATCACTGACTTCGGAGTAAGCTGCCCTTGAGCGTCAGAAAAATTAATGAATAATGTTGTGACCACTCTAGCTCCATCATTTTGTATTGGATCTTCTTCATTCAGGCAGGCAACAAGGAAACACATAATATCTCGGATGAATTCGAAATTCAGCAGGACCCGACCAGGGACTTATGAGTTACCTACCCTTGAGCGTTTGGAAAAATCCCCATAGACTTCTAATTGGAGAAATGTTGTGACCACTCTAGTGCTTTCAATTTTAAATGGATCTTCTTCATTCTTGCATACAATAAGGACAATTATTAAAGCTTGGATGAGTTTGAATTTGGTCAAGATCTCATCACCTATTTTAGAGTTAGCTCCCCTTGAGCATCTTAAAAATTAATATATAATGTTGTGACCACTCTAGCGCCTTCATTTCTGATTGGATCTTCTTCATTCTTGCAGGCAACAAGTTAACCCATAGTATCTGGGATGGGTTCGAAATTCAGCAGGATCCGACCAGGGACTTATGAGTTACCTGTCCTTGAGCGTTTGGAAAAATCCCTATAGACTTATTATGGAAGAAATGTTGTGACCACTCTAGTGCTTTCAATAATAAATGGATCTTCTTCATTCTTGCATACAATAAGGACAACTATTTAAGCTTGGATGAGTATGAATTTCGTCAGGATCCCATCACCTATTTTGGAGAAAGCTCCCATTGAGCATCTTAAAAATTAATATATAATGTTGTGACCACTCTAGCGCCTTCATTTCTGATTGGATCTTCTTCATTCTTGCAGGCAACAAGTTAACCCATAGTATCTGGGATGGGTTCGAAATTCAGCAGGCTCCGACCAGGGACTTATGAGTTACCTGTCCTTGAGCGTTTGGAAAAATCCCTATAGACTTATTATGGAAGAAATTTTGTGACCACTCTAGTGCTTTCAAATTTGAATAGATCAAATTCATTCTTGCAGATAAGAAGGACAATTATTAAAGCACGGATGAGTTTGAATTTCGTCAAGATCCCATAACCTATTTAGGAGTTAGCTCCCCTTGAGCATCTTAAAAATTGATGGACAATGTAGCATTGTTGTGACCACTCTAGCGCCTTAATTTTTGATTGGATCTTCTTCATTCTTGCAGGTAACAAGGACAACCATTAAAGCTTGGATGAGTTTGAATTTAAAGTAGAACCAACCTCAGACTGTGGAGTTAACTTCCCTTGAGCATCATAAAAAATCTGCATAGACTTACAATTGGATATCTGTTGTGACCACTCCAGTACCTTCATTTTGAATTGATCTTCCTTATTCTTGCAGGTAACAAGGACACCCATAAAAGTTTGAATGAGTTTGATTTTCGGCAACACCCAACCACCAGCTACAGAGTTAGCTGCCTTTGAGCGTCTAAAATATAGCTTATAGTGTTGTGACCACTCTAGAGCCTTCATTTTATTTTATTTTCTTCATCCTTGTAGGTAATCAGGACATACATAAAAGTATGGATGAATTTGAATTTCGGGCAGATCCCATCACTGACTACAGAGTTAGCTGCCCTTGAGCATCTAAAACTATGCATTCACCAGGTTTTCTCTGCAATTTTTATTCAGATTTTTAAGACTTGCAGATAACTAGAACTGGCATATCTTATGTTATTGAAATTATTTCTGGTCACTGTTTCAAGTTCAGAGTTACCTGCCTCTGAGCATCGTAAATTATGATGTCTCAAAACATTATGCTGGCTCCATGGTGAGCGATCGTTGCCCATTGGGCTACTTGTTTGATGGATCTTCTTCATTCTTGAAGATAACTAGACCAACCATAAAAGCTCGCATGAATTTGAATTTCGGCAAGATTCCATCACTGACTCCGGAGTTAGCTGCCCTTGAGCGTCAGAAAAACTAATGAATAATGTTGTGACCACTCTAGCTCCTTCATTTTTGATTGGATCTTATTCATTCTTGCAGGCAACAAGTTAACCCATAATATCTTGGATGGGTTCGAAATTCAGCAGGATCCGACCAGTGACTTATGAGTTACCTGTCCTTGAGCGTTTGGAAAAATCCCCATAGACTTATAATGGGAGAAATGTTGTGACCACTCTAGTGCTTTCAATTTTTAAATGGATCTTTCTCATTCTTGCATACAATAAGGACATCTATTAAAGCTTGGATGAGTTTGAATTTTGGCAAGATTCCATCACTGACTTTGGAGTTAGCTGCCCTTGGGCGTCAGAAAAACTAATGAATAATGTTGTGACCACTCTAGCCCCTTCATTTTTGACTGGATCTTCTTCATTCTTGCAGGCAACAAGTAGACCCATAATACCTCGGATGGGTTCAAAATTCAGCGGGATCCGACCAGGCACTTATGAGTTACCTGCCCTTGAGCATTTAGAAAAATCCCCATAGACTTATAATGGGAGAAATGTTGTGACCACTCTAGTGCTTTCAATTATGAATGGATCTTCTTCATTCTTGCATACAATAAGGACAACTATTAAAGCTTGGATGAGTTTGAATTTCGTCAAGATCCCATTGCCCATTTTGGAGTAAGCTCCCCTTGAGTATCTTAAAAATTAATGAATAATGTTGTTACCACTCTAGCTCCTTCATTTTTGATTGTATCTTCTTCATTCTTACAGGCAATAAGTAAACCTATAATATCTCACATGGGTTCGAAATTCAGCAGGATCCGACCTGGGACTTATGAGTTACCTGCCCTTGAGCATTTGGAAAAATCCCAATAGACTTATAATGGGAGAAATGTTGTGACCACTCTAGTGCTTTCAGTATTGTCTGGATCTTCTTCATTCTTGTATACAATAAGGACAACTATTAAAGCTTGGATGAGTTTGAATTTGGTCAAGATCCCAACACCTATTATGGAGTTAGCTCTCCTTGATCATCTTAAAAATTGATGGATTATGTTGTGACAACTCTAGCTCCTTATTAGCTCACCAGAGCCGAAGGCTCAGGGTGAACTTATAGTATGGGACTCGAGCCAGCGTCCGTGCGTCCGTGCGTCCCTCCACACTTTCAAACATGAATATCTCTAAGACCAGCTGGCCGATTGTAATCAAATTTCATCTGGAGCATCATTGGGGTGGGGGATTGACTGCATAAGGTTTTGAGCCTGATCGGATCAGAACTCTGGTTTACATAGCAACAGATAACTCCCATAGGGTTATAATGGGGAAAACCTTGTGACCACTCTAGCTCCTTCATTCTTGATTGGATCTTCTTTATTCTTGCAGGTAACGAGAACAACCATAACATCTTGAAAGTGTTCAAAATTCAGCAACGTCCGACTAGGGACTTATGAGTTAGCTGCCCTTGAGCGTCTAAAAAAATCCCCATAGACTTATAATGGGAGAAATATTGTGACCACTCTAGTGCAGTCAGTTTTGGATGGATCTTCTTCATTCTTGCAGGTAACAAGCCCTACTATTATGGCTTGGATGAGTTTGAATGTTGGCAAGATTCAATCACTGACTAGGGAGTTAGCTGCCCTTGAGCGTCTGAAAAATCCATAAATAGTGTTGTGACCACTCTAGCGCCTTCAATTTTTGATTGGATCTCCTTCATTTATGCAGGTAACAAGGACACCCATAAAATCTCAGATGGATTCGAAATTTGGCAGGATCCGATCAGGGACTTATGAGTTACTTGCCCTTGAGCGTCTGAAAAATCCCCATAGACTTATAATTGGAGAAATGTTGTGAGCTCTCTAGTGCTTTCAATTTTAAATGGATCTCCTTCATTCTTGCAGATAACAAGGTCAACCTTAAAAGCTTGGATGGGTTTGAATTTTGAATGTTGGCAAGATTCAATCACTGACTAGGGAGTTAGCTGCCCTTGAGCGTCTGAAAAATCAATAAATAGTGTTGTGACCACTCTAGCGCCTTCATTTTTAATTGGATCTTCTTCATTTTTGCAGGTAACCAGACAACGATAAAATCTCGGATTGAAATTCGGCCAGATCTGACCTTGGACTGTGGAGTTAGCTGCCCTTGAGCGTCTGGAAAAATCCTCATAGAAGTATAATGGGAGATCTGTTGTGACAACTCTAGTGCTTTCAATTTTGAATTGATCTTCCACATTCTTGCAGATAAGAAGGACAACTATAAAAGCTTGAATGAGTTTGTATTTCTTCAAGATCTCATCACCTATTGAGAAGTTAGCTGCCCTTGAGCATCTTAAAAATAGATAGATAATGTTGTGACCACTCTAGCGCCTTCATTTTTGATTGGATCTTCTTCATTCTTTCAGGTAACAAGGTCAACTATAAAAGCTTAAATGGGTTCGAAATTCGACCAGAGCAGACCTTGGACTGTGGAGTTAGCTGCCCTTGATCGTCTTAAAAAATCACCATAGACTTTTAATGGGAGAAATGTTGTGACCACTCCAGTACTTTCTTTTTAGAATAGATCATATTCATTCTTGCAGATAAGAAGGACAACTATAAAAGCTTGGATGAGTTTGATTTCCATCAAGATCCCATCACCAGTGACCTATTATGGAGTTAGCTTCCCTTGAGCATCTTAAAAAATGATTGATAATGTTGTGACCACTCTAGCGCCTTCATTTTTGATTGGATCTTCTTCATTCTTGCAGGTAACAAGGACAACCATATAAGCTTGGATGAGTTTAATTTAAAGTAGAACCAACCTCAGACTGTGTAGTTAACATCCATTGAGCATCATAAAAAATCTGCAAAGACTTACAACGGGAGATCTATTGTGACCACTCTAGCACCTTCATTTTTGAATGGATCTTCCTCATTCTTGCAGGTAACAAGGACTACCATAAAAGTTTGAATGAGTTTGTTTTTCCGCCACGCCCATCCGCCAGCTACAGAGTTAGCTGCCCTTGAGCATCTAAAATATAACTGTATAATGTTGTGACCACTCTAGCACCTTCATTTTTCATTTGATTTTCTTCATCCTTTTAGGTTACCAGGACATACATAAAAGTATGAATGAGTTTGAATTTCGGTCAGATCCCATCACTGACTACAGAATTAAGCTGCCCTTGAGCATCTGAAAACTACACTTTCATCAGGCGTCCTCTGCAATTTTTATTCAGATCTTTTTTATATTTACTTGCAGATAACTAGAACTTGCATAATATTTTATGTTTTTGAATTAATTCCTGGTCACTATTTCAAGTTCAGAGTTAACTTATCTGCCTTTGAGTATCATAAATTATGGTGTCTCCAATATTATGCTGGCTCTCAGGTGAGCAATCGTTGCCCATTGGGCTACTTGGTTTTTTTAAACTGATGACAGATGACAGATGTCGCAAAATTTGTCTTCTGCAGTCGTGGGTTAAAACATTGTTAATGGCTTCGTGCCCAATACAAACATGAGCTAACAGAGATTCAGTTCTATTGGGTATGTTCGTAATCATTGTTTTTTTTTTTTTTTTTTTTTTTTTTTTTTTTTTTTTTTTAAACATTTGTTTTACCGCACAGTACTCTTTACAACGCGGACGGCAGTGTATGGTTTCATTTCAACTAGATATTTACGTCATCAGAACTTTTATTATTAAAATTTTGCTTTTTTAGAGAAACGAACATTGCTACTGATCTGTCAAAAGCTTTGAAGCGTGACTGTATTTACAATATTGCTATGTTGATCTAGAAAAAAGGGTTTCGGGCATTTATTTACCTTTACCATAAAGGCTTTGACATATAGGACTAATACATAAGTGTTCCAGCCCGACTCGCGCATTTTACGCATTCTGCATCAATCATTAGAAATAAAAAGATCCAAAGACCATTAATCAGAGGTCGTGGTACATCTATAGATTTGTTTGTTTAACCCACATACACTTTTTAAACTAATTTATTTCATGCCAAATCTTTATTCACACATATATGATACCAAGATGCTATACCCAGCAGACACCTGACGTGGATACAACGTCGACAAGCCTTGTGATGCCAAACAGCGATCCTTCTGACGGTTTTTCTATCCTACCCTCACACTCATGATAGGTTCTTATAATAAGTAGCTGATCTAAGCATTATATGCCCAAAGAAATTTAAATGGGCTTGTCAGTTTTGTCGTCACAGGCTGATTTGCCATTCTCTTTCTCGTGGATGGACTTTACAGATCTTAGTTCCATCTGAAAGTAAGGAAGACAGCAAGGATCGAATTCGAACTGTACCTAGCAGGCACATGACGTCAAGACAACATGTTTTGGCAATTCGGCCATAATGCACCGCCTGCTACAATAAAAACGCCACACTAGAATTCATACGTCGCAAAACGTAAACCACACGCACGCACGCACGCACACACACACACACACAAACCGAACCAAAAGTCAATACAACGCTAGTTCAGGGAGCACAGTAGCTCAGTGCTTGACTCGAGACCGAGCGGCCGCGGGTTCGAGCTCACCGGCGTCACTGCGTTGTGTCCTTGACCAAGATACATTAATCCTAGTTTAGTACTGGTTCAACCCAGCAAGACCTGTCCCTTTATAACTGAAAGATTGTTGATGGGACGTAAGGAATCAAATCAAACAAACAAAATAACGCTGGTTCGATCGTGGCTATATGCGGAGCGTCCGTATTGCATGAAAGACAATTCAATGGCGATCCAATGTCCCAAAAAGCTGCCCTAGCCTCAATACCAATACGGAACGCCAAAATACTTGGAAGGCCATTAATCAGAGGTCGTAGGTACATTGTCATGGTTCATAATTTGAATAGTTTTGCTAATGTGAATTTCTTGAAAACTCATACTACAACAATGAGACCCTATTATAGTGAAGAACACGGTCCCAGAAAGAGATATTTACAACACACCCCAATGATACAAACAGCCTCTACAAGGGCTTTGATCACTATCTACAAAATCCTCGGGAACACACAACTAATCAAGCCTGATCCAGGGATGATCTCACCACACCCCAATGATGTGATCATACCCAGCTTAGACATCACACCCATAATGAGTCATTGATACACTTATAGTTGCCATTCGGCTGAATGTTTACATAAAGTATTATATATCATTTGCATAACTCTCCAAAATGTGTCACCTCAAAAATGATGCATTTGAACTTGAACAAAATATTGCCATGTTAAATTCTCACCGTAAAACCATAAGAAAGGAAGGAAGAGGGCAAGGATCAGGAATGTAAACATTCAGCCGAATGACAGCTTTAAGTGTATCAATGACTTTGCATTAGCAAAACTATTCAAATTATTAAACATGACAATGTACCTATTGTTTTCATGAGTTACTCTCAGAAAATGGTATGAATGATGTTTTCTTAGAGATTAATAATAATCTTTTTTTTTAAATGATTTTCTTTGTTAAATTTAGCCAGGTTGTACTTTCAAGTTATTTTTGTACAGGGCATGTAATTTTATGTCACTTCTTTAGTTTGTTTGATTTGATTCTTTACGTCCCATCAACAATCTTTCAGTTATATAGGGACGGGTCTTCCTGGGTTGAACCAGCACTAAGCTAGGATAAATGTGTCTTGCTCAAGGACACAACACAGTGACGCCGGTGAGGCTCGAACCCGCGGCCCTTCGGTCTCGAGCCAAGCACTCTACCACTGAGCCACTGCGCTCCCTTTGTGTCACTTCTGTCGCTTGACGGGTTTCCCTGGGGTTGGTCGGGTTGCGGGATGGTGCGGCCAACTTGCTGGCTTCAGACTTGTAATTATTATGCATGACAATGGCCGGGGCATTAAGTGTTTCTCCTGTCCGTCTGTACGTACGTACTTACGTACGTTCGTACATACGTACGTACGTCTGTCCAACGACGTCCGCTCTCTAAGTCAAATACTTTTGATCAGAATTTTATGAAACTTGGTCACATTGTTTAATACCATGACGTCTTCTTCAAGTTCGATAATGGTCCATATTGCACCATGCTTATAGCAGTCACGGCCCTTTGTTTATGAAAATTCACCGTTTTTAACTATGTCCGCTCTCTAAAGCCTCGTTTAGATGCACAATTTGCACCCCCTTATGTAGCGTTCATATGTCAATTAAGTGTTCATAATATGTTATTTGATTTCCTCTTTAACATATCACAAATGTTTCAGTTTTACTTTAAGGAGAAGTTCGATGTTTTAAGTTCAAGATACCGTCATGTGAGAAATATGCAACTCCATTTGGTTTTATTTGCTTTATTTATTTATACAATATTTAAGGAGGATAATACACCAGTCATTTGTATCCACGGCCCCACCTATGGGGATAGCCGTTGAATAGCCGGGGTAAGATGCTGGACAATTACTTTTTGATTGTCCCCGCAGTGCCGGGGAAGTATGGGGGTTATAACATTGGGACACTTACCCTGCTGGAATTTTCTGTTGTGTAGGGTTGGGCAAAGAGCTGGGTTGCTACCATCAGCTTGTCCCCACAGGGCTTATACCAGGGCTCTGGAAAGTGAAAATCATTATCCCCGTCCATTCCCGTAGGTGGGAGAGCAGTGGATACAAATGACTGGTGCATAAATGGCACTTATTGAAGCTGTTGCAGCAGTACCCAACCAAGGTTATCAATGGCTACAAGAGGTTTAGATTCCACAATTGTGGGGGTAAGATAGGGGAAAGACATATTTCAATTACTGCTCTGTCTGAATATCACATGATTACATGAATCGTAAAGGGTGGTACTCCGTTATTATGCAGGGGAACCTTTTCACCTATGTGATGTGTACATCAGATAGCCTGGAGTCGTGCATGGCGCCAGGGTTCTGGAAAACTCTGATTTCTGTTGCTGAGGTTAGGAAGAAATATTGTTCGGAAATAGAATCGTGCAAATCGAAGCCCATGGACCAGAAATTCCAGTAATCCTGCGTGGCAACCCGGCGTAGCCGATGAAGTAGTGACTACAGAAAGAAGCCATGACCTAAAGTTTGATAAGGGGACTTTATATAGTTTATTTTCATACACATGTACATGTTCATATAGAAAAGATAGATAATTTATCAAAATCTAAGATCAAATTGTACATATGTGATAACATGTTCCGTTCATGTGCGCAATTTGCACCTAGGGGCAAATGTGCACCCGGGTGCTAATTTGCTCCACCTTTATTTGCACCACCTACAAAGGTGGAGCAAATTTGCACCCAGTGCATTTTCATAAAACACCGTTTACATGACCAAAATACACCCCAGGTGCAAATTTACACCCCGGGTGTATATTTGCACCGGGGTGGATATTGTGCATATGAAAGAGGCTTTAGTGGAAAAGCTTTGATCAGAATTTTATTAAACTTTGTCACATTGATTAGGTCCATGATGTCTTCTTCAAGTTTGATAATGGTCTATATGGCACCATGCTTTAAGGAGTTATTGCCCTTAGTTTTTGAAAAATCGTCAGTTGAAACGACGTCTGCTCTCTAAGATGAATAGTTTTGATTATAATTCTATGAAACTTGGTTACATTATTAAGTACCATAATGTCTTCAAGTTTCAGAATGACCCATATCGCATCATGTCTTCAGGAGTTATTGCCCTTAGTTTATGACAATTCCCTATTTATGCGAATTTGGCAATAGCAGGGGCATCCGTGTCCCATGGACACATTTCTAGTTACTTTTGAGTTGTCTCCCTTTATTTGAGATATGACATAATAATTATAATTGTAATGTATTGTGCATTACATGTCAGTTCGTCAGGGAATCATGACCCGGACATGATCAAGCAATCACCATAGTTCCTTGTTTTATCATCCTCGTCACCAATGAATCCCTGGGGTGCCAGTATTGCGGCAAAGTTCAATAGGATCAGAAATACAAAGAAATTAGTTACTAATGTAGAATTATAAGTGTTAAGATTATAAATTCCTCTCTCGCGACCACCATTTGTCATCACTCGGCAAGCCTAGTGATGCCAAATGGTGATCATCGGGCCGGAGTTTTCTTTCTCATTCTCACACCCATGGCAGATTCTTATATTCTATAGAGACACCATATGCTTTGAAGCAATAAATGATTCGGATGATGGATTTTCCAGCCAGATGAAATATCATTAATTTTAAACCATTGATTACTAGAGACCTGCAGCGTTATTTTGACTATGATGACATTCTGTATTTATATTAATATTTATCAATAACAAAGCTATTTTAACTCACTATTTTTAGAATAATACATGCATATTATTACATCTAAAATGTTATATGCACATACCAATCACAAGGAGAATTCGTGCATAGTGGATGAATCGCATGTCCACTGCCATAGAGGTTGCGAGTTCGAACCCCATCACCGTACCTTGTTTTTTTTTTTTGTTTTTTTTTTTGTGTGTGTGTGTGTGTGTGTGTGTGTGTGTGTGTGTGTGTGTGTGTGTGTGTGTGTGTGTGTGTGTGTGTGTGTTTTCGATTTTATATTTTTATCAATTTATTTATTTATTTAAAGATATAAGTCATAATCATTTCCAAACCATTTGGGTTGCTGAATATCGTTTTAATGACAGCATACAATGCATGCCCTATTGAGTTGGTGTATTCAGTGACATCACCCATATGCGTTTTCGTGTTTGATAATGTCCCATTTTATGGACACTTTGTATAAATGTTAAAACTGTTTTCCAATAATGCATGTGAAAATATGCTACAATAAAAACGAAGAAAAAGAAAAAGAAATGAAAGCATTGATAGGATCGAACCTGCGCATAATGGAAAATAAATGTATTTTTTCTGCTGCCAGCGACTCTACCTACTGAACTATACAAGCTGATATCAAAAAGTTTTCAAAACTATAGCTGACTGCTGAATATGCCAGCCTAATGTTTTGATTTCAATGTTTGCAAACAAACAAATGTAAACATGGTCATTAGACCTTAGCAGCACTATAATGGACTATTTGTTCTGGTTTGATACAATAAACTTTGTACAGTTCCCTGTACATAACTAGGTTTGCCAGGTTATAACTATAACAAAAATGTGTTTTTGTCTGAAGACCTTTTTTACCTTGACAAACCGGTTAGACCCTGATGAAATGCAGTACTGATGCATTCCCGAATATAAATTGTTAATGAAAGGTGTTTTAACCCATTTTTGCTGAATGTATTTCCCAATCTTTCTTTCTTTATCTACTGGCTCGTTCCCACGATTACGCCAGGAGGTGCAAATTTTAGAATTTAAAAAACAATCTTTTGGCTGTGCTTTTAGCTAATTTAGGAGCGGTGGTCTGGGAAATGACCACCGAATGAGAAAGACTATTGTCCGGGAAAAATACTTCTTCAAGGCAACTATATGTCTGGTATCTTCAATATTTGGCACTGTGAAATGGCCTGGTAGATTTCAAACTGTGAGCAGGGGTCAGGTACTTGTCTTTCTCTATAGACAGAGCAACACAATGTATCTTGTGAAAGAGAAGGGGAGAACCGATCCCTTCAGGCCTCAAGAGATGGCCACTTAAGCTCATCAAGCATCTCGCTGACACTACACGACACTGTGTTTCGCCATCTCTTGCAGGTCCAGCGGGCTGCTGTCCTCTGATTAATCTGAAGTTTTGAGTAAGGGCTCCAAATAGGTGCTGCATACTCTAGTTTAGGCCGAATCAAAGTTTTGTATGCAACTTCCTTAGTACTCCTAGGTGCAGAAGCCAAGTTCCTGCGAAGGAAACCGAGTGTCTAAGTTGCTTTGGAAGAAATTTCTGAAATGTGTTGACTCAATGCATATTACATGTATAAACCAAGGTTATGTGCTGACTGAACGTTCTCAAAGTTTGATTGTGAAGGGAATAGTCAAGGGATTTTGTTTGTGATGCTGATGCCGAGTCACTCTCATAGAGTGACATTTTGCCACATTGTTTTTTATTTGCCAATCGGCTTCCCATTGTCCTAAGCAAGCGAGGTCTTCTTGCAGGATCAAACAGTCCTGAATTGAATATATGTTCTTATACAGGACATAGTCGTCCGCGACCAGGCGAACAGAAGACCTGATGTTATCCGGCAGGTCATTTATAAAAATAAAGAACAGGATCGGTCCTAAAAATGATCTCTGGGGTACACCAGATAACACTCGGACTAGATCTCGGCTTGATCATCTAATACTTCTTGTTGAGTGCGCCCAGAGAGCCATGAGTTAATCCACTTGTGGACCCTCTTATCCCATAAAAGTCCAATTTGTGTACTAGCCTCCTCTTTGGTACCTTGTCAAAGGCCTTTGCGAAATCCATTGTGATCAAATCTGTCTGCTTGTGTCCACGATTCAGGTTGCTGATGATGTCGTGCACAGACTCGACTAACTTGGTTTCGCAGGACCTCTGACTTCGGAAACCATAATGACAGTCAGCAAGTATGCTATCTAAGGCTAAGTGTTTGTTGATGTTGCTGACTAATATATGCTCCAGGGTTTTGCAGCAGATGCATGTGAGCTACACCGGTCTGTAATAAGCAGTATCATATTTTTCACCGTTTTTAAAGACCGGAGAAACATTAGCCAGTCATCTGGTACATCGGCCAGAGCTTAAGACTCATTAAAGATAAGTGCCAGTATTGGAGAGATCTCATTGCTACGCTCTCATTGCCCATCCTTATCAATTGGACGAATCCAGTTCGCAATTAAAGGTTGTTGTGTTGTATTTTTCAATTCATTCAAATTTTACAAGTTCATTTACTAACAAACAGTTCAAAACATGATCAGACGCAGCGTTCTGTGGCGTCTGAACTGGTTTTGTACTGTTTGCCGATGTCCCACAAAAAGACCCTAGGCTTATATGAGTAAATGGGAGGGGTACTATTTATGTTTGTAAGGTTGATGAGATATTTTCAAACAGTTGAGTACATATAAAAAGCTATTGGTCAATAAAACGTCAGAAAAAGAAACGCAAGCTAAACATTTTTGTGTTTTCACAACAACAGAATCTATAGCGAAGATTAAGTACCAGTATAATACATTTACGCCCCCCCAATCCGTGGCTAAGGCTGCTTTCCGTTCTAAGGCGGTGGTTCTGTTGTTGACTCATTGTTTTATGTTCCTCCAATTGTTTGCTGTGTGTTTGGTCATTTGTTTAGTATACATTACTTTGTGTCCTTTCTAGTTTTGCATCAATCTTGACGAGGAGAACAGACGGAGAGCTGATTGCTTTGCTCTAGTTGTCTTCCTGATGTCTTTTGACTGTGAGTGTTCTGTGGCTCTTCCTCGCGGTGCAGTTCGAGTTCAGAAGTTCAGAAATTCTGTGGCATGGGTTTGGAGCAGTTCATGCTTTTTAGCTCATCTGAGCCGAAGAGCTATTGTGATCGGTCTTCGTCAGTCATCCGTCGTGCGTCGTCCGTCAAGCGTCCGTAGTTTAAAATAACTTCACATGAATGTTCCCCGTAATGCCCTCTACAAAAATTGCATATATGGTTCCGCTCCACTGAACACGACGGCTGCCAGAGCCTCAGATATGAAATATTTTAAACGACATCTCCTCCTTGACCGCATGTCTAAATTAAAAATAAATTCATAGAATTGTTCCTCAGGATACCCTCTTATAAAATTGCACAAATGGTTCTGTTCCGTTGGCCTAAGGGCCGCCAGAGTTCTAGATAAGAAATATCTTTAAACGACATCTCATCCTGGATAACTACTCCAAATTCAAAACAATTTCACAGAATTGTTCCTTGTAATGTCTTCTGCCAAAATTGTACAAACGGTTCCGCTCCACTGAACAAAGGGGATGCAGGGGCTCTAGATGAGAAAAGGTCTTGAAACCACATCTCCTCCTGAATCACTGGTCCAAATTCAAAATAATATCACGGAATTGTTCCCCATAATGCCCTATACAAAATTTGCATAAATAGTTCTGCTCCACAAAACAGGAGGGCTGCCAGAGCTCCAGAAACGACATCACCTCCTAAACCACAGGTCCAATTTCAAAATAAATTCACAGAATTGTTCCTCGGGATACCCTCTACCAAAATTACACAACATATTCCGCTCAGCTGAACAAAAAGGGCCGCAAGAGCTCTAGAAAATAAATATCCGTAAACAACACCTGCTAGTCCCAAATCAAAATAATTTCACAGCATCGTTACTTTTGATGTCTACCAAAATTGCCCAAATGGTTTCGTTCCGCAGAACAAAAGGGAATCCAGAGCACTAGATAAAATATATCTTTAAATACCATTTTCTCTTTAACTATAGGTCCAAAATTAAAATATTTTTACAGAAATGGCTCTCACGTTGCCCTCTACTACAATTGATCAGATGAATTTCCTTTGCTGAACAGAGCTAAAAATTGACATATTTTAAATCCTATCTCCTTAGCCACAGGCCAATACATCATCATCACCCAGGTGAGCGACCAGGGCCCTAAGACCCTCTTGTGATCTTCGTTTTAGGCCCTACATCGCGGTAGGAAAGTTGTTTTTGAGTACTTCCCCTAATTTCTCCAGCAGGTTCCGTGACAGTGCATGCTTCTGGCAAAGCCCTTATATCTTGAGAAATTTAGAAAATTCAGAAATGCGCCGCAGCATAAAATAAACTGGTCAAAATAAATTAAGCCTTTTGTCACTTTTTTCCAGAGCCATAATGTTAAATTCATAAAGTTTAATTGTTTATTTCAAAAATATCGAAGGTAGTTGAGAAATTCTTACTCCATGCAAGTTAGTCAGCAATATCTTATAGTCAGGGCCCTTAGGGACAAAAAATAGGTCCCGTGCGAATTGTGTGCCGATTTATGGTGACCTATATCAAAACCTTCAATGGAGTCTTACCTTTGATTTAAAGGTGGTCACCCATCTCAAATCCGCGTCTGAGGCTAGTTATGACGTCATAAATATGGCGACCATAATGAGAAACTGCTCGTTAATAAAAGCTATGGTTTGGGTTGGTATGGTCATATTTATCCAACACGAACGCTTTTTTTAACGTAATATCAATTATTTTAGTCATATGATGGTTACATCAATGCTTTACCTGACTTTGACAATGAAATATTTCTCGATAACTGTATTTTGCATGCAAAATACCGTAGATTTCCTATAAATACCCAGCTTATCAGGCCACCTTTAGACTGATGGCTGAGAATGTTATTGCCCCCACTCATGAATTTCGCAAACTTATCCTATCTAAAAGAAGATTTCAAGCTGCGTCTTTTAGTAGATGTTTGCACTATGTTCGCCGGGGCGTTAGTCTCTGACAGCCTGTTACATATGTTACCATATTAAGTTTAGAAAAAAAAGAAAATTAAAAGTTTGAGCTACAGAAAGAAGGCTAATTATTTAAATTACTCATATGGTCTGCATATTGACTACTTTAGCTACATATAAATTTCTTTTGGAGCAAAATTACAGCTTCCTGTGGTGTTATGTGCGTTACTTTAATTAGATTACCCTTTAAACATGAAAACTGTGACCAATATCATTTACTTTTTAGCTGATATGTGCATTTTCGAAAATGTTTTGATTATTTTATACTAACAAACTTATTTGGGTTAGAGAAAATCAAAAGTTTGCTTTTATACTCTAAATAAAGTGTCTTATACGAGCAATTATAAAAACAACCCAAAGGCTACACCTAATTTTGAGGAGTCGAATTTGGTAGGCATCATTTAAGTAAAAATATATGAAAACATTTGCTGCTGTTGTATATTTAGCATTTTTGGGATTGTCTATCTCATATTATAAAGAATTATAGATTTTGCAGGTTAAACAACAAGATTGATAAAGGCTGTAACATATCTTACATGACATAATAAATTAGCAAGGACATTGACTTGATGTAAGAAATGATATTTCAGGAAAAAAATGAATATAATTCGCATGTTTTCCTAGCTAAAGTCTCTAGCCTCTGGTGCCTAAATCTTAGGTACTGATGATTATTAAGCCCCTGTACCTTTGTTACAGATGTTATGAATAATTGTTTTCAATAATTCTTAATATGAATAATTCTAAAATAAAGATACATCCTAGAGGAACATAGAAAATAATCTTTTCATTTTTAAACAGTACAATTTAGTAAATGTCCCTTTCTAATGTAAATATTCTAAACCAATCCTTATCCAAGTCATATACATGTACAGTATCGAGTATTATTTCTGCTTCTCTGGTAAAATAATTGTCCTCCTCATATCATAAAAACTAGAATAATCATCAAACAAGATTTTGACTGCAAGCTGAGTAATGACCTGCTCCATCCCAAAACCTTTTAGACATATTCTATCGTATGTACCGATTCAAGGTGCGTCGAATAGGAGATGTTTGCACACTGTAAGCATGGGTGTTAGCCTGTATCAGCTTGTTACATATGTTGTTTTATCAATTTGAGAATAAGAACATTGAAAGTTTGAGGTACAGAAAGAAGACATTAAAACTAGCTAATCAATGAACATTCTAATAGTCTGCAAATTACTGGATGTCTTTACTACATATGACAGCTGTTTAACATAAATACGGCTACATGCTGTATTATGTGCGTTACATGAACTTAATTATAATTTGAAAGTGGAAATTTTGGCTATCGTCATTTAGTTTAACGACTGATCTGAGTTGGTTTCAAACCGTTTTAGATTAGGTTTAACAAACATATACTCAATTGACGAATACAAAACCAAAGTTTGCTTTTTTATCTTAAATATTTTGTCTTATATGAGCTAATGCACAACCCTACCCCCAGTTTTGCAGAGGAGCAAATTTTGTTTTCGCCGCTTAAATAAAACACATATAAACCAATTGCAGAGTGCTGATATTTTACATTTTCTTAAACAGTCTTGCGTATATATCATCAAGTTTCTAAGATCATGACACTAATTAAAGATGTCAATGTGCCATAATGCCACAACCAGGGCTCTGATCGAATGTCATGCACTTTCAGCTGCTGGTATTAACTAGTTCAATGTCAGGAAAGAGCAAGAAATCATATTGGCAGGTATTTAGCTATGCTGGAGACTCTATCCACGAAGCATTCTTTCACCTCGGCTCAGTGCCCTTAGAAAGCACTATGGCGGATGCACTAGAGTAATATATTTGTAAATTGTCCTAACCTCTTGGCTCTCGTTTGTAATGTCTAACTAAGAGTTTGTTTCTTTCCCATTGGTTTCCTGGGTCAGGTGTTGTACTTGATTGTATCGATTCCTGTTCTTTGCCGTCTTTCTTACTTTGTATTAGCCAGTCACCGATATTGTTCGAATCACTGCGTTAAGGTGGTGGATGTTTTGGAGAAAAAAAGGTGAATTGCAAAAGCTACCACTTCCAAGAGCTGTGTTTCTCGAAGGTGTCAAACGTGCGCAGTATCAGTGAATCATTTGGAAAACCTCACCTGTCATTAATCCCTGACAATTATGGTTAGAGGCCGGACTGTGATAAATATTGTCCCATTATGATGACATTGTCCATGTGCGGATCCAGAGGGGGGTAGGGGGTCCGGACACTCCCCCTGGAAAATAACAAGTATGTATATGGGTTTCTATAGGAATGAGCATTTGGACCCCCCCCCCCCCTGGAAATAGTTGGACACCACCCCCCCCCCCCCCCCCCCCCGCCCCCGGAAAATAATGGACCGCCTCTGGATCCTTGGTAAAGTACAAGTATAGTTTTCTCAGCAATAAAACCATTAGAACCCCTCTTTAAACTGTAAAATAAGCTGAGGACTAAATAAAACTGACAAACATTCCTGGATCCGCTCATGTTGCCTCCTGCCCCCGAAAGACCTCTGCAGCTGATAAAATGTGGTTGCAGCATGTCTGTATGCGAAACATCTCCGTGTAAGTACAAAGCAAACCATTTATATTGTACTGATTTGTGTTGCTGTGGAGCAGAAGAGGACTCATGTAAACTATTGCCAGTGATCAATATGCTTATGACTTTTGAACAACTATTTTCATGTGGATTCAGATATTTCTTTAGCCGTATCAACAAGAATGCCATATTGTCCGATTTTGACCTTTGAAGACGATTCTACCTAGTAGCATGCAAAAGATAAATCAGATTGTAACAGCTTTCTATTGCCCGTGCTATCGAAGTACAATGGATAACTTGTAGAGGGGTTTATCCTTATTTCCATATCATGAACTATTAAGTAGACTCTTCTAATTTTTGATCCTTCAGTGGTCAAAATCGGACTATGATGAGTTTGGTTGATAGTGTATGCAAATGATTATTACTATTATCTTTTTTTTTTGGGGTGTAGGATAAGCAGCTACAGATAAACCAAAAGCTTTGAAGCATGACTCTATTTACAATATTGATATGTTGTTCTAGACAAAAGAGTTTCAGGCATTTATTTACATTTACTATAAAAGCTTTGACATGCACATATGTTCTAGCCGGACTGGCTCATTTTACGTATTCTGCATCAATCGTTTGAAATAGAAAGACCCAAAGGTCATTGGTCAGAGGTCGAAGTACATCTATATATGTGCATAAGAGATTATATTTACTCCGTTTATAATCAAAAACACTGTTTGTTTTTCATTCACTCCACTGTCTTTTTATTCGTAAATCGTGACGGCATTTACGTCCCATCCTCGAACTGACTTCACCCTATCGAATATATTTTGTATGTTACGATTTAAAAGAGTTTGCATTCAGTCATGATAAGGCTACCAGTTCATTAAAGGAATATTTCCAAGCGTTGGAAATGGACAAAATGCATATATATGTGGTATTTACACATTAGGCGTCATTTCAATGACGTTATCTTTTTGTTCTGATGCGAAGACAATATGTGCGACATGTTAATTTTAATTATTTACCCCCTAAGATTAAATTTGGTGCATTTCGACTGAAATTGGCACACAAAATGCAAGAAAGTCCTGATCCCCATATACTACAATGGACATACCGTTTAAATTGCATTGATACAATATACGCTATTTTGATGACGCCATAATGACGTCCAGACGTGAAACCCAGATGGGTAACAGGTGATTTTCATTAGTTATCCCCTAAAGTTTGATTTGGTATAGGTCACCATAAATTGGCATCAAATTCGCACGGGAGTCCCGATCGCCCCTGACTATTAACTACAATTACACAAAGTTTCAATTGAAAATATTGACTTTCTCTTGGTATGTGCTAAATTTTCCAAGTGTATCCAAATTTTTGCCAATTTTACTATAGGAATGATAGGGAAAGAAACGGGAAATTTTCTGGAATGTCTGAAGCTCTATGGAAAATTGCTTAATACATGCGAAATCTAGTACATGTTGAGAGGAATTATCGCTGACAATTTTATCGGAAATCTCTAATCAGTAAAATGTTATGATAAATCTAACATGAATGTATAATATCAAGTCTATGGGAAAAATTTGGGTGGAGCTTAATTTATTTTGATCAGTTAACATCAATATTTTATCGATATGCTTCACGTCTCTTTGTCTATTTTTAAATTGCTCGAATGCAACACACCTGGTATAGCAATACAAAGTGAAACTGGCACTCATGAATATGCCGTGTAAACTCGTATATTTCCGTAAAACTAATTTTAGATTTGCCAAAATTATGAAAGTATTGATTTCAGAGTGGTGTATTTTCTAATCCTGTATCCATCACTGTCCCGCATAGCCCTTTGGATAGAGCGTATAGCTGTCAACATTGAGATCGTGGGTTCGAGTCTCACGACATACAATATGCTGAATTTTTTTTGAATTTTTTTTATCATAAATCATGACTTGCACGATTTTACAAGACTAACGTGTAAAAGTATATGTAATAGAATTCATTTTAAAGCATTATATTAATTAGGAACTGTGATGTCTACTGATAAATCTTTAAAACATATAAAATCTAATGACAAATTGCTCATATCTAATGTTTCAAACTATTTCGAGAAGCACTCAGGGCGGGACAGCCCATCATATTCAGGCAACTGGGTCAGCAGAAGAACCGTTTTCCGAATACGAAAAGAACTATGAAAAACCGCTACACTTTGGTTGCCGCAACGTTCGAAACAGGGACAATACAAACCTCTGGACAACATTGATGAGGTTGTTATCAGAAACAATGTGCAGGAGTTTTACACCCACCGACATCCTCTTCCGACCATAAATAATCTCTTATAAGTCTAAAAAAACTGACATCATGTCAACTATCCATCAAAATTAAAATAAACAAGAAACAATATCATAACTCCAAAAAATTACGAAATTAAAAATGATGCCTAAAATATCTATATCCAGTGGGAATCGAGCCCTCGCAATCCGGAATAAGAGTTCATCGTCTTACCACTGCGCCACTGCCTCAGCATTGTCAGCATTGTCAGACGACCTTGCTGAAAGCTACTTGTTCCATACATTAACCATTTAAAATAGCTAATACACACCGAACGTGACCGAATGATGGCGAAGATTAATGAGTGCCAGTTTATCTTTGTTTATCTATATCGAATATTAAAGACATATATGCGGCTAATTTTTATGCGCATCATTCCCGCGTCAGGAAACAGGTAAAGTTGTCTGGGTCCTGTCTTTCGAACATTTACGGAACTTTCAAAAATTCTTAAGTCATAGGGGAGACTGGGGCAAGATGATCCTCTTTTCAGAATTATTTTTTTCCTGCTTTTATAACTATATATATCTTATTGCTTTTAGATGAATAATACACTGCCAAGTATTAGCTACAACTTGGAAGAAAGAAATACAGATATAAAGTGACATTAGTGCTAGAAAGCCATTCACAATGTGTGGTCAGCTGTATCATTTTGCCCCATGCACGGGGCAAAATGATAGAGTACACGGGGCAAAATGATACAATAATACTTTTCTCATCTCAGATTCATATATTCATGACGTAGCACAGAAATAACTATGAACACAATTAAACAATTTATAATGCTATATATCGCCACAGAAAAATGATTGAACACGAACAGTTTTCTGAATTTTCTGAGTCACATTTGTTACCCTTCATGTTTCATGTGTTGCCACGGGGCAAAATGATACAGTTGACTACACATTTTTAACATTCTGGAAAATGAAATGGTACTTTTCTGACCAACCAGTATCATTTAATTTTCTTGTGATAGGAATAGACAGTTTCGATAAAAAATATCTTGAAAATACTTTAAAATAGAGTCAAATTAGATTATTTCAGACTGTATCATTATGCCCCGACCACACTGTATCATTTTGTCCCAGTGACCTCCTGTTTACTGTTTTCGTAACAATTCAAAAATTCGACACCCCATATTAGTTATGATTATTTGGAGACCTAACAGTATCTATATAACGTTAGTTCAATTTACACGATACAATTAGGATATATTTCTACCACCGTTTTCACCTTCGTAAAAAAACTGATTCCTTCGAAATTTACCGAGGGTGCCTCAAAAGTCAATTGTTTATATAATTAGCTTAACCTTGCTCTGTTTTGAGTGAGCCTTTCTTATATAATATGTCGGATTTCAAAACGCGCATTCAGTTTGAGTAAGAAGCGTCACATGGCATCATCGTTTGAAAAATCGCGCTATATCATTTTGCCCCGTGTACCATTTTGCCCCGGTCTCCCCTATCGATGTTCCGACAATTTCTTGACAAAATAAAGTAATTTAAGTGTGTCCGAAATATTCATTGTCCTTTTATCAGAACTGATCGTCTCAGCGAAATAGTTGGCCATCCAGAGCCTGAAAAAAAAATTCTGTTGGCATTTTTGAGTACATTTTGGCATCCATGCTCAAAGTGTATCTTGATGTGTTTTAAGAAGGATAGGGGTGGATGCCAAGTCTGGAAATGCCCCAAAGTCCCGGAATTAGGTCAAAGGTCAACTGAGTGCAAATTCTTGTATATACGTCAGAATTTAGCGTTTTTATCAAATAGCTATCCAAAATTATGATTTAAAGTAATGCAAAATCTCTTTTGGATACTACAGCCATGCTATATAAACAAACAGCATCATCAAGGCATGATGTGTGTTTGGATCAAAGGTCATTTAAGTGCAAAATCAGTGAAAAAGTGTAGCAATATTTTTTTTATATAGGGACAAAATTCAAATTTTAAGTTCTCTTCTATCCCAATGGAAGAATTTGTTTATTGCTATCCTGCTAGGTGTGTGTCTATCATGTTTGGAAAGCAATGATTTACCAAGTTTCCAGCGGTCAAATATTCATAATAGGCATGTAAAGTACGTTACTGTATAAAATCAATTAAAATGTAATACAACTAGGAATAACCATTTCATTTTAAAGAAATATTTTTTTTGTTTAATGCTTTTAATGAATACGTCATTTTATGCAATTATCTATCCTTTTATACATAAGATGTGTTTAAGTTGTTACTTACGTTACATTTTACCATCTGAAATTGAGTCATTTCTCAAAGGTATATGTTCCTAGCTACAGCTTTCATGGAGGACTTGGCCATGATCTCATGCTTATAGGACTAAAATATATAATTCTTTTCTCATTTTACACATTTGTTGTGTTTGTTCCCATCTATGAGTAATTGCAAAACACTTTTTACAAGGCCACTACCTGCTAATTGCATATACAAAGCATAGCTTCATGAAAACACAAAGACCAAGCCTCCTATCATAAAACATCAGGCGTGTTGAAACTATGATAGAATATGGTAAATACCATATAATAGAAGGAATATATCCTCACATTGGTCTTCACATCGGCCTGTTAGCAGATGGTAACATACATAACATAAAGCTAATATACATGTACATTCCTAATAATGACCATCCAGTGAAAACATTGTTAACTTTTGTTGGGTATATCATGGAAATACGCCTGACATTAAGGGTAATCCTCCATATAACTTTAAACATTTAACTGTAGGGGTGTCCTTTCATTTGCACATATTAATGAAATGATGTGGATTTAAAAGCAGCATTTCTTTGAAATCAGGCTGCTTGTGCAAACGTATTCATCCATATATAGAAGCAGTATAGATATGATATTAAAGGTAACTTCTAATTTTAAGATACCATAAAATATGTATATATGTCTTTCACAGCGCAACTTTTTATACATTGTAATTGTTTCAGTGTCGATAAATTCAATTCTAAGTATCATTATTAAACATATTTTGCTTATTATATTTTGCAATGATGATAGAGATCAAATGCTATGAGGTGATTGGCATATGTTTCTTTATGTTATTCTTTTTAAATGTAAAATGCCAATGCAAGTTTTATTCCAAATTAAATTTCCCCAAAACAGATGTCTGGTGACTTCTTGGGAACACAGGCATTCGCCATATTGGAGCACCTGATGATTTGATTGTGTTCATAATTTTCTATCAGTTTGGGTCATTTCTTAGTATTTAGAGTATATGTGTCCTGAAATGGTCATCTAATATGTACATTTACTAGCTTAATCTTTGTTTAACATCTCCGATTTGCTTGATGTATATAATATCCTAAGGTAGTTAACTCGCCTGTTCTAGTGTAGAATCTATCCGTTAACCATGACAATTTGCTAAGACAGGGATTGATTGCATATAAGGTAGGTGACTTACATTAATGTATAAATCTACTGCTCGTAGATACAAGTGCAATATATCAGATTGGATAGCACTTGTAACTGGAAACATACTCGAAATGTGTAGTTTTAATATGGCATTACTCTTGAAATAAAACTGAACTACTTTCCTTTCACTATCTACAAGACAGTCCGCAATCAGTGTTAGTCTTCACAAATATCTACAAGAATATAGGTACAAGAGTGAGCAAGTTTATGCTTAAAATGGTTTCTGCAAGCTGTTGTCAGCAATGTTGTTCACATTTTCGATGGTTTCGCAATAAGCCTAATTTAGTAAATCTGTTAAAACCAACAAATAGACCATAACTCACATTTCATAGGACATATATAAAACATGTACTAGGGTTACAAATAGCTCAACAAAATCAAATAGTGCATAAACAAAACTAAAAACAAACTACCTTGTGAATAAGAAAAGCAAAGAAATCAGCTGCGTGTGACACTACTTTTTCAACATTCAGTTTAATCTGTCATTTTCAGAGATGCAAACCATACTAGTGAATGTTGGGAGTCATGTTTTTGTTTTATGCTTAAAAATAAAACAGTTAACTAATCTTTAAAATAAAGTATCACTCACGTTCGAATGATTTGTTGTTTATGTTACCATGAAATATGTTCAGATGTTTTACAAGACTGCTATATGGCTCAGGTAACCTTACCTAAACCAGCCTTAGTCTAAGATAATTGACGAGCAGAATAGTTTCTATCAGAATTGCTGCAGAATATAATAAGATAATCATCATTGCAATATAATATGAAAGTTCAACAAAACATAGAAGATTTTAATGGGGACAGATGATAAATTAATTTTATAATGTAATTGTCAACAGTGAAAAGTGAAAATTAAAAGAATTCAGCATACAAGGAAAATCTTTAATACTAGATCTATGTAACATCCTATATTTAGACATAAACCATGCTGGTTCTGTACTACGATGTTTTATTTGCAATCTTCAAAAACTTATACCTGCTATAAAAGACACTCAGCACTACCCCTGCATTAATTCCTGCCTTGCCACTAGATGTATGAAATATTGCCATGCTATTTTAAGTTAAGTATTGATATTAAGTCAATATTTAAACCATGATGTAGATCGCATGTTTATCGTTATGTACCATTGGTAGAAATCTGAAAACTGCAATATGAATGTAAAAGAACCAAGCAAATTACAAAAGTAATTGAGTAAGATCAGGAAATGCCACATTCACATATTGCAGACCTACCCATAGCACTCTTTTAAATTAAGTCTTATATAGAATAAAATGAGTGTAGTATATGCAAGCGAATTGTGGAGAGCAGACCCAAATTTTATATAGGCCTAACAACAATTAATACCTTTATCCATTTATGTAAGACACCCTTTGTTACCTACGTTACCTCATTAATATATGTGCAAATATTTAAGATCCATTATTGTTAATATAGTTATAACTTGATTTAATTATGAAAGATATTTTGCCAATTCCAATGCAATGTAAATTATAGAAAAATAAATCTGTAAGCAGCTATGCGTTAGATGATGGAGCCAGTACAAATTACATACTAATTAGCATATTTAAATATTTACTTGATTTCACTTCATTGCAAGTTAAAAGTTATAAACAACTTCAAATATATGAAAATGAATATTTTCAAATAGAATATAGACCAATATCATGTTTATTTCAGGTCAGGTATCATGGTTTATTCTAATACATGTGATTTGTATAGTCATTATTTGCAATTTAGTGTAAAATGTAACATACGTATCGGTGACGAGCAGAAATACATATCACAGATGTATGCAATGGATTTTTATGTCTAGTTAAACATTTAATGATTAAACTGTTTCACTAATACTATTAAAATAAATCAACGTTAGCCTTGTACTGTGTGTACTATTGTTTTCAATGCCAGTAGGGTAACGTTGATTACAGGTGATAAATAGAAAAATGACCGCAGAAAAGTTATTAAATTATGGGTTTCTAAGGCCCCAAGACATGCCCCAAACAGAAAATAGTTAATTTTTCTGAGAGGTGCAGCAAACTCTCAAAGTAGCCCATATATCTCAGTTTAGCCAAATTGAGGGAGAATTTCCGTCAGAATTGCACAAAACTTACAATGTTGATCTTTGTAAAATCCATAAAAGGATGTTTCAAAAGGGGTTCTTTTAACATAAACATGTTAATTTAAGTCTTCTGAAAGATTTCAACCTTTTTTAGAGTTTAAAAAACATCTTTTTGTTGGACCAGAGAAAAAAAGAAACACAGTTTCTAAAAATGCTCTGATTATTGCACTTGATGACCTTTTACCCGATTTTAAAGTCGACATGTGAACATTTAGTTATAAAAAACAGTTTCTCAATGTTTTTCAGACTTATAACTATAAGCATACAAAAGTTGGCTTGAAATGAAATATGTTTACATATAAAAAGATAAAGTTGTTTTACAGTAGTACATATTTTCTCATTTTTGCACTCAATGACCTTTGACCTTTATTTCTGGCCTTCATATGCAAATTCAGACTTGGCATCCACCCCTATGGCTTTGTACACATGCTAAATATTATGTTAAAAGTGGTCTAACAAATCTACTCAAAAATGCCAACAAAACCAAAAATATGCATCTTTTTTCGATTCGGATTGCCAACTAAAAGAGTTCTGATCCGGTCTCAGCGAATTCAAACGCTGTATTACAAATACGAAAGTGGCCGATATCTCTTTTATAGGTTATTCAAAGCAGCGTACGCCTGACCTCGTGGCCTAGTGGTTAGCGTGTCTGGCTACGCAACCAGAGAACCTGGATCGATTCCTGAGTGCGCACCCAATTTTCAGTGTGTTTTGTCTTTCTTTTTTTTAGCATTTTGATGTTAAATTGCTTCATGCTAGTAAAAGGCATCATCAAAACGACGGAAATGGTCATTCCTGAACTTTTTTTGTTAAATTATGCTTGAAACCTATTAGGGTGGGGTTAAATTTGGCCCTCCTGAAAGAGAGTTAGTTCGGTGACCCCAGATTTTTTTTCTGAAAGGTAATATAACAGTCCATGAAATAAAAGATAAATTCTTAAGATTTTCGACATCAATTTTTTTTTAATATATGATTTATTCTAAAAACAAAGTCCAATTTTTGACAAATTGCCAAAATATATCTGAACTGAACTGAACTTTATTAAATATACGCAGATGGCATATGGGCCATAATATTACTATAAGGGAGCGCAGTGGCTCAGTGGTAGAGTGCTTGACTCGAGACCGAAGGGCCGCGGGTTCGAGCCTCACCGGCGTCACTGCGTTGTGGTCCTTGAGCAAGACACATTTATCCTAGCTTAGTACTGGCTCAACCCCGAAAGAACCGTCCCTATATAACTGAAAGATTGTTGATGGGACGTAAAGAATCAAATCAAACAAACAAACAAATATTACTATAAAACATTTGTAGTGACATTCTAACAATCAACGTAAACATGGGAGTATGAAGCAAATTTTTATAAGAAGTATGGTTAGTATGCGCTGTAGAATGCAGTGTTATCGTTTTACTTCACGGAAAGAACATTATCAATTACAAAGGTTTCGATGCGCGTCAGGTCTACTAACGCAAAGCGCCGAGGCGAAGTCGAGTCGAAGTATATCATGCAGTATCTTGTCAAAGCTTGGGACAACAAATAAACTTGCACACTTTCTAAAAAGGCTTGAGGTCATGGGCATTAATGTACGTTAAAAGAAAGAAGCTGGCTGAAGATTACAAAATTTTTAGCTCGATATGTAGGACTATTTAGTGGTATTCTTTCATCTGCTTAGAAAATTGGCCAAATGCTGAAAACTTCGAGATGAGATTATGAACAAATAAGCACGGTGACATATCCTTTTTATTTCATAAATGGATAGCCCATGCATAAAAAAACTGTATGCAAACTATTGAACAGATTTCAAGATTGGAAGTATTTAATAGCATATGTCCTTAAATGTTTCGATAACAAGCTAGAATAAAAAAGATTCTTTATTCTACAAAAATATCCTAAAGTTGTACCTATTGCACCAGAAAGTAAAGATCGACAGGGGTTCGTTAAGGGGCTGGGGACCTGCAATTGTGACAATTATATATTAGCTCTTGGAGTGTCCTTTCAAGGCAATGGTCAAGCAAACTCATGTTATAAACCCATGTTGTAATATACGTGTATATATTTTCAACAGTGCATGGTTCTGGCAAGCACGACGTTTAATGTGCCATTTCGATAGGGTTGCTTTTATCTTTATACAGATAATTTATGTTCACAAAAGTATGGCTATGCAGTAAAGGCAATACATTCCCAGCGGGCATTTTTTGTGGAATTTATTGATTCAAGATTGAGGATCAATACTGATTTTACCTTGAGTTTACACCAGAAAAAGAAAATAGACTATCAACTTGACAAAGAATGTGTATGTTGAATTCAACTTAATTTTCCAATCTTAAATCATGGTTGTTTTTCAACTTTCATTCAACTTTACAAGTCGATATTGAATCAACCTTGATGAGAGGAATGAAATCAAGACTTGCAATTGATTCTTTCTAGTTTTCTCTATATTGAATCGAGCCTTCTTCTTTAGTCAGGCTTCATACTTTGATATTCATCCTAGACTCAAGTTTGACTCTGGTTTCCAATTCTACCAAAGATTCATCAATTTTATCATCGAACCCATAAGACCGTAGATCGCCACGTCAGGACTGCGCTTCTAAACGTTCTGTTTTCATCTCCTGTTCTCTATTTTGCGATTCTAATTTTTAATACAGATTATTTTAATTCGTTGACCTGTTTCGTAGGTGCACATTTTGATCTTTTAAAAATTTGCAAACCGGTATTTCCAAGTGATCAATTTTTTTGTTCATCTTCTTGACATCTTTATATATCTCTAAAAGTATTCACGTGGTATTTATTTCGCTGAAATTATCATCAGATGCTAAATCCATATCGGTCTGCGAATTTGTATTTGTGAGATCGGGCCAGGTTTAAAGGTCACTTAAGTGCACACTTTGTGAAAAAATACTTTAAAAAAATTATATCTGTGATTAGCATACCTAAGGCTAACAGATCCATTAAACAAAGCATAAGTGAGAAGGACGTATGAGCGCAACAAACTGAAGGAAATATAGGCCTTTACTGAAGGAAATATAGGTATCCGATTGTAAACTAGAAGCAAAGAAACTATTTTTGGGACCATGTTTAAAGAAAATATGCTTGAAGCCTTAAAGCATATTTTCTTTTAACATGGTCCCATAAGAGGCCAAAGAGTTTCTTTGCTGCTAGTTTACAATTGGATACATATAATATGCTTAAATTAAGCATATAAGAACAGCATATTGCATATAAGGCTTCAAATCCGTGCTGTCTGACTAGTACTTTTATTGTTCGCTATTTTACAAAAAATGTTCTAATCTTCCCGACTCCTTCTAAGCTCTGTAGCTGAGAAGTTCGATTTGAGCCATTCTGATTGAAAGCCAATTTCTTCCTGACAGGGCACAATTATGATCAAGTAAGCACCACATATACATGCTGTTTTGTTGAGTCTTCTACAGCTACATTTTGGTCATCTTCGCAAGATGCATTTTTATATGTTACAATCAAAATAGATCAACTCTTTTGTATAAGCTTCGGAGTGATAACTCACTGTTTGTAAGAGACGCAGAGCTCAAACAGTGAATTGTTTCACAACAATTATTATTATTGTTATATGACTGGAGAGAATCCTGTCTCCTGATTGGCCCAATTTGTCTTCATAAATCTCTATGTCTACCTCAAAACTGGTCTAAACTGGCTCAGAAGGTGATATAGGATGAAATCCAGCTCAAACTAGTTTCCAGAAGTTAATATTTTTGACACTTCTGCAATATCACCCTCTAGAGAGCTAAAAATAGCATGATGAGTATTAAACTAACATGTGCTGCATGAAATTGACATGATTTGCTGTTTCACATCCCAACAGGTAAACTAAAGACTTTCATGAATTTTAACAACTGTTTTGTTATGTTTTGTTTGTTCATTTATCTTTGTTTGAATAAACAAAATGTAAAAAAAAAGTTTTATGATTAAATTTTACATTCCACATTTAGAGAATTAATATACATTTCAAATTGCAAAATACTACATTAAAATATTTTAATAACAGTTGATAAAACTTGTTAGAAAGTCCTTAGGTTGAAGGTTGACTTCAGCAACAAAAGTGAAAGTAGGACATTTTCATTCTAAGTTGAAAAGTCATATAACAAAACAGTTATTGACTTCAATTTCGGTAGACATGAGGATTTATCTACCCTTAAAAGTGATATTCACCTCGGCCTAGCGGCCTTGGTGAATTATCACTTTTTCGGGTAGATAAATCCTTATGTCTACCTCATTGAAGTCAATAATTGTATATTATTGTATAACAGATCTGTTTTAAGTAGCATATGTCGGATGTGTACCTTCTTACCAGCCAATGGTTTCAGTTGGTTTATTTTCTAGATTCATTGTTGCATGGTCTGTTTGAAGCCATACCTTAGCTTGTATAATAGCAAGTGAGTATGATCAGGAAATACCACAATCACAAACTGCAGACAAACCCATGGCGCCGCGAGGAAGAGCCAGACACCAGGACGACAAACTAAACAAAGCAACCAGCTCTTTCTTCACCATCAAGATGATTGCAAAACTAGAAAGGACATAAAGTAACGCACAACCGAACTTAGAACAATTACAGAATCCCATAATAGGAGTAACGATCAACAACGAATCACATAGGTGTAGGAAGCTTTTCAATATTGGGGGGGGGGGGGGAACCCAGCGCGGCCAACTTCAATACTTGGGGGGAGGGGGTATTGCCAAAAGTACATATACGCATGCATGCATATGCACATGTATCCACACACATGTGCTAAATATTCATCACACATGCATGCATGCACACGCATGTATGCATGCATGCCAGCCTATGCAAACATACATTTTACATCCTGATATGAAAATCATTAAAATCAAAGCAAGCGATCTCTATGAAAAAACAGCAACAAATATATACATGTAAACGAGGAAAGTTTTGGTTATATCGCCTAAAAGCTGTTTGAATCTACATACATTTATACACATGCATTATTAAAATCAAAGCAATGGATCTCCATTTATAAGAAGCCATATATATAATTTCAGTACTAGCGAACGAAGCATGCGAGGAAATTTTTTGGTAAGGATCTTCATAGCAAAAGGCTTAGATGGACAAAAAAACAGGGTAAAAAAACAAAATAATCATAATAATAAATTACTCTGAGCGAGCGAGGAATTTTTTTTGCGTGTGTTCATCAGAGCAAAAGGCTAAGAGGGATAAAAAACAGAACAAAAAAAACCAAAACAACAACAATGATAATATTTTACTCCGAGCGAGCAAAGCGAGGAAAATTTTTGGTAAAGTTCTTCAGAGCAAAAGGCTAAGAAGGATTAAAACAGAGCAAAAAAACATTATGATATTATACTCCGTGCGAGCAAAGCGAGCGAAGAAAAAATTTGGTTAAGTTATTGCAGTTTAAAAAACTAAGATGGATAAAAAAACAGAACTCAAATACAATTTTAAATTAATATTTTACTCCGAGGGAGGAGGAAAATTTGGTAAGGTATTTATGAGTTAAAATCTACGAGGGGGGAAATAAAATAAAAAAATATAATAGTTTACTCCGAGCGAGCGAAGCGAGCAAGGAAAAATTTACTTGTGTATTTCAGAGTTAAAAGCAAGGAGTGATAAAAAATCTAAGCAAAACACAAATATAATCTTTTACTCCTAGCAAGTGAGGAAATTTATTTGTTTGAAGCCTATTGCTTGAAAGGTATTTCAGAGCAAAAAGCAAAGAGGGATAAGGGGTTGGAGCTCTTTAAAATTTAGGATATATAAAAATTAAAATAGGAATAGGAAAAGCTTGTAAAGGCGGTTTATCTGGAAAAAAACGATACATATATACATTTAAACATACATATACATACAAGGTAATAACACCCTGCTGACTAAAAGATATGAAAAAGTATTAAAATCTGAGCAAATTGTCTGCTCCCCGAGAATCTTGAACCAAATTCCAAAACTGCGAGCGAAGCGAGCGAGGAAATAATTTACTGATAATTGTATGTGGAAGTTGCTTATTTTACCCTGAGTGACAAGCAATTATATGTCAATTTAGACAAATTATTGGAGGAACTAAAGGATATTCTGCCCCCCCCCCCTACCAAATTATAAGGGGGCCCTGACCCCTGCTGCCCCCCCCCCCCCCCCCCTGTTCCTACGCCTATGATCAACAACAACAGAACAAACGCCTTAGAACGGACAGCAGCCTAGGCCACTGGAGGGCTTAAATGCATTTTACTGGTACCAAATCTTTACCTTAGATTCTGCTGTTGTTGAAGCACAAAAATGTTAAGCTTGCATGGAGGCTTCCTAACTATTGCAATGTATCACCATGGAGAAACAATCTAATAAATGACCATACTATGATGAAACAAAGGAAAAGGCTCACAACTCACAAGTTTGCCCTTATAATTCCTTACTTCATATGTTGGAAGTTAGGAATTTTGTCACAAGCTTATGACCAGTTCATAGTATTATGTGAGAATACGTCTGGTTTGGCTGATATCTTGTCTGTAACACTCGAATACCTAAAGACTCACATGCAGAATTAAAAATCCCTTCAGAGGTACATCTCACAAACGTGAAGTGCCACTTTTGTCATCTAATAATGGAGATCTTGACACTAAGGAAGTGTAACGTGCGTTAGATGCAACAGCAGTAGGGTATAAAAGAACATTTGTTAAATGTTGTGAAGCAGACCGGCGAAACAGGCATGTTTAAATTGTTACCGTACGACCTTGGGGACGGCAATACTGAAGTCTTGATGCTCCCAGAAACAGCTAGAATGATGAAATGGTTACCCGCCCATCTTGTTACTAAACGTATTGTCCAACATTTTAACCAAATATTTCCATACAGAAGCTATAACAGGATGCAAAACCATCATTACAGTTACACAATAACAATCACAGTATTTTTTTTACTGACCGTTCCAAGGCCATGCTTCTTTTGTGGGTCCTTTTTGTTATTTTGTTTGCCTTCGTTATGCTGTCATGACTGCCTTGCAGCCTTGTGGTCCCCTGCTTAGAAAGGGCTGGTCTCATATGTATGACGTTTTCTTGTCATTTTCCCACATGGTGTCCCGGCTCAGGTTTGATACTTGATTGTATCGTTTCCTGATATTTGCTTTCTTCCTTACTTAGATATGGCAACGATGTTGATGCTATTTTAATAGATTTGTCTAAAGCTTTTGATTGTTTACCTCACAACATTCTTTTAAGCAAATTGTCATATTTTGACAATCTGAAGATGCTACAAAACTATTGGAATCTTACCTATCGGATCACAAACAACAAATAAAAATAGGAAATGTTGTTAGCAGCAGGAAAAAAATAAAAAAAAGTGTCCTCAAGGTTTAATTAATTTTAGTCCCTCTTCTTTTTCTTGCTTTTATTAATGGCATTTTTATCTTATAAAACACTGTGATCTTTATAACTATGCTGACGACAATGCGTAGTGATTTCTTTCCCGTGTCTTTGATAAAATTATCAATGTTCTATAGGATGAAAGCAAAATTCTTATTGATTGGTTTTGTTTTAACTGCTTGCAGGTTAATCCATATAAGTTTAAGACCATTGGTGTCGGTAAAAGAACACACGAAAAATACCCAACCTTCGATTCCGGATCCATTGAAATGCCATGCGATGAAGTTGTCAAACTATTGGGTGTTGACATAGATTTTAAACTAACTTTTGACAACCATAAAAGTGAGTTATGTAAAAAAAAAAAAAGCTGCCCGGCAGTACTGACATGAATTGGAAACTGTCTGAGCAGACTAAACAAATTGTCTATTTTTCATACATTTATTTTATCAAATTTCAAATGTGTCCATTATCCTGTCATTTCTGCTCGGAGGGTAACACAAAAAAGATGGAAAGGGGTACAAGAACAAGCTCTTAGATATGTATATGAAATTCTTGTGAATATATATCGCTTACAAATATGTTCTTAAAAGGGTATCCTTTGGAAGCAAAGGATGCATAAAAAACTGAAACTAGAGTGTGCATATTTCTGGGCCAGACTAGCTAGTTTCGGCCATTTAGGCCTCATCAGTGACCCTCTAATAGTTTTAAAGTTCCCCAATGAAACCCATGGTCCCAAAGGACAAGAAAATGAAATATACTCTATAGTGAAGGGCAGGGAGACGTTCTACCGCCGCCGAACAGTCCCAGTAACCAGCTGTAGTGAAGTCAAATATGTTCTTAAAAGGGTATCCTTTGGAAGCAAAGAATGCATCAAAGAACTGAAACTAGAGTGCGCATATTTTCTGGGCCAGACTAGCTAGTTTCTGCCATTTAGGCCTCCTCAGTGACCCTCTAATAGTTTTAAAGTTCTACAATGAAACACATGATCCCAAAGAACAAGAAAATAAAATCTACACTATAGTGAAGGGCAGCGAGACGTTCTACCGCCGCCACATAGTCCCAGTCACTAGCTGTAGTGAACGCAAAAAAGGGTACAAAGATCAGGAATCGATACAATCAAGTACCACACCTGACCCAGGATACCAATGAGAAAGTAACAAACTCACAGTAAGACACCACAAACGAGAGCCAAAAGGTCAGCCCTTTCCCAGCAGGTGACCACAAGGCAAATATGTTCTTAAAAGGGTATCCTTTGGAAGCAAAGAATGCATCAAAGAATTAAAATCGGTTTAATCAAGTCTGCATATTAGAGGAATGAGAACCATGGCCATTGAAGCTTTTTTTTAATTTTGAATAAAATGTGCCCACCAGTCTTATCTAATCTTGTACAGAAAAGATCATATTCATATACTTTTAGATATTCTAATATGTTACAGCTCCCAGCCCATTTGGTAAGAGTTTATTCAAGTACGCGACACCAGTGCTATTGAACTCACTTTCAGATGATTTTAGAAAATGTTCATTTTTATAAATGTAATGGTCTTATTCTTTCATGGAATGGTAAAAATTGCAACTTTATGGCTTGCTACTCAAAATGAGCTTCTATGTTACAGGTCCATCTGTATGTGCTGTTTTGCATTTGAATATTTGCCTTCGCTTTCATTTTGCTTATGTTCCATAATTGTTGCTGATTCTGGCTTTTTTACATGCCTTGTATAAACTCAGTTTTTATTATTTATACAATTATTACTTTTTTCACTTGTCCTGTACTTTTAGGTACATTGAAGCTCATTATTATTGATAACCCATATATTTTTTCAGTGCATGAGATGCATGTTCCTCCTGTGGTGATTTTAGCTACACCAATCTCGGTTGGACAGCCCACCTGTCGGTTTCGTGCACATATCATATAAGGTGTTTGACTTTTATTCTTATATCTGCTCATATGTGATAACTTTCATTAACACACGGTATGTCTTTTTATAGACCTTTATCTTGTTTTTTAACCAGATGTTTTTAAATGCTGTTTCTCTCTTAATGTATACAATAAAAGGTTGTGTGATAATTTAAAGCTTTGTTCATAAGGTTAATAATTTTATGGACAAACTATGAAATATCTCGGACCCAGTATACTAGGTCCGAGTAAATACCTACACTAGGTTTGATTTATATGGATATTTAAATATCCACAGAATTTTATTTGTACTATAGCTTCTGTACATACATACGAGTAATGAAAAAGTAGTGCTTAGAACCCAACTCCGTTTGACCCTAATCTTAGTTTCAACAGAATTTGAAAAACTTTGAACAATTTCTGTTTGGACATGGGCATCATAGAGACGTTTCGATATGGTGCCAAGAGTGCTAAAACGTATCACTAGGTAGTCCTGCAGAATTATCTTGTCACTGAATATCCGGCCTACGTTTCGGAAACTCACATTAAACCCCACAGCTTCAAGGAAGTTTTTTTACCGCAAGGTAGTCTCGTAGTGTCTGGTGCCCAGCTGTAGCAAAATCTCCCCCTGTCCATTGGTTTGCCGGTGTTGAGCCTTTTAAGGTTGGAGCCCGATACAACAACAATATGGACGATTCTAGAACATCGGTTTTATGTACCTCCCATTGTTTGTGAGCGTTCGGTGTTGGTCTTTGTTTTGGTATGCATTAGCTTTGTGTCCTTTCTAGATTTACATTGTGCTTTGTTTAATTGTCGTATGTCTTGTAACTGCTCTTCCTCGCGGTTATGTCGTGGGTTGGTCTACAGTGTGTGATTTCCTGATCATACTCACTTACTTTGTGTGTATTTTCTCCCCGATTCGTTCCATTTTGATATTTCGCTCCATAATATCCATTTCGCTTTATAGTCTACTTCCGGTCCTTAACTTCCGGAAAATAAAACGAAGGAGCTGTATTTATAGCAGAGAAACTTAAACATGTAAGCATACATTACGAATGTGCAATGATATTTTAACCAAAACATCTAAGGTACTTTGTGGGGGATTTTATTTGATAATGCATTTTGTTCTTGCCGTGTGTATGTTTTTCGCATACAACACAGATCCAAAGGACAAGACTAACATCCTAAACAGGCAATATGAATCGGTCTACACAAAGGAAGATACCAACAATGTACCCAGTCCATCAGGTCAACCATACCAGCCCATGGAAGAGATCACAGTAACAGAACATGGAGTACGTAAACTTCTGCTCAAGATCAACCCACGGAAAGCATGCGGACCAGACATGATCTCTGCCAGGATACTCAAGGACTTAGCTGTTGAATTAGCACCTCTGCTTACAACCATCTACCAAAAATCCTTTGACTGTGGAAAAGTTCCTGAGGACTGGAGATCAGCAAATATCACACCAGTATTTAAGAAGGGAGACCGATTTAAAGCAAGCAACTACCGTCCAGTATCATTGACGAGCCTGTGCTGCAAGATACAAGAGCATATCATCACTAGCCACATCCTTAAACACTTAGAAGATAACAGCATTTTAACAGCATTTTAACAGACTGCCAACACGGCTTCCGGGCACGACGTAGTTGCGAAACTCAACTACTGACACTGGTGCATGAGCTTGCGGATTCCATTGACAGAGGGAAACAGATGGACTTAGTCATACTAGACTTCAGCAAGGCATTTGATCGGGTACCTCATCAACGTCTTCTAGCCAAGATCAACCATTATGGTATACAAGGTCAAACCTACAAGTGGATTGAGTCCTTCTTGTCTGACAGAAGCCAACAGGTCATTGTCGATGGAGCTTTTTCAGATAAAGCGCCAGTGGTTAGCGGTGTGCCGCAGGGAACTGTCCTTGGTCCTCTCCTGTTCCTGCTGTTTATCAATGACTTACCGGATTGTGTCATGGCAAAAACAAGACTGTTTGCAGACGACTGTGTTATCTACAGACCTATTAAGACAACAAAGGACTGCCTACAGCTACAAGAAGATCTGCACAGACTGGCTGAGTGGGAAGACAAATGGGGGATGTGTTTCCATCCAGAAAAATGCAGTATCCTTAGAGTTACTAGAGCAAGATCACCAGTTCTGCACCCCTACACACTGAAAGGACAGATCCTACAAACAGATGAACAGTCAAAATACCTCGGAGTTGACATAACAAGTAATCTTTCCTGGAATCCACACATAGATCGGATTGTGAAGAAAGGCAACAGCATGCTAGGTTTCCTTCAACGGAACTTACGAGTAAACAGCCGTGAGACAAAAGCATCTGCATACTTTACACTTGTACGTCCGAATCTAGAATACTGCTCAAATGTATGGAGCCCTTACACCATCCAGGCAAAGAAAAGGATAGAGATGGTCCAGAGGCGAGCAGCAAGATATGCTACAAATAGATATAGGAACACAAGCAGTGTTACAGACATGCTGGAGGACCTCAACTGGGATACACTTGAAACAAGAAGATCCAAGTCACAAGTTACGATGATGTTTAAGATCATTAATGGCCTAGTGGATATCCCAGCTGCTGACTTTGTTACCCCAGCCTCAACCAGAACCAGATCACACCATGGCAAGAAGCTGAGACAATATGCTACATCTACGGACACCTTAAAGTACAGCTTCTTCCCCTGCACCATTCCATTGTGGAACTCCCTCCCAGCTACCTTAGCTGAGGCCCCCGACTTGGTATCCTTCAAGCGGGGGCTGTCTACCTTTTCATTCTAATACAGTCAGGGGCCAACTGCAAGTAGAACCTAGTGATGGCTAGAGCTGTGCTGGTGGGGCTACCATACCCCTTAGCGGTCACCGTAGCCAGATTGGTCTAGTTTGAAGGGTCGAAAACACAGTTGGAAATCTTTCTTTAAATTTTCTTTCTTTCCTTATTACTGTTTTCTATCTTTCCTATAGTTTCTCTTTCTCTACCGCCTACAGTATCATAATGGTCAATGGTGACAGAAGATACTTAACTATTAGATGTAGATGTAGAACACAAATTCAAATTCAGAATGGGTGGCAATTGACCATATCTACATTATTTGCTGGTGCTGGTCTGCCGGATAATTCATGTGTCTCCCTGGATACCAGCTTCTGTTTTATCCTTTACCTATACTTACACTCCTTCTCGCACTGTACAAACTCATCTCGCCACCTTTTCTATCACTTTGTTTCCACTAACCCCCTCAGCACTTGGTATTCCGGAATACCCTCGGGGGTTAAGACGTAATGGAAGATAGATAGATAGACCTCTATTTCTTCAACCTGAGCTACAGAAGTCCTGGTGAATGCCCGAGATGTTTTGCCCCCAAGTCCAGTTCCCCCAGGCTGTCCCCCCCCCCTAGTCGATTTGCCCCAGGTCTATTCCCCCAGGACTATTCCCCCCTTATAGAAATAAGGGAGTAATTTGTCCCAATCTCTGTGAGATCTATTATTAATTGGCATCTTGGTGTCGATAAGCCTGTCCTAATATGTCCATGAGTGATTGGATAAGTATATACACTTGGTAGTTGAACATATAAAACACTGTAGTATAGGAGCTTTTTTCATGACGTACTTCCGGTTCTATAAATGGATTTGGGATATACTAGCCGTCAACTGTGTTATGTAGAAAGCAGTAGTATTTCATATACGAACCCACTGATTTTAAATTGCCTCGTTACAATGTGCAGCGCTATATTTTTATACAAATGCGAGGTGTAAGACATCTAATTATACTTAATCAGATAATAATTAACATTTCTTGAGATAATTTGTCTGTTCAGTTGTGTTTGAATTGAAAAAGGAGTGCAAAAACCTTAATTCTCGGGACCGCACTTCCGGTTAGCAACAGTTGCCAAGGCTCGCCGAATATGACAACGACGCCATTTTGTTTTTTATCGATATTTTGATTTTTGCGTTTCCCGCAAGATAATCTTCAATAATGGCCAAATCGTAGTTTGCAGTAGGTTGCAACAAGCATAACACGATGAAAGACAAGAAAATACAGAGTTTTAGCTTCCCAAATAATAATGACAAACACTTAGAAATATCGGTCTTTGCAGTCACGTTAGTAACTTATGGGAATCCGCTGGCACTATTATGTCAACAGTCAAGCAACAAGACTGTTAGACAACAAAAGAATATTTCAGTACTGATATGTTAATCACGCGTAGCAGATGGATGGATGGGTGGATGTATGGATGGATGGATGGATGGATAGATAGATAGATAGATAGATAGATAGATAGATAGATAGATAGATAGATAGATAGATAGATAGATAGATAGATAGATAGATAGATAGATAGAAGAGAATATTGGTTACTGAAAGGACCTGACCTGAACTTTCAGTGCAAAGTGAGTACATTATGGGTATGGACTTTTGATGTCAGAATGTCAGGCCTGATCTGGGTCCAAATATTTTGAAAAGGTTATCAGCAGATGACACTGTCAAGTAAAGGTTTAACTCAAAGTCAAAATATATCTGTTCAACTTGTCATAACCTTTAAAGTGTCAAACAGTCTGGACCCCGATAAGGCCTGGACAGAATGTTGGTCCTGATCTTGGTCCAAACTGTTTGCAAAGAGTTATCAGCAGATGATAATGTCATGTAAAAGTTTAACGCAAAGTTTAAATATATCGGTTCAACTTCAGCTTGTCATAACTTATAAAGTGTCAAACAGTCTGGACCCTGATAAGGCCCTGACAGAATATCGGCCTGATCTGGGTCCAAATTGTTTGCAAAGGGTTATCAGCAGATGACAATGTCAAGTAAATGTTTAACTCATTGTTAAAATATATCGGTTCAACTTCAGCTTGTCATAACCTTTAAAGTGTCAAACAGTCTGGACCCGGATAAGGCCTTGACAGAATATTGGCCTGATCTGGGTCCAAATTGTTTGCAAAGGATTATTAGCAGATGACAATGTCATGTAAGTGTTTAATGCAATGTTAAAATATAATGGTTCAACTTCAGCTTGTCATAACCTTTAAAGTGTCAAACAGTCTGGACCCTGATAAGGCCTTGACAGAATGTCGAGCCTGATCTAGGTCAAAATTGTTTGCAAAGGGTTATCAGCAGATGACAAAGTCAGGTAAAGGTTTAACGCAAAGTTAAAATACATCGGTTCAGCTTCAACTTGTCATAACCTCTAAAGTGTCAAACAGTTTGGACCCCTATCAGGTCCAGACAGAATGTCGGGCCTGATCTCGGTCCAATTTGTTTGCAAAGGGTTATCAGCAGATGACAAAGTCAGGTAAAGGTTTAACGCAAAGTTAAAATACATCGGTTCAGCTTCAACTTGTCATAACCTCTAAAGTGTCAAACAGTTTGGACCCCAATCAGGCCTGAACAGAATGTTGGGTCTGATCTGGGTCCAAACCTTTTGCAAAGGTTATCAGCAGATGACTTGTCAGGTAAAGTTTTAATGCAAAAGGTAAAATACAATGGACTTGACCCAAATTGTCAGAACCTGGAAAAACAATTTTTTTTATTTGATTCTTTACATCCCATCAACAATCTTTCAGTTATATAGGGACGGGCCTTCATGGGTTGAACCAGTACTAAGCTAAGATAAATGTGTCTTGCTCAAGGACCACAGCACAGTGACACCAGTGAGGCTCGAACTTGTGGCCCTTCGGTCTTGAGTCAAGCACTCTACCACTGAGCCACTGTGCTCCCATTAAAAAATTCAAAAACAATTTGGATCCTGGTCAGGCCACTATGGTTGTTTTCCCAGACACCATGTATACATTAAGGAATACCCAGGGGAGGGGGGTCAAAATTGATAACTTTTTCTCATAGCTAACTTTTTTAACAGCAAAATATTGCATGCACTGATCCAGAGGGGGGGGGGGGGGCAAGGGGCCCGGACCCCCCCTGGAAAAACACAAGTTATATATGGGATTCAATAGGGAATAAGCAATTGGACCCCCCCCCCCCTAGAAAAAGTTGGACCCCCTCCTGGAAAAAATATTGGAGCCCCTCTGGAACCTCGGAAAATTATAATTTTCATTGAAATAAACCATTGGCATTCTGTAAAATAAGTGGAGTACTACTAAAAAAGAACTAAAAAACGTTGTCAGGGATTTTTATGACAGATGGACCTGGACCCCACCCCCTGACGAAAATTCCTGGATCCGCACATGTCTTGATACAAATCTTGAGCTATTGTTGTTTCATCTATGCTGGATGCCATATAATAATTATTACTTGGGACTTTTCTGGAAAAGCTTAGCGCTTATGACAAGCTGCATATTGTACCAATTAAAGGTGTTGAGAGTCAAACTTGGAGGTGTGATGTGTCAGAATTTAGATTCAAAAAAGTCATTTATCGATTGTGAATTTGATAATATCTCAAGGTATATGGAATTTAAAGACCGTTTTTATGTGTTAAAGCTCCTAAGATATTAGTGACACTCATTTCTTTCACGTGTAAATGATCGCAAACCGATGGCCGTTCACCCCACCACACCCGATTTTTTTCAATAATTTGTGAAAAATCGGTGCTATTATAATCAAAATAATCGTGGCGGGACAAAAGACAATGATTTCCCTTCGAAATAAGTGCAGACTGATGAAGAAATCGGTGAATTTGAATAAATACGGCCCATTTTTCATCATTTTCCCGTTACCCGTAATGTTAAAATTCACCGTTCACATCACCGCGGTACATTTGTTTACCTGTGTCGCTAAGGCTGTGACGTCACGGCGGTCCCGAGAATTGTGGACAGACAGTCATTACTTAGATTGAAGATATCAGGAATTTACCCACATGCATTTGCAGTTTAAAAAGGGCATATATTTGATAATGAACACTGCGTTGTCATGACATACTTCATTTATTATATTTAACAAGCATTAACTATTAAACAAATAACTAACAAGAGTGTTAACTAATCGTTTATGTAGGGGCATTTTTGACACTTCAACCGAAAAATCTCAACAACTGCATTTTATTGGTAAAGAACTTCCAAATGGAATTAATTTTTAAATGAGTTACATCATTTAACCCTAGGGACCACAAAATGTGTCTTTAGCAAACAGTGAAGACCAAGATGAAATGCCGTATAATGTGGAATTTCATCAAGGTATGCACTGTTTGCTCAGACAAAAAAGCGATCTTAAGAAGAAATACAATAATTCCCGACATAATAACCTGTGACCCCTCGAATTATACAATGAACTATCCAAGGTTTACTTATCAAATCAGAAAAAAGAATCCATTTATAAAGGGTTAAACTTAATATTGTGTTGTACGTACGAAATTTCACCATGTCGGCGCTGTGTAGGAATTAATCTTTTTCGATGGAAGGCACTTAAAATTTAAAAAAGCCCCATGCTTTTTCTTTTTCAGAAATATTAGCATGTTTGGTATCAAATTGTACTGAGCAAGAAAGTTTTTCAATTTATTGGCATTGATTTCATTGAATTACCGAAAAGACAAAAAATATTTAACTGATAAAGTACAAATATACGGTCGAGCAGGGCTTTAGATAAGCTTTATTTTTAAAAGAGTACAGTATTCGTCCATTTTTAAAAAAAAGGAGTAACGAGAAATTTTTTGGAGTACTGACTTTTTGTCTTAATAAAACATACACCAAGAAACGATAAAGCTATTTCAACAGGCCATTTAATTGCGCCTGAGCTAACTGCTTGTTATCTTACTTTACTAACAAGAGAGCAAACCGTAAGATAACAATTTTTATTTGGCATAAAAGGTGTTGGGTTTAGCAGGACAAAGCCGCAGAGGGGACAAATGGGTGCTGGAGAATACTTTTTGAAAAAAATAGTGCAAATTGGAGCATTACGAGTGCCCTTTTAGTGGCTATTGTCTGCTTTGGGAGGGGTCGGTGGGTAAGGGTTTTGTTGAAATCAATATATTGGATCAGAACTTGACACTACTTAAAATGATCTGAAAGAATTTTTTAGTCATTAGGCAGACCGAAATACTTTTGTATAAGCCAATACTTGTTTGGATTTTGTGTATTCGATTCTCGCAAACACAGGTCTCCTGATACTTTTCTAAAATGAAAAAGCGGACGGATTTCAGAGATATTTGCAGAAAATACTGTACACTATTACAAGAAAGCAAACACAATTGGATGGCTTTATTTCTATAACTTTCTTCGGTAGCATTTTGCAGACAACGTGTTGTGAAACGGAAAGTAAAACTGTGTGTTACACAGCAACCTCGTGGTTCTCGGTGGTTTCCGCAAGCTGCACTATTGATCCGACGGAGACTTAGACGCGTATTCATTTGATGGCGAAAGGGTTTACAAAGATTTGCGATGCCTCCGTAATAAAACAAACATGCCAGAAGAGAAACAAATTCGAATTTCCACTAACCTTTTCCTATCATGTAAACAAGAAAACGAAATATGACATTTCGGACGTTACACTCTGGAAAAACATTAAATGCGTAATGCTTATTTTGTTTTTCGTACATGATACGCGATAGAATTTAAATAAATGCGTATCCTGTCAAAAATTTTCGTAATTTACGAGGTAAGCAAGCTTATCTAAAGCCCTGGTCGAGTGACATTCTAATTATGTCAGACATGTAAGATTATGTTAAGTGACCGTAGAGCTGAAGCCGGCGGCATCTTCTATACCACCAACACTTCAGTGACATGACACATTCCTACATTGAGCAAGATAAGTAATCACTGATTGCTCGCATGTTTGACTGTCCTCGGGGGTTGAACTCCATTTGATGAAATTCCGAAGCGCTCTAGCACACACTAACTGCAGTAATGATGTGACTTATTTCGTCGAAAACGGAAATAAAACGTTTTTCGGAGTGGTTTCTGTCAGAAAAAAATTGCAACAGATCTTCTAGAATGAGCTTTGTTATATTTCAAATGGTGATGGAAACATTGCTCTGAGCCTTTTATTTAGCAAGATAGCATGTTTAATTCCGTACGGATTTACACAGAAAGCAACAGACAGGAGCTCTAACGGAAGTTACTTTGATGGTTGAAAAGGGGTACATGCATTAATGGGCAAATTTGGCCCCTCTGGAGCTAAAAACTGAAAATTGCTTTTCACCAATTTCACCCAATTGGTTTATAAGAAGAATGGTTCAAGTGTAAAATTCTGGCATTCATTTTACTTTTTCCGTTGCTATGGTAACAAAAATGGCCGGCAAAAATAGGCTAAAAAGAGAGAAATTGTTATTTTGAGCCAAATTTAAGGCTTTTTCAGACCGATTTTTTAAAAATTAGATATCAGCACAAGCGATTACCAAAAAAACTTTTAATACATTATGTGCCATGATAATTCTCACCCTCTGTTAAAATATCTTTTTGGTATTTGCTTGGCTCTATGTTAATTTCTCTGTCAAATATCTTAAATTTGCTCCAAAATGGTCACTTTCCTATTTCAGCCTAGTTTGGCAGCCATTTTTGTTACCATAGCAACGGTAAAAATAAAATTTATCCCAGATTTTTACACTTGGGCCATTGTTCTAATAAAACAATAAGAAGAAACTTGTGAAAAGCAATTTTCATTTTTTTGCCTCATAGGGGGGCCAAAATAGCCTCTAATATACATAATGCCACATGTCATCAGTAAATACACTGCCTGTCATGTACAGAAATTACTCAAATACTTTAAATCAAATTGACAATAATTGATTGCCATGTATAGTTAGCATCTGAGTCTCAATTGCATTTAATGATTCTTCCCACACTTACTTAAAATAAATTAACATCAAATTATTTTAATTGGTTGATCAGCCCCTTTTCTAAATGCAAAGACTAACTTACACCCTGCGTATTGGCGCAGAGGTGATGGATAAATCTGGGTTCCACAGGCAATGGTTAATTTCTATCGGCTTACCAAGGACTCTCAATCAAAGTATACATTGAGTGTCCTTTTTCATATTGACTCGTGTTCATCGTTAAAACTACAATTATGGCTTTCTATAATGACATATATATATATATATATATATATATATATACATATTATTATTAGATATATATATAATAAAAAATTAAACAACATAAGCACATGGATGATTTTTTTACTATTTTATTATTGCCAACCGGTTTCCTATCTTCAGGGCAATAATGGCGTCAAAATATGTGTTGCTTCTTAGCAACGTCACTACTAAAATATGCGTACACATGTGTACACAACGTACGCTATATTTGTATCGTCATCAAAATATGTTTAACGTTAATGGCGTCAAAATATGCGTAGTTTCCTAGCGACGTCATTAACAAAATATGCATACACATGTGTACACAAATATGTGTACGCAAATGCGTTAAAATTGTAACGTCATCAAAACTTTAACATGTTTAGTTTTGGAGAAAACACATCAATAAAATAATGTTCTTTGGCTAACCTAGCTGAAAAATCATCAGTTTGAAATTTATAAAACGGAAATATAGAGAATTTTGGTTGTGTTTTACAACAGTTATCAATATGTTTGCTGACAGGCATTTGTCTTGTTGATGGGTCTCTGATCTGTTGTTCATGTACCGTTTTTCGGTTCCTTAACTTTTCACCTGTCTGGCCTATGTAATACTCTTTACAACCATTGCATATTAATACATAATGAACATTTCTTACAGTGCAGTTCATATTTTCTTTTACATGAAAAGTTTTATCTTTTAAATTCAAACATGATCCCTCAATAATACTTTTACAAAAAACCACACCTTGGCTCATTGCATTTGCTCACACAAGGTGGTGTATTATTTTCATTAAATTCTGATTTCATTAAAATGCGTCTTAGATTTGGAAGTTGGGGTTTGCCTTTTATGAATTTGGTTTTTCATTATTCTGTTTATTGTATTGTCTTGTTTAAAAATATTTTTATTAGGTATGTGGTCTTTGTAAAAGTATTTATTGAGGGATCATGTTTGGCTGGAAAATGAAAGAAAAGTGCCAAATTAACCTATTCAGCTGGACAAGGGTTAAGATAAGACTCCTTTATGGTGACCAGCGTTTCTGCTATATTTTCCAGGGTTCATTTATATCAAGTTTAGGAGTGGTGGGGAAAGGTTATTGAAGACTGTCAGACACCCCCACCTTTCATCATGGATGGTTCGATGAAAGTGCAAGCCCCCATCTTATCCACAGCTGGAGCTGTGCCAGTGAGAAATGAAAAAGGTATGTTATATAATTGAGCCAGTGCATGAGATTTCCAACAATGTGGTATGTGCGACCAGCAAAGCCTCAGATCAGCCTGTGCATATGCGCAGTCTGATCAGAGACTTTGCTGGTAGCTTGAGTATTCTATGATTGTTAAGCTACTGACTGAAGACCATTTGGAGTTTCTAAGCTTAAAAGGAGGCTGCAGAGGCTCGTCCGAGTCTACACTTGTCAAAATGTCAAATTGTTGTAAATCTCGTGCCAGGGCTCATTAATTAATATTATTTGATTCAACGTAAGAAACCCTGTCTTCGGGGTTTGTGACCATGTTTGCCATAATGGGTGAAACCAGCCCTCTCAGCAACAGAGACAAATTAGAATTTTGAAATTTTGAATGAAGAAAGATTAGATATGGGCCTTGTCACGAGAAAACCTGTCTTTTGGGGGGTGCGAACAACAAAGGCGCAGACCTGCCTGCGCATTTGAGCGGTCTGGCAACACCTTAGTTATTTGCTAATCGGAAAGTATCATACCTAGACTTGCAACGAGCGAAATTTCAAGATTCTAGCTAGTCTCTATAGCTGTGCAAGCTGGTTTGAATCTCACATTGTCGGAAACCCCAAAGACAGATTTTCTCGCGTCGAGGCCCATATTATACATGTACTTTGCATGGAGCAGATGACCTTTCAATTATGTCAGGTATTCAACCTAATAGTGCACTGTGTGGATAACTTTTTAAAAAATCCTTCATTTTTTTCAAAAACAGTGTGGATCCAGATCAGCTAATCCAGCTTATCAGGATCCACACTGTTTTATATCCATCAGATGAATTTATATTGACAATGAAACTACACCACTAGATTGTCTGGAAATCAGGAATTTGTACACTTGTGTAGTCATAGGTTTAGATAAACAGAAAAAAATTGAGCGTATTTTTGTAAATATTTTCTTACCCATCAGTTTCAACATATGTTTTGGGTGCTCAAAAGAACCGTCTCATTGAGACGGTTCTTTTGAGTACCCACAACATATGTTTTGGTTGAGAAATAAAAAATATTTTTTTGGTACACACTTCACTAAAGGCCTGGTAGTGTAACTAAAGGAATACATTTTTTAGTACTCATTTGTGCTTATGACAGATGGAATACTGTATTCAGAGATCCAATGCAGGGGTGTAGCCAGGTGGAGGCCAGGACGCATGGGCATCAACATCATATGGCACTAAGGGTCTCTATGCGAGAAACCCTGACTTTGTTCCTTGCGAACAACGAAGGAGCAGACCAGCCTGCCCATCAGCGCCTTTGTTAATTGCTATCTGAAAAGTAAAGTAACTAGGTCATCCATTTTTAAAAAAAAAATGGTGGGCTTCAACATGACAAAGTCTCTGGCTACCCCCCCCTGCAATGCCAAGAGTCATGCTAAATACAAAATTGAACAGGTTTGAGAGTTTGAGCTGTCTGATATATTGGGCTGAAAGACCAGATCAGACTGATCATTCAGAGCAGTCTGGTGAGTGGTCTGAATCCAGGCCTTTAGATTAGCATGCATATTAAAAAAAATCTTATTTTGTAACCAAAACATAAATTGTGGGTACTCAGTACTCAAAAGAACCATCTTAATGAGGCAGTTCTTTTGAGCATGTAAAACAAATATTTAAACTGGTGGATAAGAACATATTCATAGTTTTAGGCTCATTTTTTTTCTTTATCTAGATCTACATGCATCTGTGCATTTGCTCATTCCTTCTGTCCAAATATTTAGAATAAATGCTGCTGTTTAGAAACAAAATTATATGAGCCAGCAGGCCTCCGATAAGACTGCATACTAGAAAATTATTTTTCTGATTTCTCAACCAAAACATATGTTGTGGGTACTCAAAAAAACGTCTCAATGAGATGGTTCTTTTAAGCACCCAAAACCCATGTTTAAATTGATAAGTAAGGAAATAAATACAATTTTAGGTGCACAAACTATCCTTATCTGGACCTATGAGCCAGCTTATATGAGATTTTGGTATTCATCACATTTACTGTAGTATAGCCCTTCAAATGGAACACTGTTTTTCGGCAAGAACATTAAATCTAAAATGCGAATTTTATATTTAATTGGAAATATATATTTAAACCAAAAAACCCTAGTCAAAAATATTTTTAGAAGTTTGCATGCATTTTCATAAAATGCTGTGATAGGATGGAATTTTTACATTCTTAATGTTTAAGGCCAAATAATATTCCCCTCTAGCACCTTGAGCGAAACGGATCAATGACTATCAGTTGAACATAAAACCATGTATATACTATTATAAGACAATTAACAACAATGCTTCAGTGGTTTTAAATGTAGCTACATATTGGCTTGCGTTGCCGTTTAGCAGCCTAGTCAATAATGTTTCAGTTTTTATTGTCATCTTGTCCAAAAAATGGTGACCCAAAAGAATTGCCATTATTTGTAGACAAATAAAAGCAGCTTGGATTGCATCGTAAGCCGCACAAATTGATGTCTTCAACAAGATAATCATCTGCTGTAATCTCTAATGGACATTTTATAGTTGAGCAAATACTGGTATATCTACCCCAGGTGTATTGCACCGACAGTACAAAAATAAGTACTGAAAGGGTATTTTCATACCAACAAAAACTAAGTTATTTATTTTTACAAGATATCAGAGCCGTAAAATAGATATCATTCTCTGCCAAAATTTAAATCTAATTAGGGTTTTACTATTTCTATTTGCATGCAAACTTTCAGTGTGAAGTAACTTTTACGTAAAATTTTAAAAACGAAAAACTGTGTTTCATTTGAGGTGCAATATACCAGTAATATTGGGCAACAAAGACCCAAGTATGCCTTCCATGGATCAAATTTTAGATTTTCAAACACTTGCTAAAAATAGCAAGTGACCATTTTTCTCACATGCTAAAGGCCCTTATCAACTTGCTTATCCACTGAAAATGAAGTATACTATTTTATCAGTTACATCACAAATTAGAAAATTGAACACATTCATTTAGTATTCAGGTAAACATACACCATATAGACAATACTTGTTTATCATTTTCATCTTTCTGAACCAATATTTAGGTTTCTTTGCAAACAGTGTGGATCCTGATCAGCCAGCTCCTGAAGAAGCTGGCTGATCAGGAGCTGCACTGTTTGCCGTACAACTTATGTTGTGTTGCATAGTTTGGTTGATATGAAAACGACTTGTTTTCACTTGCTAAAAGTAGCAAGTGATGGCAATTTCTACTTGCTATTTGGAGAAAACTACTAGCATTTAGCAAGTTAGCAAGCGCTAAATCACTATAATGTTATGATGTCCTCTGTGTAATACAATGGCCAATGTTCTTAAAAGGGTATCATTATACCCCCCGCAAACTTTGTTTGTAGGGGGTATACTGTTTTCACGTTGTCCGTCCGTCCGTAACGCTTTGTTTCCTTAATAACTCGAAGAGTCATTGCTGGATTTTCATCAAACCTTGCAAACATGTTCATATATGCAAGACAAATAATTTAGAAAAAAAAGTAAGGGCTAGGGGCCAATTCTATTAGAGTTATTTCCCTTTGTAGTTCTAAATGGCTTTTAATATAGTGCTTTATGCTTATGCTATTATAGGCCATACACGGGCCAATCAACTCCTACCACAGCTTTTGATGGAACAATTTGATACTTTTCTTATACAATGTAGACACATTGAACATATGCATGAAGGAGTTTAGTTCAGAAAAAATAATTTTTGACAAAATGACAGCTGTGAGAACTTAGACAATTTTTCCCTAATAAGGTGTTTGTATATGCATAGACAGTGCCTTTATGGGCCGATCAACTCCTACCACAGCTTTTTATGGAGCAATTTGATACTTTGCCTATACAATGTAGACACATTTAACATATGCATGAAGGAGTTTGGTTTAGAAAAAAACAATTTTTTGACAAAATGACAGCTGTGAGAACTTAGACAATTTTTCCCTAATAAGGCTTTTGTATATGCATAGATGGTGCCTTCATGGGCCGATCAACTTCTACCACAGCTTTTGATGGAACAATTTGATGCTTTGCCTATACAATGTCAACACATTGAACATATGCATGAAGAAGTTTTGTTCAGAAAAAATAATTTTTGACGAAATGACAGCTGTGAGAACTTAGACAATTTTTCCCTTATTAGGCTTTTGAATATGCATAAAGGGTGCCTTCATGGGCCGATCAACTCCTACTATAGCTTTTGATGGAACAATTTGATACTTTGCCGATACAATGTAGACACATTGAACATATGCATGACGATGTTTGGTTCAGAAAAAATAATTTTGACAAAATGACAGATGTGAGAACTTAGACAATTATTCCCTTATATGGCTTTGTATATGCATTGATAGTACCTTTATGGGACGATCAACTCCTACCACAGCTTTTGATGAAGCAATTTGATACTTTGTCAATACAATGTAGACACAATGAACATATGCATGAAGGAGTTTATAAGTTTTGTTGAATTATAAGTTTTGTTGAATTTAGACAATTTTTCCCTTATATGGCTTTTGTATATGCATGGATAGTGCCTTTATGGGCCCATCAACTCCTACTACAGCTTTTGATGGAGCAATTTGATACTTTGCCGATACAATGTAGACACATTGAACATATGCATGAAGGAGTTTATCATTTTTGTTTGCACAGATTCTACTGAAATATTCTTATCAAAACTAAGGTCTCCTTGTTCGAACTCTAAATTGCCAAGTTTTTTCACTGACTCTTACTGTGCGGGGGGTATCTAATAAGCATTGCTTATTGACTTTTTTCATTTGGAAGCAAAGACTGCACCAAAGAACTGAAACTAGAGTGTGCATATTTCCTGGGCCAGACTAGCTAGTTTCTGCCATTTAGGCTTCATCAGTGACCCTCTAATAGTTTCAAAGTTCCACAATGAAACCCAAGATCCCAAAGGACAAGAAAATAAAATCTACACTAAAGTGAAGGGCAGGGAGACGTTCTACCGCCGCCACACAGTCCCAGTCACCAGCTGTAGTGAAGTAAAATATGTTCTTAAAAGGGTATCATTTGGAAGCAAAGACTGCACCAAAGAACTGAAACTAGAGTGTGCATATTTCCTGGGCCAGACTAGCTAGTTTCTGCCATTTAGGCTTCATCAGTGACCCTCTAATAGTTTCAAAGTTCCACAATGAAACCCAATGAAAACCACTGTAAATCATTATCCAGATTAGACAGTTCATCTTATTGGTCACGAAATCAAATGTTTAAAACAAATGCAAAAGAAAACATAACTTTACGCTTATTTTTTTGTTTTTCTTTACCTATGTGATGCTCTATATTTCCAGGTGGATTTTCCATGCAGAAAGTCAAGGTCAACAGATATGTCACAGGAAAAAGGTCAGTGAATGGGAACATTGTAGTAGCTTTAAGTACATGTATAGTGTAGTCCCTTTATAATGCTAATGTTTAGGAATGGACCATGATGTAAGTGAATCATGTTAAAAAGAGACAATTTTACAAAAGAATTATAGGAAAATGACCATTAGTTGGACATTTTCCTACAACCTTTTTATAAAAAAATAGGCATCACAACATGACCATGCTGTTTCCAAATCTTAGTTATAATGACTAATGAAGGGTGTTAAAAAGGACTGCTCTGTACAATATTTGACCTCTTTGAACTTTGAGTCCTTGAAAACTGTTGAAGAGGCTTTCAGAACTCCTTGAAAAGTCCTTGAATTTTACTCAAAAATACTTGCCTGTATGAACCCTGTTAAAGGTTGAGTGGAATGGATCTGATTCTAAATCTACCATATACACATGCATAGGTCCAAATAGACAAACGTTTGAGCGTAAGATTGTGAGTATTTTCTTAGCCATCAGTCTAAACATATGTTTTGAGTGCTCAAATGAACTGTCTCATTGACATGGAGACAGTTATTTTGAGTACCCGCAACATATAGTTTGGTTGAGAAATAAGAAAATCAATTTTTGACACACACACTTCTCTAGTGGCCTGTTAAACTGACACCACCAGTTATATAGTATGGTAAAAGTTTTTAAATTGCGAACACTAGTTGGCCACAAAAAGGTCTAGACAAACAGTGTCGACCCAGATGAGATTGCTTCTGAAGAAGCAGTCTGGTCAGGGTCTTCTCTGTTTGCTAATCTGATATACGTTTAGTGAATTTCAGCCATGATAACCAACATTTTATTTAAGAACAGACAGAGAAAGCGTTCGAAATTTTAGTATTCTATGAACTATTTCAGACCTGACTATGCACCAGAGAGTAGCAGTGATGAAAGTGATGAAGAATTTATCGTGAAACGAACAAAACAGAAAGCTGAACTGAAGGAAGAGGAGGAATTAGAGGAGGAGGAAATCAACGACCCTCGACTCAGAAGATTGCAGGTAATACACCATATGGGCCTCGTCACGAGAAAACCTGTCTTCGGGGTGTCCGACAAAGTGAGTTTCAAACCAGTCTCCTCAGCTACTGAGACTAGCTAGAAAATTGAAATTTCACCTGCAGCGAGTTTACGTATCATATTTTCTAAAAAGCGAATAACAAAGGCGCTGATCAGACTGCGTGGGTGCCCAGGCTGGTCTGCGCCTGTGTTGTTCGCAAACTCCAGAAGACAGGTTTTCTCGCTTCGAGGCCCATATAACATTGCTTTAAGATTGTAGGATTATGTTAGCAATGTTTTTCAGGTTTTGGTTCGGTTGGTCAGAAAAGTTTTTTTTTCTTTTTCAAATTAATTTAATAGCAAAGATTCCAGCTATCTTCTCTGTCATTAATATATGATATGTAACAACTGTTTCAATATTTTACTGCTTCATTTTTAGATCTCCGCAGCTTGTAAATGCCCCTGAAATGGGGACATTGTACACAGGGATTGAGAGAATGGCCCATTATTTAGGAAGTCAACTATCATGCAAACACTGTTTTTTTTTATGAGAAAGACATTGGCGATGGTGACATTATATACCAAAATGGAAAGAATGTGCAAAATTGCTGATTTCAAACATCTTGAACAGTCACACTATTTACCGAAATGTAACATTAGCATGTTATTGGCAAAAAAACACATTCCAGTCAGGGGCTTTTTGGTAGTATCGGCAGGGTCACCATAAACACAGGGTTTTGTATGGTCTAACATGCATATGCCCAGGCAAGGGAAATTTGGCGATAAAAATGATTGTGTTCTTTTGTTGTATTTGAGAGCCACTTTTAAAATTTGAATTTCTAGAATTTAGGATTTTGGAAATTTTTAACTTTCGCCCATAACGATTGAAATTGGGCCAGTCCATGAGATAATTATCATTCTTTATACATGCATCAATGCTCCAACAAGACTGCTTATTGGGAGCACAGATGTATCAAATCTCATGTGCTGACTGTATAAGGTTTTTAAAAATTAGTGTAGATATATATTTTTTCCATCAGTTTAGTCTGCCTAAGTGTTTTCATGTGGTTAAACACCTTTAACTATCAGACCTTGAAATAGGTATCCAGCATCATAAAAAATATAGCAGTTACGTGAAAATTGTTAATTTATAGTAAGAATTACGAATTTTCACTTCCCCTGTAAACAGAGGCATTCATTATGGCATTGTTCTAAAATTTTGATCACTTGTAGTCTGCCAAAAGCCTTAAGTCAAATAGGGAAGACACATATCAGACTGCTTCTGAAGAAGCAGTCTGATCTGGGTCTTCCCTGTTAGCTTTTGTAGTATTCTGACAAGAAGTTTGAGAATCCCAGTCCTCATAACCAACATTTTATTGTAGAACAGAAAAAGAAAATTGTACTAATTTAATTTTAGAACATTTACCAAAATACAAGTGTATTTTTTTCTTCAGCCCTGATTAAGCACCTTAGGAAAGTTGTGTTATTAGTGTGACAATCTCTCCCATATTTTATTTAGGGAACACAGTGGCTCAGTGACATGAGACCTAGGGATCGCAGGCTCGAGTCTTGCTGATGTCACTGCACTGTGCCCTTGGGTAAGACACATGAATCCTTGCTAAGTACTGGTTCAACCCAGGAAGACTTGTCTGGACATACCTGAAAATTGTTGACTGGGACGTAAAGAATCAAATCAAACAAAATCTCCGTTATATTTCAGGAGGTGCGTCGGGAACGAGAAGAGGAAGCAGAAGACGAAGAAGAGGTAGACAGTGAGGATGACAGGTAATTGAGGCCAACCTTAAAAATATTTTTGTTTCCATATACCCAACCCTGTTTTACCGGTATGGGTCTGTCGGAAACTTATTTTTTTAACTAAAATCTCAAATTGGATACCCATTTAACTTAATTGTATACAGTAAAACCTGTCTTAAGAGGCTACTCAAAAAAAGACATCACATAATGCAGGTCAAAAGTAATGCAGAATGCTCCCAGGGAGCATTCTGCAATACAGCGCCCTAGATAAGCTTTTGGGTCAATTGGGTATTTACGCAACCTGGTTATCCTCAATTGCGTACTTGCAAAAACAATTGCGTATTTTTATTTTTTTAGGCCACATTTTTTCTGTGATTACACATGTTTTCTAATTGAATGAAGCCATCGGGAATGTGTATGCATATTTATTCACTCCCATCATCTGCCTTTCTAAAGTACCAAACTAGGGGATTTTATTGTACCTGAAGCAAATCTCATCCCCTTGTTGACATTAGAGCGTGTGTACTTTGCAAAGCTTCACTTTCATCAAAGTGTTTTTCCGCGAAATATTGGACTGGGAACCTATATTTTATTCATAAAACTGGAGTTATATTGCGCACTCACTAGTAAAAAAAAATCAATACCCGACTGGCATTTGTTTTTTACCCAAATGGAAACAAAATGGACCAAAGGTACACAATGACATCCCATGTAATTGCATACAGATCGTTAGAATTGCTTTTCAGTACGTGCACATTTAATTTTAATTGCTTTTTTTATGATTTTAATTGCGTACTTACGCAAATACGCTGCTTATCTAGGGTGCTGGCAATACTTTAGACCTGCATTTAGCACCCATTTGTCTTAACAACCTTAGCGTATATCTTTGAGTGGCCGTTTTTGGCAGGTTTTACTGTATAGTCCTACTATAGGCAATAAAATTAGATACACAAACAATTTGCTAAGATAACACTGTTAACATTGGACAATTCTCTTGGGTTGCGATGAAATTTAAAAAAAAATATTCTTGACTGAAAATTGAAATAGAATTTTTTTAGTAGGGCCTTTTTTTAGGGTCGGTCCGGTAAGGGGAAACAAATGAAATTTTAATTTAGGCCTGAGGAGAGCCTCATAGTCATATTAGTTCACATTAAACTTGGTCCAGATAGGCAACCAATTTCAGCATAAAATTGTGATTATTTTCTTATCCATCAGTTTTAACACTTGTTTTGGGTGCTCAAAAGAACCATCTCATTGAGATGGTTCTTTTGAGCACCCACAACATATCCTTTTGTTGAGTAATTAAAAAATTGATTTTTGATTTTGCACTTTTATCTAGAGGTTTCTTGGTGGCATTTTCAATATATAGTCACCTTTTAAAAGATGAGTCCATTTCAAGGTATTGGGTTGCTGGGTGCAATCATTTATTTTCAACTTTCAATTGAACATTAATTTTGTAAGCAAACAGTGAAGACATTAATCAGAGGTCACATGTTGTGGCATCTGATTTTGGCCTTCACTGTTTGTCTAAGTCCCATATAAAGGTCACTAGGCGTACATGATTTAAGAATATTTGACTTCAATAGATTGAGTTAGTGGCTTCAAATCCATGTCCGGCCATATAATTTATAGAGATTATTCTCTCCTCACCACTGATGGTGTCATTTACTTAACATGATACTAAGGCAGGGCTTCAGATTTTTTTCAAGATTGGTGGGACAAAACGACCCATGGAGCAAAAAATGGTGGGTCATTTACTGAAATGATGGGCCCAAGCATATCAAACTAACCATGGTTGACATTTGAGTAGTACACTTTACCTACACACTGACACAGACACATGTATGCGTATATGTATATTGACTGCTGATTATACAGTAAACCCTATCTTAAGCGACCACTCAAAAAAGAAGACCAATTATTGCTTAATGCAGGTCAAAAGTATTGCAGAATGCTCCAAGGGGAGCATTCTGCAATACTTTCAACCTTCATGAAGCTACTATTTGTTAATTAAGATCTTTGTTTTGTCTATTTTGAGTAGCTGCTTAAGACATGTTTTACTGTATTGACTACCTACATGTACTTTCTGTTTTGTGGAGTTTGTATGAATATCTTTATTAAAGGGAGATTTTTTCACAACTAAAAAGGATGGTTACACTTGGCCCTTTGCCTTGGGAAGTGATGAGCCATATTTTGAAATCATGGGACAGTGACCAGGGCCCACCATAAATCTGAAGGCCTGCTAAAGACTGAGTTAGTGGCCTCAAATCCATGTCCGGCTTTATACTTTATCGAGATTATTCTCTTCCTACCACTGAATCAAGTAGGGCAGGTGTCATTTACATAACATGAAAGAGTAAATCGTCGGTCAGGCGTCAAAAACTGGTATCTTTGATTTTCACATTTTTCAGGAGAGACAAAAAACTGAATTACTTTTGCTAGGAGTGTCCTATATTGCTGAAAGGCAGACAGGATTATATTTTAGTAACATCCAAATTTTCTGTTATTGGTGTTTTGAACTTCCAATAGAGATTTCACGGTCAATATGAAGAGTTTCACTTGAGTTATGTCATTTTGACCATTTTTTTGTGAAAAACCATCCAGTAACGACATTTTGAGCATCTTCTTCATGGCCAAACCTCATATCTTGGTAAAATGAGCACCAAAATAATGGAATTTTTCATAGATACGATATTTTGATGCATGATTGATGCTTTTTAAGGGGATTCTAATTGGTCTAGAGTTACGAGAATTTGACAGGATGTGTGCCATGCGTTTGGTATTCCCGCGTTGACAAAAAGTCGTTTTGGTAAAAATCAGAGTTATGAGGTTTTGACTCCTGACCGATGAAATACACTAAGTACTGGTTAACTATTTAAATCTTTATCTCCTAGTGTCATCTGCTGATAAGTGTTGCAAACAGTTTGGACCCACATCAAGCATGATGAAATGTCGGGCCTGATCTGGATCCAATCTGATTTACACTCAGATGGTATATCCCTAAAGAATTTTTCGAAAAGGATGATTTTGACCAAAAAATCAGCAGACAACAAAAATACATATGAAATTTCCCAGGGAGTAAAGTGTTTAGAGCGAATTCACATGCATACTATGATAGGATAGCTGAACTTTAGAAATGCAATCATTTTGGCTTGAGGTTGTACATTTGACGTGAGTTATCATCTACTGCCACGCTTTCTGTATGCAAGAAGCAAGGCTCTGGTATGGCTGTGCAGTTTTGCAGACTCCCAGAGTCTTGATTTTCTTGTCAAATGCAATCATTTGAAATATCTTGTTTAATATAGAGTTGCTAGGCACAGACGTGAGGTTGTTGAGCCAGAGGTGTTGGCGGAAGGGACAGACTCGGAGGAAGAGAAGACAAGACGACGAGAGGAAGAAGAAAGCAGTGAAGAAGAGGAAGAATTAGATGATGAGGTAGGTCAAAGTCATATTAACCCATAAAGATATTAACCCTTTAGCTCATAGAGACGCCTTTTAACACTTTTGAAAACTGGGAGCGCAGTGGCTCAGTGGTAGAGTGCTTGACTCGAGACTGAGGGGCCCCAAGTTAGAGTCTCACCGGCGTCGCTGAGTTGTGGTCCTTGAGCAAGACACATTTACCCTAGCTTAGTACTGGTTCAACCCAGGAAGACCCGCCACTGTTTAACTGTAAGATTGTTGATGGGGCTTAAGAATCAAATCAAACAAACAAAACTTTTGAAAACAGAGCAGACCCAGATCAGGCAGCTCTTGTAAGAGCTGCCTGATCTTGGTCTACTATGTTTGTTTATGGAAATATGGTTTGATATGATCCTACACTAGTGGACTTGACAAATAGTTTCTTAGTTCTATGTACAAACGTGAAACTTTATTTATATAATTATTCATAGTGGGTGGAGCTTAGCACGAATATTCATGAGGAAAGGGTTATTAATGTGAATATATTGCTTCTCACAAAATAGCAAATAAATTTGCAGTTAGGTAGGTTTATTTGTGTCAATATCAACACATCTTTTCTGTGAAGCTGAAAATGATATTAAAAGATTTCAAGAGCTTAATTTGGGGAAAAAATCATTAAACAATATCTCCTGAACTGCTCGACCAAGTTTAAAATAATTTCAGTTACTACCAAATTTGCCCCAATAGTTTAGCTCCATAGACCATAACCAGGGTTTAAATATTTGCAAGAATGAGACTAGATTTCGGAAAACTATTTTTTTCTTAAAACGCTTGTACATGTGGTTGCTCTTTTATGTTGTTGCAAATGTAGGAATTATACTATTAAATAGAACCTGAGCAAAATAACACTGTTTTTATATTTTGTACCCTTCCTGTGGTTTTCTCCCTTAACATATTTTCCATATTTTTTATTTTTACAGGAAATCGAAAGGCGAAGAAACTTGTTACGACAGAGAGCCAATCAACGTAAGGAAGAAGAGGTAAATAACAGAATTAATTTTAGTAGGTTGCATGTAACAACTTAGTATCCTGGAATGTAACATAATAGTACACAGTGACCTGACATGTAGCATCTTAGTGCCCTGCCATGTAACATCTAATTGCCATAGTATGAAGCATCACAGTGCCACAACTCCGTGCCCTGGTATGTAACATTACAGTGTCCTGACATGTAACACCTCAGTGCCATAGAATCTAACACTTTGAGGCCATGGCATGTAACAAATAATATCTAGGTGCCCTGGCATGTAATATCTCAGAGCCCTGGCATATAACATCGCAGTGTCATGGCATTCAACATGACAATGTCAAGGAATAATTGAAAAATTGTTGACTGGGACATAAAGAATCAAAACAAACAAATCTGCCTAATAAGATTGTGTAGATAAACTAGATAGCTTGAATATATTCAATTGTCAATTTATTTCAAAACATTCTTTCAGAAACACTCAGTCTCAAACAGTTTGGATCCAGATCAGGTTTCATATTTTGTCAGGCCTGATCTTGGTCCAAAATGTTTGCAAAGATCATCAGCAGATTAAAAAATTTCACCGCAAGCAGTCAAAGAGTTATTTTACTTCTGAGTTCCAGGGAACAACTTAGTTCATATCACATTGTACATTTTACAGGTTTTGAAAATGTCAGTGTTTTTCTCAACTCTTTACATGCTGTTTATTTTTTATTGCTTTTTTTCTAATTTAACTATCCAAAAATACATCAGACTGTCAAACAGTTTGGATTCAGATCAGGCCTGAAGTTTTTTGATGTGCAGGCTGGTCTGTACCTTTGTTGTTTGCAGGCAAGAAATCAGGTTATTTTAGGATGAGACCTGACACTCAATAATAATCTTTTTTAGGAACTCCTGGGAGTTGAGGAGGAAAAATCTGAGGGAGAAAGTGAAGAAGAATCATCAGAGTATGAAGAATATTCCGACTCAGAAGAGGAAACCGGTCCAAGATTGAAACCAGTCTTTGTGAGAAAGTAAGAAGATGTTGATAAGAGCATGGGCGAAAGTTTTTAGGATTGTTCCTGTATTCAGGGTTATGTGTTGACTTTCTATAGAATTGCGGCACTTCATCTGCCTCTTCACTGTTTGCTAAAGCATCTGTTTACCGGTATCCAGAATGAAAAGGGTATAAAATTGAACTGATAATATTTTGTAGCTATTATTTTGTTGGTAAAAACATAGGTATTAACGGCATGTTTATAAGCAGCCAAGGCATCAGATGTGGTGCACTTCTGTGCAGTCTTGACACAATATAGGGCTTAGATCAAGCTGCGATAGAGATTTAGGCCTCTTGACCCGGCTAAATGGCTGTGTATGTTTGTGTAAGGAATGACTTTACGCTTATACTGTGGTAAATGCCATATTCTCATGAACGGGCTTATTGATTGGAACAAACTGTTTTTAACCCATACAGCCCTAGCATCCTTTTTATTAGACATAGGCAAACAGTGGAGATCCAGTTCTGGTCAGGAACTTTACTGTTTGTTTACAGATTTGAAGAAAAAAAGAAAATACCATCCAACACTCTTAAATTAGTAATTGGCTCATCCTACTGATAAGGTTAGGCAAGTACATGCGGCTTAAATGGGTTCAGGATAGGATGATATGTATACAACCATAAAGCAGGCCTCTAGTGCCTAATCAAATATTGATTTTCTTAGTTCTCAATTGCCAAATCATATGTACTCAAAAGAACCGCCTCAATGAGAAGGTTCTGTTGATCACCCAAAACGTAACATGTGGTACTTAAAAAAAAACATCTTAATTAGACGGTTCTTTTGAGCACAATAAGCATATCTTTAAACTGATGGATAAGAACATATTTACAATTTTACGCTCAATTTGTTTATTTAGACCTATGGAATGTTTCAGGAAAGATCGTATCACTATACAAGAGAGGGAGAGAAATGAAGCTAAAGCCAAGGAACTGGATATTGAGACAAAGAAACAAGCCAATGAAAGAAGAATACAAACTCTTAAGGTAGCATCACCCATTTATTATCCCACCTGCTTACTAGTGCTTAGAATGGATGAGGTCATAGACCTCCGTGAGGCTATTTGAGATTTAAAAATTCAGTGGTTTTTGTTACACTTGCTTATAAGACATTAAAATCTTACTTCGTAAATTATGGACTGATTGAACAGAAAAATAAGTATCAGAAAATTAGCATAAAATTGTTGTCCCTTTATTTGGTGCAGCATTATGCTGCACCAAATAAAGGGACAACAATTTTATACTAATTTTAGTCTACATGAACAGGATAAAGTCTTACAGAAAATAGTGAAATGTAAATACTTTTCAAGGCCTTATAGTGAGTTGGATGTGGGACAGGCGTTCAAATTTTCATCCATCTGTTCATCTGTATCATGTCCGTCTGTCTGCCAACAAATTACATTAAAGTGCCTTTCTCTGCAGCAGTGATGGCTGGGAGTGTCAAAACTTTCAAAGTTTTTGTCCCATACACACTCTTAAAGCATGTACTGTGATACATTTGTGACATAGCGCCCTTGGTTTTGACACTGGGAAGGAATTTCTTTCATAAAATTCTTGATTTTATTATTTGTTTTACTTTTCAAAAATGCACCTCAATGGATCCTAAATTTACTTTGACATAGCTAGGTACTTTGAGTTAATTGGATTTGAGTTTTTGAGAACAATATAATGGAAATAGATATTTTGACATTTCATTCATACATTGGCCCAGATGAGCAAATGTTTCCTCTTTAAAATTGTAATTATTTTCCTATACCTCAATTTAAGAATGTGTTCTCAAAAAAAACGTCTCATTGAGATGTTTTTTGAGAGCTCAAAACATATATTTGGGTTGAAAAATAATAACAATTTTCAATTATTGTAAGTTCTTTGGGCCTTGTCACAAGAAAACCTGTCTTCAGAGCTTTGCGAACAGCAAAGTCGCAGACCAACCGGCGCATATGTGCAGTCTGATCAGCGCCTTTATAATTCATTTTTTGGAAAGCACCATATCTAAGCTTGCTACAAGCGAAAGTTCAATTTTCTAGCTAATCTCTGTAGCTGAGGAAACTGGTTAGGGAGGCCTAGATATTATGGTAAAGGGTTTATGTTTCAGCTGATAGAAGCGGAGCACAGACGAGAGCAAGAGGAATCTCAGGGTGTAAAGGATGCCTGTGATGCTGTTGACTCTGGTGACGAGAATGACGAAGAAGCCTACGAGGCATGGAAAGTTCGCGAGTTACGGCGGTTGAAGCGTGACAGAGAAGAAAGAGAAAAGTAAGTTAACCCTTAAAGCCCAAAAGAAAAAAAACTCATCTGAAAATGTCGACTGCTGAAGTCGTCTGCTGCAAATAATTGCCTTACATTACTGACAAATTAATTATAGAAGCAAACAGCGTGGACCCAGAACAGACTGAGCAAACAGCGTGGACCCAGAACAGACTGCTCCTATAGGAGCAGTCTGATCTGGGTCCACACTGTTTGCCATAGAGGCTTCTTAAGCATTTCAGCAGACGAGAAAAGCAGGTGAATTTTGTTGCGATTGGCGCATTAAGGGTATCTAATTTCTTTTGTGGAGAAAGGTTTGCGTTTTATTTACAGGGTAAGCTTTAAATACTTGAATATAAAATCTGCCTTGAGAAGTACTGGACAATCACTTTAATATTCTTTTTTTAGGATTTAGCTTTATTAACTTTATTAACCCTTTTTACAATGAAAACCTCTAAATGTGTACTTTTGCAAACAGTTAAGATCCAAATTATCCAATAATGGCTGTTTCTCCTTTCAAGAGTACACATCCCAAAATAATAAGAGATTGATTTCCACATTACAAATTAACCCAAGATTGGTTTCCCTTTACTTAATTGCTCATGATTGGTTTTCCTTATAAAACTAAATTACCAAGATTGGTTTCCCTTTACTAAATTATGCAAGATTGGTTTCCTTGACCTAATTACAGAAGACAAATTTCCTCATCCCCTTCAAAATTTCCATGCACAATATAACTTAAGGTTGTTTCCCCCTTTCTGAAGCTTCTCAATACTGTGGTTTTTGTTGTCTGCTGGTAGCCTTTGCAAAAACACTTTGGACACAGATCAGGGCAGATCTGGATCCAAACCATTTGATACTCTGATAGTGTTCCTCAAAGATTGTTTCAAATAATTTTTTTTAGATAATCAGCATGCGTCAACAAAAGCATGAAAAATTACCCAATATGCAAAGAGTTAAACTACCCAAGACTGGTTGTGTACCCTTCCACTATTACCAACGTCTGGTTGCCCACTTATTTATGGTAATTTAACCCTTAAAGCGCCACCTATAATTTGCAGCAGACGGCAATTTCAAATTTTGCCGCTTTTTCAAAAATAACAAATGAGGCATGATATTTCATGAGAATCGTCTGCTGTCAGACGATTCTCATGAAATATCATGCCTGCTATTTTTTAGAAAATTGAGAAAGATGTCCCCAAATTTGTTGTCTGCTGCAGTCGCGATTGGCGCTTTAAGGGTTAAGGAGTTGCAACCTGCTTATAAACAAATAAATATGGTAGCTTTAACATGTGTTTCTTTTAGTATTGAGAGAGAAAAAATGGAGATTGAGAAACTACATAATATGACAGAGGAAGAACGGCGACAGGAGTTCCAGAAGAATCCCAAACAGAGAACCAATAAGGCACCTAAAGGGAAATACAAGTTCTTACAGAAATACTATCACAGAGGAGCTTTCTTCTTGGTATGAACTTTGTTTGCTCTTGGCAAACCCTTCTAACTCTAAATATTTGGAATGATAGACCCCAGCCTCGAGATTATAAACTTTTTCATGCTCAAATCAACTGAGTATGAATTTTATTCTGCTCATAAATGTTAAAATGCCAACAAATGTTGGCATTTTAACATTTATTAGCAGGATTAGTACAACATATGAGAGTTATTAAGCAAGAAATATCTTTATTTTTCAGTATTTAAGCTTATATGAGCAGTTGAAATGTCATGCTATGTTTAGTTCATCATGAAAAAAGTTTTATAACCTTGAGGCCTTAACCCAGATCAGACTTCTTCATATTCTGATCAGGGTAAACACTATTTGACATTTTATTGCTACCAAGTTACCAACTCAGTTTGTAAAATGCGCTTGTTCCAATGTTTAGGATGATGTTTGTGACACTAGATGTCTGCGTACTAGGGATAGTTATAAGAATCTATCATGAGTGTGAGGTTGAAAATTCCATCCCTAGGATCACTGTTTGTCATCTAGAGGCTTCTTGATTGATGACAAATGGTGATCACAAGGGATTGATTTTTCTATCCCATCCTCACGTAATTGATTCTTTCTTTTGATCATCATTGAATACTGCAATTTTTATAAAAATAAGCTTGCGGAAATTCCTTAAATTGCAGAGATGCAATATAAAAATTACATGATAACATCACAATTACATCACTTAACTACCATGTGAGTGACTTCGAATGCAAACAATTCACAGGCAACATATGACAGGCTGGGTTAACATAACATGGGCTAGATAAGAATTTCTAACCTGGGTCAAAATCTCAGATATTCTTTAATCATATGACGTCGCGTCTGGGAGTGAAATAACGCCATGCAATAAAATTGATAAACCACTAGTGGTTTATAGATTTACGGGAAACGTTATGACGTCCATAACAATGTTGCGCACATAATGACAAAATTATAGCGTTTTTACGCCAGAAATGAAATTTCAAAGTATTTGTCTTATGATAAATAGAATCTAACATTCGTGCTCTTGTATTATTGAATTTATTAAACTCGTTGTGAAAAAGAGATAAAATGCTCGGCAAGCCTCACATTTTATCTCTTTTCCCCAACTCGTTTAATAAATTCAATAAAACATGAGCACTCATGTAAGGTCCTCTATATCTGTTGTACAAGAAATGGTAATACATGTCCACCTTCAGCTTCAACAAGCTAACCCCTCAATAAATGATTGATGCTTAATGTCAGATTAAACCTGAAATCATGTTCATATCTGTTTTATTTGTCAGAGAATGATTTTTATTGCTTAGCCAAAAAAAGAAAGACTAATTAATTTTATACTAATCTATAAGCATTGTTTTAGTTATCGGTCATTTGAGGAGTTGATTGTTCAGATTTATCCCTTAAAGCGCAAAGAAAAAAATGTATCTGAAAATGTCATCTGCTGAAGTCGTGTGCTGCAAATAATTACCTAGCAGTACTGATGAATTACGTATAGATGCAAACAGCGTGGACCCAGAACAGACTGCTCCAATAAGTCTGATCTGGGTCCACACTGTTTGCCATAGAGGCTTCTTAAACATTTCAGCAGACGAGAAAAGCAGACGACTTTTGTTGTGATTGGCGCATTAAGGGTTAAATTAGTAATTTTTATACACTTGTAGTCCTTGAAAACAGTACGAGAGTCCAGAATTCACACTGGCTTGAAAAGTGCTTGAATATGGAGGGCTTTCTTGAGAATTCAATCTGCCTTGAAAAATACTGGTAAATTACTCTAAGGCCTGTTAAAAATCCTTGAAACTTATTATTTTCTATATGAGCTTGACTTTACACTGTTAACTGAAACCTTTAATCAGTATAAAATGGTTCTGCCGTTATTAGTTGCAGCATATCGTTGGTCGGGAGTCAAAACCTCCTAACTCTGATTTTTACCAAAACGACTTTTTGTCAACACAGGAATACCAAACGCATGGCGCACATTCTGTCAAATTCTCGTAGCTCTAGACCAATTAGAACCCCCTTAAAAACCATCAATCATGCTTCAAAATATCATATGAAAAATTACATTATTTTGGTGCTCATTTTGCCGAGATACGAGGTTTAGCCATGATAAAGATGCTTAAAATGTAGTAACTGGATGTCATTCACGAAAAAAATGGTCAAAAAATGGTCAAAACGACGTAACTCAAGTGAAACTCTTCATAATGACTGTGAAATCTTTATTGGAAATTCAAAACACCAATAACAGTGAATTTGGATGTTACTAAATATAATCCTGTCTGACTTTCAGCAATATAGGATACTCCTAGCAAAAATTATTCAGTTTTTTTGTCTCTCCTGAAAAATGTGAAAATCAAAGATACAAGTTTTTGACTCCCAACCAACGATATGCTGCCTAGAATAAAGACATAACAATTTTACACTAATTTTCTAATAATAACTTCTTCATAATCTAAGTCTAGCAATTGGAACTAGAATCATAAACCCTTTGTATTCTGATGGATTTTCCCATACATATTGATATAATAAGTATGGGATTGCCCATTTTGTACTTTAAGGGGTCATAGGTAGAAGTTTCTAAATTATAATGTAGTTCTGTCCCTAAAGGTAGTTTTAATCTTAACAAACAATGCAGACCCAGATGAAATGCAGCATAATGCTGCATTTCATCTGAGTCTTCACTGTTTGCCAAAGTACCCATTTAGGGGATTCCAGTATACAAATTATTCATAAAGTTGAAGTCCTTGAAAACTATAAGAGTCTAAGAAATCCTTGAAAAGTTCTTGAATTGATTATAGCTTTGCATGTATTATCCATGTTATAATGTGAGGCATTGTGTTATCGATTCCAGAATGAAGAGGACAATGTATATACACAGGATTTCTCCAACCCCACACTCGAAGATCACTTTGATAAAACTATTCTACCCAAAGTCATGCAGGTATGTGGATTAACTTTTGTCTGATAGATTCTCCCGTTTAATTGTAACCAGTAAGAATTGGGTGGTCCATTTTATATTTTTAGGGGTCACTGGATAGAATTTTTGAACTACTTTATATTTCTGTCTCTGAAGATAGCTTTTTTCCTAGCAAACGTTGCAGGTCTTGATGTAATGCTGCATGCTGCAGCAATTCATCTAGGTCTTCACTCAGAGATCAAGTTTAGCACTTGCTAACTTGCTAAATGCTAGTAGTTTTCTCCAAAAAGAAAGTAGAGATTGCCATCACTTGCTACTTTTAGCAAGTGAAAACAAGTCATTTTCATATCAACCACACTAAGCAACACAGCATAAGTTGTATGGCAAACAGTGCAGTTCCTAATCAGCCAGCTTCTGAGGAAGCTGGCTGATCAGAATCCACACTGTTTGCAAAGAAACCTGATATTGGTTCAGAAAGATGAAAATGATAAATAGTTATTGTCTATATGGTGTATGTTTACCTGAATGCTAATTGAATTTGTTCAATTTTCCAATTTGTTATGTAACTGATAAAATAGTTATAACTTAATTTTCAGTGAATTTGCAAGTTGATCAGGGCCTTAAGCTTGTGAGAAAAATAGTCGCTTGCTATTTTCAGCAAGTGCTTAAAAATCTAAAATTTGACCTCTGTCACTATTTGCCAAAATATCTGTTTGTTGGATTACAGTATAAGCATATGCTTTGTATTTTTGTTTGATTCGATGCAGTTACAGCTAACATTCTAAATAATATAAAAAAATTGTTGAAAAAGCTAATACACGCCTACCAATCCATATCATTTAACACTTATACAAATGTTTCCTGTTTTTGAGAGCTAGATATAAAAATCTGGCAATGTTATTATTCGGTGAGACACCCATTGAATTTAACAGTGGCTCAGTTGGTAGAGCATTAGACTTGGGATCGAAGGGTTGCTCATACGAATCTCTCTACCCAAGGAGTCACAGTCACTATGTTGTGTTCTTGAGTAAGACACTTTATCCACTGCTTAGAGCTTATTCAAATCAGGAAGACTCATCTCGACATGACTGAAAAATTGTTGACTGGGATTTAAAGAATCAGTCTGATACAGATAAAAAAAAACCCATTGAACTTTTGGACTCTGATGTCATTTTTGAAATGATATTATGTGTGACAGTTAAAAATGTTTTGTAATGAAAAAAACAGGTATTTTTTCACCTTCAACACAGATTTTGGAATCGGTCTATGTTCAAGGGCACACTATTTACAGTATATTGAAGTTTGACGTTAAGGCTATCAATAAGCATTTCAGGAATTCTTAATTTTCTAATGACCAGAAAAAATTAACACTTTTATTGAATTTAAAGTCCATCTCAATCATAGAAAATTGGTCCCTCCTCTTCATAACAGAGTATGAAGGAGTCTGATAAGCCCCAACCCAGCAGCAACAAAATTTACTATTAGCTACTTATACTATTAACTACTAGGTTATACTTGTTCATGAATAACCAAACTCTTGTCTCATGTGTACATAGGAAAAAGGAGTAAATAATGGATACATTCTTGTAGCAAAGTTTTATTTACAGTTGTGTCCCTTATGCTGTAAAATTCTCACATATGCATCGAGATGAAATATTTTATTTTAGTTTCAAGATATTTTTTCAGCGAAAAAAAAAGCAATTTGCATGCCGTTTATGAGTGTAAAGCCAGGTTAACCTGACCTCTGCCAAATGTTTAAAATGTTAGAAAATGGTTATTTTGGACATTCAAAGTTCTTCCAAAATAAATATAGGTCTAGATAAACAAAACTTTTGAGAGTAGAATTGTGATTATTTTCTTATCGATCACTTTAAACATTTGTTGTGGCTACTCAAAAGAACCATCTCCATGAGATTGTTCTTATGAGTTCCCATAACATATGTTTTGGTCAAGAAAAAATAAATAAATTCAGCAAGGATAAATGTGTTTTTCTCAATGGAACAATTAATAGTGACGCTGGTGAGGCTGGAACCCGCAACTCCTTGTTCTTGAGTCAAGCACTCTATCACTCCTCAGATTTGATGTCGCATTAATATCTGAGCGGAACATGTAAATGTAGGCTACTTTTTTATTGAAATATATGTTTAAAGAACGAGTAAAAAACAAAGGTGTCCTCGGCGTATGTAGAATGGGGAAAACCATATTCACAGTTGTCATTTCGAGAGGTATATCGTCATATACGTTTACAAATCAAGTTTTATGGCTCCGCTCGCATGTCGTTGTAAACTTGACTAAATTTCCGACCGTTTAGCCGATGATGGACCACCTCAAAGGAAAATTTTCAATACAGTTATCCCCTAAATGCCACTGTAGTCCTAATTTGCGGGTCCAGATAATTAGTTGATGATCCAAATACCACAAAAAGTGGGCCACCATCATTATTTAAATGGCGTTTCGTCGCTGGCGTGCCCCATGATGGCCCGACATTGAATCCTGGCTTCCTAGCTTTTTTACTTTTTCAGGGGATCCGCACCAGCATACCAGGAAACCCAGACCCCCTGTCCCCTCTGGATCCGCGAATGCACAATCACACATTGTAAACCAACTCACGGAACCGTGAGAAAGATACAAGTACTTGACATATAGAAGGCATTTGAAAGTAAAGCATCTAGCTCTCTCTTCCCCAGCGAGATGATTACAAAACTAGAAAGAACACCAAGAAGGGTCTGGATGGGGGGGGGGGGTCTGGTATTCACTATTCATTAAAGATTTAGCCCATTATTCATCTCATTAAAATTTTTGGTTATTCATTAAAATAAGACCAATTATTCATTAAAAGTATGAAAGGTGGCAAAGAAATCTGATAAAAGTAAATATAGGCCTATTTTTATTCTAAGGTATTCTGGCTTTTTCCTGTGCTCTACGTGGGCACATAAAGTTTCTTCAGGGCGTGAGGGGGTAGGGAGGAAAAGGAGGAATTGTGTCCAGGTTAAGAGTGTTCTGTTGACATCGACTTACTAGTATTTTACAGAGGGGAAAGGAGATTCATACTAATATGCCTAAAAACCTATAGCGGGTCATTATTGGTCTGCCTGCCAGCGAAACACCATTTAAATGTCATTTTGCTTGAGAATGGGTGGGGGGGGGGGCTGCAATGATAGCCCAACACTTATTGCTGGCTGAGGAGCTGGGGGGGGGGGTGTCCGGATGTCCGGTCCCTGCCCCAACTGAATCCTTAGTTAAAGATAATGATGAATGCAGCTTATTATACAAATTACTAGTGTGCGTTCTTTTATTTTATTTTATCACGTCATGTCGATTTCAATACGTCATCAGGCAAAACAACAGCTGATCTTTCAGAGGACAATGAAGTAAACAAATGGACACTGAATGTTTTGCTGATATTGTTTACTCTTTTTGATTTGGTTTCTATTTCAAGCAGAATTTTCTCCAGTATATATCTATGTATTTTTGATCTCTTTGTGCATGTTAATAAGTTCTAGATCTTCTTTTTCGAGCATTTCTTTCGTTACATCGGTCCGAGTCGACGAAAAAACAACATTGGCGGCCATCTTTATTTCCACTAATGACGGTTTAAAACTACCCCCAGACCATCGTTAACTTTAATGACAAACTCTCTGATTTAACGACAAACATTTGTCATTAAAAGTTTAGTACAATCGGATTTAATGCCGACTTAATTAATGATGGTTTAATGATGGTTTATTTTGTTATTAAATATTGATACAATCGGTCCTGAAATACAAGGAAGAGATAAAAGTGTCTACCATCATTGCACATACGGTAGTGTGTCCAACTGCAGATCCAGGGGCCGCGCGTTCAATCCCAGCCCAGTCCCATACTTTTGTTAAGATTGATCATGAAATAATTTCTAAAGTCATTCTCCTCCTTCCTCTGACTCAAGAAGGGATGTTGTCAGTTACAAGCAATAGTATATGTATCTCTTAGTCAAGCTTGCCCAGGAAAAAATGTGGTTAGGTGAACTGACTGTTTCGACATTGACCATAGCTGTGGACCGAGATGTAAAGAGTCAATGAATCAAACCAAAAAACCTTTGTTTTGAAAACACTGTAGATCTAGATCAGCTGGCTTCTGATGAAGTCGTCTGATCAGGATCCACAGTTTTCCACTCTGATTGAAAATAAATCCTAACTGCTGGAAAGCTACAGGTTAACAATATAAAAATTGGGGAGGAGTGAAGAACATAAGATATTCGGCATGACAAGGGTTAATCACAGGTTTAGATAAACAAAAATTTTGTGCATAAAATTGTAAATATTTTCTTACCCATCAGTTTTAACATATGTTTTGGGTGCTCAGAAGGACCGTCTCGTTGAGATGGTTCTTTTGAGTACCCACAACGTATGTTTTAGTTGAGAAATAAGAAAAAATATTTTTGTTGCCCATTCTAAACTAAAGGCCTGTTTAATACTGTATACCATATTGTCCCTTTCAGGTTAAGAACTTTGGCCGCTCAGGGAGGACGAAATACACTCATCTTGTAGATCAAGATACTACACAGTTCGACTCGCCCTGGGTCGCTGACACTGCACAGTCTATCAAGTTTCAAAGTGCCAAAGGTGGAGGAATGAAGCAGACTTTTGAGCGACCTACAGGGAATAAGAAGAGATGATGATGGCCAAATAGAGAGAGAATATAATTGATAGATGGCAGTGAAGTGGCCTTACAGGATCACAAAGGGTCCGGCGACTGTTAATGCATTCAAAGCTATGTTCAACATAGGCCCAGATAGGTACACTTAGTGTGCATAAAGTGTAACTATTTTCTTATCCATAAGATTAAACATGTGTTTGGGTGCTCAAAAGAACCATCTCATTGAGACGGTTCTTTTGAGTACCAGCAACATATGTTTTGGTTGAGAGATAAGAAAATGAATTTTTTATTTCTCATTCTCATCTGAAGGTCTGTCTGTTCCATCACTAATATTGCATTGACAATGCAAATTTTGTTCTGAAATATGTGATAGGCTTTGACATTTTCAGCCTTATAGCAATGCATATAACATTTTTATGTTGGTTAGTTTTTTGTCTATATATGTAAAGTCTCTCTTCAACCATGCATGTGTAGCCTCCCAGTTAGAAAAGAGGCTTATATGTGGCTGAGCCTTCTTCTACTTCAGTTATTTATGTATCAGAGGAGTCAAAGTTCTGCTGAAAATGTGCCTAACATTACATGCATATTTTGTGACTTTTTTGTGTATTGTTACATGGACAATATACATCACACCTTCAAATAGCTAAGAACTTGTTGCATATAGGAAAAAGTTGGTTACTATTTTCACTTCATCGCCATGCTTTGTGCAAACAGGTCTTCTTTGAATAGTTCTAAATTTGGCATTTGCCATTACTGTAAATCTCATGTGAGGCTAAGAGAATAGTTTTTGTGTGTAACGTGGTGGAGATAGCTGTAAATAGATCAGTGAAGCTGGTTGAGATTTGGAATGTGTTTGAGAAGAGTTCAAGTTTGAAGAAGTTTTTCATCAAAATAGTATTTTTTCCATTAAAAATACAATGTACAAAATTGTGAATTCGCTAAAATCTGTTATTTAGGTAGCTCTGCTTTTCTCAATAATTGTGCAACTGGAAACCAGATGCACGAAGAATATGACCAAAAATGAGCAAACATTATTTCCTTTAACAACTGTACAATCACTTGGGATACATTTGTACAATCAGTTGGGTTGATATTATCGTACAATCGCAGGAAATGCAATTTTGCTCAGGTTTTATATTTTGTACATTTTCTGTGGTTGAACCCCTTTAAAGCTGCATACTCTGTAACTATGAACATTTTTCAAAAAAAATTATTTTCTTTTTAAATCATTTGTAAAAGTAGAATTAAGCTATATTTTCACAATAAAAATGTTCAGTACAGCTGAAAACTGCATGGAAAAGTGAATTATCTTATCAAATAGGTGTATTTTTCTCTTGTTGGTAATTATGTGCATCCCTCCAATAATTCTAGACCGTTGAATTTTAACATAAATGCAGTTGTTTTGATAGTGATAACTTGTTAAGATTTACGAAAATGGTAAAACGTTTACCTGAATTTGAGTATTTATATTGTGTTCTTGAAAAATAAAAACATTATTTTTAAAATTAGAAGATCAAAAGTTACAGACTATGCAGCTTTAATATTTAGAGAGATCCTGATTATATGGCTATGTTTAATATGATTTATCTCCCTTGATAAAACTGATATATAATGAGACAAGATATAACCAATCCAACTTCTCTAAGACTGTTTCAAATCAGTTTCTAATGAGCAGGAGAAATGACACTGATAGTAGCTGTGTTTCATTCTGATTTTGTCAATACCATATTTTCCCTGAATATTTGCCCACCTTAAACTTTTTTTTACCATATTCATTAGCCTAATTAAACTGGAAAAATCTAGTATTGTAATGGTACCAGTATTGATCAGATATATAGGAGCTTGTAAAATGAGCAGTCTTATCAGAGTTTCAGGGCTCGGGCTAGGGGGAGACTAGGGAGAAATAGTCTCCCCAATCTGACTCTATTGTCCCTATTTTAACTAAAGGGAGAAGTTTTTATGTATAGATTTTTCAAAATTTAGACCAAAACTTCTTCATAAAGTCAGCAAAAGTTCTCCCTATCTGAGAGCTCTATCTTGATGGCTGAATATCTAGGGTAAATAAGGTATAAATTAGCTAAATAAAACAGCTTAATTATGTGTAGAAATTGTGAATAAATTTGATGTTCTAATCTGTTTTGATTTATATTTCCTTCATTATCATTTTATTTCCAAATTTCAAAAAAATTGAAATGAAAGGGCTGGTACTGATGTGTAAAACTGTTTATTTCTAGATTACTTATTAACCTACCATCTTTCTGTAGCTGGCTTCAGATTATTGTCCCTGGTAAGTTGATATTTGGGCCTCGACACAACAAAACCTGGCTTCGGGTTTTCCAACAAAGCCATGCTCAAATCAGTCTCCTCAGCTTTCAGAGACCAGCTAGAAAATTGAAATTTTACCTGCAGCAAGTTTAGATATGATACTTTCCAAAAGGCAAATAACAAAGGAACTGATCAGTCTGCATAGATGCACAGGCTGGTCTGTGCCTTTGTTGTTTATCCTGTCGAGGTCTTGTGAGAATACATCTCTTTGGAGTTTCCAACCAGGCAGGGCTCAATCCAGGCCCTGAGGTTATAAAACTTTTTTCATGCTCAACTCAACTGAGCAGGAAATTTCAACTGCTCATAAAAACTAAAATACTGACCAATTAAGAAGTATCTTGCTTTAAGTCTCTTAGATGTTGTATTTATCATGCTAATAAATGTTAAAATGCCAACAATTGTTGGCATTTTAACATTTATGACCAGGATAAATATCGTACTCGGCTGAGTTGCGCATGGAAAAAAGTTTTATTACCTCGCGGCCAGTCTTCAAGCTGCAGAGAATAGCTATAATAACCAAATTGGCATGTAGCAGCTTTCGATATGATTTCCAGAGAGCAAATAAGAAATATGTTGATCAGAAGGCACTGATGTACAGGCTGGTCTACCCTTTTGCTGTCTGCGCGTATCTCTTGAGGCTGGAACCTATGAGAGAACAGCAGAATATTTAAAGGGGATAGCAACATTGAAAGCAAGTGCATCTCAAATGCAAGCCCTTATTAAATTATGCAATATGCCACACACCCGATAAAAATTGAATGAAAAATAAGCTACAGATGTTTTTATTTTATATTCCATTTGAATCGGGTTTGTGGCAGATTACATGGTTTAATAAGGGCTTTCATGTCGGACTCACTGGCTTTTAAGGTTGTTGTTCCCTTTAAAGGGCAATAACTCTATGATCTGTATTTCACAGTTTGCTGACTTCAGTTGTTGATGGGAGTCAATAGAGTGCCAGACATGTGACCAAGAGATAGGGGGTTCAAATCCCACCCTCGTTGTGGTGTATCTATGAGCAAGACACTTTCTCCTAAGTGCAAAGTACTTGTTCATTCTAGAAGACTTAAGAAATAGTTGACTTAAAGCATCAACTCAAACTGTTTGAACTTAGACATTGGCCAGGCCCCGAGGTTGTAAAACTTTTTCCATGCTCAACTCAGCTGAGCATGAAATTTATCCTGCTCATAAATGTTAAAATGTAAATAATTGTTGGCATTTTAACATTGATTACATATTTTAGGGTAAATAGGTAGAGTGGTAGAGTGCTTAACTCAAGACCAAAAGGCAGCAGGTTCGAGCCTCACCGGCGCAACTGCCTTGTGGTCCTTGAGCAAGACACATTTATCCTTGCTTAGTACTGGTTCAACCCAGGAAGACCCATCCCTGTTGAACTGAAAGATTGTTGATGGGACGTAAAGAATCAAATCAAACAAACAAAAACATTTATTAGCGTGATAAATACAACATCTGAGAGACTGGAAGCAAAACACTTCTTTAATTGTTGGTATTTTACAGGGTTCCCACGAGCACTGGAAAACCTGGAAAACCTGGAAAATCACAAATAAAAGTTTCATGCATGGAAAAATCATGGAATTTGAAAACAACTGAAAAATCATGGAAATCATGGAAAAATCATGGAATTTTGTGAAATAATTTGTGTGTCTGACTGCTGGCTACTGGTGGTTTAAGTTTTAATTATTTCAAAATGCATGTATGGTCCACAACAGGGTCTACACTTGTTGTCCTTTTTTAGCCAGATACATGTAGTCTTAAAAATTAATGCAATTTTGGCCAGTCAGAAGTATTCTTTTATTTGTATATCAGGTCTACCCAAAAGATATTCATGTTTTTTGAATGGAATGTAAAAGCTGCATTGAATCATTTGAATTAGCAGATTCTTAAGCAGGGTGGATCAAATAAAACAAGTGGTTCCTACTGTTCCAAGTGGGTCCTACTATTCCTACTTTTTTGTTGTTCTTCTACTTTTCCCTACATTGTCTTGAAAATGTCTTACTATCCCTACTATTACACTTTAAATGACATTTATGCAATAAAATCAACATCTTTTTCCACGTTCACTTCGTTTGCTCGAATTCCACAAATTAACTTGTTTTTTGTAAGTGGGCAGACCACTAAATTTCGCACTTTGAAGTTTTCAACTGCAAAAATCATTCTATTTTTGGATGATTTTATTGTCACCACTTTTATCCTGCTTATATTGGTGTATTAATTATCATTAATTTAATGACTCATTGTTATATGAATTATGTATTTGAAAAAGCCATACTATCCCTCCTTTTTACATGGGATATATATAATCCCTACTTTTTCACTACTTTTTCAAAAATTTTATACCTACTTTTTTGTGGAAGCGCACTTGAAAGCCTGAATAAAAGTTCTTCAAAATGTATCATCATAAAACTTATAGCTTTTGGGCACGTTGGAAACATTTCAATTCAATCATCAGTCTTCATTAAGGTATGACATGTATGGTGTTTGGCCATATACAGTTATTGACCTTTTTGGTTATCTATTTGGAAATGATATGAAGAAAGAAATATTTAAAATAATTATAGATAAGAAAAACATGCTAAAAACAGTCACATTTATGCTCAGCATGGTGAAGATGCCGCTAAAAGGGGAGGTTGGAGGCCGCATGTTAAATGATCATGGAAATTATATTGTTGATCATGGAAAAATCTTGGAATTTTGTTTTTGAATTTCTGTGGGAACCCTGATTTTAGTTTTTATGAGGAAGTTTCGTGCTCAGATGAATTGAGCATAGAAAAGTTTTATGACCTCGGGGCCAGATTTATCCCTTTGTATTTGGAAACTCCCCTAAACAAGTAGTTTTGCAAACAAGTGAAGACCCAGATGAAATGCTGCATTTTATCAGGATCTACACTGTTTGTAAAGGTAAGAAAGATCTTCAGACAAAAAATACAATATTTTTTTAAATTGTAACCTGACACCCCTAGATGTGTACAATGGACTGTCCTAAGTTTGTCGAATCAAACCAGAAGGAGGAATCCAATAGTTTTCACCATATCTACATTAATTCCTGATTCCATTTTTACAGGTGGTCAGCAATGCAAATACAGGTAACCAGACCCCCCCCCCCCCCCCATTTCCAGGTATGATGGATGGTTACCTGTTTTTCCAGTACTGACCATCTGTAAACAGGTAACCAGCAATTAATGTAGCTCTGTGTATCTTAGGTTAAGATAGTTGTAGGTGTCGAAGGTTTGTAGCCACATGGCCATTCCAAAACACTGTTTTAATTGTTTGCTTTGTTTTGTTTTGTCGCCTTAGGCCCCATTCACATGCACAAAATTTACACCTGTAAGTACTTTGCATCATGGAGCAAACATACACACGTAAGTAAAAGTATATTTAATTTGCGTTCACATGCTAATAGTGTCCACATAAGTATTTTAAAAGGTACACGCACTTGTTGTACAGCAGACATGTACAGACTGCTGCTGACAGCTGCCATGTTATTTGTGCACTGGTCTTGCACTTAGGTTGTCTCATGTAAAACTTTTGGGACGAAAGAGCAATCTCATGAGTGGTGGACGGATGTTGTTAAAGTGGCATCTACTTATGATCTATGGTACAGAATAGAGGAAATTGTATTAAAGAACTAAAATTCATGAACTGTTCTGAACCTATGTTTGCTCTAAAATTCTTGTCCGATACATTTTTATTATTTGTTTTTACTCTGAAAGTGTTCTTGAAATAGCCTAGAACATTTTACAACAATTCAAGAACCAGTAGGTTCTACACATGTTCGAATAATGTGCTAGTACTTTTTTAGAACTTTTCAAGTACAACATTTCTTAAAAGTGATTCAAATTAAGTTCTATAACATTTCTCCCACTATTTTAGAACAAGTGAATTCTACGAATTGGCCTAAAATTTATCAAGAACATTTTGGAGTTTGTCAAGTGCAAAAAAAATTTACATTTACTCTTCAAATTATGCTATAGAACTTATTTAGTACTTTAGTAAGTTCTGCAAATGTTCAAAAGTTATTCTGGTATTTGTTTAGAACATATCAAGAACAAGCATATCATTATCATATGGATGCTCAAAAAACATGGCTACCAGAATTGGAGGGATTATGAAGGCTCTTCAAAAACATTTATACGACATTGTTTTATGGCAAATATGATAGTATAATTGTCCAAGACAGTGAGTAGACTTGAAGCACAGTTTCTAATGTTTAAAAGGGTTGCTGTTTTTTGTTGATTTTTTTTCGAGCAAATGTAAGACAATAATTTTGAAATCGGTGTGGTAACTTGGTGGCAATAACTGACAGCATTCAAGCCAACTAGGGCTTCTGTTTGGTTTCTTCAATAGTAATGCTTCTTCTTTAGTTTAAATGTCACCAGCATGAACATGGAAGACACTTTGGGATTACTCTTTGGGTTTAATGCCATGTCAACAGTATTTCAGATATATAAAGGTGACATATCATAGAATTGTACTTCCTGTGCGATCGCTGGGGCTAGAGAAAATGTGTGGTATGAGAGGTGTTCTACAATTGTTCCAGAAAAGTCCATTTTTTTAGAAATGTTGTAGAACAAACCACTAGAACATTTCTAGAATTGTTCAGAAACTGTTATAAAATATTCTAGTATGATTCAGGGACATTTATAGAGCACTATATGGGACATATTTTGGAGAGGTGTTCTACAGTTGTTCGAGAAAAATTCAACGTCTGTTCTATAATAGCTCTTACAAACCATTTAAACATTTCTGGAAATATTCTAAAAACATTCTAAAATGTTCTAGAATAATTCAGGTACATATATCGAAGGTTATATAGGACATTTTTATTAGAGGTATTCTACAATAGTTCCAGAAAGTTCTTAAGGTTTGTTCTAAAACTATTTAAGGACAATTCTTTAGATTTTTTCAGGAACTGTTCCAGAAGAGTTCTAAAGGTATGTTCTAGAACTTTTCTAGTTCTAGATTTTTTCTAGAACAAATCTTTAAGACCTTCACTAGAACAATTTTAGAACAAAATAGTGTTCCATATAAGGTTCTACAACCGTCCCATAAACGTTCAAGAACATATTTAAAACAGTTTCAGAGTAGTTCTTGAGCGCTGTTCTATAAAATTCTACAGCTATTCTAGAATAGTTCAAGACCATTTTACAGGGCACCGAAATATTCAAGAAACATCAATTTGCTTACATGTAAATCTGAGGTCTGTTCACATGACATACTTTGCTCATTGAGTATAATTACTTATAAGTAAATATACTTTTGCATGACCTCCAGAGGTAGTGCAAATATACTTTAACTTACCCCAGTTTACTCCAGGAGTATTTATACTCACGTGAGTAAGTGCGTTCACATGCACCGTAAGTAAATTTGCTTACATCAGTAACTTTACTTACGTAAGTAAATGTGTCCATGTGAACGGGGCCCAAGATTATCAAATAAAAATAAAAGTAATCATAACTAGTCTACAGGGATTGTTCTGGCTCAAAGAGATGATGGGTCTTTTTCGAGGGTATTTCTTAGAAAAGTATACAAATGGCAGCACTTCTCTATATCCTTACCTTATAAGGCCCATGCTTTTAAGTAGAAGGCAGTTTTCTGAAAATTTAAGGGCCTTTTAACACAAGACTTCTATCAAAATTAGCTGTCTCAATGAGATGGTTCTTTTTAGCACCTTGACTTATAAAGTCTGATAAGATGGGTTGTTTTTTGCATATACATTTTTGCTCATATTGATCTATTTCACTAAATATCCATTTTCCTCTCAAATACTTTTTCTCTTCTTCTATCTCATCACGAAGACGTTTGAGCCAGAATAAATTTAAATTCTGGACTGGAATACGGCAAAAGATAAGATGTGGAATGGTATTGGTTGGTATGGATTCATAGGTCCTTCAACATCTACGACTGATATAAGTCTATTTAGCACCCAAAACATATGTTGAAACTGATTGGTAATGAAATATTTTTAATTTTCGGCTTAAAGATTTTGTTTATCTAAATATACAGATAAGTATTTAAAGATTGGTAGAACGCAAGAAGGTAGGTTCAAGATGAGACCAAAAAGGTAGGTACAAGCAGATGTAATAAAGGTAGTTGAAAAGCAGTCCAAATTGAGGATGGAAGGTAAGACCAAAAAAGTGAGTGGGAAGTCAATTTGGTGGAGACCATTTTGTTGGATGAAAGCCGAGACCTAAGAGCTGATGGAGACCGGAACTGGTAACAGGATGATTAGGAGAAAGATGGGTATTATTGAACTTTTTGGGGACTGTAAAGGCGGCACCTCATGATTTCAGGCGTAAATAGGACTGGTCTACTTTAGACAAGGGTAAAAGCTGAAAAATGTGGCGTGGTTTTATTCAAAAGTATCATCTTGCGCCATTACATCAGTATAGTAGCAAAGCACATTATTTAGTCCTTAAAACGCCTGCAAAATAACTGCAGCTGAAAATGTCTATTTAACATAAGCATAGAGGCAAACATTGTGGACCCAGATCAGACTGCTCCTACAGGAGCAGTCTGATCTGGGTCCACACTGTTTGTTTATTAGGCTTCAGATATTTCAGTGGATGACAAAAAAAAACATACATTGTGTGATTATGCGCTTTAAGGGTTAATAAATGTGAGTTCAGTGTGTATACGGTAAGGATTTTCATGAAATGCACGCACGTTTGCACGGCCCAAACAACATTAAATTTTCACCAAATTATAAATAGAACCTGATTTCCCTTGTTTAGCAGATGGAATAGCCGAACCACGGCGGCGAGATATGAATATTAAAGTTGCCGCCTTTACAGAAAGCGAAAAGTCTATTAATACAAAGAGTTGGTGGAGACAATAAAGGTAGGTGCAAGCTGAAACCGAACAGCGAGTTGAAAACTGAGACAACAGGTTGGTGGAAAATACGACAAAAAAGTGGATCCTCATCATCCTCAGATTTTAGATTAGCATGCAGGCGTAACGGCATCATACACAACAATGGGCCAAAGTCCAGGTAGCTGACTAGCCTCAAATATCTTAGCTGCTATGGATCTGGCTAGTCAGCTATGTCTCAGTTTTCAATTTGCTGTTTGGTTTCAGCATACCCCTGAATTTCCAGGTTATCACAAGAAGTGTAACTGCCAGTTAATGGTAGGATGAAGATAAAAGAAAATAGATAAAGATGAGACCAAAATTAAAAGGTATATGTAAGATGAGAAAAAAAAGGCAATTGTTGTACTAGTAAAAGTTAGTGTAGGATAAGATCCAAAATGAATGATGTTAAGACTGAAAAGAATAGTAGAAGACCGGACATAAAAGATGGTGGAAGTTTAGACCATATTGGTAGGTCGATGATAAGACCAAATAGGTGGTCAGAGACTTTAATGAGGGCCAATAAGGTAGACCAAATGATTGGTGGGGGCCAAAAGGAAGGGGAGACAAGACCAAAAGCTAGTTGATCCCAAAATGGTAGTTGTGACTAAACAGGGTTCGCACAGGCTTGAAAAGTACTTGAATATACAGGACTGTCTTGAAAAGTCCTTGAGAATAAAATTTGCCTTGAAAAGTACTTGAAAAACACTTTAAGGCCTTGAAAAAATCCTTTAATTTTACCATTTGCAAGAAGATTCAACACTGTTTTTGGAGGCCTGAATCAGTATAAAAATGTGGTGCCTTTATTTGGTGCAGCATATGCTGCTTTGTTTGTTTAATTTGATTCTTTACGTCCCATCAACAATCTTTCAGTTAAACATGGACGGGTCTTCCTAGGTTGAACCAGTACTAAGCTAGGATAAATGTTTCTTGCTCATGGACCACGTCGCAGTGACGCCGGTGAGGCTCGAACCCGTGGCCCCTCGGTCTCGAGTCAAGCACTCTACCACTCAGCCACTGCACTCCCACAGCATATGCTGCACCAAATAAAGGCACCATAATTTCACACTGATTTTCTAAACTAACACCTTTAGTAATCGACTCTAGCATTTCAACGTGTAAACCAGTAATTTTCATAAGTTTTCAGTCCTTGAAAACAGTAGGAAAGTCTTTTTGAAGTCCTTGAATTTTACACGAACTTGCCTGTATGAACCCTGCTAAATATAATGGTCGCCATACAAAGATGGGTGGAGACTCAAATGTGTGTAGAAGATGTGACCAAACAGTTCGTGGAGACCAATATTGATAGTGACTTAAAAGACGGATGGAAGATCAGGCAAAAACTGGGGTGGGCGTTACTGGTTATTTTTTTTTTTGGAAACGGTTGCATCACTGACAATCGGAAAGGAGGGGGATAATAAATCGTATTTATTAATCAAGGCTGAAAACATGCCACCTGTCAAATGGATTCGTTTTACTTTTACGGTTTTTGCTGATCGTTTTAAAACTTCACTGGTGGTTTAATGGTGAAACTTTTTTTTCAAACTCTAATACACTATACTACAGAAGTGTATACGGTGTAGCATCAGTGAGTTCTTGTTTGTTGTTCTACTCTGAATTAAACATTCAACATTCTCAGAATTATTCAGCGGACATTTTCTGCACCAAATTCAGTGGCTTGGATTGTGTGGTAAACGTGAAGACGGCAAACGTTACTGATCGCCTCTCTTTAGTCAGCACAGATTAAGGACAAACTCCTTGCATGACCTTGTTGCCGAGGTCAAGGTCGTCCAATGCAAAAACTGTTGATTGAGCGATTTGCTGATTCAAATCTTGATCAACTGATAATAATCTTCGATCTTACTTATCAGGCGGGTTTTGCTTCCGACAGGGCGACAATCATTCATAATCTGTATTATCGAGTGTGACACAAAGTTAATTGCGGTGCGATTAAGACAAGTGTTTGTCCATTTCTTAAGAGATGCGGAAAGTCCCACTTATTGATTACGTAGATGGCTTCACCAATAGTACAAATGCTTCATTACACTGATGACTTGAAATAAAGTGCCCTCCTGATGGGTTAGTCCATGCCTCCTCTTTGGGAGCAGTATGATCTGGGTCCATATTGTTTGCAATATAGGCTACCCAAGAACAATTTAGCAGATGAGAGAGCAGTCGACAAAAGTCGTGACTGGCGGGAAAATGGTTAATTGCTGTGGTAGAGTTAAGTGTCTGCATGTTATCACAATCACCCAGCAGGCGCACAACCTTAAAACAACGTTGTATCAACATCAATGCGACGTCATGACGTCGCATCGAGTTGGTGGGACGTTGTTTCGATGTCATGTGAACCAGAGCAAAAAAACAAACAAACATTGATTATCTGTGCACCCAGCAAAGACTCGGATCAGCCAAGATATCCGCCCAGTAGGACCAGTCTTCGCTGTGTACACGAAGAAAGTATTCGCGAGGCCTTGAGCACGATTGGAAGATTCTTGTCCGACTTAGTTGATGTCCATGCTGGTCTGAGACTTTCATACTATGATCTGGAAAATTCCGCCGTGGGGGTGGGGGGCATCAACATATTCCACAGAGGGTCATACGACTTCTCGAGGGGTCCAATTGCTTCTCGAGGTGGTCCGTTTCATATCTAATAAGGAAACCTATAGCTATTTGTGATTTTCGAAGTGGGTGGGGCGCATCTGGATCCACCCATGGGCTTCCCTGGATGCACAATATTAAAGTGAGCAAGTTTTTATGCGAGAGTTTGTGATTGTGTTTTTGGTGCTGATGTCAAATGAACAATCTGTTCTGTTCTGTTCTGCTGAAAAGCCCGTTCTTTTGAGTACACACAACAAATGTTTTGGTTAAGAAATAAGAAAATACGTTTTAAATTACGCACTTTTAACCCATTTAAGCCGAATACAATTTCCCACTCTTATCAAATGGACCACCCCATTATCGTGTTGAGGGTTGTTGGGTGGTATTTTTCATTTTTATTAAAGAAATAAAGAAAACTATGTAAGCAAACAGTGGAGACACTGATCAGACGCAGCGTTCTGCTGCGTCTGATCTGGGTCTGCACTGTTTGCACATGTCCCACAAAAGGACGTTAGGCTTATATGGGCTAACTGGAAGTTTGATTATTAGAGAGAAAGAAATATAGCTGTCACTGCCCAAATGCTAATACATTTGAATGTTGACCATTTTTAATTTTAAGCCTTCTCTTCTTTTGACTAATTGTTTTAGCAGTCAATCGAGTCAGCATATACGATTTTAGAATTTGATAAATAGACGATCAATGATGGTTCGGACAAGAATGCGCGAGAGATTTCGTGCCAGAAAAATAAATCAGGATTGATATGATGAGTCAATTTATAAAGATGATACACTTTGATTTTATTTTTCAATGTCAAATTTTGCTGAAAGGGGCATATTAAACATATAAACAACATCCCATTTTAGATTTAATCACCATCTTCGTAAATTTTGATTTTACTTTGAAAACATAACAACAAAGATGAAAATAGTAATCGCACCAACCCATGTGAAAACTGCGCTTGTCTAATACTTTTTTCGCGCATGTGCAGCTTTTATAGCGCGACTCTCCATGTGAAGCTTTCATTACCCCCATGTATGGCGTGTGTGATAAGTGAAGGCTCGGGCGAGCCTGTGCGATGGCACAGGCTCGCCAGAGCCTTCACTGCTCACCTATGCAATAAGTATCAACATCTGGTGCTGGCTCACCTAGTTAAAATTCTATTTTCGGCAAAATCGTGATATTTTTCATTCATTAATCACATCAAAACTATTCAAATGTGAACAAAATATGTTAAAATGAAATGTGTTTTAACCCACATTTTTACATGTATCCGTATATCGTATACCCAGCCACCCGGTGAGATGTGCATTACTTCCTTCCGTGACTATCTGCGCCCACGCATTACGTCAACTCATTATCAACGCTACCATTATCTCGTCTCCTGTTGACATCGTACGCTCATTTCATGCCGATTTCATGCCGAGCAGAATCCCCCACCCGTAACATAATGTTTGCATCGTGTTGCATTGGTCTATTACTCATTATAAGGTCTTGCTCGTTAATTTTACGACAGCAAACCGTTCTACAAATGGTGATATGGCGCGTTCGGCATCATCATTGTTTGCATATGTCACAAAATTTATGAGGTACTATGCATACATAGATTCAGGCGCAAGTTCATCCATGCTAAATGTGGCACATGAAACTGGTGTAAAACCAGATTAGATTGCTTCGACGCTGTGTATAAATGGAATAGTGTCATGAGAAGAAACCATGGGGAGAAGTGTAGTACATAAAATACCCAGCATCACTCATGTGAGGGTTTGCAAGATCATCTGCTTAAAGACTCCTAAAATAGCATATAGTGAACACCACTGCCTATCTGGGGAACCCAGATGAAAGGCATCCCACAAAAGGACTACAGTAATTAACCTGTCTTAAGCGGCCACACAAAATAGACAAAACAAAAGTCTTAAAGACAAATGGTTCCGTTCTAATCCTACATTGTTTTCAGATGTATGTATGTATACTGCAATTCTTTCATGTATACTGCAATATGTTTAAAATAAATGGTAGCTTAATGAAGGTCGAAAATATTGCAGAATGCTCTCTTGGGGCATTCTGCAATATTTTTGACCTGCATTAAGCGATAATCGGTCTTGAAAACCAAATTTTGGTCTTCTTTTTTAGTTTAAGACAGGTTTTTCTGTATACAGACCAATTAGCAAGGACATGGCAAAGCCACTAACTTGACGCATAGGTCCAGCAAACACTAATGCCATCATGCCAGCGTCTATGTCAACCTTAACGTACCAAAGTCATTAGACTGCACTCATTGGCTATCTACTACTGTTGTAATGTCCCGTGGCTTCTTCATGTGAACAGCGAAAATTCCGCGCAGAATGTATGGATGCCCAGTCTGATCTGAGTATTTCGCCTCGTACACAAAAAGTGAATATGATCAGGAAATAACACAATCACGCTGCAGACCAGCCCACGGCACCGCGAGGAAGAGCCACAGAAAATTAGCAGTAACAAGACATCAGAAGACAATAAAAGCAAAGCAACCCGATCTCTCTCCCTCGTTAAGATGATTGCAAAACTAGAAAGGACACAAAGTAATGCATACCAAAACAAAGCAAGCCATTTTGTTGGTTTGCAAACTAAATGGGCTTGTGCACGAGAATTCGGTTATTATTGCATCAGCGAGCAGCGAAGACTCAGATGAGTCAGTGCACACGCCAGATCCTTCGCTGTCTGTATATTTACTGTATGGACGTAGATCAAGGCTATGACCAAAGCTTAGACCTCTAGCATCGGTTTTTAGAAGTACATGTACCAAAATCACATATTTCTGAATGTATAGGCACTACTCGCTCTGCATCACAAGAAACATTGGCATATATGGGGAAACTTAATTTTCACTGGAAATATCAAAATTTTCGTGTGCTCTGCAGCCTGAGGCACTCGTAAGTGCTATTTTCGAGCCCTGAAATGGTGCTTAATTCTAATATTTTGGGAATCAAACACTCATCACGCATATTATGCATGCTCGATCACCCGGACGGCTGTGACGGGACTGTGTAGGTACGCAGGTTCGTCAGAACATTCGCTGGTCGTAAATTTGATAAGTATCAAAATCTCGTTAGCTAGCTCATATGGGTTAACCGCATGTTTATGTTTTTGGCCTTTTCATGACTCGCACCCGTTGATTTCTGCTGCTTCAATGCATTTATTGAATCGATTGTAAAATTAATGGTTTGAGTATAAGCATGACACTATTATAAAATTGGCCGTGTCGCATTAAAACCAATTAAAGGTTTGCGACCAGAGACCGACTAGAGCTGTGAAAATTTGATGTTCATGTATTATGCAGTTATACGGCCTGCCAGACAATGAATGAAAGTCAAGATCAGACTGCGATTTTGCTGTTAGCATACAAAAACAGATTTTTGAAGGCAGGCGTACAAATTTGCGCACTCTGTGGATGACGGAGGCCAAGATCGGCCTTTGCACCTGCGCCATCCTGAAAAGAGCACTGGTTATTCGCCAGCAAAATATTATTTAAGGAATACAGGTAAGAAGTTGACGAACCTGTGAGAGCAAAACGAATATCCTAACTCTTTGGCCTCTTCCCCCCCCCCCCCTTACCCACCGGAAATTGTCCATGCTTTTGTAGTCTGTTGATTTTTTGTCAAAATCATTTTTGTTTCGAAAAAAAATCTACCTGAATGTCAGACATATTGGTTCAAAACCTTGACGAACCTGTGAATGCAAATCATTTTGCGCTCACAAATTACGTTAACGTCCATGCTAGACGTCAACGTAATTGTAAGTGCGACATATTGTTATCGCAATTGCCCTAAGGGCCCATTTTCCACATTCTTGCTCAAATAAGTGGAGTGGATAATCGAACAATCTAACGAAAATGTTATTGTGTGCCTGGCGGACTCTCCTTGTTTACGTTAGTATATTGATACCAAAAATAAGCCTGGGTGTCATGGATAAGCTTAGTCAGAAGGATAATCCCTCATACCCGCTTCTCATTGGCTCCAACAGTAGCCAATCAGACCAGCGTGTTGCAGACATGGTAACGAATATTTTAAAATGGGCAATCGTTAGTAAAGGTGAAATGCCACCAGAAACTAGGTTCCTGATTTTAAATTTATTTGAATTTATGCCTGTTTGTCTAAATTTGTATTCGAGCCGCTACATGTGGTTTCCAACAATGTGGCATTTTGACATGTGTAGACTCATACGAGCCTGTGCAGCCTCCTTTTAAGCTTAGAAACTCGAAATCGGATGTTCGGTCTGTAGCTTAACAGTCATAAAATACTTAAACGACTAGCAAAGGCTCTGATCAGACTGCGCGTATGCGCAGGCTGGTCTGAGCCTTTGCTGGTCGCACATACCACATTGTTGGAAATCTCATGTCGCGGCTCATTTGTAATTAAATTATTGAAGTGGCGATTTTTTTTCTACCCCTGCTTTAAAAACTTCAACTCTTTGCCTACTATTGCGACGTCTAATTAATAATTCTTTGCATGCTTGTCAAAATTCAAAATTATTTCAAAGAATTCTTACTCTCGATACCCTCAACCAAAATAGCACAAATGGTTCCGCTCCGCTTAACAAAAGGGCCGCCAGAGCTCCAGAAAAGAAATATCTTTCAAAGGCACCTCCCCCTGAACCACTGGTCCAAACTAAAAGATAATTTCAGAGAATTGTTCCTCATAATACCCTCTACCAAAATCGCACAAACGGTTCCGCTCAGCTGAACAAAAGTGCAGCCAGAGGTCCAGATAAGAAATATCTTTAAACGACATCTCCTGAACCAGTGGTCCAAATTCAAAATTATTGTTCCTCTTGATACCCTCTACCAAAATTGCACAAATGGTTCCACTCTGCTGAACAAAAGGGTCACCAGAGCTCCAGATAAGAAATATCTTTAAAAAGCATCTCCTCCTGAACCACTGGTCCAAATTCAAAATATTTTCACAGAATTGTTCCTCATAATACCCTCTTCCAAATTTGCACAATCGGTTCCGTTCCGCTGAACAAAAGGGCAGCCAGAGCTCCAGATAAGAAATATCTTTAAACGAGATCTCCTCCAGAACCAATGGTCCTAATTCATAATTATTTCACGGAATTGTTCCTCTTGATACCTTCTTCCGAAATTGCAAAAGTGGTTCTGTTTTACCAAACAAAGGAGCTGCCAGAGCTCTAGATAAGAAATGTCTTTGCATGACATTTCCTCCTAAAGCTGGTCCAAATTCAAAATAATTTCACAGAGTTGTCCCTCATAATGCCCTTTACCAAAATTGCACAAATAGTTCCACTCCACTGAACAAAAGGATCACCAGAGCTTCAGATAAGAAACCTCTTTAATTGAGATCTTCTCGCCACTGGCCAAAATTCAAAAATTGCACAAATGGTTCCGCTCCACCGAAAAAAGGGGCTGCCAGAGCTCTAGATAAGAAATGTATTTTAATGACATTTCCTCCTGAACCACTGGATCAAATTCAAAAATATTTCTCAGAATTGTTCCTCATGATGGCTTCCACCAAAATTGCACAAACAGTTTTGCTAGGCTTAATACAGGGGTCGCCAGAGCTCTAGATGAGAAATGTCTTTAAATGACTTCTCCTCCTGAACCACTGGTCCAAATTTAAAATAATTTCACAGAATTGGTCCACATGATGCCCTCTACCAAAATTGCAGGAATGGTTTTGCTCCGCCGAAAAAGGGGTTGGCAGAGCTTTAAATAAGAAATATATCAAATGAAATCTCCCTTACCACAAATCCAAAATCAGTATAATTTCACAGAAATGGTCCTCATGTTGTCCTCTACTTAAATTAATCAGAAGGTTCAGCTTGGCTTAACAACGTGGCTACCAGAGCTAAAAATAGTAAAATCTTTTTAATCATACTATATCTCCTTAGACACAGGCCAATACACCAACTTATCATGTGCCAGGACTCAGATGAGCGATCCATGGCCCTAGGACCCTCTTGTTTGATGTTTTATCGGCTAAAACGCTCATGTTAATGGATTTGGTGTCTTTAAAAGCTTTGGACAAGTCTATCCTTCAACAGACAGTAGAGAACGTGAGTTTTCTGACGGAAGAGTGGGGAAAAAGCTAGCCTGTCCATACGAAAATATGCGTTATATTATTAATCGTGTATGCTCAGTTTAGTAGGCCGGTATAGATGTCTAGTTTTTGTGCGCGCGAACAGCGAAAGCTCTGACGAGACTGCGCAGAAATGCAGGCTCGTCCGAATCTTCCGCATTTCTGAGTGGTACCATTTTCATAAAACGACTCGTACGAGGATACCGCCAAATCTAGCCGTATCATTTTGTACCACCATTTTTCTCGTGTTTTAGTTTATTTTTTGACAATTTCTTGTTTGTATGATTTGTTATTGTTAGCAAGTACAAGCGTTTTGGAGCCAAGAAAACTACTTGCTTTTTTCCTCATTTCTGATCAAATTGTCTCAACGAGATGCGTCTAATGAGTTATCGAAGACAAATGAGATTAGTATCGTAATTGTATCAAACTGCATAACTACTTTGCAGAGAAGGGAATCAGAGGTTCTAGGGAGAGAGCGATTAACTGCCAAAATCTAAAGGTAGTTTGTAGAGACCAATTACTGGGGAAGGTAGTTTTGTAGAGACCAAATGCTGGGGAGTCAGAAAAAAACACGACCAGTACATGTTTCACGCAATCTCCGCCCAAAAGCCCAATATCTGATAGATGCCATTTTCAACAGATTTTCAATATACGGTATATTATCTGCACAGTCTGTTCCAAGCATTATCTTTTAAACACAAACAAAATGCAGATGAAGCAAATCAGTGACAAAGTCAACCTAGATGTAAGGCAAGGGAAAGAAACTGAAGAAGACTTTTGTGAATTTGATATACGTCCCAACAATGGCATGGGCGGATCCAGAGGGGGGGGGGGGTACAGGGGGTCCGGACCCCCCTGAAAAATCACAAAAATATAGGGTTTCCTAGCAATACTGATCCGGATCCCCTAAAAATCATAAAGCTACCAAGCCAGCATTCAATGGTGGACCATTATCGGCACGCTAGCGAAACGCCATTTCAATGGCGTTTCGCTGGCGGGCCGATGGTGGCCCACTTTTAGTGGCGTTTCGATCCTCTCTCTATCCCATCAACTAAAAAAAACGTAAGTATTGGGCCCCCATCTAAATAAACTTTCTTGAGGGGACTATCTTCTGCTACAATTGGTTTCTGCGCGTGGTCTTGATGTGACGAACTGAGTTCGTTCGAGTCTCGGTGATATCACAGCTGTGGAGTCTGGGTTGTCCAAGGGATTCCTATGTACAATGTATGTATATACAAAAATGTATCATTGACGTTTTGTAATTTGACTATGACCTTCAGATAAGGAAACGCAGTTACACGGAATCAGTAAAAAGCCGTGATGTCACGGAAGTAGACCTAATTTTTAATTATAAATGGAACATGTTTTTTTACAGAATTTCCGTTATTTCGTATCTTTTGGAAAATCCAGATATTAATTATTAAATAATTAAATGCTCAAATCAGCCGGTGTCCGACAAAAGGTGCAACTAGGCAAGTGCGCTCATCGAAGACTCGGATCAGCCTGCGCATACGCGCAGTCTGATCGGAGTCTTCGATGAGCGCTCTATGGGTTGTTTCCAAGGTTCCAACCATTCTTCAGTCTGAAACCTAAGACTGATCAGACTGCGCGGATGTGAAAACTGATGTTTGCTCTACGTACATGCTAACTTGTACCGACTCGATTATTTACCCTATATTGTTTTGTAAACGATTTTTATGAGCTAAACTTGAGAAAACCTGCTTATTGCGTTTGAGAACAACGGCGCAGATCAGCCTGTGCATTCTCACAGACTGATCAGTACCATTGTTCATCGCAGTCCCGATGGTATAATAACTATATATTCGATGATTGAAGATTTCAGGATTTAAGGTGATCTATGTAGATGAATATACAGGCTTGACTCTTGCTACGGCACAAAAAAATCTCGCGGACGTCGTTCTACTTCATGATTATCAATTAACTGTAGTTGCTAAAATTCTAGTCAATATTTGTGAGTCCGGTTCTACACTGGTTTAATCCAGAGATGGATAAAGAAGACCTGGATCAGTCATTGTCAGTGGGTGGGATCTGAAAGGACATTAGATCGATGGCGTGGATGTTTTCTAATCCACAATACATCAAACGTCATTTGACGTGCCATGTGACAATGTTATAGTTGGTCTGTATGTACAAATGAGATGCCAATATTTTATATTTTGTGCGAGAAGCGAATACTCTGGCAAGACTGTGCATGCTCGCCAATTTAAGCTGCCACTATTCGTCCATATGAGATAAATGCCTATTTAACGCACCTAAGATCAGATATTTTGTAGGTCTTTTTCGCTCAAGGGAAAACTAAAACTCAAAATCACCATAACATCGCAGTCTGATCTGAGCGGTCGCTACTGAATCCTGTCCGAATGTTTTCGCTACTACAATTATTATAGTATAACAGTGCCAACAGATGTATGCCGATTAGCAGGCAGACTGAACTGACTGACACATGTATTCTCCAGCCACGCAAACGTTATGTCATTTTACCAAGCACGGTCGTATTTCAAAATAGCAGGTGGGAAAACCCGAGCGTGAAACGTAACGTCTTAATTAACGTCTTCCTCAAAGTATCTGTCGCCGTATGGTACGTGTTATTGCGCAATACATTAGCTGTACAAATGTACGTTGTCAAAATAAGCCCTACCACGACTGTGTTCCAAGCAAACATCTAAAATCGCACCACCGTCGACCCGCCAGCGAAACGCCATTTGAACGTCGTTTTGCCAGCGGACCGATTGCGACCCGACACTGTTTGCTGGCTGAATCCATGGCGCGGGTGCTAGTCGGACCTAACTTTAATCATGGTTGATGGATGGATGTGTAGCCTTGGAATTGCTTGAACGGTCTGAGAGGATGATGAATGGACGGACGCACGTTCATTGTATCTAACCAGATAGATCCTCCCTTAGTGTGATGGATCCAAGGGTTAATTCACTCACAGTGAGCATTGCGTGAGACTTTCAGTGGCCTCGTCCCAGTAACTTTGTTGGACGATATTTTTTTTCGATTTTACACTTTTTGTCATTGCACCCGTAAATGTACATGTATGTGTTCGAGTGCCAGCTGAGCTCTTCCTACTAATTTTGGCAAACATACTTTCCAAACCAACTTCAGGTCAACATTTCTCCAGTGATAGATGATAAACATTTCAACCTGTTAGCGTTGTAGCTATTCTCCTGATCAATACAAATGAACAGAGCATAGCTTTTTAACGCAATTGAACGGTTCCACTGAGATCAGTGGCTGTTCAGCTGCCACCAAATTTGGTGCAAAGTTATGCCAAAGCCGTGGCACGAGATTTCCAACAATGCGACATTTTGACAAGTGTAGACTCAGACGAGCCTGTGCAACCTCCTTTTAAGCTTAGAAACTCTAAATGATGTTCGGTCAGTAGCTTAACACTCGTAGAGCATTCACGCGACTAGCAAAGGCTCTGATCAGACTGCGCGTATGCGCAGGCTGATCTGAGGCTTTGCTAGTCGCACATACCACATTGTTGGAAATCGCATGCACTGGCTCGAAGCTATACTGATAACTTTTACTGCGTCTTCGCAAGCCGAGGGTAAGTCCACTACAAAGTCGTCTTTCATGTGCGGATCCAGAAAGTTTCGTCAGAGGGTGTTCAACTCAACTCAGACATGTATTTAGTTGGTGAGGGGACAGATGATCCATGTAACACTAAAAGCGGACCATCATCGGTCCACCAGCGAAACGCCGTTTCGCTAGCGAGCCGATGAAAGCTGGCTTTGTAGCTTTGTGATTTTCCAGTGAATCCGTACCATATTGCTAAAAACTTATATTTTTGTGATTTTCCAGGGAGTCCGGACCCCTGTCCCCCCTCTGGATCCGCGTATGACTTTATTACCATTTTGGCTTGATAGATTTTTTAATGTTACTCAACCTCATTTCCCTGCACCTACGTCATTTGACACTTATTACCGAGTGATAATTAGTGTACTTTACTTACATTAATGAAATAGCTTAACATGACATTTGCAAACGACACTTTTATGATAATTTCAGATTAAACTAGTTTTTTTTAAAAAAAAAAAAAAACTTATATGGACCGAACCAATAACTTTAACTCGTAGCCAAAACTAACTGGGTAATTTTTTAGTTACTCGAAAATTAAATGTCCGTCTTGTATGTCTAAAAGCGTATGCTGCTCAAGATGATCGCATTATATATAGTAAAAGGATGGCCATAGATAGAAAACAACGGAGACAAGAAAGCGCCCAATCCTTAGCTGATTCAGGTCTTTTTTTCTTCTTTTTTTTTTTTTTTTGGGGGGGGGGGGGGTCGTTGATTCTTTTAGTCCCAGTTAACATTTTTCAGCCATGTCGGGACGGGTCTTCCTGTGTTGAACCAGGACTAAGCAGCGTATAAAAGCGTCTTGCTCAAGGACACATCACAGTGAATCGACCGGCGGTAAGGCTCGAACTAGCAACCCTTCGATCCCCAGTCTAACTCTCTGCAAACTAAAACAACACTGCCCTGATCAGTTAATCGTAACTCCCTTTGACCGTCAGTCGATACTTTTGTCGTCTGCAAGCAATATGAACCCAGATCAGACTGCTGCAACTGAGTAGTCTGATCAGGGTTCATTGTGTTTGCTTCCATGAGAAAATCTAGTTTGAATTCACTTGGACATATACAGCAGACGTAAAAAAGCAGACGACATTTCAGGGCACAAAATAGCGGCGGGATATGGGTTTTATTCATCGGCCGAAATGGTCGAAATGTCTGAACGGGCCCACCGACCGGTGTACCTTTCACATGTTTAAAATGCCCTGTATGTTCCCTGGGCGAGTTTCGTCATCTCGACATTTTAGTATACCATTTAGTCCTACTTGAGTCAACGTTTTGGAGAAGGTCCTTTTCGCTAAATACCGTCGAGTTCATTATTCTGTTTCACAGAACTGTTGTTTTTTTCTGTCAAAACAAAAGGAGTTTTCTTTGAAACCTTTCATTTTGTTATTGTTTTAATAACTTCTCATGTTCATGTAATGACGTCCATAATACAAGAGCACGTAAACACGTACGAGGGATGATCCAAAAGTTCTGATCTTTACCTTGTAGCTTTGTACAGAGACATTTTTGAGGGGCATACAATGCATCATTCAAAAGATCAAGTTTTTACCTTTATAATGATGCTAATATTCTCTCGCTGTACTGTTTCGTTTAATAATTACAGCACATTATATTTGGCTCACTCCATACCACTGGCCTGTTTTCATGTTATGGGAATTATGATAGTATTTGAATCTGGATCTTTCAAGCCTGACATCTTTAAAACCTCAAAATAAAATTGCATTGTGTTTTTACTTTTTGTTACTTATAATATCCATTCAAGTTTAAGAATGGCGACATATTGTGTCGATTCAATATTCAAAGCACAACGCACAATTATTATGACGTCATTGAAATTGAAAACTACATCAGTTTGAATACATTGCAAAATTTTCATTTTCGGAGAATTTCTATTTTTGTATATCAATTTTGACTAAAAACATGCTGAACCTAATATCGGCAAAATATTTAAGACCAATATTAGTATCATTACAAAATATCTTAATCTTAATTGGAATATTGTAAAAAGTTTTATTTTTTACCAAAATACTGATTGATTTTAAATAAGATTTTTTCAAATGGTTATTGGTCTCAGGCGGATGCTTTGTGCTCAATTTAAACCCATATTGCATCATTTTACGATACAGTGCACCTTTGGACAATTGATTGGGTATTATCTTTAGATATACACATGCAAATTTGTATACCACCGAATATTGACCTAATTTGTGGACTCGTTTCAATTTTCTTATGTCGGTTACTATCAGTCTCCGACGATACCGACTATTTATAATTGCTTCAGACAAAAGTCAGTTTATCTAAGTTTGCCTAAAAATATTTTTATCTTTAATACAGCTGTTGTTACGGCAGAATGGGCTGGTCAAAACTTCAAGTGGTCCAAAATTTGCTTATTGCTGACAGTTGCATAGCCATACATTCAAGGGCCTAGGAAACCCAGATCGTATAGAAAGTTCACCATATTTAGAGGAACTATTGGCTAACGGATGGACACTGAGCAGCCATGAAAACGAATTGCTGAGACTGCTCTTGTCTGAATTATGAGGTCTCTTATATGCACAGTCTGCTTGATGTGTCAGTGTATTGAGGGTATGGCTGTTTCGGGGTAGATTTCCGGTCTCTCCTTCAAGTGACACAAAACTGGTCAGAACTGTGTATAGGCAAAGAATATATTTGTATTTGGTACAATTTTCAGGCATGTTGCATTTCTGGTTACAGAGATATCACGCCAGGATCAGAACTTTAGGATCATCCCTCGTAAGTCAAACGCTTTGCTTGTCGTCTGCTTTTTTTTTTCTCTCAAGATGAACTTTTTTCAAAAAATTCTTTCAGGAATACACTCAGTGTCAAACAGTTTGGATCCAGATCAGGGTCGACATTCTGTCGGTCCTGATCTGTGTCCAAACTGTTTGCAATGGTTATCAACAGACGGCACTAGGAGCCAGTTAAAACGAGTATTTTTAGCCACACGTGAAATGCACCTTTGAAACCCTTAAATGCCTAGAACCCTTTTAACGGGACATAGAGCTAATAGAGCAGAGCCAGATCAGAAACCACGGCACGCGGCCTAGGATCAGGTGTACAGAATATGCTATTAAAATTTAAATAAGAATGTAAAACACCATCCAAAAGCTCTTAAGGGCAATTGTTTCGCGAATTTTTTGAGTAAATTAGAGTGGACTCCCGGAACACATCAAGTGCCCCAAAATCATCACGGGGTAATACATAAATAATATCTTTATATATTTCTTCCACCGGTATAAAAAATAGATATCTTCGTCCAGCTTTGGCAAAAACAAGGGGTGACTGACCGAAAATTTAAGTGACAATTATTGCTTTTCTATCTTCATTGAAGGGTGTACATGTTTAGCCACTGTGACGTACACCGCGCATGTAAACAATGGGGCAATGACTTCGGACAGCAGAGGGTCAGATCAGGCTGGCCTACATGATCCCATGTTGTCCGCTTAAAGAAAAAGTGCATGATTTTCATACATTGCACCAATTGAAGAAGCTTGACAGGACCACAAACCACTCATACGTGCAACGTGGTCACGAATCCATGGATTGGCATTAACGTAAGCAATCCTTTCCCAGTTAGTGACGACTTTTGAAGACTGCAAACAGTTTGGACCCAGATCAGGCCCGAAAATGTCGGGCCTGATCTGGATCCAAACTGTTTGACGCTCTCGTTGCATACTTGAAATGAATTTTTGAAGGAAAATAATTTGAAAAAATCAAGAGACCAAAAATCATGCTAAGAGTTAACCATACCCGTATTTTTTGTAAACAGACGCTTCTGATAAGACATCTTATGAGAAAATAGAACTTCCCACAAAGAAGAAAACCAGCGAAGGCCCGGGTGAGACTGCACATGCTACCCAGCACATCCGCTAACTATATACAAGGGAAGATGATTGAAGCCTAAACCTACTGCCTTCTTATAAGAAACTGAAGAAGTTTAATCAGGCATATATGCAGGTTAAATGCAACAGGGCCAAATCCAATCATTTTATTGACGTTTAAAGGCGTACTAATTGTTGAACTTCCCAAGATGTTTAGTATCTCACTATACTGTGGTGTCTAACTTTGTAATAATCATGGCATTTACTACTACTACATCTACTACTACTACTACTACTACTACTACTACTACTACTACTACTACTACTACTACTTCTACTACTACTACTACTACTACTACTACTACTACTACTACTACTACTACTACTACTTAACTAGCATTGAATAATACAGCTAGTTCTCATGCATTATGTTACCTTCATAGTGACGATCAATCCTCGTATTGGAACAACTAAGTGTATGAACATTCACAACCACCATGTTACCCTGCCTTCTTGCTTTGAAACAATTAAGTGTATCAGTATATACAACCACTATGTAACACTGTCAGTGACTATCAATACTTGATTTGAAACGATTTAGTATAAATGCATCCACAACCACCATGCTACCAAGCCAGTGACTATCAATTCTTGCTTTGAAACGATTTAGTTTAAATGCATACATAACCACCATGTTCAATATCCTGCCAGTGACTATCAAGTATTGCTTTGAAACGATTTATTTTAAATGTATCCACAACCACACTCTTCCCTGCCAGTGACTACCAATACAGTCGAAACTCTTTATAACGTCACTCCTTATAACAGAATATTCAAAATCCGACATAAAATTGCTGGGAACGGATCTGTTTCCATTAAAATTCCCTCTTTATATATAGAATATTCACTTAACGACACCGACAGTAACTTCTGGGAACAGATATACAATTTCTATTGAAATTAAATTCATTATAACAGAATTGTTACCATGTGTCAGACAATTTTGTGATCAGAACAAGGTCTTTTGCATGAACAGGCTTCTGTCTCACTTTATAAGTGAGAAGCTTTGTGCATTTTGATGCAATATGAAATTAAAATAAAACTGATGTATACATTTGGAAAAATAGCATTTTAATTCATTTGTACAATGTTTTCCTTTACCAAATAATTATTATGTTGAAATCTGGTAATGGTCAGAATTTCTTTATAACAGCAAATTCACTTTAACGTCAAAGATAGCTTGGAACAAACAGTGTCGTTATAAAGAGGGTTGACTGTACTTGCTTTGAAACAAATTAGTATAAATGCATACACAACCATCATTTACCCTGCCAGTGACTATCAATACTTGCTTTAAAACTATTTAGTATAAATGCATTCACAACCACCATATTACCCTGTCAGTGACTATCAAAACTTACTTTGAAACCATTTAGTATTAATGAATCCAGAACCACAATGTTACTCAGCCAGTGACTATCTATACTTGCTTTGAATCGATTTAGTATAATTGAATCTAGAACCACCATGTTACCAAGCCAGTGACTATCAATACTTGCTTTGAAAATATTTAGTATAAATGAATCTAGAACCACCGTGTTATCCAGCCAATGACTATCAATGCTAGCTTTGAAACGAATTAGTATAAATGCACCCACAACCACCATGTAACCCAGCCAGTGACTATCATTTCTTGCTTTGAAACGATTTAGTTTAAATGCATACGCAGCCATTATGTTGAATACCCTGCCAGTGACTATTAACTCTTGCTGTGAAACAATTTCGCAGCCATTATGTTGAATACCCTGCCAGTGACTGTCAATTCTTGCTGTGAAACAATTAGTGTATCAGAATGTACAGCCATCATGTTACCCTGACAGTGAATATCATATCTTGCTTTGAAGCAATTTGGTGTATCAGAATATACAACCACAAAGTTACCAAGCCATTGACTATCAATTCTTGCTTTTAAACAATATAGTGTATCAGTATTTACAATCACCATGTTACCTGGCCAGTGACTATCAATTCTTGCTTTGACGCAATTTAGTGTATCAGAATAAACAGTTACCATGTTACCTGGCCATTGACTATGAATTCTTGCTTTTAATCAATATAGTGTATCAGTATTTACAACCACCATGTTACCTGGCCAGTGACTATCAATTTTTACTTCTAAACAATATAGTGTATCAGAATATACAGCCACCATGTTACCTAGCCATTGACTATCAATTTTTGTTTTGAAGCGATTTTGTGTATCAGAATATACAGCCACCATGTTACCTAGCCATTGACTATCAATTTTTGTTTTGAAGCGATTTAGTGTATCAGAATATACAACCACCAAGTTACCCTGCCAGTGCCTATCAATTCTTGCTTTTAAACAATTTGGTGAATCAGAATATAAAGACACCATGTTACCTGGCCAGTGACGATCATTTCTTGCTTTCAAGCAATTTAGTGTATCGGAATATACAACCACCACGTTACCCTGTCAGTGACTATCAATTTTTCCTTTGAAGCAATTTAGTGTATTAGAATATACAACCACAACGTTACCAAGCCATTGAATATCAATTATTGCTTTGACGCAATTTAGTGTATCAGAATATACAACCACAAAGTTACCAAGCCGTTGACTATCAATTCTTGCTTTGACGCAATTTAGTGTATCAGAATATACAACCACAAAGTTACCAAGCCATTTACTATCAATTCCTGCTTTGACGCAATTTAGTGTCTCAGAATATGCAACCATAAAGTTATCAAGCCATTGACTATGAATTCTTAATTTGACGCAATTTAGTGTATCAGTATATACAACCAACATTTTACCTGGCCAGTGACTATCAATTTTTGCTTTGACGCAATTAAGTGTATCACAATATACAACCACAAAGTTACCAAGCCATTGACTATCAATTCTTGCTTTTAAACAATATAGTGTATCAGTATTTACAACCACCATGTTACCTGGCCTGCGACTATCAATTTTTGCTTTGATGAAATTTAGTGTATCAGAATATACAACCACAAAATTACCAAGCCATTGGCTATCAATTCTTGGTTTTAAACAATATAGTGTATCAGTATTTACAACCACCACGTTACCTGGCCAGTGACTATCATTTTTTTTCTTCTAAACAATATAGTGTATCAGAATATAAAACCACCATGTTACCTGGTCAGTGACTCAATTTTTGCTTCTTAACATTTAGTGTATCAGAATATACAGTTACCATGTTACCTGGCCAGTGACTATTAATTCTTGCTTCTAAACAATATAGTGTATCAGACAGTTACCATGTTACTTGGCCAGTGACTATCAATTCTTGCTTTTAAACAATATAGTGTATCAGTATTTACAACAACCATGTTACCTGGCCAGTGACTATCAGTTTTTGCTTCTAAACAATATAGTGTATCAGAATATACAACCACCATGTTACCTGGCCAGTGACTATCAATTCTTGCTTTGACGCAATTTAGTGTATCAGAATATACAGCCACAAAGATGCCAAGCCATTGACTATCAATTCTTGCTTTTTAACAATATAGTGTATCAGTATTTACAACCACCATGTTACCTGGCCGGTGACTATCAATCTTGCTTTGACGCAATTTAGTGTATCAGAATATACAACCACAAAGTTACCAAGCCATTGACTATCAATTCTTTCTTTTAAACAATATAGTGTAACAGTATATACAACCACCATGTTACCTGGCCAGTGACTATCAATACTTGCTTTGATGCAATTTAGTGTATCAGAATATACAACCACAAAGTTACCAAGCCATTGACTATCAATTCTTGCTTTTAATCAATATAGTGTATCAGTATTTACAACCACCAAGTTACCTGGCCATTGACTATCAATTCTTGCTCCTAAACAATTTACTGTACCAGAATATACAGCCACCATGTTAACTAGCCATTGATTATCAATTTTTGTTTTGAAGCGATTTAGTGTATTAGAATATACAGCCACCATGTTACCTAGCCATTGACTATCAATTTTTGTTTTGAAGCAATTTAGTGTATTAGAATATACAGCCACCACGCTACCCTACCAGAGCCTATCAATTCTTGCTTTTAAACAATTTGATGAATCAGAATATAAAGACACCATGTTACCTGGCCAGTGACTATCAATTCTTGCTTTCAAGCATTTTAGTGTATCAGAATATACAACCACCACGTTACCCTGTCAGTGACTATCAATTCTTGCTTTCAAGCATTTTAGTGTATCAGAATATACAACCACCACGTTACCCTGTCAGTGACTATCAATTTTTGTTTTGAAGCGATTTAGTGTATCAGAATATACAACCACCATGTTGCCCTGCCATCGACTATCAATTCTTGCTTTTAAACAATTAAGTGTATCAGAATATACAACCAATAAGTTACCCTGCCAGTGAAGATAATTTCTTGCTTTGAAGCAATTTAGTGTATTAGAATATACAACCACAAAGTTACCAAGCCATTGACTATCAATTCTTGCTTTGACGCAATTTAGTGTATCAGAATATACAACCACGAAGTTACCAAGCCATTGACTATCAATTCTTGCTTTGACGCAATTTAGTGTATCAGAATATACAACCACAAAGTTACCGAGCCATTGACTATCAATTCTTGCTTTGACGCAATTTAGTGTATTAGAATATGCAACCACAAAGTTACCAAGCCATTGACTATCAATTCTTAATTTGAAGCAATTTAGTGTATCAGAATATGCAACCACAAAGTTACCAAGCCATTGACTATCAATTCTTGCTTTGACGCAATTTAGTGCATCAGTATATACAACCTTGCTTTGAAGCAATTAAGTGTATCAGAATATACAACCACCATGTTTAACTGGCAGTGACTATCAAGTCTCGCTTTGAAACAAATAAGTGTATAAGAATACACTACCACCCTGTTACCCTACCAGTGACTATCAATTCTTGCTTTTAAGCAATTTAGTGTATCAGAATTTACAGCCTCCATGATGCCCTGTCAATTACTATACTTTTAAACAATTAAGTGTATCAGAATAAACAACCACCACGTTACCAAGCCAGTGACTATCAATTCTTGCTTTGACGCAATTTAGTGTATCAGAATATACAACCAAAACGTTACCAAGCCATTGACTATCAATTCTTGCCTTTAAACAATATAGTGTATCAGTATATACAACCACCATGTTACCTGGCCAGTGACTATCAATTTTTACTTCTAAACAATATAGTGTATCAGTATATACAGCCACCATGTTACCTAGTCATTGACTATCAATTTTTTGTTTTGAAGCGATTTAGTGTATTAGAATATACAACCACCAAGTTACCCTGCCAGTGACTATCAATTCTTGCTTTTAAACAATTTAGTGTATCAGAATATAAAGACACCATGTTACCTGCCCAGTGACTATCAATTCTTGATTTCAAGCAATTTAGCGTATCAGAATATACAACCACCACGTTACCCTGTCAGTGACTATCAATTTTTCCTTTGAAGCAATTTAGTGTATCAGAATATACAACCACCACGTTACCCATCCAGTGACTATCAATTCTTGCTTTGAAGCAATGTAGTGTATCAGAATATACATCCACAATGTTTAGCTGCCAGTGACAATCAATTCTTGCTTTGAAGCAATTTAGTGTATCAGAATACACAACAACAATGTTTAGCTGCCCGTGACTATCACTTCTTGCTTTGAAACATTTTAGTGTATCAGTATATACAACCACTATGTTATCCTGTCAGTGACTATCAATTCTTGCTTTGACACAATTTAGTGTATCAGAATTTATAACCACATTGTTCCCCTGACCGTGACTACAAATGCTTGATTTGAAGCGATTTAGTGTATCAGAATATACAACCATCATGTAATACTGCAGTCAGTCATTGCTTTGAAACAACTTAGTGTATCAGTACAAACAACCATCATGTTACACTATCAGTGACTACTAATTTTTGCTGTCAAACAATTAAGTGTATCTCTTGTTACCCTGCCAGTGACTTTTAGTCATTACTTTGAAAGAATTTAGTGTATTAGTATATACAACCACTATGTTACCATGTAAGTGACTATCAATTCTTGCTTTGACACAATTTAGTGTATCAGAATCCATAACCACGATGTTACTCTGCCGTGACTATCAATATTTGCTTTGAAACAATGTAATGTATCAACCACCATATTTTCCTGCAAATGACTATCAGTTTTTGATTTGAAGCAATGGAGTGTATCAGGGTATATAACAACCCTGTTACCCTGTCATTGACTATCAACTCTTGCTTTGATAAGATTTAGTGTATCAGTATATACAACCACTATGTTTAACTGCCAGTGACTATCAATTCTTGCTTAAAGCAATTCAACATATCACCACCCACAACCACAGTGTTACCCTACCCGCAACTATCAACCCTGACTTTAAAACACTTAAGTATATTAGCATCCACAACTACCAAGTAACCCTGACAGTGACTACTAAGCCTGGCTTTGAAACAATCAAGCATATAAGCACCCACAACCACCATGTTACCCTGCAATCTACTAGCAATTCTTGCTTTGAAACAATTAAGCGTATCGGCACCCACAGCCCAATGTTACACAGTCAGTGACTATCAATCTTGTTTTGCTACAATTAAACCAACGGCACCCACAACCACCATGCTACCCTTTCAGTGACTTTCAATCTTGATTTGAAACATTTAGGCATATCGGCACCCACAACCACCATATGTTACCCTGTAAGTGATAATCGATTCTTGCTTTGAACCACTTAAGTATATCGGCACCCACAACCACCATGTTACCCTGTCAGTGATGATCAATTCTTGCTTGGAAACAATTAAGAATATCGGCACCCATATCAACCATGTTAACTTGTCAATGACGAGAAATTCTTGCTTTGAACCAATTAAGCATATCAGCATACACAACCACCATGTTACCCTATCAGTGACTCTTAATCCTTGATTTGAAGCAATAGGGCATATCACTACCCATAGCCAAAATGTTACCTGCCAGTGACTATCAATTCTTGCTTTGAAATAATATAGCATATCAGCATCCACAACATCATGTTACCCTACAAGTGACTATCAATCATTGCTTTGAAATAATTAAGCATAGTCGCACCCACAACCACCAGGTTACCCAACCAGTGACTATCAATCCTTTCTTTGAAACAATATAGTGTATCAGTATCTTCATCCACTATGTTACCCTGCCAGTGACTATTAATTATTGCTTTGAAACAATTCAGTGTCTCAGTATCTACAACCACCATGTTACCCTTCCAAAGGTATCAATTCTTGCTTTGAAAAAATCCCCCAACACAATGGGGGCAACAGCAAACAATGAATTAACATAAACGGAATCACCATCTTGTAGGTTTCCTAACTTATGCAATGTATCATCACAGGGAACAATATTCAAATCAAATTAACTTACTGTAATGAAACAAAGAAAATATTCAGAGCTAAAGAACGTTTCCCTACATGTAAGTAAAGCCTTCAGTGACAAAAATAAATTCAACATCTAATGAATTAATGTTGATATTTATCGCACCCAGTTTATTATGTAGCTGCTCAGCATCATTGTATTTACTACTGTAAATTCGGAAATTTTCGCGAATTTACATTATGCTCTCATTTCAATCACCTTCTTAATATTCTGACTTAACGCATTTTATTCTGACTTATTCTAACAATGCTTACACTATTTTTATTCTGCCAATATGGTTTCTCCATTCTCTAGACTACGTTGAAAACTAATTGAATTAACAAACTTTTGATTAAAAAGGCTAGATTTATTAGGATTGTAATGAGAAACATGTTTATTTTCATTTTGAACAATACACAAATATATAATTTGTCTTGTCAGGATGTTTATGATGCTCTCAAGTATCTTTTGTAAATCACAGATTTTGCTCTAAAGTGTATAAACAAAGTGCAGGCATTCCAATTGGTATATTATTGTGATCCTCTTGATGCAGGTTGTTTTTTTTTTTTCGTTATGGGGGAGATATCTGACAGTAACCATGTTGATCTTATTGAAGCTTTTAATTCTACTTAAAGATACGTATACTTAGATTACTTGATAGTCTGTAAGACTTAAGACATGGGCAGACAAACTGTCCCCCTTCCCCTCTTGGTCTGCCCATGGGGTATGGCTGTTAGGAACTTCTTTATAAAAGATATTGTCTTTTATTTAGAATATAATATCATATTTTTGTCTGAAATTTTGTCTACTTCTCATAAAAACATTCCACATTTTTCTTCCTCTCATTGCATACAAGTCTGTCTGTTATTAAGGCGAACTGCTTCGACGCAGACCTAAACGGTTAATAAGAATTTAGTTGTGGCCGTTTGGATTGATACGACGGATAGGCATTTTGGATTTGAGTAATTTGGAGGTTGACCTTTCCGATCAGATATCTTAATTGCATTTAATTGACACTTGTAAATAGGGCATTCACTTACTGACACACGTCGTTGAATCTGTAAATGGGTCGATCCGTTCAAACGAATATTTGCGACCTGAGACGACTTGCAAGAACCTTTGCACTTGACTTCCAGTAAACAGGCTCATGTACCAGTAGCTAGACATTTTTTTAAAAAAAGTATTTTGGTGGGAAACGCGGTTTGCTTATGGAATGTTTTTGTTTTTTCAAATTAACCAGAGACACATATTATCTAGCAAAAGCCTTACAAACATTAAAGCAAAAAGTACCTGGTTGCTTAGACCAATAGTAATAGCCCTGACGTTGCTTGTTACTGTTGGGTAACTTTTATGCCTTTTTCGTCTGCAGAGGTTTTTTTTTCAAAACCAACTTTTTTTAAATTTCTAACAGGGATAACATCAATGTATCAAACAGTTTGGATCAGTCGGGCCTGCTCTAGTTCCAAACTGTTTGCAAAAGTTAATGGCGTTTGAAGAGTAAACAAATATGTTTGGTATTCTGTGAAAGACAATATATATTATTCATATTGATCATCCCCGCTCCTAAATTATGAATTTTAATGATTGAATGATGATGACACATTTTTGATAACGATTGCATTGCCCTCTTCAATGGTGTCATATTGTGCACAGTGAATACAGTCATCAGATGAAATGACCTCAAAGCTGAAACCACAACTTACGAGTATAGCGTTGATTCTACATATAACGGATAGAACCTCTTAGCCCTTTGCATGGCGGGTATTTTTTATGCTTTTGTTGTTAGCTGCTGATTTTTTTTAAAATTAACTTTTTGCAAATAATCTTTCAGGAACACTATCAGACTGTCAAACGGATTGGATCCGGATCAGGACAGACAAAATGTCGGTCCTAATATGGACCCAAAATTTTTTGCAAGATTATGAGCAGACGACAAAAATAAGAGTACCCCCTAAAACCGCATTAAAAAGTGTGTGTGTCTTGTATTTCAATGCTAAGTTATGAGAGAGAAATGGATATGGATACTACTCTTTCATACCTTAGGGTATTTAATATCGTATCTGGGTAGCTCAGGGTTTTGGGCAGCTCCCTCAAGCAGAGATCAGGTCATCTTTTATCTTCGTTTTTACTGACAACTCTGGGTCCAGATCAGTCTGCGTGAGAGCGAAAGCTGATCTGGGCTCCGAGGTTTCCAAAAATGATGAAGCGCCCTTCCCAGCCTAGGGCGTCAGGTTTTTGGTATAAGGCCCCCTTTCGAAGATTTAAAACCTCATTTAATATCAGCCGCAGCTACAATTGATTGTTGTCATTTTTTATCATCTGACAATTAAAATGTTGTTGCTGGTTTTTATATTCCCTTTTATTTCGTCAATTCGTAACCCTTTTGCTCAAAGTAACTATTGAAGAGATTAATATTGCTGAATAGCAATTAATGCGGTAAACGCGGTCCGCGGCTTGGAGTTTCAACATTTTACTGAGTTGGAACCAGCTCATAAATGAGCCACGGTATGAGATTTCCAACAATGTGGTATGTGCGACCAGCAAAGGCTCAGACCAGCCTGCGCATACGCGCAGTCTGATCAGAACCTATGCTAGTCGCTTGAATATTTTATGACTGTAAAGCTACTGACTGAACATCATTTGGAGTTTCTAAGCCTAAAAGGAGGCTTCACAGGCTCGTCTGAGTCTACATTTGTCAAAACACCACATTGTTGGAAATCACATGTCATGGCTCAAATATGGTTATCTGCATGATATAAACAATATTTTTTCTTTTTTTCTTCTTCATCCAACCCATATGGTGTGCTATGCAACTTGAAAACAACAACATATGATAGGGTCAAGTCCGGTAACTTCGGACAGCGGATAAATTCGGACATACGTTTGCAAACAGTGACAATCCAGATGAGACGGCTCAATAAGAGCCGTTTCATCAGGATTTTCACTGTTTGCTTAGTTAATTTAACTTTTATGCAAATATTCCAAAAATACAAGATTCAAGGTCGCTGTCGGAATTTAGCCAATTGTTCGAATTTACCCGATTTTTGATACCCTACGAGCATTGCAATTTGAGCCCTGAGACTGAGCGAGGGCGCATTGGCACCGTGATAGAGTGCGCAGTTGACTTGAGATCGAGAGGATGCAGGTTTGAGCTTCACCATAGTCACTTGAGCAACTCATTCTATCCTCTACTCACTACAGATTCGGCACAGGAAACATTCCCACATAACCAAAAATCTGTTGACTGGGACGTAAAGCGGCAATACAAACATAGCGTGATTAAATATGACACACATTTGATAAATATAAAATATGGTGACTCGAATCTTGCGGTTTTAGCTTATAAGGCCATGATTGTTTGCTTTTTGAAGAAACACTCAAACTGAGTTGCTAATAACCCAGTATCCAGCTGAATAAATTTTCCCAGCCGAAAGGAAACCTGTCTTCGGGGATACTCAACTCACCAGAACATTGAAATTTCGCGTGTAACGCGGTAAGCCATTATGCTTTCCGGAAAGCGATCAACAAAGGCACTGACCAGACTGTGCGCATGCGTATGCTGATATGCGTATTTGTTGTTCGCATGCAACAAAACCAGGTTTGATCGCAACGAGGCCCAATTAGAACGGACAAATTCACTTCCTTTTTCTGGCCACCTCGGTTATTACGCCTGAGTCACGAACAGTTTAGATCCTGATCAGCTGGCTTTAGGTAATCTGGATCTCCATTGGGTTCAAAAGAGGATGGCAGGATAAGGTTTAAGTTTGTATCCCACGCATCCGCACTACATTGATAAGTATAGCATGAATGCTAAGGTGCACGGCCACTCTGTCCCAAAGCATGAATTGCTTAAATTTTCCAGACATTTTGGTCCCGCCTCAATCCAGCCGAGCCGAGCAAGTGTATAAAACACTGTTATTAAGCATATAGCTGTTTATTTCCCTGTTAGCTTCCACATATGTATCTACACCCTTGCTTAAGTGAAAACCAAAACACTGAAAAAGAGACGCCTCTGAGAGCATAGGAATAGATGTCTTTGGACACACTTCTTTTGTGATTAATTTGGCTAAAGCATAACTTTCTCGAACCACGGGTGGAAAAGACTTCATCAGACAGATTTCAGAAGGGGCACAGGAAATACAAAGCATTGATTTCGAGGACATGGTAATCGGATCACCCTTTTCTATATCAAAATCCCTGATATAATTAATGCAGTCATCCATTCCACAAATGATTAAATTGGAATCATCTGACATGTGCGTCTGAAGAAGTAACAGGCATCCTTCCTGTTGAATAGTCGCATTCATTAAAGAAATGTTGCCCGGCATATGCCAATCAGGCCACCAACCGTGTTTTCTGATCGCTAAAACCAAATCTATACCAACTAGAAGAGACTTGTACTGAAGCCCATGCCAATATAGTTTTAGATGAAAAATAGGCTTTGATGTATAATCACGTAAATCATATTCAAACTTGTAGGAAAGATTACCATTATCCCACATAGCAGGTTCATTGAGAGCTCTCTTGATAAGTCTGAAGAGAATGTGAAGGACGTGGTATGGAATATAATAGCCTTCCCCATCGAAAAAATTGTGCAAACGTTGTTTTTTCAATATCAGATGATTTAGTTTTCAAGCAAGCAAAGCCTGGGATTTCATTTGTAGCTGGAATAATATCGCACATATCTGACCAGGAATTTAAAGACAAGACAAAGTCGAATTCATCAGAGGGACAAACTTTTGTGCCTTCCGTTGAGCTTCCACTTGCTTTGAAATAAAATTTACCATGTCACGTACGCTTCAAATAATTTTGGACTATTCATCATGTTTGATTCAAGTATCTCAGTGAGAAAGCTTTCTGTTTCATCAGTAAGATTAAGCATTCCTCATAAATCTATACTGGTTCCCCTTTCAAGGTCAAAAAGTCAAACAGCCTTGGCATACCACTTAGTATGTCTTAAAAGTCTTTCCTCCTTGTGCAAACGGTTTCTATTCATTCTGGTCGTGCTTTCAATAGAGTATTCATGCAGTCAAAGCTGACCATACTTCTAGCTGTCTCTAGAGCTGTCTTTCTATTGGCATCTACTGCATCAGTAGCTTCATTTTGAACAAGAAGAGAATTAATCTCATCAACGTTGATGTGTTAAGCAGCATAATGTAGAGCTGTAGTATTACCTTGGTCTTTTGCAAAATTTGTAATTTAGCCACCATGTATTAAATAGGAAAGACTTCTTGGTGTGCAGTTTTGTTACTAAATAACGTCATTAGTGGAGTGCGGTCCCTTGCATCTGCCATTTTTAGATTGGCATCATTATCACATTTAGGCACTTCTTCATTTATGACAAAATCTACAACAGATTCACCATGCACGTTGGAGGCATTAAAGCACGCTCCTCCTTCGATCAAGGGTTTCACAACTTTTACAAAGTTGCCAAGGGAAAGGACAATAGCATTGTGATAGAATTCCTAAATCATATTTTACATTAACGCTCGCTCCAATGTCAGCAAGTTTCTTAAGCGTTTTATGAGATATTTCTTGTTAGTCAAGGAGCATCGAAAAGGGAGTCTGTCCATATACATGATCTGATTTAACAGATCACGATACATATCTCTTGAACAAGCTTGTAACCCACCTTCAAAAAGATCATCAAAGAATTCATTTGTTTGTGGGTCAAGGCCATACATAACGAACGAGTGAATAAATTTTCGTTATTAGAATTAAGAATGTCAACCTGACCTCAATAAATGGATATTTTCAAGTTTATTACATAAAGCTGCAAAATGCAATGGTGACTGTCCCCATTTGTTAACATTGTTTAAGTCAATCAGCGTAGTGGTTATCGTGTGATCTGTTTTTCCTTTACATGTTAAATGCAATGCGGCTTCTCCTGTCAAATTTTGTAGTACACTAGAAGGATGAGAGCTCAAATATTCACTACACAAGATGAAATTATTGTTTAAACCAAGTTGCAAATAGAGAGGCAAACTTTTTGTGGGCGCCTATTTGCACAAGTATGTGAAAAGAGCCATTTTTACGACAGCTAAACCAATGCTTGAAATAATACACATTGTAATGCCTCATCGTGTTGTGTTATGAAATAAGAGCCAGTGCATGAGATTTCCAACAATGTGGCATTTTGACATGTGTAGACTCGGACGAGCCTCAGCAGCCTACTTTTAAGCTTAGAAACTCCAAATGATGTTCAGTCAGTAGCTTAACAATCATAGAATACTCCAGCGACTAGCAAAGGCGCTGATCAGACTGCGCGTATGCGCAGGCTGATCTGAGGCTTTGCTGGTCGCACATACAACATTGTTGGAAACCCCACGCACTGGCTCAATTATAAGGTGACATACTGAATAAAAACGGACACTGATAAGCTTATTTGGCACATATTTTAAAAAGGAATTAGTGCCAAAACAATAAAAAAAAATGATTTTGTTACATTAAAAACCTTAGTAGACGCGTCTGACATTGTTTGTATATAATGGACCTGGAAAAATCACATTACTTTCGATATCCTAGTCCTATTCGAAAAGAAATACTGATTATAGTTAATCTTTTACGGATAACATAAATGGCTTCAGGATGTGCTTTCGGTATTGTTAGACTTTCTCCTTTGATGGAAAGCAAAATTGTGATAACTTTACATTAAGCTTAACAAAGCCAACTGTTCTCACGAAATATGGCCACGGGAGGTCAAGACATGTTTGAGCATGAACACTCCACTTTCGATATCAAAGATTTGGAGTTTTCACTTCCGAATGCTGATGGTGACACTGTAATTCACACTCTGGTAGAAACAAATAATTTCACCTTGTGTAGTGAATATTTAAGCGTTCATCCTTCTAGTGTTGGACTACAAAATTCGACAGGAGAAACCGCATTGCATTGAGCATGTAAGGAAAAAACGGATCACACAATGACCACTATGCTGATTGTTAAGGGCTCAGACGTTAACGCTGTTAACAAATGGGGACAGTCACCATTACATTATGCGGCTCTATTCATGTCTTTAGAGAAAATAGAAACATTGGTAGGATGTAAAGAGATTGAGCTAAAAACTGACAAGAATGGTTATAATGCACTGCACTGCTTAGCATTTGCTTGTGAAGAAGACGATGCTATTTGGAGAAATTGCGTCGCTAAACTTGTTGAAGCAGGAATAGATATCAACCAACAGACAGAATTTGGACAAAGCATTCTTCACATTGTGTGTAACAAACTTGAAAATATCAATTTATTGCAGTATTTACTTAGACAATTCAAAGATTTTCAGGTTGACATTCTTAACTCTGATAACGAAAATTTTCTTCACTCGTTCGTTATGCATGGTCTTGACCCACAAACAAATGAATTCTTTGATGATATTCTTAAAGGTGAGTTTCAAGCATGCTCAAGAGATATGTTTCGTAATCTGTTAAATCAGAAAGACATATATGGACAGACTCCCTTTTCGCTGCTCCTTGACTCACAAGAAATATCTCAAAAAACGCTAAAGAAACTTGTTGAAGTTGGGGCGAGCGTTAATGTCACAGATAATTTAGGAAATTCAGCGTTGCACCGTGTTATTGCCCTTTCCCTTGGCAACTGTGTGAACGTTGTGAAAACCTTGATTGAAGGAGGAGCGAGCGTTAACGCAGCCAACGTGCATGGTGAATTTGTTGTAGTGTTTGTCAAGAATGAAGAAGTGCTTAAATGTCTTTGTGATAATGATGCCAATCTAAAAGTGGCAGATGCATGGGGTCGTACTCCACTTATGACGATATTTAGTGACAAAAACTGCACATCCAGACTTCTTTCCTTTTTAATACATGGTGGTGCAATTACAAATGCAAAGGATAAAGGTAATGCTACAGCTCTACATTATGCTGCTTATCATAACAACATTAATGGGGTTAATTGTCTTCTTGATCAAAATGTTGATACTGATGCAGTAGATGACACTAGAAAGACAGCTCTAGAAACGGCTAGAAGAATGAACAGCTTCGACTGCATGACTACTCTATTGAAAGCACAACCAGAACGTGTAGAAACCGTTTACACGAGGAAGAAAAACTTCCGAGACATCCTAAGTGGTATTCCAAAGAGTGTTAGACTTTCTGACCTTGAGAGGGCAACCAGTATAGATTTACGAGGAATGCTAAATCTCACTGATAAAGCAGAAAGCTTTCTCATTGAGCTTCTTGATTCAAACACGAAGAAAACTTCAAATCAAACTGCAGAAGAGTTAGAAATCATTTCAAGCGTACGTGATATGGTAAATTCGATCACAAAACAAGTTGCAGTTTATGACTCAAGATTTAAACTATCTGTTATTCCAACTGGAAGCTCAGTGGAAGGCACAAAAGTTGGTTCCCCTGATGAATTCGACTTTGTCTTGGCCTTAGATTCCTGGTCAGATATGTGCGATATTGTTCCAGCTACAAATGCAACCCCTGGCTTTGCTTGCTTAAAACATAACGCGTCTGATATTGAAAAAACGTTTGCACAATTTTTCAATGGGGAATGCCATTTTATTCCATACCACGTCCTTCACATTCTCTTCAGACTTATCAAGAGAGCTCTCAATGAACCTGCTATGTGGGAAAATGGTAATCTTTCCTACAAGTTTGAAGATGATTTACGTGATTATACATCAAAGCCTATTTTTCATCTAAAACTATATTGGCATGGGCTTCAATACAAGTCTCTTCTAGTTGGTATAGATTTGGTTTTAGCGATCAGAAAACAAGGTTTGTGGCCTGATTGGCATGTGCCGGGTAACATTTCTTTAATGAATGCGACTATTCAACAGGAAGGATGCCTGTTACTTCTTCAGACGCACATGTCAGATGATTCCAATTTAATCATTTGTGGAATGGATGACTGCATTAATTATATCAGGGATTTTGATATAGAAAAGGGTGATCTGATTACCATGTCCTCGAAATCAATGCTTCGTATTTCCTGTGCCCCTTCTGAAATCTGTCTGATGAAGTCTTTTCCACCCGTGGTTCGAGAAAGTTATGCTTTAGCCAAATTAATCACAAAAGAAGTGTGTCCAAAGATAAGTATTCCTATGCTCTCAGAGGGGTCTCTTTTTCAGCTTTCTGGTTTACACTTCACCAATGATGCAGATACATTTGTCGAACCTAGCAGGGAAATTAGTAGCTATATGCTTAAGAACTGTGTGTTTTATACGCTTGAGCGACTTGGCTGGATGGAGGCGGGACCAAAATGTCTGGAAAATTTAAGCGTCTTTCAAATAACGACACAGATTTTTGAGCATCTGTTGCGATACAACAACGAAAGGATTCTTCCTGTATATTTTCTTCCATGTCAGAATATATTTGACTTCGAAATGACAGATATTCAGATGACAGAGGGACTTGATCTTTTAAGTTTTAGTCTTGTACGGAAACACAGGAGGGAGATGTGCATCAAGCTCATACTTGCCATTCTACGTGGAGATAAACAAATGTCGGTTAATCCAGTTCCGAGTCTAGAGCTTCTTGCTAGTGCCCTGAAGCACAGTTACTCTTTGCCTACTGAATAATTTTTTCATGTTTTTGTCGTCTACTGATCAGACCTGGGGTAATCGTAATCAGTAATTGTAATTATCTGTAATTAAATACAATTTTCAAAGTAATCACATATAATTGTAATCATGGTTTGACTCAAATACATGTAATGTAATTGTAATCATTACTGAAAATATATTAGCTGTAATTTTGATTACTTTCAAATAATTTTTAAATACATTTGGCTATTTACTTAGAAAATCTGATGACTTATAGCATTGTTTTAATTCAGATGATCGAGATAAGGTACACTGTGGATTCATAAAAAGAATTGACATACATTTTGTTGACAACAAAATAAAAACAAGCTTTTATAAAGATTTAGTCATTTTAGAAATAACCAATTGTATTCAAATATTTGAGATATAGTAGATTTAAAGATAGATAAGAATCGTTGTAAACAAACACTGGCAAGTTTACCTTGATTTTGGGCGTGCAGGTAGTCTCAGTTTACAGTTATATTAAACCTACCACAGATTATTGCATATGCGCGTAGCAGTGAAAAGTCATGCTTTACCTGTTTATAAGAAAAATAGAATAGCCTCATTACTATGCATCTTTGAAACTACTATAAAGTTCAATCTGTATTTATAAATAATAAAAATCAGATTGAATTTTTACCGAATTTAAAATTTAAAACACGGCAATAGATGTAACATGGTATAAGATACATTTTCTCAGAAGAACTTACACTGCCAGCATTACTTTTTATGCCCTCAAACATATAGTAATCGCACAGTCTGTCCATCCGTCTGTCCGCCCTGCTTCCTGTCCAGTACATATCTACTATCTTCTTTGAGGTAGAAATTCCAAATTTAGTGTGTGGATACATCTTGGGATGGCAGAATGTCGCGTACCATTTTTGGGTCACTGCGGCCTTGACCTTGACCTCTGACCTAGTTTTTAGAATAATCGTATCCGGAGCAAATCTCTTATGTTATTTGAGGTAGGAATCTCAAATTTGGTGTGTAGTTGCATCTTGAAATGACAAAGTGTTGCGTACCATAATTGGGTCACAATGACCTTGAACTTGACCTCTGACCTAGTTTCTAGAAACTGCATTGAGTCTATTGCATATCTCCTATATTCTTTGAGATATGAATGCCAAAAGTTGATGTGTAAATGCATCTTGGGATGACGGAGTGTCACATATCATTTTAGGGTCACTGTGATCTTGACCTCTGAACTAGTTTTAAGAATTATTGTGTCCAGAGCCTATCTACTACATTCTTTGAGGTAGGAATTCCAAATTTGGTGTGTGGATGCATCTTTGGATGGTGGAGTGTCGCATACCATTTTGGGTCACAATGATCTTGACCTTGACCTCTGACCTAGTTTTTAGAATAATCGTGTCCAGGGCATATCTCTTATATTATTTGAGGTAGGAATCTCAAAATTGGTGTGTGGATGCATCTTGCGATGACAAAGTGTCGCGTACCATAATTGGGTCACTATGACCTTGAACTTGACCTCTGACCTAGTTTCTAGAAACTGCATTGAGTCTGGTGCACATCTCTCAAATTCTTTGAGATAGGAATTCCAACTTTGGTGTGTAAATGCAGCTTGAGATGCCTGAGTGTCACATACCATTTTCAGGTCATTGTGACCTTGACCTCTGATCTAGTTTTTGGAATAATCGTGTCCGGAGCATATCCCATATATTATTTGAGGGAGGAATCCCAAATTTGCTGTATGGATACATCTTTGGATGCTGATGTGTCGCATACCATTTTAAGGTCACTGTGACCTTGACCTATGACCTAGTTTTTAGAATAATTGTGTCTGGAGCACATCTCTTATATCATTTGATGTAGGAATCCCAAATTTGGGGTGTTGATTCCTCTTGGGATGGCGGAGTGGTGCATACCATTTTGTGTCACTTTGACATTGACATTGACTTCTGGTCTCATTTTTAGGTTTTTTGGAGCATATCTCCTATTTTACAGCTAACTTTCCTCAAATGTTTCTTATGTTAGACCAATTTCGTTGGTGGCATTTGTCACGTGTATATGGCATTTCTTGTTTTCTCCCTCATTTGCTGGAGGCCTTTAAAGAAATTTGACAAAATCAATTAGTTCCGTTCATATGGACATGCTTAGCTGATTTCACTAGCAAATTTTATCAAGGCCAAAGCATAAAAATATATTATTATGGTTTGTTGTTTTTATTTTATCATGGCATATTCAGCTAGTTTGTAGCCTTTCAGTGCTCTGCATTTGTCTATTTACTTTGATCGGGATCCATTTGGATATCGGGAGACATCAGTTTTCTCTGGAACCACTTTTATAGTTTAGTATATTTTTTCTTTTAAAAACAGCTGAAGTAGGCATCAAGATTGGGACCAGACATGGTCTACTCTTGATAAAGAATTAGGAGCTGAAAAATTTGTAATCATTTTATGGGTAAAAGTTAACATTGACTACACTATTCATTTAGCTGTGCTTCATATCTCAACTCCTCAAAGGTGTGAAAAATCTTTTGTTAGACCTTTGAATATAGCTTGCCCATGTGGAGAAGTACCTATGGCCCTCTAGATTACCTGTATACCTGTATACATGTATGTGTGTGAGCTGGATCAAGATTATGGCACAAAAATGCATTTTCTTGTGGAATGGCTATAACTGTTTTTCATCCAATAGCAAGTTGCAAGTTTTATTTCATTCACAACAAAACTATGAAAAATTACCAAGCATGCAAAGAGTTAAGCATCATTCTCTTTTTAGAGGCTACAGAAAGACGTGTAAATCTCACTGAGACATAAGAACTCCTCAAATAACCAAACGAAACAGTCATTTTCCAGTGATTTGGTCGGGAAAATCTTAACGTTTCTAAAGTAATTGTAATTGCATTCATCACATTTCTAAATTAATTGTAATTGTCATCATTACAATTCTACACGTCCTATAGTTGTAATGTTATTGTAATAATTGATCAGTGAAAGTAACTGTAGTGTATTTGAATACTTTTCGAAGCAGTTGAGACCAGGTCTGCTGCTGATGTGTGTTTTTTTGTTTGTGTTTTTTTTTTCAAAATCAACTTTTTCAAAATATTCTTTCAGGAATACCGTCAGAATGTCAAACAGATTGGATCCAGATCAGACCCGACGTTCTGTTTGTCCTGATCTGGCTCCTAACTGTCTGTAAACGTTATCAGCAGACGACACTAGTAGGCAAAGTGAGAGACGATGAAACTGATAGATAAATCATGGCAATTGCAAACATCATCGGCGTCACTATGTTGAGTCCTTGATCAAGACACATTTATCCTTGCTTAGTACTGGTTAATCAAAGGAAGACCCGCCTAGACATAACTGAAAAAAGTGTTAACTGGGACGTTAAGAATCAAATCAAACAAAAAAAGGCAATTTTGCAGACATCACTGAATCATCTCCGCACAAAAGTGACTACACATATCGCATAATAAATATGGGCCTCGTTGCGATAAAACGTGTCTTTGTGGTTTCCGACCAGGTTAGACTCAAGTAAGCCTGTTCAGCTACAAAGACTAGCTAGAATATTGAAATTTTGCCTGTAGTAAGTGGGGTCATAATACTTTCCTGAAGCAAATAACAAAGGCGCTGACCAGACTGTGCGGATTCGCTAACTTTGTATATATACAGGTTGGTACTGATGGTTCAAAGATAGATAAGAATATAATCGCTGTAAGCAAAAAAAAAAAATATATATATATATAAATAACTGGGTAATTTATACAGCTATATATCATAAATTGACTCTGACTTTACCGTTATTTACCGATTTCTATGAAAAGTAGTATAGTCTTATTATAATGCATCTTTGAATCATCATTAGCAAAGCCAATTCTACCATTAATCCTGGAGCACCTGTGTCGCACCCCTAAATGTGAAAATGTAATAAGACCCGGTAAATATGAAAACTTTTGACGCTAAATGTAATAAGGCCCCGTAAATGTGAAAATTTTCAACCGTAAACGTGAAAACAAATATACCTAGTTGCGACGGTGAATGTGAAACCTTTTTATATACACATAAACAGTGATTATCATTAGCAACTATTAATTGCGAAGACTGGCATATAATGTGCCCTTTTCTCCATGCTTCAGCAGATTATTGGTGTCGAACCCATTACGCAGGTTACGCACGTGCGTAATAAAAAATACTTGCATTCAAGGGAGGTTACTTAATGCGATAAAATATTTAGCCACACTATAATGAACTGCTCTTAAAGGGAAAAAATTCGCTCTCTCTGGGAGCAAATTCTTCCTTTAAGAGAAGTTCCCATTTGAAAAGGGATGCAATTGAAGAGAATCATTGCTTGATCCAGTAGTCTCCCTTTGATGTCCATAACTTTCAGCGTTCTGGCTACGCCGTTGAGCGGAGGACCAGTGTATTGATGTCATCACCAATTTCGTGTTCACAAATTTCGTGTTGCTAGCTCCGTTTCTATCATGTTGGCATGCAAACAAAGAAAGAAAAGATACAAAAAATATGGGCGGCGACGCGAAAAGGCTGACTTTGCTGCATGCGAACAACAAATATCGCAGACCAGTCTACGTGTCCGTGCAGATTAGACTGGGTGTCCGCCAAGTCTCATATATTGTTCGCTAATACCAAAACATGAAATAAGCGAAATTTCACTATGTAAGGACAGAATATTTGCTTGCAGGCTACTGCATTTGTCATTCTCTTTAATTTGATATGCAACATGTCCATATTCCAAAAAAACTTGAGTTTTGACCTCTGTCCAACCCCTTAAGTTCATCCAGGGGGGGGGGGGGGGGAGGGGAGGCGGCAGGCTTTAAAAGTAAAATCCCGTTTGGTATGTTTCATACTTTGGTATCTCTGTTTGCAATTGAATTTCAGTAAAAATAAAGAGAACTGATTGAATTATTGTGAACTTTAGATACATGTATTTGACACTCTCTGTATTTTTCTAAGGACCTTCAGGAAAATACGGAGTAGCGGCCGGATATGCTAGGTAGCGTGGCAGGGGCCACGTTTTTATTTGCGCGGGTCTATACGTCCCGGCGACGGTGCCTATCTAACATGTAAGATGCGTGAACATATGCTAACTCTTAACTTATGTAAGAAAGAAGCCAACGATCAGGAATCGATACAGTCAAGCATCACATCTAACACAAGACTAAAACACGCAACATAAGTAACAAAAATGATCCAGTGCGTATAGAACGCACTGTACATATAAACTTAATGCATAAGTCTAACGTCGGCATATGGTGAAATTTTATGCATCTGCGAAAAATCATAAACAATATCAACGCTTTGTAAGGAATTTACTGAAATTGTCAACGAAAAGAATCTCGCGAAAGCACACCTCCAAAATTTCAAAAGAAAAAAATCTTCCCTTTATGAGCAGTTCCTTATAGAATGGAAAATCATTTTTATCGCATTAAGTGACCTCCCTTGAATGTAACTATTTTTACTACGCACGTACGTAACCTGCGTAATGGGTGCTACGCTAATGTTCCGCTGAAGCATGGATGAAAAAGCACCTTATATGCCAGTCTTCGCAGTTGCTTATGATAATCACTGTTTTTGTGTATATAAAAAAGGTTTCACATTTACCGTCGCAACTAGGTATATTTGTTTTCACGTTTACGGTTAAACGTTTTCACATTTACCGGGCCTTATTACATTTTCACATTTAGGGGTGCGACACACCTGATAAAATGTTTCTTGGAGAAATTAAAAACAGTAAACCGGCAAACAAGCAACCCACAGGGGGAAGCAAACCGGAATCCAGGGAAGCGTACAAACGTATATCACCATCGCGTCAGCGATGGTGAACTTTGCAAACAAAATGGCGACTAGATCGGATTTGATTTGATCTTTAAAACGAGTCACAGACAAGGGTTCCCCCAGTTTCAAGCCCAATTCGTGTTAAATTAAGCATACTTAGTGTTAATGCAAAGTGCGACTTTGTCCAAACAAAATGGATACACGGAGTCTATGGGTTAACTGACGTATGGGTCAAGGCTCGAAGCAATATGTATTTTATTTCGAGGTCATGGGTAGATCATCCTTTAGTAGGCAAAACATACTGAATGACATACACATATCTTGAAACGGAAGCGACACTAAAGTACGCTTTTACAGGAGATAAGAACTTCGAAAGGCCAAACACTCCCAGAAGTGGAGCCCTGGCTCCAGGGCGATACTTTTTAATGCTCAACTCAACTGAGCAAGAAATGTGTCCTTATATATTTAAAACTTATGGCATTTTTAAATCTATTAGCAGGATAAATACACCAATCAAGAATTTGACAGCAAGAAAAATCATTTTTTCAGCTTTTTCGCGAGACTTCATGCCCAGCTTGGTTGAGCAAGAAAAGAGTTTTATAATCTCAGGACCTGGTTCTTATCGCAAAGACGGTCAGTGAAGACTCAGACGAGCCTGAGCATTCTCTGACACATTGTTGACTGAGACTAAACACTAGTCATTTTGTCCCACTGAATAGACGGGCATGTAGTTATGCATTTGTTGTATGCACATGGCCCAGTATTTTATAGAGCATGGACTTTTTTTTTTTATCAGATTTGGCATTGATTAGTGCCGTATATTATTATTATTATTATTATTATTATTATTATTATTATTAATAATAATAATAATAATAATTTGAGTGTTACATCCCACCAACAGTTAATGTCATATGGAGACGGAGTCACAGCTGAAAGTATCATCCGACAGACAAGAGAAGCTGGGGATCGAACCTGCAGCCTTGTTCGGCTTGAAAAGATTTTTGAATTGCACGAATATTTATTCACTCGCATGTTTCGATAATTTCTCGTCAGTGCAGTCGAACAGTTCCTTTACTCCATGGATTTGAAGCCTGTCTCGAAAACTATGGATTCTGGTCAACTGTTATCGTCAGAAGCCAACTGGCCACGATCTACTCTGTTATCAAAAAGGATATATATGAGATGTTACGGTTTTCGTTGTCACGGTGAAACGTGGGATTTATTTTTTTCTGTTCATGGGATGCGATAATTGGTTAATAAGCTGGATAGTCCTTCCTGGTTCTCAGAACTTTATCTTGGTTCACTAAAACACAAGGAAAACTTTTTTCGAGCAACCTTGGCAGCATCAGCATAAGCGACATAATATTTTGCACGTCAACCCTTTGAATACTTGAAACTTTTAATGGGGTAATGACAAACAGTGAATACCCAGAGGGGTCCGACCGCTTATCGAGGGAGGTCCGGACCAGAATTATTTAGGAAACCTAGAGCCACTTGTAGTTTTCCAGTGGGGGCCCGGACCCCCTGTCCCCCCTCTTGACCTGCCCAAGCATAAAGACGCTACTATTTTTTTTATCATTTTAAGAGCCCTGCATCTATTAAAAGTGTTTGGGATTCCTTAAAAGGATAGCTCATGTGGTCTAGTCCTGCTAACACAAAGGCAATACATCTGTTACAAATCGAATCCAAGTTATGCCACTCTCATCTAAGCATCTAACACATCAAGTAAATTTTAGTTTTGCAACATTAAGTTTTCTAGGTCAAGTGGGTTTAAAAGTCTAAAAAAAGGTTTATGAAAGCCCAACAGTCATTCGGGGTTATCTACTCCTTAGCCCAAATCAGTATACCAAACAACATGATTTTAGATAATTTTGAGACAGCTAGCTAACAAGGTTGCTATCTTATTTCAATCAAAGGCGCAAAATTCAAGAAAATGGGAGTTAACTCAGACACGAATCAATACAGGTCAACTGTTTTGGTATGACAAATCAAGATATTTAACATATAAAGCGCCACCTATAATTTGCAGGAGACGACAGTTTCAAAGTTTGCTGCTTTAGAAAAAAATAGGCATGAAAATTCTCATGAAATATCAAACCTACTTTTCCCCAGGAAAATAGGAAAGATGGTACAAAATTTGCCGTCTGCTACAGTTTGGCGCTTTAAGGATTAACTTTAAAAGCCTAACAAGTAGGGTTTCAAATATGTTCTGCGGCGTCTGATCTGAGTCTGCGCGGTTTGTCTATATCCCACAAAAAGGACTCTAGGCTTATGGGTATTACCATGATGAAAGAATTCGTGGTGAAGAGAGGACGATAATAGTTCATTTAGACATACATGTGGTCGCCCTCTTTTGTCCCGGAATGCATCAAATAATGTTGGTTGGACATGTGTTGTCAAATGTCCTTGAACAAGCATCACAAACCGTACAGACAAGGGAATTCCCCCTTTGTTTCAAAGGTGTGGTTAAATTATAGCAGTTTCACAACAAAAACCGCAAGGTACCACAGCGAATATCATGTATTGTAACAAGACTCTCAGACAAGACAAGAATACACTAATCAGTACTACTTCTAGATGTCCAACTATCTTCATCAATTGGGCAATTAGTATTTATTTACCGTACGGCATTTTTACACGTGTGCGATCTACGTCAGATCAGTTTTCGAATGGTTGAGGGCGTTATGAACTTGTAATGCGAAGTTGCTTTTGAGGGATTACAGTCGTTATCTAATAAATTTGCACTTTGTAAGACGTTTGACCTATTATATATATCAACATTCATTTGGCGTGTTTGTTTTGAGTTTATGTTTAAAGATACAAGTAAATGTATCGCTTCTTTAATAGCAAACAAGTGCAATTTTACAGTTGCCAATGGTGCTGCAGTTGCAGTTACAAATGCTGATGCAATTGTAGATGTAACATGACGCTACAATTGCAGTTATAAATGCTGTTGCCATTGCTTCTGCAGTTGCGGTTATCGCAATGCTGCAGTTACATTGGTAAATAGTGCTACAGTTGCATTCGTATATAGTTCTGCAGTTGAATTCATCACAATATAATTAAAAAAAAATACGTAAATAATATATGAAATGTTCAGTGTTGGTAGTGGAATCACATCTGGCCCCGAGCTTATAAAAAATTTCTCATACTCAACTCATCTGAGCACGAAATTTGTCCTGCTCATAAATGTTAAAATGCCAACAGTTGTTGGCATTTTAACATTTATTAGCATGATAAATACAGAACCTGAGAGACTTAAAGCAAGAAACTTCTTTATTTGCCGGTATTATATGTTTTACGAGCAGTTGAAATTTCATGCTTAGTTGAGTTGAGCATGAAAAAAGTTTTATAACCTCGTGGCTTGGTCCAAATCTGAGAAGTAAAGGCTGAATTGTATAAGTAATCAATGAGATTTGCTGATTTTGTTCGCTTTGTTTTTTTCTGTACTAGAATGATTTTAGATTTAATTTACTTGACCTAATTATTTGCTGCACCACTCAATTTATCAATATGTATTAATAAGAACACCAGTGCAGTATCCTGATGCAACCCTATTATTCTTCAGCAGTAGTGATGGCTGTCTAGCTTCATCACCCACAGTTGCGGTTACACATCCACCAGAGTACACATATTCAGTAGCATGACAATATATTATACAGAGTACACCATGCCTCAACATTCAAGCTCCAAACATCAGGTATTAGGTATCAGGTGGAACCATGACAAAACCCCCTGCTAGAGAAGCAGCTTAGAACACAGAACCCAAGAGCGATCTGCTCAACTACGACACACACATAAAATTTTATTTGACTGCAAACCTTTCCAGCGCGCTGAGCCATATGTAACAAAAGAGTTCCTGCCAAGCTAATCTGTGCACAGACATCACGAGCTAGTGGGAAAACTACAAGGATGGGCTTTATCAAATACTACAAGATTTGTGAGAGGCACAGACAGGTCTGGAATAAAATCCCCAAAAGTCAAGGGTAAAACATAAAAATATGAAAGCACACAATATGCACATACATCCCTGTCAATATCAATTCAAATAGAGGTCAAATAAGGAAACTATCCCAAAAATGAACCTGGGCTACCCGTTTATATAGGGACAGAAAACGTAATGCCTCTACACAAAAACTAGAAGGGCCCACGCATTATTAAAATCTTGGCGGAAATCTTACATAAATGCCATAACAATGGGAAAAGGGATATGACATATCTCCCAACCAATTAAAGTGCGAAGTACTAGAGCACCATATCACTTTTTAACAGTACTATAGTGTTTCCAGGACTTAAGTGACCCCCAGATTTTGCTAATTATTCTTTAATTGTTATTTTAATTGAAAAATTGTTTAGGGAAATGAATTTAGATAGATACCGCGTAATTGAATTTATTTTTTCCACATAAATATGAGTTTTCGTATAGGCTGGGATTAGATGGAATGTTGGTGTGTTTTTGCTGCTCTTCTTTGAATTAGTCCCCAAGTGAACCTAGCGATATAAATAAAACATGGCTTATACAGGTCAGTGGAGGTAATTCGCCAGTCCCACAGATAAGAGTGCGTAACAGAGAATTATTTTTCCTATTTCTCAACCAAAAAATATGTTGTGCGTACTCAAAACAACCGTCTCGATGATATGGTTCTTTTGAGCACCCAAAACACGTGTTTAAACTGATAAAGACATTCGCAGCTTCACGCTAAAATTGCTTAACTGGCCCAATCCATTCGTGCATTAAGCTATGATTCACTGATTATACTGACTCATAAACTTCACTGTACATATAATGCCGATGCATTGAAATGGCCTGAGTTAAAAGAACGATTCAAGTAACAGTATTGTCTGAACCTTAGATAATGGCTGAATTTTCTTTCGAGATAATTGTTTCCTAAAATATGCCTTTCAGGAATACAAGTAGGCTATCAAACAATATGGATCCAGATAATGCCCAACATTTTAGCCAGAACTTGCCTTCGGCTGTTGACAAAGTTTATCAGCGATATAGCTTTAGCAGGCAAATATTTGATGCTCTTTAAGTTTAATGTATATCCCTAATTCGCAATTTCTCGTCAACTCTCCAATTTGCTTGAATTGTCGTCATACTAGTGTCGTCTGCTGATTACCTTTGCAAACAATTTGCACCAAGATCAAAACGTCGGGCATGATCTGGATCCAAACTGCTTGGCACTCTACTGATATTCCCGAAAGATCATTTTAGGGAAAAAAACAAGAAACAAACTGATTTTGAAAAAAATATCAGCAGACGACAAAACCATGACAAACTACCTCGTAGGCAAAAAGAGTCAATGAACTGAAATAAAAAGGGCTACATGTACATGCATGTTTCATGCTTAAGCCTTATATTTGCCTGCTTTCAATACGGCACGACCTAGGACCCCTATAGACTTTTACAAATGGCTGTGTGCGAGCGTGTGTATGTGTCAAAATGATGCCGAGTGAGGCTTGCGGAATAGATTTTCGTTGAATCATCGAGTCTAGATAGTCTTGTAGGCTAGTACATATCATCATGGCAATGCAAATATACCACGTGTATCTATTGGGGTACACATAGGTATATTCATAGGAAAAAACAACTAAGTGATTCTTTTGTACAGGGGACTGGGGCTTCAGTTACAAATAAGGGCGTCTCTCAAAAATAAGTTTTAGTTACGCGGTGTGCATTTAAATCCACATGCTAAGTGCCGTTCCTCTAAGTCCAATTTAAAGCTATTAAAAAAAGAATAACGGGGGTCACTTATAACCTGGAAACACTATAATACTCCTGTGCGGCTCAAATAATCAGCTCCCACGTTATCCGATCCGCATATTATGACAATATGAAACGGATATGAGCCAGTGCATGAGATTTTCAACAATGTGGCATTTTGACATGTGTAAACTCTGCGGCCTCGTTTTAAGCTTAAAAATTCCAAATGGTGTTCAGTCAGTAGCTTAACAGTCATATAATACTCAAGCGACAAGCAAAGGCTCTGATCAGACTGTACGTATGCGCAGGCTGATCTGAGGCTTTTCTGGTCGCACATACCACATTGCTGGAAATCTCACGCACTGGCTCATATGGTTGTAAAGTCAAAGCTCACCGCATCAACCTTGGATTTGATAATTTGGTTTTATTCAAGTAACTCAATGGCTGGTGGACCGTTGTAACCAGGAAAGCTGTACCATAAATATACCTGTGAAATTTCTGAATTTCCCAGACCAAAGCAAAACATTCCTTCTCTATGACAACGTATGCTTTCTCATTGGTCTTAAGCTTTCTGCTGTCATAGGTCACATGACTTTTCTTACATTCCTCCTCCTGGAGGAGTACTGCTCCCAATGCATTCTGCTGGAGACCTGATTTAACCTCACTAAACTCACATTTTTCCATTGGATTAACCAATGGTGTATCACACTATGTACCGTCAGTAGCATGACAATATATATTATACTGAGTAAACCATGCCTCAACATTCAAGCTTCAAACATCAGGTATTAGGTATCAGAGGGAACCATGGCAAAAAACCTGTCAGAGAATCAGCTTAGAACACAGAAACAAAGAGCGACCTGCTCAACTACGACGCTGCGAACCTTTCCAGCACGCAAAGCCATATATAACAAAAGAGTTCCCGCCAAGCCTATGTGTGCATATACCGCAGGAGCCGGCGGGAAAACTATAAGGATGGACCTTAACACGTGAAATGGGACTGGTAAGGACGCTCTGCTTATATCTATATCTAATAGTGGCGTTTTACAGACACTGGTCGTCACCAGCTACGCATCGCTGGTTTACTATGTTTTGCACGCGGCGTCCCCAAGAACTAATGAAGCAAAATATTTTATCATTTCACATGTAGCTTGTAAGTATACATATATAAAAACAATGTGGCTTTAGTTTTATAACTTTATTAATCACGCCACGTTTGTCCGAACCAGAAGGATCCGGCGCTAATGGAATGTTATAAGCCGGTGTGCGTGTTTCTGACGTCCCGTTACATTATAGTTGTCTTCCGTAAACTAAACAGCGCCTCAGAGATCGTTACCAGGTTTGTGGGACAGTTAAAGATTGACGCAAGTCTGGTCAATCAAAAATGACAACCTGGCGTTAAGATGGCAACTAACGTTGATTGCATCGACGATATTTGCATAGACGGTACCCGTTCCATCCAGCTACCGTCAGTGCCAGACAAATAGCAGGGCTCCCAGAGTAATTTGTTTCAGAGTTTTAATAAAAATATGTTATAGCAATAGCTAACCACCTCCAATTTCTAGACAAATTTCAAATTGCTACTTTTGAATCTAAGGGTACTGCTATTTGATAGACTGTTGCTCTAAAAGTATTTGTCATGTTGGTATGAAATTTTAAACATGATTTGCTGACATATTGGTGTGTATTAAAGCCAAATCTCAATAAAATTGATGTATTAGAAATAAGTCAATTTTATGAATTTCAATTTTTGCGTTTTTAAAGTCCTTCAGTGTATACGTCAAAGAAGTGTTGTTTTCTAATTTATCACGACAAAGCTTTTCAATGACAAGCCATTTTGCTGATATTGACAATAAAAATAAAATGTAAATAGCCAAGATGACGTATGTATTGGGACGACGTAAATTTTTACACTTTTCAGACCGTTGAATTTTACCGCGCCTTTGGAAAAGATACTAGTGATTTTACTCAATATTCCAATAAAAGCAACGTATTTTTTGTGTTTGCATTTCGGTAAAATTATTTTTTATTGCAGGTATGTCATTTACATGATATATTTTAAAAGTTCGTTAAATGGCATACCAGCAAAATAAATTATTTATCCGACCGTCAATCATTCAGTAATCGCGCCCTATGCCATCCATCGTGCATTATGCAAAGCCATCATATAAGCCCCGCACTGCAGAATGATTTGTTTTTCAAAATCCTGCCAATCTATTGCTTTACTGCTGAACTATTCTGGCAAACTATGATATGGATTTTGAGTATTTGTTCGAACAGCACCAGTTAACCAAGTTCTTACGTGTACAAATGCACAATCCATATTTAGAGATGAATGACCTCCTGAATTTGGAAATACAATCGCAGTGTACGTATTATGTATGATCATTATATTTTGCTAAATTAAAAACAATCCCAATGTACGTATGATTATTCTATTTTACTAATACAATCGAAATGTACGTATGATCGTACTATTTTCCTAATACGCTTCGCAATGTACCTACAACTACTTATGATCGTTTTATTTTGCATAAACCAACGCAATGTATGTCATGTATACGTACATTGCGATGTTTAGCAAAGCAGAAAGACTATACATACTTTGTGATTGTTTTAGCAAAATAGAGTGACCATACGCATATGGCGATTGTATTAGCAAAATAGAGCGACCATACGCACATTGCGATTGTATTAGCAAAATACAGCCACCATACGCACTTTGCGATTGTTTTATTAAAATAGAAAGACCATACGCACATGGCGATGCTTGTTTTAGCAAAAAAGAGCGTCCATACGCAGATTGCGAATGTACTAGCAAAATAGAACGACAAAACGCACATTGCGATTGTTCTAGCAAAATAGGATGGCCATACGCACATTACGGTTGTACTAGCAAAATAGGACGGCCATACGCACATTGCAATTGTTTCAGCATGCTAGAACAGCAAAATAGCACGACCATACACACATTTCGATTGCATTTTAAATATAACTACCATACGCACATTGCGATTGTTTCAGCATGATAGAACGACCGATTGTATGAGCAAATAGCACGACCATACACACATTAAGATTGCTTTAGGAAAACTGAACTACCATACGCACATGGCGATTGTTTCAACATGATAGAACGACCGATTATATTAGCAAATAGCACGACCATACACACATTAAGATTGAATTAGCGAAATAGCATGGCCATACGCACATAGCGATTGTATGAGCACGACCATACGCACATCGCGTTAGTTTGAGCAAAAAAGCACGACCATACGCACATTGCGAATATTGTATTAGCAAACTAGCACAATCACATATTTTGCTTATTTCAGCAGATTTATATCTTTAGAAATGTACATCCTTCACAAAGAAGTTTTAAGTTTACAACTCATACCCCATGACATCAGGAATAGATAATGACCAAGGAAACATTGTGACACAGGGATTGATCATTTCATACAATGTGTCTACATTTTTATCATAAATTGAAAGGGACATTTTCCTTAGTATGTCCTAAGGCTATCTTAATTTATACAGCAGATCAAAAGGATTGAAAATTCAATATATTTAAGTTAGGTTTAACAGGTAAATTCACGTCATAATGCTTGACTTGTGAGATTTACCTTGATAGTATACGTCTCTTAAATAAAATTCATTCATAAAAATTATACAATCACGTGATCGTATGTTAATTTTAGCAGCAAAACACGTCATACACCCACTTTATTTTAAATGTACTTTGAAAAGCAACGAAAATAGGACATGCTATTATATTTTTATTTTGTCATTAACGCACAAAACATGCTAAATAATTGAACAGGCCCGATGTTATAAAACGTTTTCCATGCTTAACTCAGCTGAGCATGACATTTCAGCTGCTCATTAAACGAAAATGATGAAAAAATAAATATTTTCTTGCTTTAAAACTCTCAGGTGTTGTATTTATCCGGCTTACACATGTAAAATGTCAACACTTAAACAAACGTACAGTGACGTGCCTGTGCTTGCTCACATACATAAAGGATAGACTTTCAGGACAATTGCAGTACCCTAGCGGCCATTCAAACTGTCAATGCGCCCCGTTTATATTATTACTCCATGAACGATCCTCAAACTGTGAGAAATTATGTTAATTGAAATGAGTTGGCAGACGTCGCGGCCTTGTGGTCAGTTTTAAATCCAAGAGTTTGTTTGATATTGTACCCTTTTTATTTTTATTTATTTGCTGTTTTCATAACAATGCATAGAAGAGGTATATATCTCGGTTTAGAAGTAAAAAAAACAATAAAACAAATAAAAATTATCTTATGTGTTCATTTAAGCCACATTTTCGGGCATATGCAGTGCTTGGCTGAAAAATGGCAAATTGCAGACGAAATTAGGGGTGTTGTTTCCCCATCCACAAAATTATGTGCCACTGTCGTTGCAAAATTCCATTCGAAATATAAGAACTGGATTGACTGTGAACCCAAGGGATAATAGTGAAGATATTTATGAAGATATAATTCAAGACCTAATTCCTGAAGATAACTTTGTCTAGTGGCAAATGCAAAATCTGCAGAGGAGGTTAAAAGGCATAGCAGGATACAAGCTGTTGCTCAAGATATTTGGTATATTTTCATTAAAGCTAATTTTTTGGGGTTTTTTTTTAGATGAAAACTGTCTAAGCATGTAGAATTAGCCATATCGGTTGAACAGCTGACTGGAAGCCATAAAATAATAGACATGCTGCATAGACAGGGTTATGCTGTAAGTTATAATGATGTGTGTCGCATTTATATTTGAAGTGGATAGGAAGTGGATAGGAAAAATACATGCACTAGGCAGTTCAATCTTCCAAGATGGCCATCGCCAGTCACTTTCAAACCAAACGGCAAAACATGGACAAAAATCAGTGAAACATTTAGAAACAACTGAAAATTAGAATGTCCAAACAAAGGTAAAAGATATAATAACTTCTGTCATCTGACAGGTAAAGTTGATGCGAATTCGTGGTTTCCAATGGTAGAATGTTCTGCAACTCTTAAATGGACAATAGTCATTGCATTAACGTGTTCTTCGAACCTTATAGATCTTCAGTTAGAATCACTAGATCCTTTAGAACAACGTATTCCAAATTGGAAGAGAGTTCATGCTATCGTGAGTTACAAGTAACAAAACTGTCATTAGGAACAATCCAATAAGACAAGGCTTTCCTACTATACACTAAGCTAAATGTTTGAGAATCAATCAACACACACCTGTCAATGCAATTGCACAGCAGGTACTACTTAGGAAGTGGGTTGAGCTGGGACACCATGTTATTCATCTTGGTGGATTTTAAACCATGGGTCTGAACTGGAAGCACCTAGGAAAGATGTTTTTGTCATCAGTACGACGATATATTGGTTAAAGCGAGAAGCTTTGGGCCTTATGCAATGTCACTTATTATATCTGGTAAGAGTCAACAAACGATAATGAGCTAGCACGCTTTCTGATGTATGAAGCAATGAATACCAAAGCATTAATAGTGTGGCTCATTCATGAGCAGAAATTACCAGATATATTAAAATGAAAGTTTGCCATCATACTATGACAGCGTTCTACAATACATAAAACGTTGTAGTCATCAAAGGTTTCTGTGGAAAATATGCTTGGTTTGCAAAACCTGATGTTGAATGAACATATAATCATGGTTGACAAATGACAGACTCTGAAGTAATACCAGTACTGATGAAATATAATCCAATTCTAAAAGAGCTTATTGAATTATCTGCATGTCAATGCAAAAAGTCTAAATGTGCAATTGGAGAATGGAAATATGTTTAAGCAGGTTTGACATGATCTCCTGAATGTGGATGTTCTTTGCAAAACCACAGTAAATCTTGAAGATTGCGAGACCATGGATAATGTATATCGTCCAACAATGGTTTAGATAAGACATCTGTTTACTCCACTTTAGATAGGCCTAGTTGGGTTTACAGGAGTACAGGTTTCTTTTCTAGCTTCAGCTACTGTTTTAGCGGATTTTCTGAGAAGTGACCAATTTAAGCCTTAAAATCGCTGCATTGCAAATATTGCAAAAGGCATGTTAACGTTTTGTCACCCAGTTATATAATACTGTACATGTATAATAAAATATAGGGGTTTAAAATTGGTAATTATTGCATTTAGGTCATTTACAAATCCTATTTGATAATTTCTGAGTGTTTGGCAGAAATATTCATTTAATCAATATGTATATTTTGTACTGGCGGATGAGGTAAAGCCAACTTAGTTTTGCCTTAAAATATGATATCATACTCAGATATGGGAAATTATGTTACAATGGATCAGAAACGTCATTAGATTCACAGTAAAATAATGTCATGTTGTTTTTCGTCAACTAAGTAAGAAAGAGGGCAAAGATCAGGAATCGATACAATCAAGCACCACACCTGACCCAGGATACCAATGGGGAAAAGACAACGTCACGAGAGCCAAGAGGTCAGCCCTTTCCCAGCAGGTGACCACAAGGCATCAACAAACAGACGCACATGCAAGCATAACAAAACAAGACAGAAATAACAAAAATGGTCCATAAAAGAAGCACCGCCTTGGGACGGTCAGTAAAGATATTTTACTGGTGGGCTTAAACCTGTTTAACGGTGCACCAACCTCACCCTTAGTTCAGATGTGGATCAAGACACATAGATGTTTGATTTGCATGAAAAACCCCTACCTTATCAATGCACCATCTCCTAGAATATATAAATCAAGATATAAAAAGGAGATAAAGCAAAGATATGGACTCAACAGTAAATAAGACTGAATACCGGAGCAAAAGAAATCCAACAGGTAAACCCAGGTGGGCCTGACAATAGCCAAAGCATTAGGCCCCTACCATCTCATCAATGGATAAGTCTTTAAGTCGGAACCGTCATGGAGTCTGAAGTCCGATCCTCCGGCGTTCAATTAAAGAGGAAAGCAAAGTTGCCAACCGTAATTGGGTTGACCACCAAGCATGCAGTCTGCTGCAATACATTAATGTTATAGCTTTTTTTTTAATAATGGGAAATCATTTTTAATGAACTGCACTGCAAAATTATTAGAGCCAACAATCCTCTTCAATTAATACACCAAGTCACCATAGAATTCAGGTTCCGAAAGTCCTTGGCGCAAGAGAGATTTAAGTCCAATTTGGAATTTAGATATCAAGTCTATAAAATCTAGTAAAGGTTTTGCGAAGTTTATGATACCGATAGCCCCGTTTAAGAAGTTTCTGGGTTAACAATTAATTGCGAGTGTTGAAGTCAGCAACACAGCCTGACTCAGTTATGGAACGCATCAAGATGAAAAAGTACATTTGTAAGTTTATTTGGGTAGTATCAAAAAAACAATAAAAGCTCAATTCTGATCATAAAATAGTATACCTGCTACATTTTTTTCATATTATGTTGATGTTGCCTTAAGACTAATTTGGTCTCTCTACTCATTGGAGTAAATGATATTTTTTCGCCCTGTATTCAATGGATGCTAAAGCACACCACTTGATAACTGCACATTCACGTTGGAAAAAAGCTTAACGCACCAAAATTCCATGAGTTGGCTCATTTGTTATTGGTGAATTTCACTAGTAAGCTACCATAGATACATTGTACCAGAATCTAAATGGGTTGTCCGCCTGTACGTGAAAATAATCCACGAGTTTTAGCGAATTAAATGTCTCCGAGCGAAAATTGATTCTTAACCGTTGGAGTCGAAAAAAACAATACCGTGGATAGGTAAGCAAAAAAAGTTTATTGAACAAACAAAGCAGGCCAGGGGGAAGGGATCATACCCAACTCACATGGAATTTATACGCATTACATTTGTTGGTATTTTCAAATTATGAATTTGATCCAAGCAAAGTACATTGTCTTTTGTTCTGATCAAGAAAATCACCTCATTTGCTCGTTTTCAGATAATTATGAATGTTACAAATTTTATGCTCATCTGATTTGAGCACGATTTTTATATAATGATAGCCATGATGTCGTTCATCCTCCTCCTTGTATTACATTGGCACTGGTATGAGGCGATTGAAACTTTCGCCCCGCGTGTCGTCCCATTTAGACGGTATTTGTTACAAACATTTTCAAAATCGTACTAGTGACTTTGGAGATATGTGCACGAACTTCGTACATCAAGTCTACTTTGATAGCCAAACCTAAAGTGCATAGGAATGAACATAATTTAGTGACTTTAGGATGACGTAAGTCTTTGCTCTGGATTAGGCGTTTTCAAAGCCTACGAATCCTTCATGCTTATGCGCGCCATTATAGTAATTCGAAGCGATTACCCAAAGTTTTCAAGCATCAAAATGACTTGATGCAATGATAACGATCAAACCTCGGGGGTCGTTAAAACCCTCGCCTTTCAGGCTCGGGATTCAACATCCCCCTCGGGGTCCAGCAGATGTTAATGCATAGAAAAGCATGTTTGATCCCTAAAGTGATTTATCGATTTTATTGCATGGCGTTATATCACTTCCAGACTCGACGTCATGTGATAAATACTGCTAGTGAACTCTAGCACTATTCACTCTAGCACTATCCAGTGTGTTCATGAATAGAGTCAATAAATCCAGCCTAGTAGATTCACATTTCCTGCGTTTTATTTGCTTCCAGTGGATCATCTATTCAGGTTATAAGTATTTCACTCAAACAAACAAAAATCTCAGAGCTTGAAACTGACAAAGAATGGCTTTATAGCAAATGCAAAATTAAAACAAAATTGTTTTCTAGTAACTATACTGCGCTATGCATGATTCTAAGCTTTTTTTAAAACCCTTACCCAGGCCCCCCAGATAAGAGTGCGTAGCTGAATTTTGTTTTTATTTCTCAACCAAAACTTATGTTGTGGGTACTCAAAAGAAATGTCTCAATGAGACGATTCTTTTGAGCACTCAAAACACATGGATAAGTAAATAACTGCGATTTTGCTTGACTGGCCCTATGCTGACCGTGTGTGTATAAAGACCATGCCAGTATTTTTGGTCGAATGTGCTGTCGGACTGCCCCACTTAGTCTTCTTGTGACATTATACAAACATATTTGGCACACGTTGCAAAGCAGAACCCGGAACAAGGCCACTTGGTCAACAGGAACCCCTAAAAAGAGGAGTGCTTTGTTATAGATAAGAGTTGGGAAGGTTGCATTGGACGCCATGCAGGGCCATTTCAAATGTTTACAGCATGTGCTACCTCTTTCCCGCTATTCACGACAAGACAAGTGTCATCTGCTTTATCACCTGCTGATATACTTCGGCAGCATTTTTTGCAAGCAATATGGACACAAACCTGACCATATATAGTTCCATACTGTTTGCTGGCATTATGAAAGTATTCAGGAGTAAAGCTGCCATTATGAAAGTATTCAGGAGTACATTTTGATATATGCAGCAGGCATAAAAAGCAGACAGCATTTTCAGGACAAAGCTATTGACAGACTAAGGGTTATGCTGCGAAAGAATAGAGAGTATTTCATGAATTTTTTGATGGTCCTTTACAAAAAGATAGGTCATAACTTGACCGCTAAAGTTGAAAAGTATGCATTGGTCCAGATCTGTATCAGGGCCGATAAGCAAAAACAAAGGTTTGTCATGGGAACTGACACACGGGGCAAAATTGAAGCCATGCTTGTCGCTTACTTCAGAGAGGCTTTAGTGACAGCTTTTTTTGCAGAAAGTGGCATGTGCTCTTTGCCTACTAGTGTCGTCTCCTGGTACCTAGTCGTTGCAAACAGTTTGGTACCCAGATCAGGCCCGACATAACATCTGGCAAGATCTGTATAACATTGCGCCTGATCTGTATCTATACTGTTTGACACTCTGATGGTATTCCTGAAAGAATTTTTCGAAAAAGTCGTATTTGAAAAAAAATCAGCAGACGACAAAAAACGCATGCAAAATTACCCAGCATGCAAGAGTTAAGGAATGCAGTGATGTTCTTCAACGACCAAAAACACACTTTGGAAATTGTGTTGCCATAATCGCAGGAAATGTGCAAAATATGAAGTCTGTACAAAATTGTACATATTTCATATGCTGTTTATTTCACGTGGTTGTGTTAGCCATTTGAACAGTCAAACGCTAGGATGGAAGAAGAAAACAATTTACAACCGTGCAACTACCAGGTTAGCAAAGATGTAGTTTATGAACTCAAATTTTGAGATATAGTTGTCATGCAAATATCAACAATTTGCAGTAAAGCAACAGATATTTTAATACTGATTGGCAGTTTGGGAGGTTTAAAGAGGCAAAGACATTTGGACATGATACTTGGTAAGTGTAAATTTACAAATGAGCCGCGACATGAGATTTCCAACAATGTGGTATGTGCGACCAGCAAAGCCTCAGATCAGCCTGTGCATATGCGCAGTCTAATCAGAGCCTTTGCTAGACGCATGTATATTTAATGAATTTTAAGCTACTGGCTGAACATCATTTGGAGTTTCAAAGCTTAAAAGGAGGCTGCACTGTAGAGCCACAAAATGCTCCATACACAATATGCTCTCTCGAGGTGCATATTGTGTACCCTGCATACACAATATGCTCCCCCTTAAATCGGGAGCATATTGTGTAGGACATGTATCATACCTACACAATATGCTCCCTAGCTGAGGAGCGCAGTCGTGGTAAAGTGCTTGACCCGATATCGATGGGTTGCGGGTTCGAGCCTCACCTGAAGCACTGCGTTGTGTTCTTGAACATGACACTTAATATCTTGTGCTCAGTACTAGTTTCCCCCCGATGAAGTCGGAGGGATATTGTTTTGGCGTCGGCCGTCTATGCACCCGTCTGTCTGTCTGTCTGTCCACCTGTCCTTCCAGAAACATACCTAAGTACCTATTAGTCAGATTTGGTGCATTCTCTGCATGAATGGATAGTACCATGGACAGTCCCAAGTGCGGATCCAGAGGGGGGGGGGGGCTGGGGGTCTGGACCTCCCCCGGAAAATCGCAAGTTATATATTTTATATAGGAAGAAGCAATTGGAACCCCCCAGCCCGGAAAAAGTTGCCCCCCCTGGAAAATGCTGGACCCCCTCGGGAACCTTGAAAAATGATAGTTTTCTTTGAAATTAACCATTTGCGACTGTAAAATAAGCTGAGGACTAAAAAAAGGTTGTCAGAGCTTTTTTGTCAGATTGACCTGGACCCCCCCTCCCCTGGCGAAAATTCCTGGATCCGCGCATGACATTTCTATATCGTATAAGTTTCGTCAAGATCAACTGATAAACTCATTATTGCTCTGGCACTTATAATGCAAAAGTTGTAATGGCTTTCTTAGAGTAATGATCTAAACATTTCCCCAAAGCTATTATGTATAAAAAGCCTGTAGATAAGTATGACGGTGTAAAATGTAAAAATAAATACCCAGCCCACTTGAATCTTTAGGCAGGGTCAAAGGTCAAATACATTACTTAGTCAATTTTCAATATTATTACCGAAACTTTGTATGCAGAACTTTGTATGCAGACAGATAAAAAAACAACAATAGATATGAAATATATCAGACTGGATATTTGATTGGATGCTTGGGTCCGATCCCCTGGGTAGATTTAGGGGATGGGGCGAGTCCAAAATGAAACTTATTCTGAATATTGTCATGCTGCATATAAAATTAAGGGAACAGCACATGACAGCAACATGATAGCAATTATTTAGCACGCAGAGACACCATTGACCACTGAGGAAGGGGGTCAAAAGGTCAACGCATTTTCACCTTGAAATTAGTCATGTTTCGTAGAGCACCTTGAAAACAAGCATTCTGTCCTTACATACACCCTTACCCCTTGGGTAGTGGCAAAAGGTCAAATATTCATTTATTGAATATGGTCATGCTGCATATCAAATAGAAGGGACTTACGCATGCAGCAACATGGTAGCAAGTATTGTTCCAGAAGACACACAGCGACTTCGGGGTGGGTCAAAAGATAAAACATTTTTTTTCTGAAATCAATCATGTTGAAGATCAGAATAGAGTGTATAGCACACTGAAAGTACAAATGTCAAAGATCACCCACACTAGATCAAATCAAATGGGGGGAAAGTGTAGATTTATTTAAAGGTGGCCAATCACGTGGTCTGACTAATTGGGTTCACGGACTGCACAAACCAGTTATCGGACATCAAAAGTAAGGAAAATCTGCTGTTGTGCGTTATATGCTCGCAGCATATTGTGTACCTTACCTACATAATTTGCTTACATTATGATACTACCAAGGTAGCATATTGTGTACCTTACCTACACAATATGCTCCGAATATCATAATACTACTGAGGAAGCATATTGTGTATCTACCTTCACATATGCTCCAATTATCATAATACCACTAAGGTAGCATATTGTGTACCTTACATACACAATATGCTCCGAATATCATAATACTACTGAGGTAGCATATTGTGAACCTTACATACACAATATGCTCCGAATATCATAAAACTACTGAGGTAGCATATTGTGTACCTTACATACACAATATGCTCCGAATATCATAATACTACTGAGGTAGCATATTGTGAACCTTACCTACACAATATGCTCCAATTATCATAATACTACCGAGGTAGTATATTGTTAACCTTACCTACACTATATGCTCCCATTATCAAGATACTACCGAGGTAGCATATTGTGTACCTAACCTACACAATATGCTCACATTACCAAAATGCTACCAAGGTAGCATATTGTTTACCTTACCTACACAATATGCTCCGATTATCATAATACTACCCAATTATTATACTACCAAAGTAGCATATTGTGTACCCTACCTACTCAATATGCTCCCATTATAATAATAGTACTAAGGTAGCATATTGTGTGCCTTACCTACACAATATGCTCTAATTATCATAATACTACTGAGGTAACATATTGTGTATCTTACCTACACAATATGCTCCCATTATCATCATGCAACCGAGGTAGCATATTGTGTACCTTACCTACACAATATGCTCCCATTATCATAATACTACTGAGGTAGCATATTGTGTACCTTACCGACACAATATAATCCCATTATCATAATACCACCAAGGTAGCATATTGTTTACCTTACCTACACAATATGCTCCGAATATCATAAAACTACTGAGGTAGCATATGTTGTACCTTACCTACACAATATGCTCCAATTATCATAATACTACCGAGGTAGCATATTGTGTACCTTACCTACACAATATGCTCCCATTTTCAAGATAATACCAAGGTAGCATATTGTGTACCTAACCTACACAATATGCTCACATTACCAAAATTGTACCTTACCTACACAATATGCTCCGATTAATATATTACTACTCAATTATCATACTACCAAAGAAGCATATTGTGTACCCTACCTACACAATATGCTACCTTGGTAGTATCATGATAATGGGAGCATATTGTGTAGGTAAGGTACACAGTATGTTACCCCAGTAGTATTATGAAATTTGGAGCATATTGTGAAGGTAAGGCACACAATATGCTACCTCAGTAGTATTATAATAATTGGAGCATATTGTGTAGGTTAGGTACACAATATGCTACCCCAGAAGTAATATGATATTTCGAGCGTATTGTGGAGGTAAGGCACACTGTATGCTAACTTGGTAGTATTATGGTAATGTGAGCATATTGTGTAGGTTGGGTACACAATATGCTACCTTGGTAGTATCATGATAATTGGAGCATATTTTGTAGTTAAGGTACACAATATGCTACCTTGGTAGTATTATGATAATTGGAGCATATTGTGTAGGTAAGGTACACAATATGCTACCTCGGTAGTATTATGATATTCGGAGCATATTGTGTGGGTAAGGAACGCAATATGCTACCTCAGTAGTAATATGATAATGGGAGCATATTGTGTAGGAAAGGTTTACAATATACTACCTCAGTACTTTTATCATAATTGGAGTATATTGTGTAGGTAAGGTACACAATATGCTACCTCAGTAGTATTATGATATTCGGAGCATATTGTGTAGGTAAGGTACACAATATGCTACCTTGGTGGTATTATGATAATGGGAGCATATTGTGTAGGTAAGGTACACAATATGCTACCTCGGTAGTATTATGATAATTTGAAGCATATTGTGTAGGTAAGGTACACAATATGCTACCTTGGTAGTATTATGATAATTGGAGCATATTGTGTAGGTAAGGTACACAATATGCTACCTCAGTAGTATTATGATTATTGGAGCATATTGTGTATGCTAGGTACAAAATACACTACCTTAGTAGTTTTATTTTATTGGAAATTGATTGTGTAGGTACGGTTCAGTATAATGGTACTTAGGTAGAATCATTGTGATGGTATACTATTCGAAGTTAGATAACGCTATATGTTAAGAATTTGTAGAGCAAGAAACTACTGCGCCGAAGGATATGAAGTAAGTGCATACATTAAATCATCACCATAAAACTGTCAGTAGCAAGCAAATTGTCAAAATACATTATTCATGTTTACTCAGTATTAGTTCTGATCATAATCTCAAAACATACATACAATAAATGATTCGTCACCTTTATAATGAATCGTCTCATACCTTTGCGAGCGCCAGCTTACTAGTAAGTGTCAGTGCAGAACATTGTATGTTTCTGTGGTCAATACCTGAATTAACCGCGTTCAGAAAGTCTCTATTCCCATGTTAGCCCCATGCCTTCCAGCATGTTTCAGTATAACCTGACATACATGTATGGTTTGGAGAGCTATGCCTTTTGAAAAAAATCAAAATAGTTGCCATGTGAGCCAAATTGGGTATCAGAATCGAATGATTCAAGCAATTCTGAATGTCCATGTTGCCCCTATCCCTCAAACCAAGTTTAGATTCAATCTGCCGTAGGGATGGGAAAAGATGGTCTTTGAAGGATATCAAGATGGCTACATATTATATATTCCAATGGAACAGGTATAGCATTTATGAATGTCCACGGTGTCCTCGACTCACACAGGTTCATTACATTTCTTCATTTAACCCCCGGCGTTTCCCCATTTTTCCTTACTACGGTTTCCAAAGGTTGATTTCATGTCGGGAAAGAAGCCAAATTTGGAGACAATGTCTCCAAAATGTTGTTGATGGGGATTAAAGACCACTATAATACAATTATGATGCGGGCATGGCTTTAGACATAAGGTTCGTAAGATAGACAGATGGATGTCGAGAGGACAGTAAGAAAGAAAGGCAAATACCACGAGACATGTTTTCAAGAAGAGCATATTGTGTACCCTCGGACGACCACTGAAATAACATATGTATCGGCCCTACACAATATGCTCCACTGGTAGCATATTGTGTATGCAGGGTACACAAAATGCTCCAGCGGAGCATATTGTGTATGCAGGGTACACAATATGCTACTAAAAGGAGCATATTGTGTAGGGGAGCATTTTGTGGACCCACACTGCACAGGCTCGTATGAGTCTACACTTGTCAAAATGCCACATTGTTGGAAATCACATGTTGCGGTTCAAATAATTTTCCTTATTTTCAGTAATATGTGTTTTAGGTACACATCGGAATTGCCTCTAAGGAGGCAATTTCGATACGTACCTACAACATATGTCTTTTTTCACCATAAGCTTTTTTAAAACAATTTCTCAACAACTTTCATTGTTCCAGTGAAATGAGCATGTAGAAATGACCGAGTTTTCATGTAGTTTTTTATGTACCTGAATGACAATAATAGACAGCCTATTTTATGCTTCCGTTACTTATCATGGGCTGTTTTGCTTAATTGGTAGTTGCGTGGTTGTAAGTTTAGCCTTAAGTAGTAAAGTTAAACTCCGATCCCGCCATCATTTTTCTCCTGAAATTTCGTCTGCTTTTTAGGTCTGCGGCATATTGAAGTGCTGTTCAGACTAGATTTTTTGATGGAAGCAAATAATATGAACCCTCCCTTGTGAGCAGTCTACTCTGGGACCGTATTGTTTGCAATATACTCTACTTTAGAACATAAGCAGACGTTAAAAGTCCTAACTGATGGGTTAGGAGTTAACATGGTGTCAACAAGGTTTTAAACATTTTGAATTGGGAAAGTTTGTAAGGCATTTCTATACATAATTATAAATGCCCCCAATTATAGACCTACAATTTTGTTAATATTGACGCCATCTTCAACGAAGAACGTAAGAAGTACTAGAAAGGATTATGATCTAAAAGTGTTATGAAATTATTCCAGTTCGACAAAAGTGAGCCAGCTCATGCGATTCAGGTTCTTAAATTGGCATTTAACTTTTATTGCATACTGTAAATGTGGAAATTTTCGCGCGATTTATTCTCGAGAATAGCGTTTAAAAACACATTTGCGACGGTAAAATTCGCGACTAGGACATGTTTTACCTTTATCAGTAGACGACAGAGTGATTTCGCCAGTTCTCGAGGGTTTTATTTTCACGAGTATTCACATTTTATGCGAGAGTTTTATTTTCATTATCATAATATGCGAAGTTTCGTGAAAATAAAACCCTCGCGAAAATTTCCGAATTTACAGTATGCGCAAAAGTTTATGCCGATGCATCCAACCGGGAGCTAGAGCTGAGTTTACACCTACATCCAAACTTTGTGTATGCGAGGCGCGAAGACTCTGGCGAGTATGTGCATAAGCACAGACTCGCCAGAGACTGCGTTGCTCCTAAAAGCGATAGGAACATGAATATCACGTGTTGGCTCTATTATTGAAAAAGAGCACCAGTTCTTTCCAATTATGACTTCGCAAAATAAAGAGAGGTTCCAACTTTATATAATTTACAAAAGCATGTAGTACATTATGTGGTGTTTCAACCTTCCACCAGTTATAACGTTCTATAAGTTCATATACATGTATTTGTCAGCGTCAAAAAATATTTGAGACCCTAGTTGAGACCTAGCTGTCTTTGTTTTGTTTCAGCTCATGCTTTACGTCCCAGTTAACAAGGTTTCACTCATGTCCGGACAATTTCCTGTCTCCCTGGTTTAACTTAGGATTAAACAACAGATAAAGCGTCTTGCTCATGGATCCAGCCCCAGTCTAACGGTGTACCAACTGAGCTTGGCACTCTGCTTAGCAATGTCAGAAGGAACACGAATCAAGGACACTTCATTCAGCAGAAATCAAAATCTTACCTGCTTGGAAATATTAAGGGATGATCGACATGAAGAAAAAGACTTGTATCGTCTGCAAGTCGTTTGCTGGATCTAATTCTAGAAAGAGTAGATGTCAAAGATATGATCGTTGTGGGACACCTGCTCTGATGTAAACCAATATAAAGCATACTACTTTGGCGTCTGTCAGACACATACCTCTTAAACCATTTAAAGACGTGTATTGAGTCTTCACATGTGACACAAGCTGATTCTAGTTTGTAAAAGCCTCGCTTGTGTCACTCAGGACAACTCTTACATCCTAACCAGAGTCCAACGCCTCTCATAGATATGATATAGGCCGGACAGTTGGTCCAGAGATGAAAACAGTTTGAAAAAAATACAGTAGATCGTGTTCTTAAATCGCCTATCGCAGTAAAAGTTGTCTGCTCTGTCGTCTGCTAAAATGTTTTAGAAGCCCCTTTGTCTAACAGTGTATGCCTAAAACAGAATGTTCCTGTTCTCCTGTAGGAGCAGTCTGTTCTAGGTATACCCTGTTTGCCTCTACACTTGCATAAGTCAATAATGCTAGACTAATTATATGCAGCAGACGACATTTTTAAGTTGTTTCACTCAGAAATAAAGGTCTTATCTGTGATGAGTCAAAGCAGATAGATTTGTAAGTAGCTCTTTTTAAGGGAAAGGGTAAAACATTGCACCCTTGTATTCGATTGCTGTGACCATTTGTAATGTATGATATAGCAGAACTATATATATGATATGACGGAGCTGGAAAATTCGAAAGCTCCTCATTTCTCCTATAATTAAAAAAAATGTTTGCTTCAGATTGCATATTTTAGCGTTTTTGTGTAAATGCTGACAATTTAACTCTAGTGTAGGACTTTCAGTGCGAGATGAAAAGCACAGAACTGCACTCACTTACCTTCATTTCTATGGAATCAACTATAGATAAATGCTTTGTTTTTTGTTAATTTTGTTCTCGCCATAACACCCACACGTATAGTTTACCATCGTCGAGAAAATTTCTTATTTTTTTTTTAAAATGTGGACAACAACAAATAGCAGACCAGTCTGCGTACACGCTCGTTGAGATAAACGCATTTCTTACTCATTTTCTCGAACGTAGTTTGCTAGATGTAAAATCACATTAATTAAGTCGGCTTAGTCTCCGTAGTTGAGCAGGCTTATAAGAGCCGAACGCGTTTAATAGCAAACCCGGAAGACATGTATTCTTGCGACGTGGCATACACAGACGGTGTCTAGCGTGCTCAATAATGCCCTTTTGCATTTATCTCAGGAATTTGATCTTAATCCACCTTTGAGAACACTGAGTGTTCTGACCAGCCTGTTAGAGATAAACGCCAGTGCCACTTGAGTGCATGCAGGGGCACATGAATTTTGGGCGTTGTTTACATTCAAAAAACATTTGTTGTTGATGACCCCGGTCACCGATTACAAAAATCACGACATTGAAATCGATATGTACCCAAAGTTGATAAATACAGATAGCAGCCAAAATTAAGGTATTTCAAAATGTGCATATGACTTGGTGGCTAAAAAATCGGGATGCTTGTAACAATAATTATATGAGCCGTGACATGTGATTTCCAACAATGTGGCATTTTGACAAGTGTAGATTCGGACGAGCCTGTGCAGCCTCCTTTTAAGCTTAGAATCTCCAAATATTGTTCAGTCGGTAGTTCAACACTCATAAAATATGCAAGCGACTAGCAAAGCCTCTGATCAGACTGCGCGTATGCGCAGGCTGATCTGAGGCTTTGCTGGTCGCACATACCTTATTGTCGGAAATCTCATGTCACGGCTCATATGTCCCTTTAATACAACTTTAAATTCCAATGTAGCTATAAAATAGAATTATAGAACCAATCGGCACGAATGACGGGGCACTTTTAAATACTTTCAAACATACTCGTAGCCCTAATATAAGACTTCATTTGATCAATGCCTGTTTTGCATTAACAATTTCATGGCCTTAAAGTTGCATAGTTGTTTTACACGTTGCCAATGGCTATAATAAGAGAGTTTGGTGATAATTATCTCCGCGAGCGAGCGATGAGATATGTGTGTCCTTTAATAAATTTTTACCTGGTGGCAGGTGTACTTTTAAGCAGTAGACCTTACTTGGGGGTCGGGAACGCGGTTGTTATCCCTCGCAGGTTGCTCAGAACATTTACTGTATATTGAATATCCATTTATAAGAGGATGGATTTTTCATGCTCAACTCATTTTAAAACGACATAATTTGAATTGTCCATAAAAAAACTTTTTAAAATGGTGAAAAGAATAGATGTACATGTATCCCTTTAAAAGGTCCAGATATTGTATTAACCCTGGTGATAGATGTTTAAAACATTGGCTCATGGTGAGCTATTTTGATCGTTGGATGTCCGTCGTGCGTCGTCCGTCGCCCGTCGTCCGTCGTCAACGTTGCTTCAAAGGACATCTCCTAAACTACTTCCTGGATTTTTACCAAACTTGGCATGAATGATCCTAACATGGCCCTCTTTAATAATTGTTGAAATGGTTATGGTCCGTTGCATATCTAGGTCACACATGCTAAAAATATATTTTCGAGATGAAACTCTTAAAATATTCTGGTCTGAAACCACAAGGCCTAAAGCCTTGATACTTGGTATGTAGCATTACCCAGTACACCTCTACCAAGTTTGTTCAAATTAAGCCCCCAGGGCAAAAAAAAGGCCCTGCCCTTGGGTCTCATGTTTTACATAGGCTAATATAGGGGAAACATGAACAAATCTTCTTGTCTGAAACCATAAGACATAGAGCCTTGATATTTGGTATGTAGCATCACCTAGTAGACCTCTACCAAGTTTGTTCAAATTATGCCACTGGGGCAAAAAATGGCCCCGCCCGGGGGTCACATGTTTTACATAGGCCTATATAGGGAAAACATGAAAAAACAACTTCTTGTCTGGACCCATAAGGCATAAAGCCTTGATATTTGGCAGGTAGTATCACCTAGTAGACCTCTACAAAGTTTGTTCAAATTATGTTCCTGGGGCCTTTTTGGCCCACCCGGGGGGTTACATCTTTTATATTGGCTTATATAGGAAAATACATGAAAAAATCTTCTTGTCTGAAACCACAAGGCATATATCCTTGATAAATTATATGTTACATCACCTAGTGGGCCTCTACAAAGTTTGTTCAAATTATGCCCCTGACGCGAAAAATGGCCCCGCTCCAGGGTCTAATGTTTTACATTGTACATATGCTTATAAAGGGAAAAACATTAAAATATCTTCTTGGCATAGAGCCAATAATATATTTGGTATGAATAGTAGCACCTAGTGGGCCTCTACCAAGATGGTTCAAATTATGCCTGGTCCCGCCCCAGGGGTCACATGTTTTACATAAGGTCATAAAGGGAAAACATGAAACAATCTTCTTGTCTGAAACCATAATGCCAATTGCCTTGATATTCGGTATGTAGAAACAACCCTAATCGACCTAAACCAAGTTTGTTCAAATTATGCCCCTTTGGCCAAAATTGGCACATATTATACATAGGCATAAACAATCTCCTTATCTGAAACCACGAGTAAGGACTTGAGGGTTGATGTTTGGTATGTAACCTCGCCTAATGGACCTTTACCAAGTTTGTTAAAAACATGAAAAATCTTTTAACCTGAAACCGCAAGGCCTAGAGCATTGATATTTGGTATGTAGCATCATCTACTGGACTTCTACCAAATGTGTTAAAATTATGGCCCTGGTGCCAAAATGACTACCGCAGGTGTCGCAAGGGAAATGGCCAGCATTCAACAGACACGTCAATATATAAGCTTTAAACAAAATTCAAGTGAGCGCTTCAGGGCCACTTGGCCCTTTTGTAATATTTATGAACAGCCTGGGGTTATATTTCATGCCCAGGCGAGTTAAGCATGAATACCTCTCAAGCCATTTGTATACAGCCTTCTTATTTTGTTGTTTATTAACTCGGAAGCATAGCCAACCATTTCCATATAAAATACAGCTAGATTTCATTGGGATCGGTCGGACGCTATCTTTGGCACCCACCTGTATGATCGGGTGGATTCCCCTTTAATGAATGAATGACGTATTTATATATTCGGGTCGAATTCCTTTACTATCAACAAACACTTGACTCAACTTTTGTAGTAAATATCCCGCGTATTCAGAAAAGAGTTTTAATAACCTTTTTTCCGCCATTCATGAAGCCTATATTGCAAACAATATGGAACCAGCTCAGACTGCAGTCTTGTCAGGATCCATAGGGTTTGTTTCCATGGTAAAACATTCTAATGTGCATTAAAATATATGCAGCAAACGTATAAGCAACCGACAATTTTCAGGCAGGATAAGGCTTAATTTGCGCTGTGGATCCTTAGCATTTGCGCTGCTGATCAGGGTCTTTAAAATCCGCTTTATATAAGAAATCGTAAAGATTCCACGGTCGGACAACACAGGTCCAGATTACTAGTAAGCCCAAAAAGCTCCACCTATAATTCGCAGCCGACAACAATTTCGAATTTTGCTGCTTTTTTCAAAAATAATAAATAAGGCATGATATTTCATGAGAATCGTCTGATGCCAGCCGATTCTCATGAAACATCATGCCTTTTTTTTTTCAGAAAATTAGGGAACATGTCGAAATATTTGTCGTCTGCTGCAGTGGGACAGTGTGCCTTTTCTCGGCACGCAACTTAGGTGTATGATTATGGGTTAGGTTATAATTTTAATGATTGTTATATGGATAATTTTGTTATTTTAAGACTATCTATGCTCGTATCGAATCCCCTTTTAAGTCAGACTTAGGAACATCATCCGATTGTCATGTTAGAAATTTGAATCATGTTATTACATTCCAATGAGCGATAAATTTGTCAATTTTACTGCGTCAGTCAATGACTTCGGAATGTGCTTCCTAAGGAAAGTTTGATTAAATAAAGTTTTGTTTGTTTGGTCCCAAATATTTACATGTATATACGTATTTCTAGGGTCAATGGGTAATCAAAATGAATAGGGCGTGCCAATAGGATCCCGGGACCCCTACCCCTATTTTCAGAAACGATTGAGACCCCTTTCAGACAACTTTCGTACCCTACAAACAGCGAGATCAGGAGAACTTAGAGAATCTTTTATGTTATGGTAAACATTCTCTGCTCAGGATTTCGCTATTTGTAGGGTACGAAATTTGTCTGGATGATATGGTTTGTCATTGTTAATTCAGCTTGAAAGTGTTGACTGATGCGTAAAGCACTGCAATCCCACATATGAAAAAGAACTAATGTAAAAACAAACGACATATAGTCATTGAAAATTATCGTCCCATTACCATACTCAGTTGCATGGGTAAATTGTTTACAGCAATTTTGAATTCATGGTTCAACACCTTTCTTGATGTCAACAATATACTCAATGAAACTCAGTGTTTTGTTTGTTTGTTTTGTTGCTTTACGTCCCAAGTCAACAGCTATGGTCATTGCGGGACGGTGTCCAAGAAACTCAGTGTGGATTTAGGGCATCATATTCTACAACAGATAATATATTTGTAAAACACGCACTTATAGAATACATTAGAGTTCGATAACTAAAACTATTTTGTGCTTCATTTAAGGATTGAAATGCAGATTGTTAGCTTGCATTGGATGATGCAAAACATTAGGCTTTTTAATGTCTGTGAAGCCCGAAGGGCTTCTCGGAGACATTAAAATGCTAATGTTTTGCATCATCCAATGCAAGCTAAAAATCTGAATTTCAATCCTTATATCTACATTTTATATTATCAATCAAATATACTTAATTATCTTCCACCCAAATTCGTTAGTTATCCTTGAAAAATGAAATATTTTATTTGTAACGGAGGTTTAGGAACAGCCAGCGAACGAAAGTCCTGTACAGAACGTCGTGGCGATACGCGAATGACGTCACACGAATGTTGATAAACAAAGAAAGCTATTGGTTGACGTTGACGTTACTCCACCTAGAGGCGCGGCATAGACCACGTGACTGCTCAATGTTTTGCATCGAGAAATGCAAGCAGCTAGGAATTATGGTTTCATATGAGGCAGCTACATTGAGAATGTAAATATTTGATTTTACGGAGGCTTTTGATAATGTCTGGCGGGTAGGTTTATGGGGAAAGTTACTTAGATATAATATATCTGGAAAGATTCATCAAATGGAGACTGCTCAGATTTTCTCCTGCAAGAACGGCTTGAGACATGGGAAAACCTATCACCCACACTTTCTTCGTGCTTTTTAAATGGTTTAGAAAGTTTTCTTTTAAGGGGAAATAACTTTGGTCTGAACATCTTTGATGATTCATTGCAATGCTAATTGAAGCTTTTAGTTTTACTATACGCAGACGACATGGTACTCTTTGCTGAAAGTAATGAAGAACTTCAAGATTTGCTTGATAAATTTCACATTTATAGTTCACAGTGGAAACTTAAAGTGAATCATGAAAAATCAAAGATGGTAACTTTTTAGTGATAAGCCTAAATACCCAAGCCTTATTAAATTCAATGATCAACCTTTAGAAGTAGTGGATTGTTTCAAATACTTAGGAGTGGTTTTACCAAAATCAAGAAGTTTTTATCAAACCAAAAAGCATGATGCTCAGCAGGCAGGGAAATCATTGTTTGGTTTAAATAGAAAATTAAGAAACTTAGAGTTGCGTTGCCTTTAGATAGTCAATTAAAACTTTTTGATAAAACTATTATCCCTATCTTAACGTATGGTTGTGAGGTATGGGGATATGGGGATCTTAGTGCTATTGAAAAGGTTCATACAGACCTTATGAAATATATACTTCATGTTAAAAAGGCAATATTGGGTTCAGTTACAAAATGAAATGGTTTGTAGCTTAGATACAAACCCGCGAGATTTTTGGAAAACAATTGGTCGCACTGGTGTGGCAGATAATAGAAATAAAAAAATTCCTTTTGAAGTTTATAATGAGGCTGGCTCCATAAATACTGATCCAAAAAGTGTCCTACAAAAATGGAAGCACGACTTTGAAAAAATGTATAATATGCAAGCATCATGTAGTAATGACCAAGATTCAAATCTACATGGTTTGGGTAATATACATGAAAATCAAAGCCACTCAGATGCCAGCGATTTTTGTGGTCCAATCACTCTCGGGGAAGTCCGTCAAGCAGTCCTACGCTTAAAGGCAAATAAAGCCTCTGGGGTGGATGAGGTTCCTGGTGAGGTCTTGAAAAATGCCAAAGTAATTGCATTTCTACATCAGTTCTTTAATATATGTTTTGAATCAGGAAAAATTCCAGAAACTTGGTCAAAAGGTATTATAAATCCAATTCCGAAAGCCTCTACCAGCGATCCTAGAGACCCACTTTCATATAGGGGCATTACTTTATCACCCGTCACATATAAAGTGTATTGTACAATTTTGAATGAAAGACTAGTAAGTTGGAATGAGCAGCAAAATATTATTGTTGATGAGCAAAATGGTTTTAGGAAAAAAAGAAGTACACTGGATCATTTGACAACCCTAACCAGCATTATTGAAACCAGGAAAAAAGCAAGAAAGTCAACATATTGTGCCTTTATAGACTTCAAAAAAGCATTTGATACAGTGAATCGGGATATTTTATGGCATAAGTTACAACATATTGGCATTAAAGATAAATTATTTTCAGCTATTAAAGGGCTTTATGATAAGGTTATATGTACAGTAAGAATAAATGGTTTCAATACTGACTGGTTTACGGTAAAATGTGGCTTGAAGCAAGGCTGTCCATTATCACCCGTCCTGTTCAGCTTCTTCATAAATGATCTTGCTTTGAAATTGAAAAGTACAAATGTTGGTGTGGTCTGTGGGGATGAGAAAGTAAGCATTCTGCTTTTTGCGGATGACATTGTACTTATAGCGGAAAACCCAAATGATTTGCAAGTTTTACTGAATATTTTGAGTGCCTGGTGCAAGCTTAATGGGATGGTGATAAATGGAACAAAATCAAATATAGTTCATTTCCGAACACCCTCAGTACCTCGCTCAGATTCAGTTTTTACTGTTGGCGGTATTAACTTAGATGTGGTCGAGTCTTACAAATACCTAGGACTCGTTTTAACTGAATTTCTAGACTACTCAAAAACAGCTAAGGCAGTAGCTAAATCTGCAAATAGAGCTTTAGGCCTGATTATAGCTAAATCAAAAGCTTTTGGTGGTTTACCTTATGATGCGTTTTATAAATTATATGAGAGTATTGTATGCCCTGTAATTATGTATGGTGCCCCAATTTGGGGACAGAATGCTTTAGCTGTATACAGGCAGTGCAAAATCGAGCAGCTAGGTATTTCCTTAATGTTGGTAAATACACTCCAGTTGCAGCTGTAAATGGTGACACTGCATGGTAGCCAATGGAGTGTAGATTGTGGAAGTCAGTTTTGAATCATTGGTGCCGTTTAGTGAACATGGACAACGACCGTCTGAACAAACGAGTCTTTGTCTGGTGTGATCTAAAAGGAAATAACTCGTGTAGAAACTGGAATTTTAGAGTAAGAAAACAATTCCAAAAGTATAATGTACAGGAAAATTACCAAATTTTTCATTACATAGAGCCAAATTATATTTGTTCCCTTATTGTGGATAAAGTATTTGAAGATTTTGTTCAGAAATGGCATTCAGATTTAAATAGAAACTCTGCAAGAAGTGGCACGGGTGGAAACAAACTCCGCACATATAGACTAATGAAAAATGATTTTCACGCCGAACCATATTGTTTTGAAATAATGTCTAGAAAGCATAGAGGATCTCTAGCTAAGTTTAGATCTGGAACAGCCCCCATCAAAATAGAAACTGGTCGGTACCAAAATTTAGACTTGAGTGAGCGGGTTTGCTTCCATTGTGCCTCTTGCATTGAAGATGAGGAACATGTACTGATGGTATGTCCTATATATGAGGATCTTAGAATGAGTTTAGTAAATGAAGCAATGTTGGTAAATCCTGCCTTTGGTGGCTATAGTGATATGCAAAAGCTGTGCTTTCTTTTGTCTGATTCTAGAATGGTGAGGTCGAGCTCAAGGGTATGCACACTTATACTTGAGCGTAGGAGAAATTTTCTAAGTCGTGTATAAATTATAATTGACATTTCTGATAAGTAAAACTTGCTTATATCATACAGTAATTACAAAATTTGCCAGCACAGTTAATGTATGTTCTCTTGTGCATTGGTTTATACATGTGTTTTGGGTACTCATGGGAGTTGTCTCATGAGAGGATTCCCACGGGTACCCACAACATAGGATTTCTGTCGCCAGATATGAAAAGGAGGCACAGGTAATGGAGGTTCTCCTGTACACTGGTTTAAACATGTGCTTTGGGAGCTCGTGGGAGTTGTCTCATCGAGACGGTTCCTTTGAGTACCTACTAATATACATGTGATACCTACTAGTGTGCATTGGCTTTGGCATGTGGTTTGGGAGCTCAAGGGAGTGGCATCACTGAGACGGTTCCTTTGAGTACCCTTTGAGTATCCATATGTGATATGTGATAGGAGAGGTTAGCACAGATGATAGATCCTTGTGCATTGGTTTTGGACCTGTATCATGGGTATATTCTTGTGCATTGGTCTTAACGTGTATATTGTGCACTCAATCAAATCGTCTCATGGGGACGGTTTCTTTGAGTGCTCACTACTTGCGATTTTTGTCGACAATTAAGGAAAAGTTAGCACTGAAACTGAATTTTTACTAGAACATTGGTTTAGACATGTGTTGTGGTGGCTCTTGGGAATCGTCCCATTGAGACGGTTCCTTTGAGTACCCTCATCATGTGATTATTATCGCCAGATAATAAGAGATAGTACAGGAAATGTATACTTTTCTTTACATTGGTTTAGGTATGTGTTGTAAGAGAGGCATAGGAAGGTATGATAGGAATAATGGTGATATAATTTAGTCTAGTAGATGGTGAGTGTCATGATAAGGAGGTAATCGCTAGAACCATTGAAAAAAATTAAAATCTACTTACCACCAACATACGCAGCCAAGGACCCCCCCCCCCCCCCCGATGGGCAAAAAATTCTTAAGTGTAATATTGTAGATATATTATTCTGGTGTTTTAGTTATATAAATTGTTTTGGATGCTCAAATGAGCCATCTCAAGAGATGGTTCTTTTGAGTGTCTCCAACATGTGTTTAGATGCGAGATGGAAAAAACGCATTCCATTTTAAAGATTTGATCATTCTTTGCCAAAATCCTTTTACATCATTTTACACCAATTTATACCAATATAATGCTATGATTTTACCGGCACAGATACAGGTGTTTATGAAACTGCACACCTGTTTACCCTTTGTAATTGTGTTTGTGTAAATAATGTGTATATTTGGGACCCATGAACTATGACGTGAGAAAATCTGGCTGTACGATTTGACACCAGTGCGACTGAAAATGATTTCATGTGCAACTTAATATTGTCATCTTTATAGTTCAACTTATAGTTTAACTGTAAGGCTAATCTCTATGACAGTTTTTCTCATGGCAAGGCTCATGTATATGTTTTTAGAAATAGTTTTAAAATTGTAAATATCTTAAGAACTTAAAAATTCTTACTGTCTCTCACAATTCTTTTAGAATGGCAGTTGTATATGTACTTATGTATTTTAAATGTAAGATATGTTTTACTGTATACACTGGTGAGACAAAAATAAACGATACTTACTTACTTACTTTAAAAAGCCCCCCCATGTAATGCTCTATGGAGAGCTTGGTCGATTTCCAATATCAGTCACAATTAAGAAAGAAGTTATTAGCTTTTGGTCAAAACTACCTCTGAGCAAAGAATCAAAATAAACACATAGATTGTATTCTGTATAATAGCTTTGGTAACTACCATTATGATTTTCCATGCCTGCAAAATGTTAAACCTATCTTAGATGAAGTAGGAATGAGTAATATTTGGTTATATCAGCATCCCCAAAATAGTTCCTGGCTGTCCAAAACAATCCTGCTAAAGATATTAGCATCATTGAGCAAACTCTCTAATAAGGTGTCATGCATGTTAGTTGTATGCATTGCTTTTACGACCACAACCATTAATCTGCATCATACTCTGACGTCACAAAACATCGATCAAGAGCCTTTGTGAAGACACACAGAAAATTCATTGCTGGTCCAGCATTTTGATAATCAACAGAGTCGGTCAAATTTGAATTTCTTTTTCGTCATCACAAGCATTTTAACATTATTTAAGTCTTATCATCATGAGAAAAAATTGATACTGGAAATTCACTTGTGTATTTTTCAGTACGGCGTGGGGTATAAAACACAGATTTAGAGAACACATAATGGGCAGTAAAGATGAGAGAACTAGAAACGCTGCGTTGCTAAGATATACTTGTGGACATTATGGAAGATACTTGATTATTTCGTTTGATAGTAGTGGATCACCATATAGTAATAAATTCAAAGTTGGTGTTCTGTATAGTCGTATATCATTAAGAAGTAAGGTGCGTTGATGCTGAAAGAATCTGCAGTGGAAAAAGTAATGTTGTGCATTTTCAATAGAACCACAGCGCATTACAAGTGGTACCATATCATGTAACGACAGAAGAAAACTTAATATTAAACATGTCCTTAAGTCTGTACCCTCCCCATATCCCTTCAACATTCAGCAAAGCAATACAATCTGAAAATATTTCATGCTTTTTTACATCGTTTGTAAATTGTATCATTTTCTAATTGTTTTTTTTCTAAATGCTTATTTTTGCAATTATTTTCTTTTCATATTTATAACACTACTTTGCATACTCACTTTGCTATATATTGATAAAATACTGTCATATGCATGTACACTACATAGTCACTCTCAACAAGAAAAGAGCTCTATAAGCATTTATGCTTTCGTTCTAATCCTTTGTATCTTTACAATGTACGTATGTTGTATGTCATTTTGTATTTATGAATAAAATATGTTTAAACTAATAATCCTTACAAGCAGTGGTTCATTTAATAAAACTTAAACATATCTAGCACAACAAGCTTAAAAGGCACTATTTTCACTTTTTCGCAAAACATGGAATCTAAATTTGAGCATTGATCTACAAATTGATTTGTTCAAAAAAACTGTTAAGCCTATACTTTTATATGGGCGAGCAATTTGGGGATTTGTGAATTGTGGTGCAATTGAACGGATACAGTTGTAATTCATAAAACATGCACTCAATCTTAAAAAATCCACTCCCTCATATTTGATTTATAGACATTTAGGAATGAAGCCAATTACACTAGATATTCAAGCTAGGGTTGTTTCACTTTGGTCTAAACTAGTTTCAGATGAAGATCACAAACTAACTACACTAGTATATAAAGTAAAATATCATTATGGAACTCACTACCTAGTCAAATCGCTTGATGTTTTTAAAAATTCAACAAAAGAGTATTTTATTTCACTTAAAGAATAAGACATACGCACGCCTCGCACTCATCGCCATAATGACGTAAAAAGAAAAATATTGTATAAATAAAAATAAAATAAATCACCAAATTTTATTGGTGACTTTTTACGATTTTCTAGCTGATCTAGTGTTCAGTAGTCGCATAATCTGCATTTAGTCTGCCCAGCCCAAACGGACGATAAATCCACGTTGACACCTTGTTGTATACATGTATCTGGAAGTCCGCATGTTTCAAATTATTCTATCTTAAGAATTTCATCTTCACTTAAAAGAATTTTTTGTATTTTCGATAAGTACCGTTGTCTCATTAACCTATAAAGCGCAACCTATAAATTGCAGCAGACGACAATTTCAAATTTTGCTGCATTTTCAAAAAAAAAAAAAAAAACAATCAAGGCATGATATTTCATGAGAATCGTCTGCTGACAGACGATTCTCATGAAATAGTTTACCTTTTTTTGCGAAAATTAAGATGTGTCGTCTGCTGCAGTCGTGAATAACGCTCTGAGACTTAAATCCAAATATTTTACTTGAAGTATTAGTCATGACGTCATCAAGGTCATAAATCCATACCCGATTTCGTCTGCATATGTACCTCTGAACAAGAAAATAAGTCTCCAGGGTTGAATGCCCAAATAAGTGAGGCTAGAAAGTTACTGCTCAGACAAAATGGATTAGATAGCCGCTCTGCTGAACAAAACGACCATCATCATCTAGTTCAAAATAATCTAACACAAATGTTCCCTTAAATGCCATCTACTGCCAAGCTATTCAAAAAAGAGAAAAATATCACCTGCAAATTCCACCCCCAAAACCACTGGTCTATTTTTTAAAGAAAATCATAATACTGTTTCCCATAAAACGGTGCATTGCTTTTTTAAACCGGTGCAGTCTTAACATCATTAATGATTCATCCCTTCCGTTAGAAAAAATAATATTCCCAATGGTTTAAAATATATCAGAGGGCAGCAGTCGTAAAAGTTTTACCACAGTTAGTCCCACTGTACGTGGATATTATCCCCAGTAAAATTGAAGAAGCCCCCGTGGTATAGTGGATAAGTGCTATGCCTTGTAAACCAGGGGTCGCAGGTTCGATCCCGGCTTCTCCATAAAACCACTTTCGGTGAGCCTTCGGGTGCTCCCGTCATATAATAAACACACATATCATAAACCCTCCCGGCCCAGTACTGGTTACTACCCATGGAAAAGCCACAAAAAGTTTTTTTTGTTTTTTTTTAGTAAAATTGGACAATCCATGATACATTATTTTCTTTATTTCACCTAGATCAGTGTAGATCTCGTACGCTGCAAGATATTTAGTGCTAAGATTTTTAAGGGTGGGATAAAAGCTTATCTTCTGTAAGGGTAGTATTTCATATTTTGGACATTTTCTGTGATGATTTAAACAGCAAAATAACAACTCTGACAGTCGATTTCAAAGCTACCCAATGCAGTATATCAGCAAATAAAGTTTTTATCCATCCAAGTGCCAAATACGACTGCAGCAGACGGCAGCTCTTTCCTAATTTTTTAAGTGAGAAAAAAATAAAGTATGATACGACGATTCTCATGCAATACCATGCATTATTTGTATTTTTGAAAAAGCAGAAAAAGTTTGAAATTGTCGTTTGCTGCAAATTATAGGTAGCCCTTTATGGATTGATATGAAGAGAGTAAATGAATAAAGAGGTGATGCCACTGTCGAGACATATCATCTCTGGTAGTCGAGAATTTTCAAACTGCGGACCAAAACAGGGGGTCTTGTACTGGCTGTTTAGTCAAAAGGCTAAAAACGCTGGGAGAAATGAACAATCGTTAAAGCCCCGTACTTTGGTATTGGCATTTCAATGTTTGATTTATTATTTATTTATTTATTTATTTATTTATTTATTTATTTATTTATTTATTTATTTATTTATTTATACAATATTTAAAGAGGTGTACACTTTTAGCTGAAATAGCCATTCTACCAAGTGGCCCTCTATAACAAAACTATATACATCAAAACATTATTTACAAATTGCACATGTTTTAAAAGGGTGCATGGATGCATTAAACAGTTCAAATACATCTATAAGCTTGAAAGAGCACATTCATTGAAAATTATCTGATTTATAATAATAACGAGCCAATCACAACAATCACCGAACTCATGTCACAAATATCGAATTTAATACCGTCCGATCGGCGGAGACTCAATCGTGTCTGAGCCTTCGCCCAAAACAACAAAGGCCCCGCTGATCACTCAAAAGTGCAAATAGCAGAAGGCAAGGCCCAGACCAAAAAGCTAGTCTGTCGAGTAGCTTTTCAGTAGCATATCTGCACTCAAATTTCCGCAGAAACTCATCACCTATTGCTGTAATCTGCATGGATTATTTTGTCAACAGATAACTGTTAGTGATACGCGGTATAAACAAAGTGTCCTGCATATAGATCTCACACAGTAAGAGTATTGTCCGTCATGGATAGAGTCCAATAGAAAACAGGTGTCGCAGCTTAATACCGTTATTCATTCATTCAAGTTCATTCAGAAAAAATAATCACACTGCAGGTAAAACAATTGTACGGATTTAGCGATAAATAATGATCATGGCATGTAAAAGCTCGGTGGCTCAGTAGGTAGAGAGGCAACTGTAATAATATGCACGTCAGCTATGTAAAAAGTTACGGGTTCGAATCCCATTGTTTAGCATTTTATAGGCTTATTGATATGCTCTATTTTTTGTTTCCATTGTGTATTTTCTTATTCTAGATATTTTCTAATTTTGTGCATTTTTCTTTATATTTTTTGATATTTTATTTTTTCAATTTCTATATTTTAAAATCTTTTTTTACGAATAGTATTTTATTTCAATATATACATGATATAAAAAGTTCATAAAATAATGCCAGCATAGTGAGATTTTGATTTTAATCACAATGCTGAGCATCAAAGGATCATGTGAGCCTGCGGAAATAAGCAAAGTCACCAGAGCGTTACACAACCTACTGTGTGGATGTAGATAAAAACTCATTTTAACTTAAAATATTGCATAAAATCCCGTGTCGCACGCTATTAACACCCATGTTTTAACAGGCGAAAACCCATGTATTAATCAGGCAATTCACGCGATGTTGATGCACGGCTTTAGTACTTTACATATACGCATTCTAGGCCGTCACAAAAATTGACGTCATCAACAGTAGCGTATATAGAAATGAGCGTAATTCAGTGATGTTCGCTCTGGAACAGGCTTTTCAAAGCATACGAATCCTTCATGCTTTTGCGCGCCATTATAGTAATTCAAAAATGAACTTTTCGAAGCGTTTTTCCAAATTTTTACTAGTGACAAAATGACTTTATGAAATAATAACGATCAAACATGGTTTTCTGATACATTAACATCTGCTAGACCCCTCGTGGGTCGTTAAAACCCTCGCATTTCACTGGTTTTCCTGTAAAGCCTGAAATATCGACATACACAATGTACGCCATTTTGTTCAAAGGCGGATCCTCGACTCCAGGAGAGGGGACTCAGATAAATTAGGGAGGGGGGAGTCGATTTGCAGATGATCTCTCATTTTCTTGAATATCCCTATAAAAATGAAATAATCTGTTCTGAACCCCTTCTGGATCCGCCACTGTTTGTTACAGCGCTAGGTAGTTCAAACTGCCCACTGTAGGAGTAAGAAAAAAAAGGAAAAAAACACAGGGATTCGAACCCTCAGACAAAAATACAGGTTCGAATATTAAATATCGCTACTTAACCACTGTACCACTGGTCTGTGCATTAGTAAGGATATAACTACCAAAATCCTTGTTCGTTAACCTGTCTAAATGCGGGATTACCTTTTATTGTCAATAGACCTCTCCGATTACAGTTATAATTAGTGACGTCACTCTACTCTATACAAATTTTACCTATACCTTGATAAACTGTCAGGCTTGGTGCAGAACATATTAAGTTCGAAGATGAAATTGCAATCTACAGATTACACGAAAACACTTGATTTTGACCCATTTAAGCCAAACGGAATTTCCCGATTTAACAATTGGACCAGTTCATTTACGTTTTAAGGTTTGTTAGTTTGTATTTTCTTGTTATTCAAGTTTTAATGGAATATTTTGTAAGCAAACAATGGAGGCCCTCATCGGACGCCGCAAATTGCGGCCTCTGGTCTGGGTCTGCACTGCTTGCATGTGTCTCACAAAAAGGACGATATGCTTGTATGTGTTAAGAAGTTTCAAATTCTTAACCCATTTATACTGAATGTAACGTCCCACACCTATTAGTTGGGCCAGTCCATTTTCCTTTTAAGGATTGAATGGCCGTGTTTTTCATGTTTATTCGTTTTAACAGGACATCTTGTAAGCAAACAGTGGACATCCTGACCAGACGTCTGATCTAGGTCTGCATTGTTTGCATATGTCCCACAAAAAGGACTCTATGCTTATATGGGTTAACTTATCAATTACTTACTTTTAAGGCAGCATTGTAATTCTGGGCCCGAACGTCCTGAAATAAGGACAGGTGTCGTATGGGCGTGTCAAAGCAACCTGCAAAACAACCCGGATATCGTCTTCTGAGTCTCAAAATGTACAAAAATGGTCTTTCAAGAATGCGTTTACAGCGTAGGCTATGATTAGCGTGTGCATTACGGAGATCTGATCAGTACCTTCATGTCCCGCAAAAATGCGAAGACTGCCCTTGGAAATAACTACCTACAATATTAATATCCTTTCCATTTAGTAATTAAAAAAAAGGGGCCATTTTCCACTGGTTAAACTTAATTTTGAGATATGTCTCCACTGCTCACTTACATCTTTATTTTCATTTTCTATTTTAGACTACCATACGTATAACCATAATACAGTGTATTATTTCAAGGATAGATACTTGGAAACGGAGAGAATCTGACCCGGGAAGTCCTTTTTATAATAATTTTGATTAATTATTACCATCTTAAGTTAATGTATTGTAAAACAACACCCCCAAAACAACGTTTGTGCTGTATCATAGGATGATAGTACTGTTTGTCCAACTTTTACGGAGATGCAATATAATAAATGAGCCAGTGCATTTTCTTTGGTCAAAAAGTTGGTTTGATTCTGTACGTATCAGTCAGCAATCTTTCAATCGAGATGGGACGGGTCTTCCTGAGCTGAACGGATACAATGGCTTGTTCAAGGACGCAACACAGTGACTCCGCAGCACATGGGATTCAGGTATTTATCACATTTTGGAGCAAGGGCGGCTCAGGCGAGCCTGCGCATGTGCGCAGTCTCGCCAGACCTTCACTGCTTCAACAAACAAATGATGGATGGAAGATCCAGACCAACATTTAGGCTTCTAGCTCCAATAGATACTTCAGCATAGGCGTTTAAAGATACCTTGTGCGCACCTGTATTAGTAAGAATGTGATACAAGATACCTTGTGCGCACCTGTATTAGTAAGAATGGGATACAAGATACCTTGTGCGCACCTGTATTAGTAAGAATGGGATACAAGAAACCTTGTGCGCACCTGTATAAGTAAGTATGGGATACAAGATACCTTGTGCGCACCTGTATTAGTAGGAATGGGATACAAGATACCTTGTGCGCACCTGTATAAGTAAGAATGGGATACAAGATACCTTGTGCGCACCTGTATTAGTAAGAATGGGATAAAAGATGCCTTGTACGCACCTGTATTAGTAAGAATGGGATACAAGAAACCTTGTGCGCACCTGTATTAGTAAGAATGGGATAAAAGATACCTTGTGCGCACCTGTATTAGTAAGAATGGGATACAAGATACCTTATGCTCACCTGTATTAGTAAGAATGGGATACAAGATACCTTGTGCGCACCTGTATTAGTAAGAATGGGATAAAAGATACCTTGTGCGCACATGCATAAGTAAGAATGGGATACAAGATACCTTGTGCGCATCTTTATTAGTAAGAATGGGATACAAGATACCTTGTGCGCACCTGTATTAGTAAGAATGGGATAAAAGATACCTTGTGCGCACATGCATAGGTAAGAATGGGATAAAAGATACCTTGTGCGCACCTTTATTAGTAAGAATGGGATACAAGATACCTTGTGCGCACCTGTATAAGTAAGAATGGGATACAAGATACCTTGTGCGCACCTGTATTAGTAAGAATGGGATAAAAGATGCCTTGTACGCACCTGTATTAGAAAGAATGGGATACAAGAAACCTTGTGCGCACCTGTATTAGTAAGAATGGGATAAAAGATACCTTGTGCGCACCTGTATTAGTAAGAATGGGATACAAGATACCTTATGCGCACCTGTATTAGTAAGAATGGGATACAAGATACCTTGTGCGCACCTGTATAAGTAAGAATGGGATAAAAGATACCTTGTGCGCACATGCATAAGTAAGAATGGGATAAAAGATACCTTGTGCGCATCTTTATTAGTAAGAATGGGATACAAGATACCTTGTACGCATCTTTATTAGTAAGAATGGAATACAAGATACCTTGTGCGCACCTGTATTAGTAAGAATGGGATACAAGATACCTTGTGCGCACCTGTATTTGTAAGATTGGAATACAAGATACCTTGTGCGCACCTCTATTTGTAAGAATGGGATAAAAGATACCTTGTGCGCATCTGTATTAGTAAGAATGGGATACAAGAAACCTGGTGCGCACCTGTATTAGAAAGAATGGGATACAAGAAACCTTGTGCGCATCTGTATCAGTAAGAATTGGATACAAGAAACCTTGTGCGCACCTGTATAAGTAAGAATGGGATACAAGATATCTTGTTCGCACCTGTATTAGTACGAATGGGATACAAGATACCTTGTGCGCACCTGTATGAGTAAGAATGGGATACAAGAAACCTTGTGCGCACCTGTATTAGTAAGAATGGGATACAAGAAACCTTGTGTGCACCTGTATTTGTAAGAATGGGATACAAGATACCTTGTGCGCACCTGAATTAGTAAGAATGGGATACAAGAAAATATTGTGCGCACCTGTATAAGTAAGAATGGGATACAAGATACCTTGTGCGCACCTGTATTAGTAAGAATGGGATAAAAGATGCCTTGTACGCACCTGTATTAGTAAGAATGGGATACAAGAAACCTTGTGCGCACCTGTATTAGTAAGAATGGGATAAAAGATACCTTGTGCGCACCTGTATTAGTAAGAATGGGATACAAGATACCTTATGCTCACCTGTATTAGTAAGAATGGGATACAAGATACCTTGTGCGCACCTGTATTAGTAAGAATGGGATAAAAGATACCTTGTGCGCACATGCATAAGTAAGAATGGGATAAAAGATACCTTGTGCGCATCTTTATTAGTAAGAATGGGATACAAGATACCTTGTGCGCACCTGTATTAGTAAGAATGGGATAAAAGATACCTTGTGCGCACATGCATAGGTAAGAATGGGATAAAAGATACCTTGTGCGCATCTTTATTAGTAAGAATGGGATACAAGATACCTTGTGCGCACCTGTATAAGTAAGAATGGGATACAAGATACCTTGTGCGCACCTGTATTAGTAAGAATGGGATAAAAGATGCCTTGTACGCACCTGTATTAGTAAGAATGGGATACAAGAAACCTTGTGCGCACCTGTATTAGTAAGAATGGGATAAAAGATACCTTGTGCGCACCTGTATTAGTAAGAATGGGATACAAGAAACCTTGTGCGCACCTGTATTAGTAAGAATGGGATAAAAGATACCTTGTGCGCACCTGTATTAGTAAGAATGGGATACAAGATACCTTATGCGCACCTGTATTAGTAAGAATGGGATACAAGATACCTTGTGCGCACCTGTATAAGTAAGAATGGGATAAAAGATACCTTGTGCGCACATGCATAAGTAAGAATGGGATAAAAGATACCTTGTGCGCATCTTTATTAGTAAGAATGGGATACAAGATACCTTGTACGCATCTTTATTAGTAAGAATGGAATACAAGATACCTTGTGCGCACCTGTATTAGTAAGAATGGGATACAAGATACCTTGTGCGCACCTGTATTTGAAAGAATGGGATACAAGATACCTTGAGCGCACCTGTATTTGAAAGAATGGGATACAAGATACCTTGTGCGCACCTGTATTAGTGTCACTCTCCCTTTTCCCATCCTTTTCCCATTGACTGGCACTTTTTATTATAGAAAGCGTGGGGCTTTGCTCGAATAGGTGCTAATGTACTTTGATTTCTGTTCCTTTTTGGGGGGTTTTGTCCCTTTATCGTCATATGTGATGCATAATGCATGTGTTGAAAGTGATGAGAGTCAGCCGAAGTCTCAGTTACAGGTATACTCTACTTCCCATTCGGAAAAAGTCCGCCACAATTCGAGAATCGAGTCATGGCTCGGGTGTATGTTACGAGCATTAAGCGTAGTACTATGAACCAAAAAGCTCCATTTTGTTAGCCGGAACTGGCTTATGGAAAATTAGTTCTGTAGCATGTGGGTTCAGCTCTCTTAAAATCGATTATTCTGATTATCCAAAAAGTTTAATCAGCAAAATAAATGAAGTTTACGTTTTTTCAATAAAATATCGCTTCATTTAAGCCGTTTATTTTGCTGTAATCACACTTGTTATTGTGTTATTGTGGTTTCTGTGACGTCAGCGTTATGTTATATAACGCCAGCGTCACGTTATCACCCGCTAAAAAATTATCAAAGAAGAAACCTCGATGTACTCCACGGAATATCGCGGAATTGGCAGAGTCAGTTCCGATTGCTCTTCTTCCGTGGTACATGGTAGTTCAGAAGTGTTAGATGAAAACTATGAAGGTTTGGTAGAGCCACCTTCAATTTCAGTTGATGGAGAAATTGACATTTATATAAAACCTGATATGACTGAAGAGCAGCACAGTGAGGTAAGCTATGTTACTAAGTTCATTTCAGACGAGACTCACGAGGAGATGGAGTCTTTATTATAGCAACCAACCAATGAGTGTTGGCAGCCGAAGGCTGCCAACACGAGAGTTGGTTGCTTTTACGATTAGACATGCTTTTTTCAGTGACATACCCCACCCACTTCTACATACTAGGCCATAATTTTTCGACCGTCAAAGCAACTTCCGGCTACTGGAGCCTGGAGGTTGTTTCCGGTGTATTTCCGCACTGAATACAACTATCTTGCTAAATTAAACACTCAGAGCAATGCTTCTATCGCCATTTGTTAGAAATAAAACAAACCTTATTCTAGAAGATCTGTTGCGATTTTTTTCCAAACGGAAACCGCTCCGACAAACTTTTCACTTCCATTTCGACGGATCATAACACATGAAATAAGTCACATCAATCCTGCAGTCTTTTTTGCGACAACACCCTTTCCGTTACAAACTCTTTTTTTTCGTTTGATAAAACGTCCGATAAAACAAGTGGAAGCGATTTCCTTAACTTACACTTGCTGTCAATTCATTGTTGTTGTTTTTGCAATCCATTGCGTCATTTAAAATTTAAATGACGTCACGTCATTGTAACACAAAGGACAAACTCCCCAACAGTTGCCAACGCCCCAGACTCGGGACCAAATTCGGGGAGCATCAAAATCGTATCTATAATGCAAACATTAACCTGCAATTGGATCACAAGTTCATAAAAAAGTGACAGAGAAAATAATTTGACGATAATGTCCAAAGCACATGACATGCACATCTTCAAACCATGAGCAAAACATCTGAAGAGTGATCCAGAGGGGGAAAGGGGGTCCGAACCCACCCCCGAGAAAATCACAAGTCATTTGGATTCTTATACTTTGACCCCCCCCCCCCCCGGGTAAAGTTTGACCCCCCCACCCCCCACCCCCCCGCCCGGAAAATGTTGGACCCTCTCTGGAGTCTTGGAAAATTATAGTTTTCTTTAAAAAGAACCGTAAATTAAGTTGATGACTGAAAAAACTTGTGGCAGATGGGCCTGGACCCCCCCCCCGCTCCCCCGACGATATTTCCTGGGTCCGTGCATGCAGTATGATCAGGAAATACCACAATCTTACAATGCAGACCAACCCACAGTAACGTTAGAAAGAGCCACAGACCAAAGCTTAGACATCGGTAGGACAACTAAATAAAGCAGCCATCTCCAACTTCCTCGTCAAGATCTTTGCAAAACTAGAGAGGGCACAGAGGTATACATAACAAAGCAAGAACCAAAGACGGAGAATAAACAAATAGGAGGAACATTTATTAAACTGTGAATCAACAACAACCGAATGACTGTATGAGGAGTTGTGCTCACAAAATACCCATGCATTGTAGAGGCTTGTTTAGAGGGGTGGGGGGGGGTGGGGGGGGAGGTAACAATATTCCTTGAAGTAAACAGGCAAGTGTCCCTCATGAAATGGCAAATATCCCCATATTTTTTTCTGAATATCCAATATCCCTGACAGTAACAAAATTATTGGACACAGTAGTAATTCCTATATCATTATGGCATATCCTTGGAGGTAAAATGTATTGAGTAAAGTCGGATGTAGTCGGACAGACGGCTAATTTCGGACAGCAACCTTGTTTGTTTCATATTTCAAATACTGGAATAAAAATAAATTACCTAAGCAAATAGTGAAACTCCTGATGAGACGGCTCATAAGGAGCCATCTCATCTGGATTTCCACTATTTGCAAATAGTGTCCGAATTAACCCGACTTTACCCTACCGGGTAGTTTACACATGTAGTGAGGTAGAGTTATCCGGCGATGAGACTATGTGCGGCTCCAGAGAGTTGATAGGGGGTCCGGACCCCCCCCCCCGGAAAATCACAAGTTATATGGGTTTCTATAGAAATTAACACTTGGACCCTGGACCCCCCCCCCCCCCCTTGAAAAGTTGGACCCCCTCGATCCTTTGAAAAGTATAGTTTTCTCTGTAATAAAACCATTGGACACCCTCTGTAAACTTGTTGTCCAGGCTGTTTTCTGGCCGTCAGACTACCCCCCGCCCCCACCCTGACAAAAATTCCTAGATCCGCGCACGGAAACTATGCATTCTACGGAAGATCACCAGCCATCAGCCGATGTGCGTTCATAGACGTATACGTGTTTTGCGTGCCCGAAAACTTACTCTTCGATCTCCGGATTTAGAGGTCATCTAAACAAAAAACATGCCATGTAATGGTGTTAACATAAGGTCCTCAATGCAAGAAAACTTGTCTTTGGGGCCGAGGGTGCGAACAGCAAAGGCGCTGACCGGCGCGGGCCGATCTGCGCCTTTGTTATTCGCCTTTTGGAAAGCATCATATCTGAATTTGCTTCAAGCGAAATTTTAATTTTCCAGCTAGTCACCGTAGCTGAGCAAGCTGATTTGAATCTTAAAAATACCTTGTTTGTCGCATTGAGGCCCATATATTTTCTATTATTATATACGGCTATTCATGAACACTCCCATCCACTCTGGAAAATAACAAAGCATTATGTATAAACTTTCCTAGAAATACTTGTCCGGACACCCTGGAAAATCATATGACGAAGCTGCAGATGCCAAAATATATTTAAGAATAGGGGCTAATACGTGTCCACCAGAGAAACGAAATGTGCATGGTAAGCATAACTCTTTTGTAACCGCTAAACGGGAGTACTTTTACAAACAGAGAAGACCAGATTCAAAATTGAAAAGCAACATCATGCTGCATTTCACCAGGGTCTACACTGTTTGCGATGGTAAAAAAGAGCTCCAGGTACAAAAATACAATATTTTAGAAAAGTTTACCTGACACCTTTTTCCGTACAATGGACTATCCCAAGTTCGTAATTGTTTTAAACCAGAAAGTAAAAATTCGTTGATAATTATACAAAAGTTAAAGTTAAAGAGGATGAGCTGCGAACTTTGTTGGGTTTGATTCTTTAAGTCCCATCAACACCCTTTCAGTTATCTACGGACGGATCTTCCTGGGTTGAACCAGTACTAAGCTAGGATCAATGTTCTTCCTCAAGGACATAACACAGTGACGCCGGTGAGGTTCGAACCCGCGGCGGCCCGTAGTCTCGGTTCAAACACTCTACCACTGACCCACTGCGCTCCCTTGAACTGCGAACTAACAAAGAAGTGCAAGAACATAGTATCGTCAGAGCTCTCACTAACTGCTGATTGGCAGTCCTGATCCCCTAATTTTGGTGCTGGGACTCTCATTTTTGAAGGAGGCTAAATTCTTTAGTATGGCGGCACTCCCACGTTTTGCAAAGAGGGCTTTGGGACTATTCATATGTATAAAAATATATGAGTACCCCACCCCCTAGAATCAGCCTCTCGGAACTATGGGGGCACGGGATCCGGGACCTCCTCTCTATAACTGTAAAATGAAAAATATTAAAGTTGAGTACTAAAAAAATGTAAGGGTTGTTTTCAGGCAGCCCCCCCCCCCCAAAAAAAACAAACAAAAAAAAAAAAACATATAACAAAAACCCTGGATCCGCGTATGGGAGACTGACTATTCATGCATTAATTCCCTGCATGGACCTCCTTTTAATCAAATAACAGCCTGTATCACAAAAATGTTCAAATAACACCAATAAATCTTGAGCTTGCAGCATTTCAAAAACATGGGGGTCCCAGGATTTCTTTCTTTCTTATAGTACTGATACGATCAAATTTTGATCATTACACCAGGGAGTGCGGTTTTGGAATTTTGAAGGAAAAAACAAAACATGTAGTTCGTCCAACAGCTTGGCGACCCCTTTCGGGTCAACTGTTATGTCCCCCATGGGAGAGAACGGACTAGCCCCTATGGCATATATTGGCTTTTTCCTTTGTATATGTCTTAAGAAATCCATTTTCTCAGAGTGATGCGATCCCAAACGCGTCTTTTTAAAGAGATTCGTTAAATGACTATTTTTTATCTTTATTATGTCTCCCTGTACTAAAATGAGCAGGGGTGTCCAGGGGATTTTGTCGTACACTTACACAAAGTAAGTAAGGGTGCAAAGATCAGGAATCCAGTGGGACAGTGATAAACTAACAGTTAGACACCACAAACGAGAGCCAAGAGGTCAGCCCTTTCCCAGCAGGTGAATCATTAAAGCCAAATGCTATTAACCATTGGTTGGTTGCAGTTAGGTCGCACCTATTTCATATTATACCTATATTTGATACAACGTTTAAACTGTCTGTTTTCTGGCCATCTGATACAGAAAGTCGGATAAAGGAACTGAGTTTTTCTGATTCCGTATCACTATCCTTTAAAACGAGGCTAACGTCGGTATCCTATTTTTGCGTCGACGTTACCTAAAGTAAATTTCAAGCCATATTTTAGAACGTTTGTAAAGGTTTTAGACGTTTTCGTATTTTGTTTTTTAAACTTGTATTTTAACCAGGAATTTTAAACTAAACCATGGATTTTAAAATCTCTGATACGAATAAAGGAAAGAAAAGTTTGATTTATGATGGCTTTATATAGCACTATAGTTGAATCTCGTTATCTTTTCTATGGTTTTGATAACGAGATACGACTATAGTATTAATAATATGTCTAACCTGTCCAAGTGACATACAAAAGTAATTATAAAACCGCGCAATTTAAACGCGCATATGATAGTACTGTTTCCGCGCTTTCGTAGAAAAAAACGCGCATATGATATATCAATCCGCGCAAACGTAAAACGGCGTCTCTACCGCTTGACCCAGTTCGAATAATTTTAAAAACTTGCTGTAACAGTACAGGGGTCATTCAAACGGACTGTCTATATAAAAATAGATCCTTCTGATGAAGAGATTCTGTACCGTGTTCCTAGAAGTAATATGCGGTCATAGAGAAAGAATGTCTCGCTCTGGTCTCAGGAATTAAGAAATTTCACAGGTACTTTTACGGTACAGCTATTACCATAGAATCTGACCACCAGACGTTGAGTTACTTAAAGACATATGCGGCTATTTCCAATGCGCACCTTTCCCGCGTCTGCAAATAGGGAAAGTTGTCTGGGTCCTGTCTTTCGACCCTCAACGGATTCGGATCAACACAGCTTCCGATATTCTTATGTCATATCGGTGTTCCGACATTTTCTTCACAAAATAACTAATTAAAGTGTGTTCGAAATATCTATTGACATCTTTTCAGAACTGATCGTCTCAGCACTAAAGACAGATAAATGTAGCTCAGTCGTAATCAAACGGAGTACACAATAACCCTGGTTACGAATACGATAGTGGCCGAGTCTATACTATTTGTATGGTTATTTAGAGCGGCGCACGACCTGACCTCGCGGCCTAGTGGTTAGCGTGTCTGGCTACAAAGTCAGATGACCAGGATCGATTCCCGGCTGCGTACATATTTTCAGTGTGTTTTTTCTTTCTTTTTTAACATTTTAATGCTAAATTACTTCATATACTAGCAAAATGGCATCATTAAAACGAACGAAATGGTCATCCCCGAACTTTTATATTGAATTACGCATGAAACCTATGGGGGTGGGGTTAAATTTGGCCCTCTAGCAAGAGAATTAGTTCGGTGACCCCAGATTTTTATTCTTTTTTCTGAAAGGTATTATAATAGTCCATGAATTAAAAATAAATTTTTAAGATTTTCAATATCAGATTTTTTAATACATGATTTATTCTAAAAACAAATTCCATTTTTTGACGAATTGCCAAAATATATCTTGCAGTATCTTGTCACAGCATGGGATAACAAGTAAACATGCACATTTTCTTAAAAGTTTGAGGTCATGGGCAGTAATTTAAGTTAAAAGAAAGAAGCTGGCTGAAGATTACAACCGTTTTAGCTCGATAATTAGGACTAGTGTTATTATTTTTATTTCTAGAAAATTGGTCAAATGCTGTAAATTTCAATATGAGATTCTGAAAAACTAAGCACGGTGACATATCCTTTTTATTTCATAAATGGATAGCCCATGCATAAAACAAACTGTATGCAAAGTATTGAAAATATTTCAATATGGGAAGTATTTAGTAGCATATGTCCCAAACAAAGTCAAAGTATCAAATCCAAGGTTGATGTGGCGGGCTTTGACTTTACAACCATGTCGGTTCCATATTGTCGCGATACACATATCAGAGAACGTAGGCGCTGATTATTTGAAGGGCGTCTGAATATTACTACAGTTATAAAGTGACATGATACGCTAGCGCTTCACGCTTCATTTGGTAGGGAGATATGTCACGTCCCTTTTTTCATCATTTTCCCATTGACCCCGCACTTTGTATTATACTAGAAACGGACCCGCGCAAGCGCGGGTATAGGTGATGAAAAAAATGGCCTGAACTCGGCTGAGCATGGCAGATGTCCTCAGAAATATTAAAATTGGGAGCAATATCTAAGAGCAGGATAAAAACTAAGGAAATTCTTTCATAAATCAAGAGCCATTACTCTGTTTTAAAGTATATTTCTAATTTCTATAAACCTTACTCAAACATAAGGCGGTAACGACCAAATGGTAAATAATGGCCGCAACAACGCATGTAGCTTATGACACACTTCTAAAGTGTTAATCGAAGTGACTGCAATTTATATGTATGCCAATGAAAACTGTAAGTTGTCATATTAACTTTAGTCCTTTTCCAACTGGAACAAAACACGCTTAAACATTCCCCTCAGATGTACAGATATTGAGACGATACAGACCCTTGGATTATATTTCAATGTCTAATGTGAAACATGGAATGAGCTTCACAGCTTAAGAGAGATTCACAAATGAGCTAAAAAGTATACAAAACTTTGTGACTGCTGAAAAAATAGGCCAATGTTTTCTATTCTGTCAATATCTATTGGTATAACTAATATAATGAATGCAGCAGATTTATTATGCATGCAAGAATGTCGTTAGACCAGGGATCGAACCAATGGCCACTTGGTTGATAGTAACACTCTACTGATCGAGTTAAGCAGCACATCGGTTAAGAGTGCTGTGTATGTTAAACATATTTGAGATTAATGAATGTGTCATTCAATCCAAAGTTTCGATAAATGAATACATTGTTGTAATCATGCAAAAATGAACCAAAAGGTTTTACTATAGAATGATGCCAAAGAAAGATACCGACAGAATTGCAAACAGTGAAGACCCTGAGCAGAATTCTTCTCTAGGGACAGTCTGATGTGGATCTACACTGTTTGACCATACCTAATTGTCCAAAAAGTAAGGAATTAATTTCAGGGCAATTTATTTTGGTAATTGTGTTGTCTTTCACGACTATTGATAAGAACAGTGACTATTGATAGAAAAAGTTTAAGAAACGGGAATATACATTTGAATGTTTTCAACCAAAACATTTGTTGTTGGTACTAAACAGTACTGTCTCAATGAGACGCTTCTTTTGAGCACCCATCATATAAAACCATGGCCGCATATAGGGCTTCCACGTTTACAATATTTTGTAAAGGTTCACACGAATTCAAAACCTCGCAATGATTCCGTTTACACGCAACTACACAGCATTTCTGCACGTCGAATCGCGGGTCCGCTGTAACTCCCATATAACAGACTTCTTTCATCATAGCAAATGGTACCACTGTAAAGCTTTTATATTTGAAACGCAAAAATTAAATCAGTATAAAAGACTTCTTCCATCATAAAAAATGATACCACTGTAAAGCTTATATTTTTGAAACGCAAAAAAATCAGACTCAAGAGTGTTGTCTCTATGAGACGGCTTTTTGAGCACCCAAAATATAAAACTATGGTTGTAAATATGGCTAAAGATTTGTAAACGTTTACTCGAATTCCATAAATCGAATAGCACCACTTTAAAGCTAATATATTTGCAAAACACTTTAAATGCTTTAACTTCAACATAAGTTGTAGGTACTCAAAAGTACCGTCTCAATGAGCAGTTATTTTTATCACCCATAATATAAATATGAATATGAAGCTCGTCGTGTATTTCGTTTTAACAGTAGGCCATTTTTTAAGAACGTTTATTGCAAAACACGAAACGTTGCTGTTCACAAGACCCGGTTGCAAATGACTTGTGCATAAAAGCGGGGCATGGCTGCAAATGATTTGTGCATAAAAGCAAAAGCTAGGTATGGTTCGGTAAAACAGTTGTGCCTCAGTGGTTTGGTGTGTTCAGGGCTACACAGCATTTTGGGAGCGCAGTGGCTCAGTTGTAGAGTGCTTGACTCGAGACCGAGGGGCTGCGGTTTCGAGCCTCAAAGGTGTCACTGCGTTGTGTCCTTGAGCAAGAGATATAATCATAGCTTATTACTGGTTCAATCCAGGAAGACCCGTCCCTGCATAGCTCAAAGATTGTTGATGGAACGTAAAGAATCAAATCAAACAAACAAATACACAGCATTTTACACGTCGAATCGAGGAGGGGGGGGGGGGGTCGCTGTAATTACCTTCTTTCATTATAATAAATGTCATCCTTGTAAAGCTTTCTGTGCTCTTCTTATTGGAGGAAATAAAGAAATATTATTATTATTACCTTTAATTATTTTCAACCAAAACATATGACCACGAATGTTGTGGGTCCTCAAAAGACCCCTCTCAATGAGACGTTTCTTTTGAGCACCCAAAATATAATGGCTCTGTAGGTTTGCATTTTTTTTTTCAAAACTCTGCGTTCAGGCCAGGTAAGCTTGGTCTATTTTGCCCAGGTTGTAAGGATAATTAATTAAGAGGATAGAGCACAAATGGACAGAGAATTAAACTATTTATTCTATGGGAAATGGAAAAAATGATTTCTGGCGCGGCAGTTCGGACAAGATAGCACGATGCGGTCATGACTTTCATATTCGGTCATCTTTTACCCCAGCAAGTGACGTGTGACCGCGTGACATATGCAGACCAATCGTTGTAGCCTTTCTTGGTAGAACTCGGGAGAATATGAAAACGTGGATCGATATGACAATTATCATTAGTTGATAAAGGAGGCGTTACCCTGTCAAAATTGATGGGAGATTATGGAGTCAAAACTGAATTGTTTCCAAAAATCTCAAAAACGTAAGAAAAGTAAAAGGAGGTTAGGTCGAAGTTATCAATGAGGGCAATATCTGAATATCTCAGTGTAGAAAAAATGCTGGTTAAATATACCGTTTCCGAGTTTTTGAGCGCAAAGGGCTCCTTTAGTAGTATAGATAAATCGGTATAAAGAAAGCGAGGGGCTTTGTTCCATTAGGTGCTTATGTACTTTGAGTTCTGCTCCTTTAATTTTGGTAGGCGAGATTCATCTTCAGATAAGGAGCTCTAGCGATAAGGCGTATATTTTCCCTAGTTTACATGATTACAAAACCTAAATTTTCAATTTGCCCTAATATTTTTAAAATTGGACTGTTTCGGTAGTAAAATATGCATAGAAAGCATCAAAATAGGTTTCAAAGCGATCCATCGTTTACAAAGCCGTGTAAACTTGCACCTTCTACTCCCACCCCTCATTTTACGTCTTTAGACTGGGTGCCGTTTAGACGATAGTTTTAGTAAATCCTTTGCATGTTTTCAAAAGGTAAAAGTGCTAAAATATTAAGGATATAAGTGCCCTTCATTTCCAAAACTTTTCGGTATTCCTTCTACGCATGCGTACGAAATATATTTAAAATTATGACGTTTGTCATTGAAAAGATGAAACTGGCGTCTTTCAGTTTGTTTTTAGATGCTTTCCCCCCCTAGACCCAAGATGCCCTTTGGACAATAAAATGTCGCTATACAAATATATAACATATGTAAATGGCGTGTTGGGTCTAGGGGGGAAGGGGTTGTATAAGCAAAAGAAGACATTAAATATCTGACAAAAATAGACCATAGACCAAAAATAGACCACTTTGCAAGATGGTCGTTTTTATTGTACATCAACTGTATAAATAGTTTTACTGTACATAGCGCGGTTCCCTGTTTAACGGTCTAGTTCCCATTTATGTTACTGAATAACAAGCACAGTTGATGACCGAAATAAATTCTCATTCAATAAGAAGTGAATTATTACATGCATGAAGGAAAACCCGTTTTAAATATACAAATTGGGGGCAATGGTGCATCGACGGCTCGTTTATATATATTTGTTGAATGTGCCTAGTTTCTCCAGTCGTTATTTCAACAAGGTTTCAACGCAGGTTTGACAGATTGCAGCCAAAATTATAACCATAGGGTGTGGTAGCTGCGCGTTACTCTTTGTTTGTTTCATAAATCCGTTTCTCTCCAGGGGATTTTGTCATGGTAAATATACTTTTACTTTATCTTAAAATATTCATTCTACCAATCCTGATTTAAATGAAATATGAAATGTATGTGTCAATTAGCTGCTATATTCAATGAATTGTTGACGCTTTGCGACATCATTGATCTATACATATACGAGAATTACGTGGTGTACTTGTCGTTGTGGGCCATCATGAGAGCCTACTATATTTATTTTCGGCTGTTTTACCTGAGAGGCGTCTGATGATATAAAACGTCCATACGTGGGTGTTCTCTATTTGTGCGTCGGTTGATTACCCGCTTGTCTGGTAAGCATTGCTGTTAGTGTTTAGCAGTAACATTGCAGCCATTGTTGGTACTGTGCTGATGTATCGAGGAATAACATTTGCTCGTTCTTATAGGTATCGACTAGCATTCGCGCATTGTAATTAGTGCACAAGCATACGACGTATATTTGCAGTGAGGTTTATGGAATAGACACATCAATTGAATTTAGTTGTACATGAAGTTATGTAAGTAAGATACATGCGGTTCTTGATAAGTACAAATGTATACTGTTCATGGAAAATTCTGCACATACACACTACTCATATTAATGCATTAATTAAGATAGCTATTACGGATTTACTGTAAAACATTAGGTGCACATGTATATGACTGAGGGAAATAGAGTGCTTATAAGGTGCTATTGTATATTGTTCATATTAAGTAAGCACATAAAGTTAATTATGTATCACTTGTGAGTACATTTGTATGCGCCAGGGGTACACAATCACGTTTGCTTGCATGTACGTTAATTATAAGGGACTGCGCATTAATATCGTCTGGTCTTAGTAAATATGAAGAGATATATACTGTTCTAATTTAGTATGACAGCACACTAACTAGTTCTGTTTACACTTATGATTTTAAAGTTATTATGTCATACTTGTAATACCTTAATGCATCACAGCATCATCACAATACTATGTTACTGATACTATCCACTAATGCACGCATGCATATACTATGAGGTTTATTATACAATATTCAATTCAGTATTCTTGATTATATTAATTGTGAAATGGCTTCAACAGGAAGGAGTCATGTTGAAGGCGTAGTAATGGTATTCAACAGTACCTGTTGGTTACTAAGAGTTTGTGGAGAAATCTAGCGTATTCATGTTGGTAGTTTGGCAGCTTTGTGGATTAAATCATTTAGTGTTAAAAGTGATTTTGTACTTCATGGACATGAATTCTTGTTGGTTTTGGCCATCGTTGAGTAGATTATGGTCCTCCGATGTGGTACATCATAATTGAGGTTTTAGGGGTCATGTATTGACTGTGTGCTGTCTATGTTGTTTTTGCCATCATAGCATCCCTTTGTTTTTTGAGGTCTGATTTCGTCTTCATATAGTCGATTCTTACTGACTTGTGTCAAATGACATGGAGAATGCGCATTCAGTATGTGATATATATATCATGAAACGGGATAGAATTATAGCCTGTGATGTTTAATATTGAGGTACTCAAAGCATGATACTTAATTTCAGGTTCCGCCTCAAGATATACACTTGATGCTGCACTAGTACTTAAGTGGTACCCGTGCGAAATACAGTGCGGCAAACAAGAAGTTAAGTTGATTATTCTAAATTATCTTTTAATAGAGAAACAAGCCAACTAACTTTCAGCAACTTTCTTTGATTTTCCTTTGGAAGCCATCCAATCTTTGTTCAAGCCAGACAAGCAAGAATCAAGATGATGCCATTGACATCACATGTGTTTTTTTCTCTTTTAATGTTTTTTTGTAAATATTATTATTTTTTGTTAAACATTGTTTTGTGCTTAATTCCCCAATTGTTTGTGATCATCGGGTGATTCATCAATTGGGCGCAAATGCACATCAATTCAGCGCAGAAAATGCCATCAATTGAGCGCAGTATTTCAATAGAATTCAAAGAACCTGCTCATCAATTGAGCGCAAATATTTGGGCAGCTACCTGTGGAGGTACCTTTAGCCGTTTAAAACATGAACATCTGCGTTGTGTATTATCTTTTGCCCCCTGCTCACCGCGGGGAGATGGAAGGACGAGCAGGATAAGTCATTTTGTTAAATGTTCCGTTAAAACAACATATCTTGGGTTCAAAGTTTGTTAAAAGTTCCATTTAAAGTTTCATTTAAAGTTTCATTAAAGCATAAAATAAAGTTCGAGATGTGTCTGACGTTAATCTTGTTGGGGGTAGACATCTGTATACGTTATGCTAATTAATAAGAAGTTTTAAGGGATAAGATTTGTCTTTGAGAAACTAACCCCACATTATTAGCGTCCAGTATTCAATTAACCCGACCCACTAATTTAGGAAAGAAAAAAAATCGGGAAAATACTGTTAGAGTAATTATCAAAGAATTGGTAGCATCATACAGCTCTTTTATAATATAGTACGTTTCAGTATTTTTGTGTTTTTTTTTCAAAACTTATGTTAGAAATATTTTATATTTATATGTATTGCATGCAACCCTTAACAAATGTAAATTTGCTGTTTTATATGTGCTATTGATGGTTGGACGCAATCATCCTGCTTACCCTACATGCTATTTTTCTGTGTGTTTTTTCCTGTTTGTTTGTTAACAATAGCAGTAAGCAATATTACCCTGCTATGATGCCCGATTTTCTTATTTTATCATTTGAGTTTGGTTGAAATGCTATGAATTATTATAAATTTCGGACATGAACTAATTTCCCCATGATCCCACTTAGCCATAATCTATGTGAGCAAATTTTTTGCTACAATATAAGTGCTAAGAGGTTGTCGATATGCTCAAATTAGAGGTCAATGACAGTTGCTAATTAATTATACTGACAGAAGAAAACACATCTCATTTCTGGATGCTTGGATTGAATTCAAGGACGTTATATCTGCAATTTAAGAACAACCAAATTAACACCACTATAGTTCATAATGATATTTTAATGTTAATTGTGAAAGGAACATGTTTTTATAATTTTGTAAAGAAAATTTATTTACAGATAGTGTTGTATTACATGTCATGATGACCGTAAGGAGAACAATAATTTTACTTTCTGATCATATGCATTTTGCTATCAAGTGTATTTTCATGTATGCATATCTGCGTCCAGACCAAAACAGAGGGTAAAATGATTAAGCTACCATGTGTACCCTGCACTTTTGTAGCTACTTTTTATGTAATAGGACAATAACTCTTAATGTTCTCAGTGGACTTTTACCAGAGAGATAAACAAGTTGAGTTAAGAAACCACCCTGTGGATACCCACACCATATAAAACAGAGACATCTACTCATGGAGTTTATTTAACTAAAATTTTAATGCTTATTAAATAATTAAACTTTAGTAAGGTAAAAGCTGTAAAAAAAGCCACTCTCAAAAAGAAATATTGATTTTCAAAACCAATGATTGCTTAATGCAGGCCAGAAGTATTGCAGAATGCTCCAAAGGGAGCATTCTGCAATACTTTTGACCTTCATTCAACTACCATTTGTCATTAAAAACTATCTTTTTCTATTTTTTTAGTGACCGTTTTACACAAGTTTTATTGTATTTCTGTAATGTACATAGCAAAAGCTGAGTAGAAACTTAGATGAGTCTGTTTTATGGTCTGGATGGTTAACTATAAATCTGAATAGAACATAGCAATTTGGAAAAAATAGTTAAATCAACCTTGTAATACATGTAGTATCAAATACCAGTGAATGCCATTAAATATACCATTTTGTCTGAGTTTACATCTTTAGACAAAGTCATTAAACTTGGCGCTGATCGATTGGGAAAATTATATAAAATATATGATCAAGTTCTGTGAACATGAAATCGATTAGTTCAATGTAATTGTACAGTATTGAAAAAGAGAAAATGAAAAAAGCAGAACAGTGATGATAAACAACTAAATATTTAACCACGAGTTATAACATCAAGCTCAGAAAAGAGCAAACATAACGAAAATAAATTGTTTTAGATTTTTGTATTTTTTTATCAAGCAGCTTTTTAATTAAAGAGTTTGACATTTTTGAGAGTCACAAGAAGACTTTTGGGTGAGGCATTTGGCAGAATCTTTGTAAAGTTTAATCTGCAATAAAAAGCCAGAATTTTAATAAACCGATAAACATACATTTTAGTGGATTATTTTTTGAAGTTAAGACAAGGATAGGAATTTCCATCGTGAAGAATTTCTGTCCTGATCCTGATATAACTCATTTTTATGTACCTCATATTGTTTGTTGGGGTTCTGTGTTGGTCTTTGTTTTGTTGTTCATTTCTTTGTGTCCTCTCTTGTTTTGCAATCATCCAGGCGAGGAAGCGAGCTGGTTACTTTGCTTTAATTGTCTTCATGGTGTCTTGTGAATGTTAGTTTTCTGTGACTCTCCTCACGGTGGGTTTGTCTGAAGTGTGTTTTGTGGTATTTGCTGATCATGCTCATTTGCTTTATGATTATTTGGATACCCTTTGTTGAAGCTGAGAGAACACAATAAGTTAACAATGGCACAGTACAAAATCCTGAGATCTCATCGTCTCTTCTCACACACAAAAAGTCTTGATCGGAAATCGGACGATTTTAGCCTTTTTGTGTGTATCTGTAGCAGATGCAGGTTAATTGTAGATATGCAGCACCACTTATCAATGTTTTTGATATTGTGTTTACATGTGATCTTTATCTGAATAAGAAATGTTGTAAGGTAGATGAACTTTACCAATTTGATGAGAAAACAAAACATCAAATGAGTCGCGACATGTGGTTTCCAACACTGTGGCATTTTGACATGTGTAGACTCAGCCGACCCTGTTCAGCCTCCTTTTGAGCCTAGAAACTCCAAATGGTGTTCAGTCAGTAGCTTAATACTCATAGAATATTCAAGCAACTAGCAAATGCTCCGGTCAGACTGCGCGTATGCGCAGGATGTTCTGAACCTTTGCTGGTCGCTCAAACATCATTGTTGGAAATATCATGTTGCGGCTCAAATGTTCTTTTTAGAAGATTGCGATATTGTTCTTGTTTGCAGACATATTTTATCGAAATACAAGTGTTCTGCATAGACCACTAAATGTAAAATCAGTTTTAAGTTTTGGGTTGGCTCAGGCGGTAATGTTACATAGGAATTATTGTCTCCAAACAGTTATAAACTCAATTTCATACACTGGAGGTCGATTGTTAATTGGCTAAGAAGACATTCTGGTAAAATTTATTTGAATATTATTGGTATAAATCATTTTTTAGCATTTTTAACACATATGATTGTGTCATTTTGTAAATTTCTTTTTGAAGCTTGTTTCTCTTTCCATTATTGCTGTTTTTCTTTCATTTGGCATATACATATAGATGTATAACAAAACCAAGCTTAAGAAAGATTGTCCTCTTTCCATTTTTTGCATTTAACTGCACTTTAATAATCGTTGTATCGGTCCGTCCATCCATTTCTCATAAACCAAATGGTATAGTTAATCAAATTCACATACTTATACATGTCAACATTGTCTAACCACTGGTATGCATAACATCAAGTTAATTAAAATCAGTGCATAAAAATCCTTGTACTGCTGTACCCGGATTTTCCCCCTTTTTTAGAAAAACACACAAATACAACACTGTACAGCCAAATCAGCTTACTTCTGATGAAGCTTATCAGGATCCTCACTGTTTTCCAGTCTGTTTTAAGTTCATACTTACAACTGGCATGTGGCATTTTAACAGGAATGTTGTGTGTTAACCATGTAAATAGGAATATGAAAAATAGGGATGATTATAGTAAAATATATATTAAACACGACAGGAGTTGATAAGTAATAGTTATACCATGGGTTGTCCGCCTGTACGTGGAGATAATCCACGAGCTTTAGCGAGTGGATTATCTTACGTACAGGTGGACAAACATGGTATAACTATTTTATACCACCTACATGAGTGTAGACCTTGCACATCACGAGATATATCGTGCTAAAGTTGGTAAGGGTGGTATAAATTCATGTAACAACCTTCTTGGTTTTAAGGAGTGTATTTAGCCATTCAAATGTGAATAAAAATTCTAGTTAAGAAAGCATATTAATCTATCAATGTTTATCACATCTTGAATGATCTTGATGATTGTAAAACTGACTTTATCAGAGATGCATATAGTTTTGATTCTGCCAAATGCAAATAATTTTAAATTTTAAGCTTGGGCATGCAGTTTATATTCCTAGGCTTTTGTGATTTTATTGTGTGATTTGGAACTACCAATCTCGTTAAGTATTGAACTGAGGAATTCTAGAGTAGAAATTGAGGAAAATGAATAAATTGAAAATAAAAAGGCTTTTTTGTATTCTGTCTCCTATCCTAGAAAGCCAATGATCATTTAAAGTACACGTCCAACAACAGATTAATGTTACCATTTTTACATTTCACTCCAACCTAAAATCTAACTAAGAGGGTCTGGGTGGGGGTGTCTGGTATTCACTATTCATTGAAAATTTAGCCCATTATTCATCTCATTAAAATTTTGGGAATTTCATTAAATAAGACCAATTTATTCATTATAAGTAGGAAATGTGGCAAAGAAATCTGATTATTCACTATTCATTAATTTTTTCTTCAATTCATTAAAAAATAGGATTATTCATTATTTTTTAGGCTCTCATTATTCACTATTCATTATTATTTGGCTCATTATTCACTATTCATTATAAAAAGGGCCAATATTCACTAATCATTATACCCCATCAAGACCCTCAACCAATGATTGCCATATTCTTTCGACAATCTAGAACAACAGGCTAACATCCTGCAAATTAGGGTAAATTCATGTAACTTCGTACACCAGGTATATTCGGGCACACATTTGCAAACAGTGGAAATCAAGATGAGACGGCCGTCTCGTCAGGATTTTCATTTTTTGCTTAGTTTAGTATTTTTTATTCCAATAATTATACTATGAATCAAACAGGGTCGCTGTCCTTATTTACCTGATGTCCAAAGTTACCTGATTTTACCATATATAAGGATCCTCTGTGTTATCCTTTTATTTTGATTGTGCTCAAAATACCCTTCAGGTAGTAGGTTAAGGCCCAGTTGAAAAAAGAGCCCTATTTCAGATTTTTTCAATCCATCTGGTGAAAAACTAACTTTTTAGTATCCTATAAGCCAAGAATGTTTTTGTTCTCAATCCATCTGGTAGAAATATTCCAATGGTACAGTCGATTAGGGTAACATCTAAGAGTCACTTTTAGGGTGGATGCCGTTTTTGAAAGTGGTTAAGATTTTTCTCTATGACGTTATAAGCATAGCTATCCAAAATTGTGATATTATTTTCCATGATGTCCGGGTCTCAGTTCAGCTGAAATCTTCCACATAACCTGCTATAGCCAGTTTGATATCAGGAGCTTGAAGTTCGATCCTTATATCACTTCTAAACCCTAAAACTGAAAATCTAATAATGGCATTACATAGTGGCATTGTGAGATTCTGGTTTTGAGGCTATTGAGGTGAAATAAAGACAGAACTTCAAGCTCCTGTGGTTTGATGGCCCTAACTTACATTTTAGTATCGCATAAGCCAATGATAAAGCTTTACGGGAAGTTTATCCTTTCCAAAAAAAACTACCTATATGGATCTGCTGACAAATGATTCACCTGAAAACGTCTTTTTTCTAGAAAATAAAAAGATAGACTGTTTAACTGAGTCGCCCACTCGATAAACTGCTATTGCATTCTGTGATATGGAGTTGTTTTAAGAAATGTTTTTCATTTTTCAGACGTTCCAGAGAGTACTAACGCCCTAGTTTGAGTGCAAAATTAACATGACACCCTTAACGAAATGTGCTCGATCTCAGAATGAAAATTATTTGTTGAACTCGAGTATAATTTATTCCCAGTGCACATAATAATACTATCATTAATAATAATTTTGGTTTTGTTGAATTGTAAACGGAACAACTAATGTTAACTAGGGCAGCCACTAAAACAAGGTGTGACTACGCCGTCAATCACACCTAGCAAAGCTCCCGTCATGTCAACCCGCAATTCGACTGCGTTAGCATGGAGGTGTTTAATTTTCCAGAGCGCCGTGAGATCGTAAAACCTCTGTTCTCACGGCGATCCCAAGGCGTCCAAGAAAAATTCAGATTGCCGAGGTGCGCGCAGTACGATCGCAAGCATCTATGGCATCGCCAGTGGACGCTGTGGGGTCGCATAGAACGCCGACCGATGGCGCGCACTTTGAACATGCTCAAAACAAACGCCGTGGCTCCGCGTTGCCATGGCGTCCTAAAAGAGCACAGTGGGGTCGCCGTACGGTCGCCATAGCCGCGCAGTAAGGTCTCCTACAACGCAGTAAGACCGCCGCGGGCGCGCACAATGGTCGTTGTGCAAACGCCGTGGTCATCAATGGTGTTTGCACGGATATTGTGCGGTGTTCTTTGAGATGTCAGTGCAGGGAGTTTCCTATGTCAATGCGGGGCCGAATATCGACCCTTTCCCAACTGAAAATTAAACAAAGGCTTTCCAATCTCCGTTTTGGTAAACATTCCGTGAAAACCGCTTCAAAAATAGGAAAGTTACAGATGTTTAAATTCACAATGTCACTGCGCTTTCAAGGCGTTTACACTGTGCTGACGGCTTGTTGAAAACGCAGTGACATCTCAAAGAACGCCGTACAATCTCCGTGCAAACGCCACGGACGACCACGGCGTTTACACAACGACCCTCGTGCGCGCCTGCGGACATCCAGTTGCGTTGTAGGAGAGCTCACTGCGACGACCCTATGGCGACCCGACCGCGCTCTCATTAGAACGCCGAACCACGGCGTTTGTTTCGAGCATGCTCAAAAGTGCGCGCCTTCGTTCGGCGTTCTATACGATCCCAAAGCGTCTACTGGCGGTGTCACTGCGGAGTTGCTTGTGATCGTTCTGCGCGCACCTCGGCGTTCTGCATGTTTCTCAGACGCCGTGGGATCGCCTAGAGAACACTCACTGCTCTGGTGTAACAGTGGTATTGTGAGTGCAAGTGCGAGTTAATCTTAGAGTTGACAACAAACGCATTAAAAATGACCAGAATGCAAAGAGATGATCTGCCAGTGTCAAAGCTGAAAGAAGAAACGACTGTTCGCAGAAAGTTTTCTGTTAAATCAGATGTTGTTGTAGTATATATACTCCCACAGACGAATATTGGTCTAGTGTATGCTGGAATCACTTCGTTGGTCGGGCGGGTGCACGTACCATTTGTCATATTGACTTTATTTTGCGACCTACCGCGACAATTTTTGACGAACCAATATCAAAACTTGGTACCGTTCTCAACATGGTGTGGTGGTAATACAATATTTGTTGAGATTTGCGAGTTGTTTTAAAATGAATGGCTTAGACACAATTTGTGTAACAGCATACTCTAAGTTCGCAAAAAGATCGGGCGATTATCATGTGACCTGCCAGAAACTGCTGCACGAAAATACATGAACGCATGGCGTGCATACCGCATTGTTCATGATGATAAGAAGACTTTGAAGATCTGAGGAATGAAAGCAATGTCCGAGTGTTTTGCGTCAAAGCATTGTGCAAATATAGCAAAATATGCAATCGCGCGCTACCCAAGCGCTGTCGTCATAAGAAGGTCAAATTTCGACCTGCTCAGACGAGATCGAATTAAAGCAACATCCAGAAGGGCCCTCACTCAAACGCAGACGATACAGGTGCGGGTCAAACCTCGAAGATCAGACTGTTCAGGAGTTGAGTATGGTTAAGGTATCCAATGCCTGCCTGTGGTAGCTATTGTTTTTGTGAAATACATGAACAACAAACGGTCTTTGCTCCTAAAGATGGCCTCTATACAGTCAGGTCAAAAGGGTAACAATGGCCATTTTCTCCTAAGTCTTAATTCAAATACAAATCAAATATTTTGCTATTCCAAGATAACGAAGATCATTGCGTACAAGAACCGAATCAAGATAAAGTGTCTTGTTTATATTGTCGGGGTCAACATAGCATTCGTTTACTGTCCTACCAGCCAAGAGTGACAGTGACGTCATGTTTTGTTTACAAAGTAAGCATGGGCTTACCATCGCTAGAACCCTTGTGTATTAATCCTATCCGCAGGATAGGATTAATCCACAAGTGATCTATCGATTAGCGTTAGCCCAAGTGGAGTGTGCAAGTTAAAATTTACTTTACAATTGTGACCAAAATATTACGCCACTGTCACTCTTGGTTGGCATGACAGTAGCAACAGGTCACATCCTAGCCAGCATACAGTGCCGGGCCACCATCAGCCCGCCAGTGAAACGCCATTTAAATGACGTTTCGCTTGCGGGCCAATGGTGGCCCGCTTTTAGAATTGTTTCTGGGATCGGCATGTGTTTCTCTAGAACACTTGATACTTGTGTCACTCTTGTGTAGCTGCTCTGCGATCACGCACTCTTGAATATTTTACGATTCACTACGCTGCATAGTGCATTTGTCTCCAGCAGCGATGGCTGCGAGTAATGATTATCTAGAATATACTTTGACCTTCGTTTCACGCTCCCATTTCGACACGGTAAAGTGCGTTTCATCGCTGCGAGTGTCAAACCTTGCTTTGTCGACCTGAATTTCACGCTTTAGTGACTCGGGACTCAAATTTTGCTTGGCATAGTATCAGCAGTGGTAGTTTATATAGGCCACTGGCTGGATATGGTTTACCTCCCCCCAGGGGGAATTTTGTAGACCATATTTTTCTTAAAGCCCAATGTCTTGCAAGGATTTTGCAACATGTTAGCCCTCTGACAATGGCAGCGTTAAGCTGTAACAGCCTGTTACATACGTTACCCTACAAAATATTTGATAATTAAAATTCTTTTTAAGACTTCAGAAAAGTGCAAAAGATAAGGTCAGATTTCCAAATTGGTTATATTTTCTAAATAAGCTATTACTGGGCCACAGATTATGACATTTGAAAACAAATATAGTCACCCCCAATGTAGTGTATGTTACATTTTTCATTGAACCCCCTTTTAAATGATAAATGCATCTAATATAGTTTGTCTTAAAATTTATTGAAACCAGTTTATGTTCATTAATTTGGTATCACATTAAAGATGTTTTATTTACCTTTTCAAAACTGCAAACATAACGCTTCTATCTTATATACTTTTTGAGTTATTAGATGATAAACATGGTACCCCCATATCACAGAAAAATGTAAAATGTAATTCTCCAGGCCTCGCGCTGGCTACAGACCCCACTTCCCCCCAGGGGGAATTTCGTTCACTATGATTTCCAGATACTACATTATATAAGCCACAAAATGAAATATGTTAGCCCTCTGAGAGTGGCAGCGTTAGCGGGTAACATCATGTTACATACGTTACCCGCAAAATAACATTAAATTTTCCTGATAATGTCTCCAACATGACATATTCACACTTTTTTTGAAAGATGGCACGGGTTTAAGAACTTCTTATAGCACAGTTACATAATTTTAGCATTTATTTTATAAATGTCTTGAGTTTTTGCCGTTGTATATGTTACTTAGTGTTTCATATGTTATTTCCAAGTATCAGTATGGCCGTTATTGACTATACATGTATTACATCCTTCAGTGAATATAGTAAATCTATAAGGCTGCTATTCTAATGAATTAAAGTTCCTTATTATGGTGTCTTACACTATTTTACAGCCCAGATTACATACGTTACTCTCTGAATACCATTAGACATTCAAAATAAAATACGGTCTCCAACACGACCTGCTTGTACTTATTTGCTTGCTGGCACAGGTCCATGTACTTCTTTTTACTCTGGCTCATTTGCTGAGGAAGTAACTCAAAACATAAACTACATAAACCCTCTTTTCTTAAATAGAGACATCAAATATAGTTAACAAAATACTCATGGAAAGTTTGTAACCTTCAGCACAATGTGCGAGTAACAACTTAAAAGATCAAAGAAACCCCATCCATCAGGTAGAAGTTCTAGAGCAAATCTTCATATATTATCCAAGGGCTTTAAAGGATTTTCCTATACAACTTATTACTCCTCTATCAGATTTATCTTGCAAGGATTTTGCAATATGCTAGCACTCTGGTAATGGCACCATTACCCTGTACCAACAGCCAATTATATATATAACCAAACAACATCTTTGATAATTTTAGTAAATGACATGACTTCTGAAAAGTGCAAACCATAAGGTAAGATTTCCAAATTGGCTATATCATCCAAGTAAGCTATTTTTGCATCACAGATATGGACCTTTGAAAACAAATATGCACCCAAAGTGTTATGTATGTTACTTTTTTACATTATTCCTATATAAATGATTTATGAAACTAATATAGTTTGATAACTTTTTTTAATGTGAATGTGCTTACTAACTCATTTTGTATTAAAGAATGTTTATGTACCTTTTGGAAACTGCAAATATTATGTTTCTATCTTTTATAAGGCTTGAGTTGTTGAGTTTTTAACACAGTAATCCCATATCACACAGAAAGTGAAATATATATCTGTGGCTCTTTTGTTAGGGTAAAATCAAGATTTCTTTCATCCAGAGGTACTTGATTTCCTTCCCATTTAGTTTCCACACATTTTGTCCATATCTGGAAAGCCTCACTTGTTTTCATGGGAAAGACTTGATAGTTCAATCTTTGTATGTACATCTTAAGGGCAGAAAAGCAGGACTTAGTGACTTAGGTCTTGTCAGTTTTGATGGAAATTCTATCAGGAGTTGACAGTGATCATGGTACAGGTCCCAGAAGGAACGGCAGTGTCAACTAAAGGTCAACATTATGTCCAATAGAAAGTAGGTCATGCTTACAAAAGACACTCCTTTAAGCTCTCATCTGGCTGTTTACATTTTGTAAATTGGGCATTTTCTTCTTGCTTGACCTTGCAAGCATCAAAACTTTATTAGCTCGCAGCATTTTATGGGGGATGTGAAAGACAGATTTTTTTTAACTAAAATTGAGTCAGTGAAGTCTGCAACAGCCTTATTGCCAATGTCATCAGCCTCTATAAGATCCTTAGCTATGCCACGCTTAGCGGGCACACCGAAAGACAAAAAGTACAGTTCATTGTCTTCAAAACTAGAACTAAAAGGATTGGTGAAGCCTGAAACTACCTCTATTACTCGTTCTACTTTGCATCTGAGCAGATTGAATATTTCATTTCAGTGCATTGAAGAGTTGCTTCAATATATTGAGCTCTGATGTGATGAGTAATACACCATTCCGTCTGTAGTATGAAGCGTAGTTCTAGTTGCTGAAGCGTATAATACCTCTTTATTGTTTGCCTGATAGTCATGTCAAAAACATTCTTCAAGCAAAGAACCAATGGTAGTGACACACTAAACCCATTTTGTTCGAGAAGTTCTTTGTATCTGCGATTTGTATCAAATTTATGAGTGTAATCAGTTACACAGGTACATATTGTGCGTAGTTGTTGTGATCGTTTGCAATGAACAATGGGAACAAGGCATACAGATAGAGATGACATGCAATTCAAAGTTGTTTTCCTTGTAGCCCTAATCAGTGTCAACACATCTGAATAATATCCATATACCTTGCCCAGAACTGAGCTGTTTCACAGTGACTGTCTTTCAAAACATCCGATTCGAATGCATGGTATCTATACTGTTTGTGTGAGCAAACAGCGAAGGTTGATAGATCACATTATATTATTAGTTTAAGTCACGATAAATTAATAAGGAACTTCAATTTATTTCAGTCTTATAAATTTTCTAAATTCTCTGACAGACTTTATACACGTATAGTCAACAACTTCTATACAGATACTCAAAATAACTTATGTATCATTTGGTAACACACATAACAGTTAAAGCTCAAGGCATTTATTAAATGAATACTTAAAATAGGTAAACCTTGCTAAAAGAAGTACATAAACCTGTTCAAGCATGCAAATAATTATAAACAGGGCTTTTTAGAGACATTAACTTAAATGTTTAATGCTATTTTGAAGGTAACATACATAACATGGACCTTAAAATAGTGTAAGAGACCATAATAAAGAACTTTAAATCATTAAAGTAGCAGTCTTATCGATTTACTATATTCTGTGACAGATGTAATACACGTATAGTCAATAAATACCATACTGATACTCGGAAATAACGCAGGAAACACTAAGTAACGTATACAACGGTAATTACTCAAGATATTTATAAAATTAATACTAAAAATATGTCACTGTATTATAAGAAGTTCATAAACCTGTGTCAGCATGCAAATATGTACTAACATGTCATGGTTGAGACAGTATCAAGGATGTTTAATGCTATTTTGGGGGGTAACGTATATAACGTGCTGTTACACGTTAACGCTGCCACTCTCAGAGGGCTAACATCTTTTATTTTGTGTCTTATATAATGTAGTTTCAGAAAATCATAGTGTACAAAATTCCCCCTGGGGGGGGGATCTATAGCCAGCTCAAGGTCTAATAGTGTCTAAACCTTGCAGAGCAACTCCTCGAGCACATATTATTGACAAAATCGCACTGACCAACATAATAAAATTTATGCAGTTCACTCCTTAGTGATAACTTTGTCATAGAGGCAAAGTTTTTCCTCTGTAGCTCTGATAACTACGAGTGCCGGCCTTGAATTGCAATAGCCGTAAGCATACTCTTTGAACCCCCGCACTATGGTCTGGCCTCGATGTAATTAAATTTTCTATGTTTAGCTGAACTGCGCATGAAATTTGGCATGCTCATAAATGTTAAAATCCCATCAAATGGTGGCATTTGAACAATTATTAGCTTGATGAATGATACAACATCTGAGAATTTGAAAGCAATAAATATCCTCGTTTTTCAGCATTTCCGTTTTTATGAGCAGTTGAAACATCATAGTCAGTTGATTTGAGCATGAAAAAAAGAAGATTTATAACCTCGGACCTTAGTGACATCGACATATAATGTCATTTCATTTTCCAGTGACTCTGTCATAAAATTACGCCGCCTGCAACAGCCGTGGTTGCTTGTCATAGTAGTTGTTTTCTGCAACACCTAGGGAGCGCACTGGCTCGGAGGTATAGTGCTTGACTCGAGACCGAGTGGTTGCAGGTTCAAGCCTCTCCGGTGTCGCTGCGTTGTGTCCTTGAGCCAGACACGTTTATCCTTGCTTAGTACTGGTTCAACTCAGGAAGACCTGTCCCTACATAACAAAAACATGTTGACTGGGACGTAAAGAATCAAATCAACCAAACACACTCTGCAACACCAGTTATAATGGTATGTATTCAAGCAATCATTTACGCATGCGTTAAAATGACTAGGTCAGTTCGTTAGTTAGGCTAAAACCAGGAAATACTTTCCACATCGGATAGGCGGCAATCGAAAACGTTAATACTATCAACGAATGTAGATCAAAAGTAGTTAGAAACAGAGTTTTCGATTCTTGATCCGCGTTTGTCGATTGTTAAGATCGTTTTCGATTGCCGCCTTTACGGTGTGCTTTCGCTCAATGTATGGTATGACAAATTCCCCTACTGCTCAGTTTGGTCGCGGAGCACAACATGCACCTAGCATACAAAATAGTGATTCTTTATCAATGTGTTATCAATGAATAATGTGATCCGCCTCATGACAAACTATCAACAAATTGTTTCGCCCAGTGCAGACTCAGACTAGCCAGCCATGCTATCCACCTGAGTTGGTCAGCGTCTTCGCTCTGTGCTCTTATGGTAGCTCTGGAGGACCCAGCAAACTTCGGGTGGACGGCACATACTCAAAGTGCTGGATGAATACCCAGGCTGATTTGCGTCTTCAATGAGCATGCATACCACTTTGCCAAAAGGAAGCCCATATCTTTGAACTAAACGACCCGAAAGAACGTCCTACTTTTGTTCTGTTTACCTTTCGTTCAATTTTGGAGCAGCACGTCTGAACCACACCTTATAAAGAAGTATTCCTTCGTCTACCTGAACGCTTGCCATAAGAATAAAATATTTATCATTTTTACTCAACCCCATCGGCCAAAAAAATGTAGATGAATATTTTGACAACTCAGAGTTTGTTTGAAATGCTATTAATGTAGTCGGGGAACCGAAGTCACATATCGTGCAAAACACAGATTTCTGCACCCGAGAGGTATACGGCTGGATGTTTGTATACTGATAGTCTAAATTAAGCCGGTGACGTTCACAGACATCGAAGATCGGTTAAAGTCTGATGGGTCGTCTCAAAAACGTTGCTGGGGCTCATTACGTGGCCTATTAATCTCATGCGATGTTCAACTATGATGGAATAACTATGACCTGCTTACACACTACCAGATTAAAGTCTTACATCCTTGATAATGACATTTCAAAGTAATATTTTAAGCAGTGTGTACATTGATGACTATATATTATTGATACATGGGCCAAGGTTTGATAATTATTTCTAAAATTCAACCCTTAAAGCACCAATTATTACTATAGCAGACGACATATTTTGTAACAACTTTCTTCATTTTGGGTACAATAAGACATAGCAAAATCAACTGAAACTTGTTGAAAAACCAAATACTTTCCTTTTAATAGTCGTAACATTTTAATTTGCATTAATCTGACCGATAATTGTTATTAAAACAGAATATCAATTATCCAATATTTAAATGAAGCAATGTATGGAACCACTAGCAAGGTGATTCCATGAGTCATTTAGCTGACCTGAAATAGAGGTAAATGTCCATCTTTTAATGTCCATTACTGTAATATGGCAGCCCCCAGATGTTTAGATTAAGGCAATGAACACTGCCATAATTAACTTAGCAGATGAGGGGATGATCTATGAAAAATAAATAAGTACATTATGAAATATTAATTTTTGAAGTGCAGTTAATTGAGATTCTGATTGATAATATCATGAGTTTCAAAGACTGCTATAGAGGGTTATGAGTTCGAGCCCCGGGCGTGCAACGTGCTTTTGTGGAAAATATTATCTCCTTACCGGTTATGAATACTTAGGGCAGTTGTTTTGTTTGTTTGTTTGATTTGATTCTTTACGTCCCATCAACAATCTTTCAGTTAAATGGGGACGGGTCTTCCTGGGTTGAACCATTACTAGGATAAATGTGTCTTGCTCAAGGACCACAACGCAGTGACGCTGGTGAGGCTCGGACCCGCTGCCCCACGGTCTCGAGTCAAGCACTCTACCACTGAGACACTGCGCTCCCTAGGGCAGTTGTCAGTTACTAATTGAAGTATTCATATATCAGCCAGTGCATAGGATTTTCAACAATGTGGTATGTGCGACCAGCAAAGCCTCAGATCAGCCTGCGCATACGCGCAGTCTGATCAGAGCATCTGCTAGTCGCTTGAGTATTCTATGATTGTTAAGCCACTGAATGAACACCAATTGGAGTTTCTAAGCTTAAAAGGAGGCTACAGAGGCTCATCCAAGTCTACACGTCATAAATGCCTCATAGTTGGAAATCACATGCCATGGCTCAATTATGGAGTACTAATAAGCCACAAAAGTGCAGCTGGCCCAGCTGCACTGACCATCGTGATATAACTGAAAAATTGTTGAAAGTGCCGTTAAGCATTAACACAATACCAACATCGACGAGCCGCGACATGTGATTTCCAACAATGTGGCATTTTGATAAGTGTAGACTCAGATGAGCCTTTGCAGCCTCCTTTTAAGCTTAGAAACTCCAAACAATGTTCAGGTAGTAGCTTAACAGTCATAGAATAAACAAGCGACTAGCAAAGGCTCTGATCAGACCGCGCTTATGCGCAGGCTGATCTGAGGCTTTGCTGGTCGCACATACTACATTGTTGGAAATCTCGTGTCGCGGCTCAAATATTAACTTTTTATTTGAAACTGCTATAGTGCACGGTTTTATAATGATTTTATTGAATACAATTTATTTAATCTTCATTAAAAACAGTATATTATAGCATGTGCACTCAAAGCAGACTTAGATCAGTAAGAACTCTCTGCTACTTAAAAGCAAGTGGTTATTTTCAGGAAATACCAAAATCACACTCAGGCTGCAGACCAATCCATATCACTGTGCAAAACAGCAACAGAACAACAACAGTCACAAAACACCAGGAAGACTAACAAAGATAGTAAGTAAGTATGATCAGGAAATACCACAATCACAAACTGCAGACAACCCCGTGGCACCGTGAGGAAGAGCCGCTCAACCATCACGAGACACCAGGAAGACAAATTAAGCAAAGCAATCAGCTCTCTCTTCCCCATCAAGATGATTGCAATACTAGAATGGACATAAAGTAACGTACAACAAAACATAGAACAATTACAGACTCCCACAATGGGAGTAACAATAAACAAAAAGTCAATAACAACAGAACCACCGCCTTAGAACGGACAGCAGCCTAAGCCACCGGGGGCTTAAATGCATTTTATTTGTACCACTTCTTCGCCCTAGATTCTACTGTTGTAGTAAAGCAATCAACTCTCTTTCCGGTCAAGATTATTGCAAAACTAGAAAGGACACAAAAACAATGCACAACAAATCAAGGAACAACACAGAACCCCACAATTAAATGGGAGCAACAATTAACAACGAATCAACAACAACAACAGTACCGCCGCCTTAGAATGGACAGAGCCTAAGCCACTCGGTGGGCTTAAATGCTCTTTACTGGTACCAAATCTTCGCCCTAGAGTCTGTTGTTGTAAAAACCTAGAAAACAAATTTGTAATAATGATTTTAATATTTAGCTGTGCTAGCTGACACGTGCTGCCGTTATTTGTATACAATAAAGTAAAATTTTCTCATGGCTTCATCATAGTGTTTTCTTGGGCTGTATGTACAAAACGAAGTGCAATAATATTTATAGCATGATATGGCCATTTAATATTTAAGTTGCTATTGTCATGTCATTGCTGAAGGGTCAGCAAACTAAAAAAGTATCGTTATAAGTAATTTACCTGCAGCATAATATTAGGACAAATGAGCCGCGACATGTGATTTCCAACAATGGGGTAATGTGACATGTGTAGACAGGCGAGACTGTGCAGCCCCCTTTTAAGCTTAGAAACTCCAAATGATGTTTGATCAGCAGCTTAATAGTTATAGACTATCAAAGCGACCAGCAAAGGCTCTGATCAGACTGCGCGTATGCGCAGGATGGTCTGAGTATTTGCTGGTCGCACATACCACACTGTTGGAAATCTCATGTCGCGGCTCAAACGGTTTCCAGTCTGTAATACGGACCGTAAGCTTCTCTGTAGGATCGTGGAAGTCTGTTTAGTTTAGTTACTCAGAGTTTAGTTGTCGAAACATGGAAAGGGATTGTTAAAATTTCATGTTCATGTGATAACTAGACTGGCTCCAGTCCTTAAAACAATTTTTCATCAATGTGTCATATCATATACTTGTAGCCAGTCTTACTCTGATGGCCCTGTTTTAAGACAGGGCCATCAAAGTAAGACTGGCTACAAGTATATGATATGACACATTGATGAAAAATTGTTTTAAGGACTGGAGCCAGTTTAGTGATAACCTTCAGAATCAGACTTTAATGGAAAACACCAGGAAACCATTCACTGAACGTCTGTATTTTTTTGTAATTCAATTCCCGATTGGATAATACATAACTTATATCAGTAGGTCAGAGCCAATGGGTTTTAATTGTACATGTAAGCATGCGCTCAATGCATGTTAAAATAACTGAGTTGTGTTTTTCTAAGTAATGCAGGTTTTTCCTGAAATAATTCTTGGCACCTGCTTTACAGAAAAAGTAAATAAATAGTAATAACGACCTTGGCCGCCTTTTCATCTTTTATACTAGTCATCCACTATAAGCATTTTCTGGGGAAAAGAACCACTGAACTTATAGTAGTATCCCGTGTCGGTAGTAACTCTCGACAGTCGAGGTAGTCCTCGTCATCTTTTGTTGCTCATAGGACACATTTCTATTTACTTACAAAAAATTATTCAATGTATGCACATTTCTTGCTGAACATTTTCGAAGATAGCTTGTCACAACCCTGCAGATGTAACGAGTTTTTTTCAAATAGAAAGTGCCGATAAACTTTACTTCCCTATTCTCTGAAAATGACTTGTAGTGGATGCCAAAACAAATGATTTCATGGTGAGAGCAATGCAATCTGGATATCCCTACCCAAATACATCCTGCCCCCTTTATCCTGAGTTATGCTTTGAGGAGCTACGAGCCTGGAAATCAGGCTGTTGCTGTCTCGGCGGTTGCTTTCTCTTCTTCTTCTTCTCCCGTTAAGTGCAGGGCCCTCTCTGGAGCATTATCGCACTGAGTTCTCTGGGTTGCTGTATTCTCCAGTTTTCCCGATTATGCAATCATGCAAACAACAAAGGAGCTGATCAGACTGCGCATCTGCGCAGCCTGGTCAGCACCATTTTTGTTCGCAATTGTTCGCTGTATTATCCAAGCTTTTCAAGAGTCTAGCAAGTGTTTTACTCTGTCTCGACGTGTCCGTTGTATTACACCTCGAAAACAGTTTTTTCTCGTGAAAAGGCTTATATTCGGCAGCTCAAGCACCGCTAGAACAGTTGGAGCTAATTAGCTCAAGTTTCTACCATTGGCTACATTTCCTACCAATGAGAAGTGAGGCTGATTTTCATCTGAAAAAGCGGTCATGCTGACACGCTCTTCATCGGGAAAAACAGCTGATTCTGGGATACCCTTACTACATTGGCATCATAGCACTAAATTTAGCATTTTTGAAAAGTGAATATAAATCCAGATGCGAGAGAGGGAGATAAAGAGAGAGAGGGGGTGGAGGTAGAGGGAAAGAGCTGTCAAGCTACGTAGCTCAGGTATCACGGTTCTGAGAAAAGTGTTTCGTTAACTGTTTACAAGTACCCCAAACCAGTGATAGCTAGGTCACTGTTCAATCCAAGAGCTCATGTCCCTCATCCTAGCAATATTGGACGACAAAACCAACAAATTGACCCGTGCCCCTAACAAAGACTCGGATCAGCCTGGTTACCCGTCATGTCTGGTCAGATAAACAGCGGCAGTTCTAATATCGAATATCAAATATCGAATATGGAATTTGTATTTTTTTCTATTCAAAAGCGTGCATTAAAAGTTAGTTTTAATATCGAACTTACTTCTCCAATTGAATCTCGAATATCGAACTAACTTCTCCATTTGAATCTCGAATATTGAATATTGAACTAACTTCTCCATTCGAATGTCGAATATCGAACTAACTTCTCCATTCGAACCTCGAATATCGAATATCATTTGAATATTGAATATCGAACTAACTTCTAATTGCTCAACATTTCGAGGTGACGCTGAGGGTTTATGTGTTATACCATACGTTTATTTATTTATTTATTTATTTATTTATTTATTTATGACTTGTAATATAAGGAATCTTGGCCTTTTTAGTATCATTGAAACAGTATTAATTACACGCAGGTTCATTTTTTTGTCAATTATCAAATGAGGGTAAATCATTCGATTCAATTATTAAAAAAGGTAGATGAAATCCTTGCCCTGCATAAGCCAGCTGATCAGGTTCACCATCTTTCACATTGTGCACGTAAATTCAGGATAACAATAACAGAATTGGATTAATTTCAATTGCTTATAACTTTATTCTACAAGACAATGGTGCACTCGTTAAAGAATAAATGAGCCGTGACATGTGATTTCCAACAATGTGGCATTTTGACAAGTGTAGACTCAGACGAGTCTGTGCAGCCTCCTTTTAAGCTTAGAAACTCCAAATGATGTTCAGCCAGTAGCTTGACCCTCATAGAATATTCAAGCGACTAGCAAAGTCTCTGATCAGACTGCGCGTATGCGCAGGCTGATCTGAGGCTTTGCTGGTCGCAACTATCACATTGTTGGAAATCTCATGTCACGGCTCAAATTTCAAGGACGTCTGTGTCGCACCAAATTAAAACTCCTCAGCAGTGTTGCGCATTCCGTCTGGCCTCTGGATAAGAGAGTGTGCACATTTATTTTCTTATTTCTCAACCAAAACATATGCAGTAAGTCCTCAAAGAACCGTCTCAAAGAACACATGTTTAAACTGATGGCTGAATACGCCCACAAGAGAGTGCGCAATTGTACTTTTATTTTCTAAATATTTCTGAGCCAAAACATATGTTGTGGCTAATCAAAAGAACCGTCTCGATGAGACGGTTCTTTTGAGCACCAAAAACACATGTCACCAAAGCCACATGGGGACATATACTAAAACATGGAGTGGAGTAGTGTTTTTATGGAGCGGTTTATTGGAGTCGCAGAATCTCTCGATACAGGAAATCAACTCTAGATCTACTGATTTTTAGGTAATACAATTTCAATGTAAAAATAAGTTGACCACGTCCATAAGTTGCAATTTCCTTAAAATGTCCAGTAAGTCATGTAAGTACGGAAAGACAGGCATGCAGACAGACTAACGAAAAAGGTTTTTAAACGTAAATCTGTTTCTCGTAAAGAATACTATTTTTCTGCAAACCAAACACAACCACCGTTGGTATATGTATGTATACATCCAGTAAAACTTATCTAAAGCCGGCACTCAAAAGAAGTCCACATGATATGTTTTCAAGACCGATTATCACTTAATGCAGGTCAAAAGTATTGCAGAATGCTTCTGCGATACTTTGGACCTGCAATAAGCTACCATCAGTCTTTAAGGCGTTTTTTTTTTCAAAACTGTAAACGTAGAATATTCATGAAACGTGGCAGATTTACATTGTGTAATATGTACAGGTTCATTAAATAGAGGATCTTACATGAGTGCTCATGTTTTATTGAATTTATTAAACGAGTTGGGTAAAAGAGATAAAATGCGAGGCTTGCCGAGCATTTTATCTCTTTTTCGCAACGAGTTTAATAAATTCAATAATACAAGAGCACGAATGTTAGATTCTATTTATCATATGACAAATACTTTGAAATCTCATTTCTGGCATAAAACGTTATAATGTTGTCATTATGTACGCAACGTTGTTATGGGCGTCATAACGTTTCCCGTAAATCGATAAACCACTAGTGGTTTACAGATTTTATTGCATGGCGTTATTTCACTCCCAGACGCGACGTCATATGATAAAAAAAGTTATTTCACTACGCAATATTTCAAATGTTTTTTCACATTTTTATACATTAATGGCCTATGTTTTACCCTAATACATGTATTGAATTCTCATGCCATTTTATTTCTATAAATCATATCAACGTACATGTATAATCAGACAACATTTGTATATGAATATTAAATACGTTCCAATAAATACACAACAGCATACTTAAATACATTCCAATGAAAACACAACAACATAAAATGTAGATGGCGCTCGAAGATGTCGCACGCGAATTTCAAAGGGGGATTTTGGAACTTTAAAATATGGATAAAAAGGAGGGTTCTTCTACCAATTTTATGCCAGATGACCTTTTAGAAGTCATCTGCATTCTTGAGAGAGGGAAAAAGCACAATTCGTATAAAATTATACGCATGAGGAATTATTTTTCTCTCATCACCAAATTTCCCGCCAAGAATGGATCGACGCCATTGAAGAACTACGCTTCCGCTCGAGGAACAGCAACTCATCAGGATCAGAGAGAACTTTCTTCCGACGACAAGCTACCAAATAAAAGGCGAAAGCGTAGAAAGAACAAATCTTCACATGCTTCTAGATCTGCAAGTCATCATACGGATAAGAAACTTAAAGATTCTTCCAATGTTCGGTTAGCACAACAGAAGCCAAAGAAGAAATCTTCAGCTCGAGTGGCAAGTCAACATACGGATAAGAAACGTGAAGATTCTTCCGATGTCCAACTAGCACAACCGAAGCCAAAGAAGAAATCCCCAGCTCAAGTGGCAAGGGATCGTGCCAGGCGAAGAGAGTTCTGGAAACGTATGCGAATACCCAGACAGCTTAGAGCTGAGAACCTCGCTTTGCACTACCGACTATTAGCACAGAAGGAAGCCAGCCCACAGTCCTCCGTGGTCAGCCAGTCAGAGTCAGAGAACTCAAGCTGCTTGGATCGTACATCTGATGATTTTAAGTCATACCAGCTGCAAGAAACAGAGACGGTAGCCAGTCCACAATTTTCTGTGGTCAGCCAGTCAGAGTCAGAGAACTTCGCCTGCTTGGATCGTACATCTGATGTTTCTCAGTCTTCCAGATATTTAACCATTGAAGGGAACGTTGTCAACACACTTTTCACAGCCCAAGTTCAATCGGATTTAAATAAACTGTCTGCAGAGGCTGCAGTTGAGCATTCTAGTATTTCAGTGGATAAATGTTGTGATTCGGAAATTGTGTGTACACGTTGTTTGAAAAAAGGAAGTTTGACAGCTTTACGTCGCTGTACAGGCTGTAAAAGCTCCAGCTACTGTAGCAAAGACTGCCAGAGATCAGATTGGCCCTCGCATAAGCAGCTGTGCAAATCAATCCAATCTCAAAACCCACAAAATTAACTGTAATAGCTCACTTTGTACATAGAACTTCCGGTGAAGGTGTTTGAGACTTTTAAAACTGAAAAAGCTCATTCTTGTACATAGAACTTCTTGTGGTGTTGGAAGACTTATCCAATTGATTACTCACTGTGTTATATTGTACATTGGTGTTGGTGACATTTAGTGTTTAGAACATTTTTATCCATTATCCCCCTTTTACCGGTTTATCCGGGTGCGCCGATAAGTCAGCGGCGGAGCTCTACGAAACAACAACAACAACATACCTGTATACATACTACCTATAAAGTCAGTATTCGCTGCACCTCATTTTGCTTTAATCAGATCTTCATTTCTACTTGGTATTGAATTGATAAGTGCTTTCCATTCGGTCCTGAAACATGCATCTACACATGCTTCACTCTACATCTCTTCTTTTAAACATGGTAGTTGGTTAACAATCTCTTTCTTCATTATATTCTCTATGGAATTAATTTCTGGCAAATTCCCTGGCTATTTCAGAACGTGTATTTCGTTACATTCAAGGAATGTACTAGTCCTTTTAGACTAATGGAATGGCGCAAGATCATGCATAAAGATATATTCTTTCTGTGGGAACAAAACGCATTCACATTAGTCTGTATTTCACAGTCATAACAATCGATGCCATTGTCGTGTTTGGCGCAAACAGAGAAATATCATGCTAATTGTATTCAGGCTATTGTAAAATCGCAAGTAAATGTGCAAGTCTGTAAAGCCATTAGCAGCAGATGCATCTCTCTTCAGAGAAAAGTGTATGGTTACATAGATAGTGCAAACTACCAGAGTGATATTATTCATGATATTGAAATATTGTGTGAATGCGTTGTGTTCCCACAGAAGGAATATATCTTTATACATGATACCGCGCCATGACATAACTATTAAAGTACTAGAGCATTCTAAGAATGTAAAGGAATACCAGTTCTAGAATGACTAGGGAAATGGCGAGACATGAATACCATAAAGAACCTATGGAATATAATGAAGAGATTGTTAATTAAATGCCATGTAAAAAAGAAGAGATGTCGAAGCCAGTATGTGAAGCGTGGTATAGTGTAGCACCAAACGTCCTGGAAGAATTTAACAATTGAACGCCAAGAAAAATTACAGATCTTATTAAAGCAAAGGGAGATGCAAAGAATAACTGACTTTGTGATGTATGCGTACAATGTTGTTGTATTTCATTGGAATATATTTGGTATTTATAAACAACTGTTGCCTGATTATACGTTGATGTGGTTTATAGAAAGAAAATTGCACAAACATTTAATAATACGTATTGTAAAACATAGACCATAAATGTATAATAAAATTGTGAAAAAAACTTTTGAAATATTGCGTAATGAAATAACTTTTTAATGGACCTGTATATATGATTGACTAGAAACTGTATGGTTTGTCAAGTAAACAATATGTTCTGTTTTTCGTCTTTTTTGTGTGGCCGCTTAAGACAGATTTTACTGTACTTAGCAGGGTTTTTTGTTGTGAAAATTAGGATGTGGATAACTTGGTGCATTATTAAATTGCTACAGCTGATGCTTAACGCAAAATTCAACTCTTTTATAGCCAATGATGCAATTTAATAAAATGCTTGCACAAATGAGCCGACATAAAAAAAACTGTGTCAGTTACCTCTCATATTAACTGCATTGTTACACGTTGCCTGATAAACGCTGTCTTTCTCACAGCATGTGCCTTTATCAGGTCATGATGGCGTTGCACTCTTTGAATGACGTCGCCAATGACACTGAATCGACACAAATCTAAAACAATACGTCATAATCGCAAGTTTAAAGAGTGAAACAATGGGTAAACTGATAAATAGAGTACTGGGTTCGCGTCTTTTGATATCAAGTTTACCAGGCACGGCTTTGAGAACGCACGTTGAATCGCCCGGAAAGCCTCGCGATGTCAACAAGCGTTCTCAAAGCCTTGCCTGGTAAATTTGATATCAAAAGACACTCACCTAGTAGTCTCTATATAGAGGACCATAAGGTCTTGAATTGCACACCTGACACTTAGATCTTCTTGATATACGGGACGCAAAAATAAGACATAAATCCGTGCACTATATGTCAAGATCAACCTTAAGGATCATCATTTGATTGGGGAGCATGTCCCCAAAGTTACATATCAAGGCCCTTTACTTCCAGGGAAAAAGTTTTATTTATTTACTTTGAACTGGTTTGCCTAGCATGGACAAACTAGCCATTTCTGCATTGTGAGGGATGAGTGTATACAGTAAACCTGTGTAAAAAGGCCACTCTCAAAAAAACATTTATTGGTTTTAAAGACCAATTATTGCTTAATGCAGGTCAGAAGTATTGCAGAATACTCCAATGGGAGCATTCTGCAAAACTTTCGACCCTTATTAAGCTACAATTTGTCATTAATATCTTTGTATTGTCTAATTTTGAGTGGCCGTTTTACACAGGTTTTACTGTAGTTATAAAAAGGTTGTCTCATAAAAAAGAGTCATGTTTGAAATTTGACAAACTATATTTGGCCAACATGTATGTTTCCTCATGGGCTTTATAGCCTTTCGGACTTATGAAATAAACTTCTCATTTTGACCATCAGGTTTGCAATCCAATATGAACTATATGTGCATTGGCTGAAATGTTAAGTCAACATTGCCTCTGCTTCATTTTGGATCTTTTCTAGTTGTTTTTTTGTAATACTGGTTACAATTATCCCATATAAACCACCGTATAAATGCTAGATAAATAGTGTAAAAGGACCTACTATCCAGCTTGAATTTCAGTTTTCGCATTGTATGAATTCTGGACCAAGCTTTCTGCACAAATGATATGCGGAAAGATGCGCAAATGATATGCAGAAAGGTGGGCATGATGGGCAAATGATATTCAGAAAGTTGGGCATGATAGGCAAATAATATGCAGAAAGGTGGGCATGCTTGGCAAACAATATGCAGAAAGGTGGGCATGATGGGCAAATAGTATGCAGAAAGGTGGGCATGATGAGCAAATGATACTCAGAAAAGTGGGCATGATGGGCAAATAATATGCAGAAAGGTGGACATGATGGGCAAATAATATGCAGAAAGGTGGGAATGATAGGCAAATAATATGCAGAAAGGTGGGCATGCTAGGCAAATAATATGCAGACAGGTTGGCATGCTAGGCAAATAATATGCAGACAGGTTGGCATGATGGGCAAATTATATGCAGACAGGTTGGCATGATGGGCAAATTATATGCAGACAGGTTGGTATGATGGGCAAACTATATGCAGAAAGGTGGGCATGATAGGCAAATAATATGCAGAAAGGTGGGCATGATAGGCAAATGATATGCAGAAAGGTTGGTATGGTGAGCAAATGATATGCAGATGAGGTGCAAAAATAATATGAGCCGTGACATGAGATTTCCAACAGTGTGGTATGTGCGACCAGCACATTCTCAGATCAGCCTGCACATACGCGCAGTCTGATCAGAGACTTTGCTAGTCGCTTGAATATTCCATGACTGTTAAGCTACTGACCGAACTCCATTTTGAGTGTCTCAGCTTATGAGGAGACTGCACAGGCTCGTCTGAGTCTACACTTTTCAAAATGCAACATTGTTGGAAATCACATGTCGTGGCTCATATGCAGAAAGGTGGCCGAATGCTTTGCGAAAATGTATCCAAATAATGTTCCAAAATGTGCACAAAGGATATGTGGAACGGTGCACAAATGATACAAGAAGATGAAAAAAGAATGATATGCAGAAAGGTGCACAAAAGATATGCGGATATATCCGCAAATAATATGCAGGATAGGCGGGAAAATGCGCAAATGATATGCGGAAATATTCACAAGTGATCTACAGAAAGATGTGCAAATGATATGCAGAAAGTTGGCAAATGATATGCGGAAAGTTGGCAAACGATATGCGGAAATGTGCACAGATGATAAGCGGAAAGGTGTCCGAATGATTCACAGAAAGGTGGGCAAATGATATGCGGAAAGCTACGCAAATACGTGTACTATGCGAAAACATGCGGAAATATGCGCAAATGATGTGCGCAGATGATATGCGGAAAGAAGCGCAAGTGATGTGATGAAATATGTAGAAATAAAGGTAATATATGCCACTGTCACTAAATTGAAACGCAACATTGTGCAAAAAAAGTTTTCCCTAAGGGTCCTTTTGCTGCGACATTGCATGTTTTTCGAAATTATCAGACCGTTACCAAGCATTAAAGTATCAGAAACAAGACTTAAAACGGATAGAACTTGAGAATTAAATAAAACATAATGGGTCTTAATTTTTCAACAAGGTGTCATCTTTTGATTGCTAATTCTGATTGGTTGCTGGAAATTGGTCGCCCATTTCCAGCAACCAATCAGAATTAAGGTTCAGAAGTAGGCTGCGACTGACCTTGTTAACGGTCACTTGCGCATGTACGCAAAATAACTGTTGCATCAGACTGTTCACGCAAGCAACCTCTTCATGGACTTGATTTCAGTAAGCTTTTTGCAGAGAAGTTTTGACCGCGGAAAGTTTGAGGGGCAAAAAGCAATATATGGCTTGTGGGCATGCATGCTAAACTGCTGACATGTTTGCGCTGTAATGACATGCATGCCCTCATTTCTTAATTATTAATGATGCTGTTTTCACTTCCTGAATTTTGAATTGATGGACGCTCTGTGTCAGCGCTGGATGATATTTCTTCGGCCATTGAATAAATATCTTTATTTAACAAGCTACCGGATTTTGCTTCAAAGCAAATATTTGATTTAATTTTGTTGTACAGTATTCTTTAACTTGTTGAACTCGACTTTCAATAGTAGTATATTTAAGTAACAATATCAACAAAAACAACACTGTTGTCTAGCTACATAGACCGGCGTGGTGTCCTTTTGGCCTTATTTATAATCAGCCTGTCCAGTAGCACATTGGAACCGACGCAATCAGATATTCTAAACAAGACCTAAACTGGCTCCAGTCCTTAAAACAATTTTTCATCAATGTGTCACATCATATACTTGTAGCAAGTCTTACTCCGATGGCTCTGTTTTAAGCTTAAAACAGGGCCATCAGAGTAAGACCGGCTACAAGTATATGATATGACACATTGATGAAAATTGTTTTAAGGACTGGAGCCAGTCTAAACGAGACCATAAAAGACATAATCATTGTGTTCTTAAAAGGAACCAAAAATGCATCAAAGAACTGAAAGGGTAGAGTGTGCAAAATTTAATGGGCCACAGCCATTTGAGCCGCGACATGTGATTTCCAACAAGGGGTATTTTTGACAAGTGTAGACTCGGATGAGCCTTTGCAGTCCCCTGTTGAACTTAGAAACTCCAAATGTTGCTTGGTCAGTAGCTCAACAGTCAAAGAATATTCAAGCCACTAGCAAAGGCTCTGATCAGACTGCGCGTATGCGCAGGCTGATCTGAGGCTTTGCTGGTCGCACATACAACATTGTTTGAAATCTCATGTCACCACCCCCTATACCCGATGATACAACCGAATTTTTACATCGAAGAGCTGATACAAAATACAACGTCACGTGCGAGGATGGACTGGGGTATTTTGACGATGTTTTGATGTCTACAGGCCATACCAGGAGGAGTTGTGAGCCGAGACTTTGCGGAGAAATAAAGTGTACCCACCTCTATTTTTCGCCATAAGTAGTCTTTTATAAAGCGTCCCCTTGTGATAGATATTCTGTATTTATCGACAGAATTTTCCACCCCAGACACGAAAATTGATTACACTCGCTAATTGCTCGAATACTTCTTCACCAATTGCCTGTCCTAAACGTTTTGGATAAACCAGAAGCATTCTTTGTTAAATACCAGCAGAAGAAAATAATGAAATCCAACCGCATTCTACAAAAAAAACGGTGCTAACACACACAGGGTTGTTCAATTAGGATACTTTCTACATCGATGAGTCTATGTCCGTGATACAACACACTTCGAAGAGGTATTTTTGAAAAATGATACAACAGACATCGAAGAGTTCGATCAAAAATGATATTTGTTACTTCGGATACTTCTGAATATTAATAAGCGTATGGAATAGCGAACAAAAACGAGTCAGACCAGATATTTTTGGCATTTGTCCACGGACTCTTGAAGTTTGACTCAATGTGAGCTTAAATTGGAAACAATTCCGTCACACGCTCAGGCTACAGTCTGGATGCATTTCCATTAGAGAATGGACGGACGAAAACAACCGTTATTTATTCTAGACAAGGATGGCACGTTTAGCATATTACCTTAAAGTGACCAGATTTAAGTGAAATTTACTAGAAGAGTCTGATCTGGATCCACGCTGTTTGCTTAAAGGGGACAGCAACCCTAATGATAAGTACGTTTTATCAGAGAGAGAGCTGTATGAACCATGAATTTTGATACAATTATCATCAAAATCGGTTGGAAAATGGGGAATTTATGGGCATTTAAAGAATTCAATAAGGCCAACATTTAACCGCCAATTTGAATATTTAATTAGTTTTCAAAATTTTTTTCAACTGCTTAATTTTTAGTTATCAATTCTATCACATCATCTGTGTCTCAGCAGATATGCAGCTTTATACACAAGGAAAATGTTTTAGTCAAGATAATTGCAAGTAATCAATTGGTTTGTCTTTTATTTTGATTACGCATATTTAATTAGGCTGTGTGACGTCACTAAGCCTACAATATGGCCGCTTCTATTACAGTCCATTTGCAAATATTCAAACGTCCACAACTTCTACGTTTTTCAACCGATTTAGATGAAACTGATATTAAAATGCATGGTTTATCAAGATCTTTCATATAAAACATAATAATCATCAGGTTTGCCGCCCCCTTTAAGAGACGTTATAAATGGTTCTACATGTATGTTTGTTGCAAAACTCGTGCACGTGAATATACATACATCTTAAATGACATCTATTGAACATGTTAAAGTCGGCTGTTACGTCTATTTACACAAAGACGTTTTAAATGGACAAACAAATTATAAAGGAAAATACACCCAAAATGACGTCTGCTGAAGTCGTCTGCTACATGTAAATGCTAATGTCAAAGGCTAATTATAGCAAAGAGACAAATAGTGTGGAGCCTGATCAGATTGCTACTAGAAGAGCAGTCTGATCTGGGTCCAAATTGTTTGCAACAAAGACATTTAAAATGGACACCCATACGAAAGGTCGTCTACTGCTATGTCAATTTCTAATTTTGTCATACAGATACCCATATCTGACTGCTCTTAGGAATGGAATGGACGATATCCACGGAAAATGCATCTAAAATATGCTTATATGGCTTATTTACCCAGCAGACGTTAATGAATGGAAAGCATGTTTGATCTCTCCAAATTTTCCGAGCAACACAAAAATGAAACTATCGTATTTTTTGTCGGCCCAGCCTTTTTTTTTAATTCTGCAATCTTTGGACATTTAACCACTCCCATGCTGGTTGGTACATATTGTCAAGCTGTTGTTGGTTTACACTGGTAATCGAAAACCTGTTGAAAGGAACATTGTTTAAAAGAGAAACTTCGCCAGGCCCATTTCGGCCTAAACTATCTCCTCTTGGAGCAGTCTGATCTGGGTCATTAATGTGTGTCTGTCTGCTAAAATTAGCCATTGACGTAACAGCCGACTTTAACATGTTCAATAGATGTCATTTAAGATGTATGTATATTCACGTGCTCGAGTTTTGCAACAAACATACATGTAGAACCATTTATAACGTCTCTTAATTAAACAGCGTGGATCCAAATCAGACTCTTCTAGTAAATTTCTCTTAAATCTGGTCATTTTAAGGTAATATGCCAAACGTGCCATCCTTGTCTAGAATAAATAACGGTTGTTTTCGTCAGTCCAACGTTAATATATTCTGGCAGAGCGTCTGATTATCTATGCATTCTCTAATGGAAATGCATCCAGACTGTAGCCTGAGCGTGTGACGGAATTGTTTCCAATTTAAGCTCACATTGAGTCAAACTTCAAGAGTCCGTGGAGAAATGCCAAATATATCTGGTCTGACTCGTTTTTGCTCGCTATTCCATACGCTTATTAATATTCAGAAGTATCCGAAGTAACAAATATCATTTTTGGTCGAACTCTTCGATGTCTGTTGTACCATTTTTCAAAAATACCTCTTCGAAGTGTGTTGTATCACGGACATAGACTCAACGATGTAGAAAGTATCCTAATCGAACAACCCTGTGTGTGTTTAGCACCGCTTTTTGTAGAATCCGGTTGGATTTCATTATTTTCTTCTGCTGATATTTAACAAAGAATGCTTCTGGTTTATCCAGAACGTTTGGGACGGGCAATTGGTGAAGAAGTATTCGAGCAATTAGCGAGTGTAATCAATTTTCGTGTCTGTGGTGGAAAATTCTGTCGATAAATACAGAATATCTATCGCAAGGGGACGCTTTATAAAAGACTACTTATGGCGAAAAATAGAGGTAGGTACACTTTATTTCTCCGCAAAGTCTCGGCTCACATCTCCTCCTGGTATTGCCTGATTACATCAAAACATCGTCAACTTACCCCAGTCCATCCTCGCACGTGACGTTGTATTTTGTATCAGCTCTTCGATGTAAAAATTCGGTTGTATCATCGGGTATAGGGGGTGGTCACGGCTCATTTAGGGCTCATCAGTGACCCTCTAATTGCTTCAAAGTTCCACAATGAAATCAATTATTTTCAAAGGATAAGAAAATCAAAAGTACATTATATAGTGAAGGCCTGGGAGACGTTCTACCACTGCCACACATTCCCTGTCACCGGCTGTAGTGAAGTCAAATATGTTCTTAAAATGGTTATACCACCTTTACCAACTTGAGCATGAAATATCACTTGATGTGCAAGGTCTACACTGATGTAGGTGGTATAAAATAGTTATACCATGTTTGTTCACCTGTACGCAGTATAATCCACTCGCCAAATCCACGTACAGGCGGACAAGCCATGGTATAACCATTACTTATCCTTTGGAAGCAAAGAATAAACCAAAAAAGTGAAAGTGTAGAATGTGCAAGTTTTCTGGACCATGAGCCAGACATTTTGGCCTCATCAGTATTACTGGTCATGCTTACTTTTTCATGTAATTGTGTTCAGTTCAATTTTAAAAATCCGCACTGTAAGTACCATCAGCAGGTCTCTGCTGTAAGCTAGCAGAATAAACTTCGAAACCCAATCGAGCACAGTCAGTGTGTTTGCATATTGTCCGTTACACAATTTTATAAACGTAGATAGACGTTGGATGATTTATTTTATTTTATGGACTAATTTTCCTATTTTAAAATAATTCATATCTCAATTAGAAAATGGAATACATTGACAAATTTCTATTCTGTTTTTCGTATTGATTTGTTTGAAAAACGGTAAATTTGTTACTTTCGTTTTTTGTTGTTTTGTTGTTGTTGTTGTTTTTTGTTTGTTATTTTGAACTCAAACTTCAATATTTGAAGTGTTCTCAGTCAGATTTCTCTAATAATTCCCATGCATTACCGGAAAACAATGATCTAATATATTCCAAAGTATTTTTATTCGAAATTCAAGTTTTCAAGAAAATGCCAAAACAAAAATGTATGCCGCGTATGAAGATTGCGTGTAGTATTACCATTTTCGTAAACCTATACTAAAGCTCGTGGATAATCTCCACGTATTTGCGGACACACCATGGTTGAACTATTACGTAATAGTTGTACCATGGGTTGTCCGCCTGTACTTGGAGAGAATCCACGAGCGTTAGCGAGTGGATTATCTTACGTACAGGTGGACAAACATGGTATAAATATTTTATACCACCCACATAAGTGTAGACCTTGCACATCGTGAGATATTCGTGCTAAAGTTGGCAAGGATGGTATAATTATAGCTACACTTTGATTCAAACTTAGTCATTGCAAGCTTTTCAGCTTGATTAATCATACCCGGTTTAATTTATCCGCACAATTGCACATTTCAAATTTTCTTTAATAGTAGGTATTAAGCTAAAAATAGCGTCAAATTACAACCTTCCCATTGTGAAAAGAGACAAAAATAAACACAAACTACGTCAGGAGACTGTTATATCGTCACGGCTTGAATTCTTTGCCTAGCATTCACGACTATTAAATATTGTCTGATATGCTGTCTGCTATTGTACTCACTTAAAGTAGTCTCTAGAGCAAACTAATAAAGGTGAAGGTATTGTGTCTTCATATTTAAAGAAGTACTTGGCAATAATATCATCAGCTTATTGGCATGTCCATTGACGTAGCTTATATTACGCACTTACGCACATGCGTAAAAATAATAACATTGAAGGGAGTTCACCTTATGTAGTAAATGTGACTATCCATACTATAAAGAACTGCTCTTAAAAGGAAGAACTCGCTCCCTCTGGGAGCAAATTCTTTCCTTTAAGAGAATGTCCCATTTTGAAAAGGCACATAATTGTAGAGAACCATTGCTTGATAAAGTAGTCTCCCTTTCATATGCGTAACTTATTCAGCGTTCTGGCTACGCCATTGATGTCTTTTACGGTGTAACACCGTACGAAAAAAGTACAAAATCTTGAATGTGAGCGAAATTGCACAAATTTCGTAGTTGATACATTCCATGGGACTGTATCATAGGTGACAAATCTCGTGAGTTGTCTGTTGTAATTGTTGTTGTTGTTGTTGTTGTTGTTGTTGTTGTTGTTGTTGTTGTTGTTGTTGTTGTTGTTGTTGTTGTTGTTGTTGTTGTTGTTGTTGTTGTTGTTGTTGTCAGTAAACTTATTTGCATTTTCTTGATTGTTTCCAAATTGTGGTTAGAAAATTTACAAGGGATTCAGTATCAAAAGTAAATAAACAGCACTTTTTCCAAGTTTCTACTGTTTAACATAAAACTCTGTACCAATCTACGACATACCGTTTTTCCTACCAAGATAAATACTTGTTTTATTGGCAAACAGTTTTAACACTTGTATAGAGACATCGCAAAAGAAAACGACTTGTCACTTTTTGACAGATTGCAAAATTGTAATACGAATAGCGTCCAAGATAAATTCTGTCAATCTGACCGTCAATCCGTACCCACCATGGATCATAACCGGAATGATCCATTTATCAAACATGGTGTATCATTTATTTTTTAAGGAGTGGAGGGGAGGGGGAGTAGTAAAAGGTGTTAGTGCTGTAAGATGCAGTGTAGTCTGCATGCCCCTGACTCTCTCCATATACAGTAAAAACCCGCGTTAAGCGGCCACTCAAAACAGACAAAACAAAGGTTTTAAAGACATGCAGGTCAAAACTATTGCAGAATGCTCGGGAGCAGAATGCACATTAAGCAATTATCCGTCTCGAAAACCTTTTTTTTTCTTCTTTTGAGTGGCCGCTTCGGACAGGTTTTACTGTACATGTACGTATATGAGCAGTTGCTAAAAGTTTTATCATGGTCTAAATAGCGTATTATTTAGACATTTCAAAGGAAATAGTACTGTTGCCTTTTTACTTGTTGGCAGTGTCTTTTCTGTGGACAGTGAAGACTCGAGCGTGAGAGACCGCATGTATACGCAGGCTGCACCTTCACTGCTGGACAATGTAATTGGGGTTTGGATTTTTTCTTGTCGTAGAATTTCATAATCTTTCAGCATTATCGTTTTAATTCATAAAACCGCACTGTATTGACCTAAGTGTTTATATTTACCAGCTGATAATATGAACTCCAGGTGACTCAAGTCTATATCTACGTCAGCACCTCAGACAGCCAATCAGATTCCTTTCAGGGAATAGTGAAAATACACCTAAGAGGTAGTCGACAGGGAAATCATTGTTAGATATTTATGTTGTTATTTTATTTTATCTACCTTATTTTATAAACAGATATAAAAAAAGACAAATATTAACAGATTAATTTTATTGTAATAATACCTGAATTCAATGAATTTCGCGAAAACGATGTACACCATTGCAAAGATAATGCTCACTAGTATTCCCCATTGGAGCTTTGACCTCATTGTGCTATGCTGGAGTGTTTTCTACGAAAGCCTCGTTTTGGGATCGGTTGTAGTTTATAAATAGGTGGTAAATGAAAAAGTACTTTAAATTGTTTTGAGTTTCAAAGTGTTCACAACGGACTATATTATATTGTTTAACATAAAATTAAATAGAAAATAAGTTACGGTGAGGGAATTTAAATTTGTTGACACCAAGAGCAGCTTTATTTTGCAATGGGTAAATTAAGCTTCACTTTTGCACCTGTAGATATAGCAATTTTAATAATATAGATTATTTATCTAATATCTTATTTATGAACGTAACAATAATGATTTCATTGACTTTGCAAGGTGCAAGTACCAAAACTGATAGTTGTTGTTGTATGCTTTAACATACCACAATGCTAATTGTTGCAGCCGAAACATGGTTTGGTGGAAAACTGTTGAATTGCCTCTAAATCTAATAATTAGCAACTATATTATGGCACTTTGACTTAGCAACTAAATTATGTGTGGGTTTTGCGTCTATACTGGAAGATAATCCAGAGTGTAACCGAGTGGATTATCGCTCGCACACCCGCACAAACCAAACCATGCAACAACCTGCTTGCAGCATACGTGTTTCAGGCACCCAACTGTTATCTTGAGGGATGTCACAATTAATATAATGGATCTTTCGCGGTTGTTAAATATGAAATTATATTTTGCACCAAAATGTAAAATGCAATAAATTTCACCAATGCATATCTCTGAAATCATCATTGTTTGCTTGAAATAACATTCAACCCATTTATAGCTAAAAGAATATTCCATTATTATTGTTTTTTTGCTATGTTGGAATTATTTAATATCCCAAACATATGTATGGATGTAATTTATTTACATTGCATCGCCCTAGCATGTTTATGTGCATGATAAAATTATATTGTAACGTTTCAGTCGTGTACATGTATAGAGAGCACATGGCCTATGTGTCAAAAGCCTTTGACTCGTAGTCGCAAGAAGAATTTTAAGTGTGTGTGTGTGTGTGTGTGTGTGTGTGTGTGTGTGTGTGTGTGTGTGTGTGGCCTACAAAGTTCCATCCAAAAACATATATAAAGGACCCAAACTGTCAGACCAAGATTAGATGCCTCCAATCTTTTCATACTGATCATAATGCATACGAACAGCAAAGGTGCAGACCAGCCAGTGCATCAGCAGAGAATGGCCATCGCCTTTATTACTCACTCTTTGGAATATATAGTATCTAAGCTGGAAACATGCTAAATTTCGAGAGTAAAGCTAGTCTCTAATATTAAGCTTAGCAAGCTGGTTTGAGTCTTACTTGACCAGAAGACAGGTTTTCTAGTGACGAGGCTAGGAATAGCCTATTCCCAGCAGCCGCATCGACGTCGATACAAGGTTGTTTCGACGTTATGTGCCTGCTGGGTTACAGCATGATAAACCATTATATCAGTATGGATTTTTTGTTTTGTTTGATTGCAGTTTTTGAAGCCATAGACAACTACTTACTTGAAAAAGAAGAAGACGCTAGAAACAGCGATCAGGAGGTAGATACAAATTACAGTTCATCAATTTTAGATTAGAGTGCGTAACTGAAAATTATTTTTCTTATTTCTCAACCTAAACATATGTTGTGGGTACTCAAAAGAACCGTCTCGATGAAACGGTTCTTTCGAACATCCAAAACACATGTTTAAACTGATGGATAGAAAATAATCGCAATTTTGCGCAACACTTGCTTAACTGGTCATATGATATGGACCAGGCCACGAAAATGATACTTCTCGCATATGTACAGTTTGATTCTTCACATCTAATGCGATATTTTTTTTGTCTTGAGCAATGGAGACTGACGAGCCTCTACGCAGATTTGTCTTAGCCTTCGTAGGTCACATATGCAACGAGTACCAAACCCTTATGGTCTGGTTTACGAATTACTTTATATGAGATTGCAGTCAACAAAATTTTGGGTATAATTCAAATCAGCTAAGCATGATCATTCTCTGTTCGAATGACATAGGCGCAATCTTGTCAGTTCTACTGCTGATCGTTGCCTTGAAAATACATTAGTTATGCTGCCTAGGAAATAATACTACATCCTATGACTAGTTTCTGGTGGCATAGGTGCAAATACGAAATAATTCAATTTTCGCATTATAATTAATGATATCTAACCAATCACACTTTTCATGTTTTGCTTCTAAAACAATATTCACAATGTAGATCTACATTATTTGTTTCTTTAAGCTAGCATTGCAGAAGCCGTCAAAGTGGGTGGGGGTCGATTTTTTAAGTTGTTTTATGTGTTTTCATTCATTTCAATGCTTTTGTTATTTACGCGATATTTTTTCTGCTTCTCAGGTACCTGAGTCAGAGGACGATATGATCAAAGAAGGGAGCGCTTTTCTGCTCGCGGAGTCATCATCTGTGCTGAGTGAAGTCGACCTATTGGTGGAGGAATTGTCATTCTCCACGTTAGCACCCGTTCAACTACCGGAAATTACAGAGCTTCGGACGCCATCACCTGAGCACCCAGCATCGAGAGGCAGCACACCAGAACAGATTCGCGAGTACATGGATTTGGATCACGATTCGGATTCACAAGATATGTCATTTTACGACGACACTTCTAAAAACATTCTTTCAAACGCAGGAGTAAAGACAGAAGAGTGTCTCACGTCTTGTTGTCACCCTCAGACTAATGGGCACTTCGAACAGTGTACTTTTGACGATATGTCTTCGGTGATATTCAGAGACCAAATGGAAGAAATCCAGAGGGCTTGCCAAACTTTAGGCATATTACCCGGTAGGTTCTAGCTTGTTGATTTTATATTCTAGTTATTAATTCTAGCACTTTCTTGCTGAATACTTATGTGTGTTTTGTTGCAAGAAAATCACCTTACTCGCTCATTTAAGCAAAATAATGCATCACAATCACTGCCAACTTTGTAGTCACCCAATCAAACAAATAATTTCATAAGAGTATGGCAAACTATGAAGATCCTGATCAGCAACCTTTCGAAGAAATTGGTTTTCCTGTATCTCAACTATTTGCAAGGTATTGGATGCTAATGCAACTATACATGCATAGCCATTTCTTATCGATAACTATTTTAACACTGTGACCGGAATATTGCATTAGCAATAAAAAAGCTGCCTCAGAGCAGCCTGCTCCTAGTCTCCTAGAGAAGCAGTCTGATTGGGGAGTGTTTGTTCAAATCATATATTGATAACATAGTAGTCTGGATAAGATGTTTCCGAAAAAACACAGTGTGAAACTGCACCTTCATATATTGTTTGCTTTTGATGTGAAACATATTTTCTGATCTAATCTGTGTCCATTAAAGGCAGACATTAAAACGAAATTGCGCTTAATTTCTGTCACTCTCCAATAACAAGTATTACTTTAATGTCTTACTTGCCCACCAAACTAAAAGTATAGGTCCGAACAACTAAAAAGAAATAGCTTAAAATTGTGGTTATTTTCTAGTCCTTCAGTTTATATTTGAAACTCATAAAGAACAACCTCGAAGTGACTGTTCTTTTGAGTGCCAACAACATATGATTTTTGTTGAGGAACGAACGATCCCTTAATTCCTGGGAAGCCATGTTATCTGGAGTTATTGGAGAAATTATTTGTTATCAATTTTATTCTTTTCACTGAGAAGTACAAAACATGCTTGAGGCGCATGTTGTTTGTAAATGGAGCCCAAACTGGGCGAAAAGGGATTTTCAGCTTGTATAATTGAAAATCATTTCATATCAGACTAGACTGCGCAGTGTATATTACACAGTTTGACCTTGGGTTTGACGTTCCGCACATCTGTTCTACAGAGTTTGTCAATCGGTGTCTTCACTGTGTGGTGGTGTCTCCTAGCATGCCCGTTTGTCTAAATCAGGCTGTTTGGTGGATCCCTGCTAGTGGCGACTTTTGTCATCTGCTGATAACATTTGAAAAACGTTTTGGATCCAGATCAGGCCTGTCAAAACGTCGTGTCTGATATGGATCCAAGTTATTTTAAGAGTTAGCTATTCTAGTAGTTTGCTCACATAACTTAAACAATGACTGGTCAGCTATCATTTTATAACGTGTACCAATTGTGCCACTGCACCCAAACACATAGAGGGTACATTTTACTACACCTAGATTTTGAACTTTTTTGTGCACTTTAGATAATATTTTCCAAACGCAGGTAAACAAAGGATTTACATTGTAGAAACTACCTTTAACTTGATGTAGTACAATCAATACCTTGCACTCCAGTTTGTTTACCAAAAGCAATGTACTGGCTTTGCGAATGTGACACCCATCACATAAGTTGACGGTGTCCTACCGACAGTTGTGTCAATAGTCAATGTAATTTTTTCCACTGGTGACTTTTGCTTGTACACTTAGGATACTTTGTCGAATACATTTACTATATCTTCTTTATTAGTCATATTTGCTTGATGATAGTTTAAAATATTATTTCTAATTACATTACAGATCCATTATACTGGTCACCAGAAAATGTGCGACAGTGGATAACATACGAGTGCCGATGTCTCAACCGTCCCGTTCCAAACTTGGACTACTTTTTCTTTACTGGTTTCCAATTATGCCAGCTCAGTGAAGAAGATTTCAGGATGTATGCTCCAGCTTCTGGAAATGATCTCTACTTCACTTTATTCAATTGGAAAACTGGTGTGTATCATTCAGTGGCGGATCCGGACGAGGTTCACTTGACCCCCTTCCCCCCCCCCCCCCCCCCCCCCGTTTTTAAATATCCTATGAAAATGAAATAATTTGGTCTCAGTGAGAGCAAATTATTTCATTTTCATGGGGTATTCAAGAAAAATGAGATTAAATCAGCAAAGCGACCCCCCTTATACATATGAACCCCCTTTAAAGAAATCCTGGACCCGCCCCTGATCAGCCATTGCATGCCATGTCATTTCTTTCGTAAACATCTTTGTGTGTGGGGTGTGGGGAGTGACCCTTCTTAGATATATATCTATTTTAATCTAGATTGCGAGTATTGCATGACAAAAATGAACTTTTTATTAAGGAAAATGCTCTTTCATTGTTGTTGTTAAGGACCTAAAATGCATCAATTTTCAAAAAATGGCTGTAGGCCTAGTTTAGCTACCACTTCTTTTGTATTTCGACGAGTCTTTTTGAGTATACCCACAACAAATGTTTGGTTGAGAAAAATGAAAATTATTTCGTATTTACATGTTCTTACCTGGAGATCTGAATTAATTGTACAAGTTATCCCTCCTTAAAGGGTGAACGAATTTTTTTCTTCCAAAATCTTGAATGGTGGACATCTTGTGTATGGCACTTGCAGATTTTTTCTTGTTTGGGTATACAATAGAATGCGTATACACTTTTATGTATGGGTTTGCGTTAACAAACCCCTCCCCTATGCACAGTGAAGATCATGAAGGAATGAGGCCTGGTTCATATAAACTGAAAAGAGTCGTGGAGGAACAAACCTATTACCATATATTTAAGAGACGAGTTAATGATCTATTGCTGCTTGACCAGTCTTTTTTCTGCTTTAATTACTTGTGTGTTTTGTTTATGAACTATATTCATATAATGAAAATATTGGGATTGTAAATCAAAATATCGTAACCATACCATGTCTGACGTGGTCTATTTCATTTGAACTATTTGTATTTGTAATTTCGCACCACATCAATGATTTTAATGGCGAGTGTTGTTTTTTCCTCCAGTGAATTGCGAAATAAGGTTTGTCAAATCTGTAATGCATGTTTGGACCGTGACGCAAGAAAATGCTTCTGGGAAGCTACAAAAGAAGACGGCAGGCCTCCAGATAAGAGTGTGTATTGGAATTTTTTTTCTTTATTTCTCATTCAAAACATATGTTGTGGGTACTAAAAAGAACCGTCTCAATGAGACGGTTCTTTTGAGCACCCTGGGTATAATATATCTATAATTTTACGAACATAAAATTTCCTTATCTGGATCTATGAGACGGGCCATGTTGAGTTTGCGCTTTCTTACAGGACTGATCATGGCATTTTCTTTTCTGTAAAACAAATTAAGAACATATAGGGAGTAAATTATGGCCATTGGGTTATTACATTGACCTTCATTTCTCTGGCTTAAAGTGCCCTGATCATCTGACTTCAATTTTTTGATGCGACACATAGTATGGTGCAGCCTGTGGTATAATGTTACGTTAAGTCACTTTTAACATGTTTGCGTGCTAGAGGTCTTTTTCTGTTTGTGAGCAGTGAAGGCTCTGGCAAATTTGTGCGAGTGCACATGCTGTCTGTGTCTCCACTGACTTGTGTGCCAAGTATATACCCAGGCCTCCAGATATGAGTGCGTAACTGAGAGTTGTACTTCTTATTTCTCAACCAAATGATATGTTGTGGGTTCTCAAACGAATCGTCTCAATGAGCGACGTAGCCCATGTAAACTATTTATGCAATTTTTGAAGTTTATTTTTTGAGCAGTCGTGACAGTTTGATATGGTGCTCACACCAAACATCAGGAGTCACATGTTCCGTGGTCTTTCACCCAATATGCATATACACCCAGTAAGCATCAAACAGCGGGCCACAATGAGCCCGCCAGCGAAACGCTAGTTGAGTGGCTGGTGGGCAGATAGTGTCCCGACTGGGTAAAAGCGGGGCACTTTCGTCCTGCCAGCGTGGTGCTTCTCTAAAGTGCCGACTCTAAACTAGCTTGATAATAAAGATTTTAATGTACGTACCAATAGTCATAATATTTAACGGTCGATTAAAGGCGTATTTTATTTTGTTTATACAAATAATTCAACTGAGCGATTCATTTTTTCAGTACCAAAAGGTTGAGATATTCATGGTCGATTAAGGCTCATTTTTTCTGTATTTTTTTTTCTGATCGACTGATTAAGATATCTCGAGGCATTGTCAAACGGCGCAAATGTCCCTTTAAGCATAAGTGGTCAATAAAAAAACTATTCTGGTGCAATGTACCAACTGATAGCTCAAAAATGAAAGACATATCGAGCAACACATGAGATTTTGGTACTTATCGCATATCCGTTGACGAAACGTCATTCCAATAGTTGCCCTCTTTTAAATGCGCACTGGGTTTGTGGTCCTTCAAATTATTTACGATAATGTTTGACGTCAACAAAAGTCTCGACGCACCTATATATTGTTTCATTTTTTGATTCCAGTGGTGGACCAGATGTTGTACTCGGAAGCAGACATAAAGCCACAACTGCAGCATATTCCTGTGCCGACGAGTTTCTCCCCACCCCCAGGTAGCCTCTCCCCAGCTTCAGCCATTACAGATGACGAGACCGACGGTGATAGTCTGCCAGAATCACCGGAAATGATGTCATATATAGGTAGGTGAAAATGATGTTGATGGCCAGGTTCAAAAATACTGAAAAATGAACTCGGTTAAGTTAGCAAAACAGCGAAATGGCAACATATTTTGGTCAAGTTAACAAAACAGCTGAAAATGGCAAAAAATTTTGGTCAAGTTAGCAAAACAGAAAAATGGTTGAAAAATGGGACATAGTTTTCCGCCAAAACTATGATTTTTCTAAGCAAAAGAAAAGCAATATTCGGTTTCTATACAATGGTCTATACAATAGTGTATAGTGGTACTCAAGACGCACTTATCTATACCTATGGCAGCGCATTTAAAGTATAAACTGTGATGCTTCTACTATGCATTTAGCTGTTCAATTGCAGGAAATGTAAAAAAATATGAAACCTGTGCATTCTTGCACAGGTTTCATATTGTGTACATTTCTCGTGGTTATGCACCTTTAACATTCGTCTTGAAACAAAATGGCCTTGAAAATCCCTCATTACTTCGCTGAAGTCTATATAAAAAAAGACTATCATAACGTTCAGTGAAGGGTGATACTCTACTCTCACGAGTCGTTCTCATGCGTAAAAATTGTTTTTAGCCTCGGGAAAAATGAACTTTGTCTTTGCAATTTCGTAAAATATAAAGTAAACATGGATAAACCAGAAAGAAAATATAGAGGTGTACTTTTAATAGTAGGCTATATAAATTGTCTTAGCAAGAAATTCAGAAAAAAGTTTATACTTATTTATAAAGAGCGTCAATTTGATGAGACATTACACGCAAGCGCTGTCAAGAGCGTTGTAGCTTTATTTTTGACAAAGAATCCAACGTCTCAAATGACTGTATTAAAGTATGATCAGGAAATGCCACAACCACACACTGTAGACCAACCACGGCACCATGAGTAAAGTCGAAGAACACTAACAGTCACATGGCAGTAGGGAACACAATTATAGTGACATTAGTAAAGTAACCAGCTCTCTTTTCCTCAGCCAGATGATTGCAAGACTGGAAAGGACACTAGTTTTAAAGTACTACATTCCAAAACCAGGACAAAGCACAACACCTTCGCGAAAATGGGAGCAACGAAAATAATGAACCAATGTTTGCCGAACCTTGATGTTATAAGACAATATCTAACGTCATTGTGACGTTGAGCATTCTGAGTGTCAAATTACAATTATAGGTCGGTGCCTTGTGTCGCCTATTGGTAAGCTTTGCAAACAGTTTTGGCCAAGTCCGAATTTAAACCATTGCATTTGAGCCGTGGTATGGGATTTCCAACAATGTGGTATGTGCAACCAGCAAAGCCTTAGATTAGCCTGCGCATATGCGCAGTCTGACCAGAGCCTTTGCTAGTCGCTTGAATATTCTATGAGTGTTAAGATACTGACTGAACAGATTTGGAGCTTCTAAGCTTAAAAGGAGGTTGCACAGACTCGTCTGAGTCTACACTTGTCAAAATGCCACATTGTCGGAAATCACATGCCACGGCATATTTTGATTGTGTTCATGAAAGATTTTTTTAATATGTATTTTTTTTTTTTTTAAAGTCAGCGCATGAAAAAATACCCAACATGCATTTTATATCATTTCAGCCAAAGCAAGAGAGGAAGACTGGTTGCCAGACGAACCTGCTCACCACCGCCAAACCATCCAACTCTGGCAGTTCCTAAAACAGCTCCTCCTCCAGCCAAACCTCTACAATGATTGTATAAAATGGGTGGACCGAACCAAAGGTGTGTTCAAAATAGAGAACTCTTCCAGGGTGGCAAAACTTTGGGGCAAGCGGAAAAACCGACCAGCCATGAACTACGATAAACTGAGTCGGTCCATTCGGCAATATTACAAGAAAGGGATAATAAAGAAACCGGAAATAACTAAGAGACTGGTTTACCAATTTTGTAATAATTACTTATGAGCGTTCAGACAACGAGGATTTGATCTCGGTCTGCGTGATTTTGTGTTCCCATGCACAAAATAGGCGATTTCTGATGATAGTGCCTTACCCGAAACTAACGATCTATGATCTTCCGCTGTATTTTTCTTGGACACGAAATGTATAGTTTCCATGAACAGAAAAATAGATTGATTGTTAATAGTAAGGACTGTTGAGTTTAGGGGCGATTAACCAAGTGCTTATGAACGAAATCTCTACTGCTGTTTTGTTTTTGTTCGGATTCGAACGCCAATCATACAAAGCAAGCGGGCCTTGCGGACAATTTTATCTAAGTATCTCGTATGAGTCACTTCGTGAGAAACCTAAATCGGGGCGACCAGAAAATGTTTAAACAGTCCTGTTCAACTACAAAGACTAGCTGGTTTCATGAAAATTAAGATATATGGAGTACAGGTATTATACCAAGAGTGTATGCTCACTACACTGCCACTAATCCGACTGTACAGATGCTCAGGCTTGTCTGTGTCTTTGTAGTAAGTGATCAAAGTATGGGTTTCTTACGACGTGGCTAAAATGAGTACCTTTCACCCACGTGTAATGCCACTCTTGTTTTTAAAGGTACATCTATCTAGCTAAGCTGGATGTCTAAAATCTGGTCTGACGTTTCATCTTCTTTCATATTTTATATTTGCGAGCAGCTAAGGCTCTAGTGAGTCTGTGCAAGAGCACATACTCACTAGAACCTCTGATGACTGCATTGGCGATAAGGCCAAATAAAAAATAAAAACCTGTGTTTAGTGTAAGTCGACCCTACCCACACTGGTAAATGTATACGTCGATTTGCTGGTATTTACGCGTATTGCCGGTACTTCATAGACCGGAAGTGGTAGATATTGGTGTTAAAGGACTATAGAATTAGATCATTTTTAAGTATTCGCCATGCACATGGCGATTTATGTAAGCATTTAGGAATAGATTCGAGTACCGATCTGGATGATCGGTACTCGAATATATTCCTAAATGCTTACATAAATCGCCATGCACATACTGAATACTTCAAATTTGTTGAAATCTATAGTCCTTGTGGCATATGACATGTTTTTTTTATGTAGTAATAACACTAATATCCACCACTTCCGGTCTATGAAGTACCGGCAATACGTGTAAATACCACCAAATCGACGTATACATTTACCAGTGTGCTACCTAAATCAACTGGTGAAACCGAGGATAGTTTCTCGTTTTCTGGAAAAAATAAATTTTATGCATTTTTTTAAATAAGATGTGCCTTCCCTACCTAATATTTTCAGACCTCTTACCCAAAAGACACTTATTTTTTACTTGGCCTAATTCCATTTCTATGATAACTGGACCAAATACATTGCTAAAGTGTAAGACAAGGTTCCAATTTGTGCCATAGCATCCCCATTTACATCGAACTTCACTGCCTTACATTCACGTGACTTATACTCCATTTTATTAATCACATAGGTTGCATGCACAACCTAATGTCTTCCGCACTTCCTATGCATGATAATTGTTATTCGTTAAATGTATGTTCTATATTAGAGCCGAACTTCTCATAAGCGAGTAGTAACGACAGCACGGTATTACCTAGGTTATGAGTGAACCAATCAGCATCGTAAGCAGGTTCAGCATTTTTATGTCACACGACTAACATCAATTGATAAGCTGTCAACAATATGAATATTTTATTTTGTAGACATGCTACAAAATTTGAAATATCGCACGTTCTTAAGTATATGCTTTTCATGGGTGAAAATTTTAAGGATAAAGTTCTTGAATACACGATTTTTTGGCTAACATCCCATCTGAAAATACTGAATGAGGCAGACATATATTTTAGATTGTCTTACTTATTTTCTAAAGACCATTGGCTCTTTTAACTGGAAATTGTTAATATTTTGTAGATTTGAATTTCTAAAGTTCAGATTTTGGGAAAAATGAGCTGCTTTTTTATAATTCTTTCATTATCTGACAATACAATTCTGACAATTGTCTAAGCATTTGTAATGTAGTTTGATTTACAGCCATTTGAAGGTCAAATATCAACCAAATGTAATTTCTAGATTTCTTACTTGACTTTGGCTTTTCATTTTGTTGACAGTTTGTCCTTAAGATGGCCTGTGTAGAAGTTCAGTTTAAAATATTTCTTTATCAAATGTTACGTTCATGTAAATAAAATATTTCTAAATTTTATCTTTTGTATGTTATATCTACAGAACATGTCCAAATATGTATATCCACTGTGTGCTATATATGTACAAAACCACGCGGGTGTTTAAAAAATTGAAAAAATGAAATTGGACGGAGGAATGGCCGAACTGGTTGAAAGAAAATTTGGTAATCAGACTTCTAATCGCTATCAGTCAGGTAGCTTGACGCTCCCAACCGACCACATGCGTGCATGTTGCATGCAAACAACAAAGGCACAGCTCAGCCTGCGCATTAGAGCAATTTGTTCAGCGCCTTTGTTGTTCACTTCATGCAAAGAAGGATATCTAAACTTGCCTCGTACAACAATATATTCTAACTTCTCTGAACAGGCTTACTTGGTCGGAAACCCCGAAGACAGGTCTTTTTGTGTCGAGGCCCATATTTTCGTAGAGATAAGTTCTACTTAAGCAGGTTGGTGAAGTAAGTAAAGGTGCAAAGATCAGGAATCGATACAATCAAGCACCACACCTGACCCAGGATACCAATGGGAAAGCGACAAAGTCACAGTTATACACCACGAACGAGAGCCAAGAGGTCAGCCCTTTCCCAGCAGGTGACCACAAGGCACAAATAAACAGGCGCGCACAAAGGCATAACAAACACAAGACAGAAAAACCATAAAAGATCCACAAAAGAAGTATCGCCTTGGAACTGTCAGTCAAATAAACCAGTTCACGGCGCCAAGTTTGTATAAATCGCCACTGATAATCCACCAAAAAGGACCGTGTGAGAAGACAACATGGCAACCCATCACCCCGGCTAACCACGCTGTGATGACTAATTGAAAACCAAGTAAAATACCACAACAAACATTTAACATCGTTTATGCTGCCAAACAAACATATGGCATGCAAATTTCACAACCAAAATAATATGAGTTATGCACAGAACAACTAATGCACGACTAGCAATGCCAATACACAGCCAACCAAACGCAAGACCAGTCAATTCAATCATAGTAAACTATATTAAACAACATTTATACTCCCAAACAAACACACAGAAAGCAATTGTCACAATAAAAATAATATGAATTATATATTGAACAGCAAATGCATGGCAATCAAATGCCACAATACAGCCAAACAAACACACACAACCAAAAAAGGTCACTATAGTAGATAATTAAACATCATTTATACTGCCAAACGAACGCATGGTATACAAATGCCACAATCAAAATAAAGTGAATTATATATTTAACAATAAACGCTCGACCAGCAAAGCCACAATGCAACCAAACAAACACACGACAAGCAAATGTCACTAAAGTGATTATATTAAACATCATTTATACTACCAAACAAACGCATGACATGCAAATGTCACACTCAAAACAACAACAAACGCATGACTATCATTATGGAATCAATTTATAATAAAACAAACCAAATGACCCAATAGCAAAGATGTCAAAAATAAAAATTCTGTTTAAATTTTGGGATAAACAAACGGAGAGATATGGAAAGTCCAAGTAAGAAACGAGTGCACAAGCATAAGTTTCTTATAGGAGTTTTTAGTTCAGAGGTTTATAAATCCCATATTTTGAATGAAAGTATTCAATAAATAGTTTCTTAGAACGGTTATCATTTGAAAGCAAAGAATGCACCAAAGAACTGACAGTGTAAAGTGTGAAATTCCTCTGGATCAGACTAGCTAGTTTTAGCCATTTAGGCATCATGCCATCAATGGCCCTTCAATGCTTCCAAAGTTCTACAATGGAATCCATGTTTCCAAAGGACACCAAATAAAAAATCTACACTATAGTGAAGACCAGGGAGACGTTCGTTCTATCGCCGCATCGCATGCATTCTGCCTGAACTGATTGAACAAATTTAAGAAAAGATACTGCGGCCGTTTGCGATGTCTTGTTTAATAAATTCCAGATGAAATAATTACTCATCTAAGATCGTCTATAATACAGCTAAACAAACACACACCAAACGAATGCCACAATCATAATGATATCAATATAATTATATTCTGCCAAACATCTTAATTACTCTAGAAAAAATCTACCACAATCGAAACAATATCAGTGAAAAAATATACTGCGAAACGAGCAGGCGACCAACTAATACCACAATCATAACGAGATTTATACCTGATATACAGCCGAACAAACACACAACCAGCATGTGAAATTCTACTATTATCATAATAATATAAAACGGCAAAATAAATACAAGACAAGCAAATGTCACAATGGTAATAATATAAAATAGTTAATATACAGATGGTTCAAAGATAAATATTAATAATAGGATTATACTATTATTCATAAAAACAGGTTAATTACGGTGTAAACTATACAGTAGTAAATGATATATACCTTTTTAATGTACCCATTACCTGGATTAAATTATATTTTTTTTTGTTAACAACGATTCTCATGTAACTAATTTGAATCAACATGTACAGCCAAATACACACAAACAAAACAGCCAAATATATATAAACATGACCAGCAAATGCCACACATCATAAAGATATTATAGACCTCTCAGTTTGCTGATTTAATATTCAACTTTCGCTTAAACATTACAAATGTACTATAACATAGAGAAGAGTTATATAAGTTTTGCTTTGTTCGTATACTTTGTATGTTTACAGATGTATGCATGTCTACTATGAGAGTTCTATCAAATAAAATATGTTCAAACTAAATTAAAGGTATCAAGCACTTTACAATCAACAAAAACAGAACCAGCCAAAGGCAACAACCCAGTGTATCTAGCATATACAATAAAATAAACACACGACAAGTAATGCATCACAATCATCTTGCTATCAACAGTTTATATAAGCGACCAGCAAATATCACAATCACAATTACAATGTTCTAAAACAGTTTATACGCAGCAAACAAATACACAACCAGCACAAATAATGTCACAATCATAATGTTATAAGACAGTTTATATGCAGCAAAACAATTACACGACAAACAAATATCACAACCATAATTTTATTAAACAGTATATACCCAGCCAAACAAACACCCGACTAGCAAATGTCACAATCACAATGTTATCAAACAGTTTATATACAAACAAACAAACACTTGGCCAGCAAATGTCACAATCACAATGTTATCATACAGTTAAACGCATGCAAACAAACATACGACCAGCAAATGCCACAATCACAATGTTATCAAACAGTTCACATACAGCCAAAGAAACACGCGCACAGTAAATGTCACACTTACAATGTTTACAAACAGTTAATATACAAACAAACACTTTACCAGCAAATGGCACAATCACAATGTTATCAAAAAAATTATATACAGCCAAACAAACACACGACTAGCAAATGGCACAATCACAATGTTATCAAAGAGTTTATATACAGCCAAACAAATATACGATCAGTAAATGTCACAATTACAATGTTATCAAACAGTTCATATACAAAGTACCACTTAACTGGCAAATGGCTAAATCATGATGTTATCAAACAGTTTATATGCAGCAAAACAAACACAAGATCAGCAAATGTCATAATCACAATGTTATCAAACAGTTTATACGCAGTAAAACAAACAGCCAGCCGGCAATGTCACAATCGCAATGTTACCAAACAGTTTATATGCAGCCCAATAATTACACGACCAACAAATGTCACAACCATAATGTTAAAAAAAAAGTATATACGCAGCCAAACAAACACGCGACCAGAAATTGTCACATCACAATGTTATCAAACAGATTATATAGAAACAAACAAACAATCACTTGACCAGCAAACGACAGAATCACAATGTTATCATACAGTTAAACGCAGCCAAACAAACACACAGCCATGAAAAAACGGTATCATACCATTAAACGCAGCCAAACAAAAACACGGCCAGCAAATGCCACAACTATTATGGTATCAACTAGATATATACGAACAAACAAACACAAGACCAGCAAACGTCACAATCACAATTTAATAAAACAGTTTGTATGCAGCCAATAAGACACACGACCAGCAAATGTCACAATCATTATGTAATCAAACAATTTTATATGTAGCCAAACAAACACATGACCGGCAAATGTCACAATCATAATGTTCTCAAAAAAAAATTATATGCAGCCAAACAAACACACAACCAGCAAATGTCACACTCACAATGTTATCAAACAGTATATACGCAGCCAAACAAACATGTGATCAGCAAATGTCACAATCATAACGTTAGCAAACAATTTATATGCAGCCAAACAAACACGTAACCGACAAATGTCACAATCACAATGTTATCAAACAGTTTATATGCAACCAAACAAACACTTGACTAGCAAATGACACAATTACAATGTAAGCAAACAATTTATACGTAGCCAAACATACACAAGACCAGCATTTGTCACAATCACAATGTTATCGAACAGTTTATATGCAGCCAAACAAATACATGACCTTTAAATGTCACAATCACAATGTTATCAAACAATTTATATGCAGCCAAACACACAAACGACCAGGAAACGTCACATCACAATGTTATCAAACAGTTTTCACAAACAAAAAGCAAATGTCACTATTAAAATGCTATCAAAGAGTTTATACACAGCCAAACAAACACACGACTAGCAAATGTCACAATCAGCACAATGTTATTTAAAAGTTTATATGCAGCCAAATAAACACACGTCTGGCAAATGTCACAATCACAATGGTGTCAAACAGTTTATATGCAGCCAAACAAACACGCTTATTGCAAATGTCACAATCACAATGTTATCAAACAGTTTATATGCAGCCAAACAAACAAACGAGTCACAATGATATCATACCACTTATATTAGCCAAACAAACGCCGGACCATCAAATGGTCGCTGATCGAAATTACAGAATTATGTTGAATGTATGAGAACGCAGAGTGCAGATCCTGATTAGCTACCACGTTTATAGAGAATCTTACACACGTTGCCATTTAATATGAAACAGTTTATCTGCAGCCAAACAAACATACGTCCTGCAGCAAATGTCACAATTACAATGTTATCAAACAGTTTTTACACAGTCACACAATCACATCATAAAAAAGTCACTGTTATAATGTTATTTAACAGTTCATACTCAGCCAAACATGCACATGTCCAGCAAATATCACAATCACAATGCTGTTATTCATCAGTTTATACGCAGCTAAACAAACTCACGGACAGCAAACGTCACATTCTCACTGTTAAAAACAGTTTATATGAAGTCAAATAAATACACGACCAGCAAACAATTTACGAATAACAAACACCCGACAAGCAAAGGCCATAGCTCAATGTATCAAGCCTATTCAAAATAATAAACACGCAACAAACAAATCGTCACAATCACAATACTATCAAAAGTTTACACAGCCAAACACACATCCACGTTCCGCAACTGTCACAATCACAATGCTATCAAACAGTTTTATGCAGCCAAACAAAAACATGAAAGCAAAATTCACATTTACAATTTTTAACCTGTTTATATGCAACAGTAGATACACACCTCCAGCAAATGTCATAATCACATTGTTAACAGACAATTTATATGCAGCCAAACATACACATGACCAGCAAATGTTACAATCACAATGTTATCAAACACTTTATATGCGGCCAAACAAATACATGACCAGTAAAATGTCACAATCACAATATTATCAAACAGTTTATACGCAGCCAAACAAATACTAGACCAGTAAATGTCACGTTCATAATGTTATCAAACAGTTTATATGCGACCAAACAAACACTTGACTAGCAAATGACACAATCACAATGTTAGCAAACAATTTATACGTAGCCAGACAAACACACGACCAGCAAATGTCACAATCACAATGTTATCGAACAATTTAATGCAGCCAAACACACAAACGACCAGAAAACGTCACAATGTTATCAAACAATTTACACAAAAATACAGCAAATGTCACAATCAAAATGCTATCATTAAGTTTATACACAGCAAAAAAACACACGACCTGCAAATGTCTCAATCGACACAATGTTATCAAATAGTTTATATGCAGCCAAAGAAACACACGTCTAGTAAATGTCACAATCACAATATTATCAAGCAGTTTTTATGTAGCCTAACAAACACGCTTCTGGCATATGTTACAATCACAATGTTATCAAGCAGTTTATATGCAGCCAAACAAACACAGGAGTCACAATGATATCATACCACTTACATCAGCCAAACAAACCCCTGACCATCAAATGGTCGCTGATCGAAATTACAGATGAATGTTGAATGTATGCGAACACAGGGTGCAGATCCTGACTAGCTACCACGTTTAAAGAGGATCTTACACATGTTGCCATTTCATACGAAACAGTTAATCTGCAGCCAAACAAACATACGTCCAGCAGCAAATGTCACAATTATTATCGCCGATTAAAATTACAGAATTATATTGAATGATAAATGTTGAATGTATGAGAACACAGAGTGCATATTCTGATTAGCTACCACGTTTATAGAGGATCTTACACACGTTGCTATTGCATATGCAATGCAGCCAAACAAACATACGTCCTGCAGCAAATGTCACAATTACAATGTTATCAAACAGTTAATACACAGCCACACAATCACATTAGCAAATGTCACAATTACAATGTTATTAAACAGTTTACTGTATACGCAGCCAAACAAACACACAACCAGGAAATGGCAAAAATCACAACATTATCAAACAATTTATATGCAGCCAAACAAATACATGACCAGTAAGTGTCACAATTACAATATTATCAAACACTTTCTACGTAGTTAAACAGACACGCGACCAGTAAATGTCATAATTACAATATTATCAAACAGTTTATACGCAGCCAAACAAATACACGACCAGCAAATGGCAAAAATCACAATATTATCAAACAGTTTATACGCAGCCAAACAAACACACGACCAGGAAATGGCAAAACTCACAATATTATCAAACAATTTATATGCAGCCAAACAAATGCATGACCAGTAAGTGTCACAATTTCAATATTATCAAACACTTTATATGCAGCCAAACAGACACGCGACCAGTGAATGTCACAATCACAATATTATCAAACAGTTTATACGCAGCCAAACCAACACACGACCAGCAAATGGCAAAAATCACAACATTATCAAACAATTTATATGCAGCCAAACAAATACATGACCAGTAAGTGTCACAATTACAATATTATCAAACACTTTCTATGTAGTTAAACAGACCCGCGACCAGTGAATGTCACAATCACAATATTATCAAACAGTTTATACGCAGCCAAACAAACACACGACCAGCAAATGGCAAAAATCACAATATTGTCAAACAATTTATATGCAGCCAAACAAACACATGACCAGTAAGTGTCACAATTACAATATTATCAAACACGTTATATGCAGCCAAACAAATACACTACCAGTAAATGTCACATTCATAATGTTATCAAGCAAATTATATGCAGCCAAACAAATACACGACCAGTAAAATGTCACAATCACATCGTATCAAACAGTTTATTCGCAGCCAATCAAATATATGACCAGTAAATGTCACAATCATAACGTTATCAAACAGTTTATACGCAGTTAATCAAATACACGACCAGCAAATGTCACAATCACAATGTTATCAAACAGTTCATATGCAGCCAAACAAATACAAGACCAGCAAATGGCACAATTACAATGTTATCAAACAATTCATATGCAGACAAACACACAAACGACCAGCAAATATCACAATCATAATGCTGTTTATTCAACAGTTTATACGCAGCTAAACAAACTCACGTCCATCAAACGTCACAATCACACTGTTATAAAACACTTTATATGGAGTCAAATAAATACACGACCAGCAAGCAATTTATGAACAACAAACACCCGACCAGCAAAGGCCATAGCTCAATGTATCAAGCATATACAAAAAACACACGACAATCAAATCGTCACAATTGCAATACAATCAACAGTTTGTACAGCCAAACACACACCCACGTCAGGCAAATGTCACAATCACAATGTTATCAAACAGTTTTTATGAAGCCAAACGAAAACATGACCAGAAAATTTCACAATCACCATGTTATCAAACCGTTTATATGCAACCATAGATGCACACCTCTGGCAAGTGTCATAATCACAATGTTATCAGACTAAATATATGCAGCCAAACATACACACGACCAGTAAATGTCACAATCACAATGTTATCAAACAGTTTATACGTAGCCAGACAAACACACGACCAACAAATGTCAGAATCACAATGTTATCAAACAAATACACGACCAGTAAATGTGACAATAATAATATTATCAAACAGTTTATACGCAGCCAAACAAATACACGAGCAGTAAATGTTACAATCGCAATGTTCTCAAGCAGTTAATACGCAGCCAAACAAATGCAGGACCAGTAAATGTCAGAATTACAATATAAACTAACATTTTACAAAAATAAAAAGGCTACCAAAGAGCTTATACACAACCAAACAAACACACAACCAGCAAATGCCACAATTACAATGTTATCAAACAATTTACAAGAAACAGCAAATGTCACAATCAAAATGTTATCAAAAAGTTTATACACAGCCAAACAAATATACGATCTGCAAATTTCACAATCGACACAATGTTATCAAATAGTTGATATGCAGCCAAAGAAACACACGTCTGGCAAATGTCACAATCACAATGTTACCAAACAGTTTATATGCAGCCAAACAAACACGCTTCTGGCAACTGTTACAATCACAATGTTATCAAACAGTTTATATGCAGCCAAACAAACACACGAGTCACAATGATATCATAACACTTATATCAGCCAAACAAAAGCCTGACCATCAAATGGTCGCCGATCAAAATTACAGAATTATATTGAATGATAAATGTTGAATGTATGAGAACACAGAGTGAATATTCTGATTAGCTACCACGTTTATAGAGGATCTTACGCACGTTGCTATTGCATATGCAATGCAGCCAAACAAACATACGTCCTGCAGCAAATGTCACAATTAAAATATTATCAAACAGTTGTTACACAGCCACACCATCACATCAGCAAATGTCACAATTACAATGTTATTAAACAGTTTATCAGAGCCAAACAAACACACGTCCAGCAAAAATCACAATAACAATGCTGTTATTCAACATTTTATACGCAGCTAAGCAAACTCATGGACAGCAAACGTCACAATCACACTGTTATAAAACAGTTTATATGCATTTAAATAAATACACGACCAACAAACAATTAACGAATAACAAACACCCGACCAGCAAAGGTCATAGCTCAAAGTATTAAGCATGTACAAAAAAACACGACAAAGAAATCGTCACAATCACAATACTATCAACAGTTTGTACAACCAAACACACACCCACGTCCGGCAAATGTAACAACCACAATGTTATCAAACAGTGTTATGCAGCCAAACAAAAAGATGACTAGCAAATTTCACATTAACAATGTTATCAAACCGTTTATATGCAACCATAGATACACACTTCCAGCAAGTGTAATAATCACAATGTTATCAAACCGTTTATATGCAGCCAAACATTAATACGACCAGCAAATGTCACAATCACAATGTTATCAAACGGTTTATACGCAGCCAAACAAATACACGACCAGTAAATATCACAATCATAATATTACCGAACAGTTTATATGCAGCCAAACAAACACATGACCAGTAAATGCCAAAATCACAATATTATCAAACAGTTTATACGCAGCCAAACAAAAACACGCCCAGCAAATGTCACAATCACAATGTTATCAAACAGTTTATACGCAGCAAAAAAAACACGACCAGTAAATTTCATAATCAGAAAGTTATCAAACAGTCTATACGCAGCCAAACAAAAACACGCCCAGCAAATGTCACAATCACAACGTTATTAAACAGTTTATAAGCAGCCAAACATACACATTTACAGCAAATTTCACAATCACAACGCTATCAAACAGTTTATATACAGCCAAACAAACAAACAAACGACCTGCAAATGTCACAGTAACAACATTATCAAACAGTTCATATGCAGCCAAACAAACGCGCGTCTGGTAAATGTCACAATCACAATGTTATCAAACAGTTTATATGCAGCTTAACATCTGCTACATTTAGTTTACAACTTCAGAAAAAGAGTTTCTTTTTTTTTATTTCATGTTATATGATTCTCTTTTTATGCTGAAAACCACTGCAGAATCGTCTCATCTAACCTCCGATTCTTTGCCAATACCTTCGAATTCTGCAGCATATATGCCAGTGCAAGAGATTTCGGTACTTACCACATCAACGAGCAGCGAATGCTCAGTCGAGTCTACGCATACACGCAGACTCACCAGAGCCTTCGTTGCTCGCATACACGAAGTAGATGAATGTTCAGATCAAAACTAAGGCGTGCAACTTTGCTATATACGTCAGCATTGGCGTTTATAAGGGTCATTTGTGCATATGCGATAAACACTTAAATCTCGTGCGGTGGCCCGTATATAAAATAGATACTTCCACTCTCATTGGTTTATCTCACTAGGGTGGTTTATTATTCATTATAAGGGATTGCTGTTCGATTTTTCCCCAAATATGAGGCCCTAGAAGGGGTCGCTGGTATCTGCTATCCATTAAAATACTTTAGAAAAGTATCACATATCCCTGAAAATAAATTTCAAATACCACCAAAATTCCAAATTCAGAAAGCAAATTCAGAGTTCAGCATCACCATATCCCTAAAATACTTTGAAATTTCCACAAAAGTACCCCATATCCCTTTAATTATTTGGCCAATATCCCTATATCCCTAAAACCTTTACTGGGCCTCAAATAATACAGTTACTGAATACAAATATGACTTTATGCTACAAACATTGCAGACTCTGATTAAATGTCGCGTTTTGTGGCATCGCATCTTCTTATTCACTGTTGATCACTGCTGATGAATTTACTCTTTATCAGTATCGTTAGACTTTAATATACTCAACTAAAAAAGTTAAGGAAATTGTGTTTGAGGGGCTATGACAAAAGATCTAAAACATTTAAAGATTTTTGAATTCAACAATTGTATAATGTGACTATTTTTCTTTATAATGACGCTTTATCTGAATCTGTAGCGCCCATAGCAGCTTATTAGATCCATGTCAAAGATGATTAATCTTCACTCCATTTTTCGCAAAAATTCAATTTACAGACCAAACATAGGTTTTTATACATTAACGTTCACCAGGTCCCTCGGGAGATGAAGATGTTTAAAACCTAGGACGACAGATCTGGTGGTTATAGAGGGACACTTGATCAGTCAATTGCATATGGATGAGGTGTTGAGGTCTGTTGTCCTGCCTTTTTGTGCCAAAACCAGTGACAGTACCAGGCCTAGGATGACAATGCCAGAACACACCTCACTAGAATCAGTAAAAAACAATGTTGTGCACATTAACTGGTCAGTTCGCTCATCAGACAGACATGTCTACAATTTTAACATGTCTACGGTATTTTTGGACAGAGAGTCCAACGCATAATAATGGCTTCAAGTCTTGATGCATTGTTGCAGGAGATATTGATGCTGATCCCTCAGCACCTTACCAGTATTCAGAGTATGCGAAACCGGTGCTAGTCTTAATTTGCCGATGACTAGGGACACACTTGTTACTGATGAAGGCATTCTCATCTTCCCAAATGTGATGTTTAAGGCTATCAAGTTAATTTCTTGTGACATTCAAAGGAATTGCATTTCAAGTTGTTTTTCATCTGTTTATGAGGGAATACTCTGTAGTCATTTTTGCGAAAAATGATTTTGACCCCTGGGTTACTTGACCCTGTGCCACAACAAAGGTTTTGCTGCTAGCAAACTAAAGTAAACATTTTTCTCAACTGATGACAAGTATCAAAACAAATAAATGAAAATTGAACAATTGCTTGCTTTGGTGTTATCATGTTGCATGGTTTTCTGAGATTCCCTTAACCTTTTTTGTCGAGTATATATAGTCTGATGAGATGTGATAGTTTGTTCATACAGATGTTTGTTTGTTTTTTATGTAACTGATGTCTTTTAACTAAATTCGTCGTTCCTCTCAAATACTTTTTTCTTCTTCTGCTGTCTCCTGTTTGAGCCAGTATAAATAAATTTGAGCCGTGGCATGAGATTTCCAACAATTTGACATTTTGACAAATGTAGACTCAGACGAGCCTCTGCAGCCTCCTGTTAAGCTTAGAAACTCCAAAAGATATTCGGTCAACAGCTTGACACTCATAGAATATTAAAGCGACGAGCAAAGGCTCTGATCAGACTGCGCGTATGCGCAGGCTGATCTGAGCCTTTGCTGGTCGCACATACCACATTGTTGGAAATCTCATGCACTGGTTAAAAAAATGGACTGGAATGTTAGCAGAAGATAAAATGTGGAATGATAGCGGTCGGTATGGATTCTTAGGGGCAATATCAACATCTACGACTGATATCAGTCTATAGTGTCGGCTGCAGATAGTATTTGCAATAGTTTGGACCAAGATCAAAACGTCGGGCATGATCTGTGTCCAAACTGTTCGACACTCTGAAAACGTTAAATCAGCAGCATACGATAAAAAATGAAATTACTCTTTTTGTGAAATAAGGCAGGCAAATCCTACTAGATAAGTTTTGTTTCCTTGATAGAGTTGTTTTGATATAGGTATTTGCGACCCTGCGTAAACGTACAGATTCGAGCCTTCGTTGTCCGCATACACAAAACATTGATGTAGATTAGGACCCATACTAAAATTAAGACTTCTAGCCTCGCTGGATACGTAAGGGCAGGGCCACAAAAATTGAGCCACAACATGTGATTTCCAGCAATGTGTCAGTTTGACAAGTGTAGACTCAGACGAGCCTGTACTGTCTCCTTTTTAGCTTAGAAACTCGAAATGATGTTCAGTCAGTACCTTAACACTAATATGAATGTGTTATTTCAAGCTTTAACGATGGAAATGTACTGTTTTAATGCATCCATGCATCCTTTAAAAACATGTGCAATTTGTAAATAATGTGTTGATGTATATAGTTTTGTTAGTATAGAGGGCCACTTGGTAGAATGGCTATATGAGCTAAAATGAATAAACAAAATAAATAATCAGAATATTCAAGCGACTAGCAAAGTCTCTGATCAGACTGCACGTATGCGCAGGCTGATCTGAGGCTTTGCTGGTCGCACATTGTTGGAAATCTCATGTCGCGGCTCATATATCAATTGATTGAATGTACTTGGTAATGGTGGGATTTGAGGGGGCTTATGCGTATATACCATAGGTACCAAAATATCATACAATCTGGCTCCGAGGTTTTAAAACTTTTTTCGTGCTGAACTCAACTGTTAGAAATTTATCATGCTCATAAATAACTGTTGTTATTCTAAAATTTATGAGCATAATAATTACAACATCTGAGCATATGGAAGCAAGAAAAGTCTTTATTTTTAAGCACTGTCGATTTTATGAGCATTTAAAATTTTATGCTCAGTTGAGTTGAGCACAATCAAATTATGACCTGCGGGCCAGGTGCCAAGGTACAGTTCACAAAGTCAATTGTGAGGCAAAAATGATACTTATTTTCAACATTTACGATATAATACTATTAATCCGAATGAAATAAAAAGACTTACAGCATCTATAAAGATTATTTTCGGATACATCATTATCACCCCTATCATTACGAATGTTCAGAAAATGTTACTCCATACTAGCAACAAGACAAAAAGTCAAATTTGCCTAACTAGTACAATAAATTTATTTCCATGCCAAGCAGAAATTCATTATTTACTTGAGTTTATGCTGTAACATGTAGAACTTGTTGATGTCTTAATGTGTGCTCTTATGTCGATGTAAAAAAACAATTTCTTTCTATAATTGTTCAAGAAAATTATGAATATTCCAGTGATTTTCAAACATGCTAAATCTTTGTTTCCATGACATTATTTTGATGCAAAATTCTAACTTTTCAAAGATATGTGACAGACAAATTATTTATGTTTAAAGTCTTTATAGTTTGAAGTACATTTGGGTTTTTTTCATATATAATTTTTTACCATTTGTCTTCCATATCCCCATTTTAGGTGAGATATTCCATCTACATTTCTTTGCATTTTACATTGTATAGATAAACCAAAAAGACTAGTCAATGACCTTTTCATTTCCAATATATACAAAAATTGAGTAATATTAAAAGCGCCACATCAGAAACCCATTCCTTGTAACATGGTTACCACCAAAATGAGCGTACTAGTGGTGTTTCAGCTATTTTAACAGAATGCAAAACAGTCAATAAAATAATTATATTATGAATATTTGACGGCTTGTTTTTATCTTCCCATACATGTATTTGTTTTGTCTATATAATAAATAAAATTGAAATGAAGAAGAATTGAATGTCTAAATGCCTCGTTGATTAATGCATTTTTTTAAGTTTGTGAACTTAAATTTGGCACATAAGTGTAGGATCTACCTTTGATAAGTATACATAGAAGAAACAACCTGTCTATGTCTGATTTATTTTATCTTTTAAACATTTTAATAAATAGTTTGTACATATGGACATATATAACAATTCTAACAATGCACCATTAAAGTACATGTATACTGATCTAAATGAAAACTTTACGCTGAAGTTGTATGAATATCTGCTTTGATAGCACACATTTTTGTAAGATTGTGCACATAATATTAATTACGATTTCATTTGCAATTGTTTTCTATATCAGAGGTCTATTCTTGAAGCCAAGCCTGTAACATTGCAAAATTTTACAGGAACATGTATGCTACCAAAATAGATACAATGGGGGTTAGACTGCGAAGGGGAAGGGTGGGGTGGCGGGGATACAGTGGAATAACACTGCTAGCAAATCCCACCTCACCCCACACCGTGTGTTATATAGAGCACCTAAACCCTCTGGTGGGAAATTAGATACTTCATCTGGAATTTCTAAATTAAATTATATAACAAATATGATGGCTCATCCAAGGGATTTTAGACACCAGATATTTACCCAATGGTTGGAAATTAGACCCCAGTAACTCTGGGAGAAAGCAATGGGGGTGCATAAATTATATGATTGAATCATAAGAACATGTTGATTTATAAGTGATTTCATGCCTTTAGTTAAGAGTGCAAAACGAAAATAAAATTCTTATTACTCAACCAAAATATATGTTTGGGTGCTCAAAAGACACTGTATCATTGAAACGGTTCTTCTTTTGAGTACCCATAACAAATGTTAAAACTGATAGGCAAGAAATTATTCACAATTCGACTTTCAAATAGTTTTTGTAACCGTATGTGGTAGTTCATAATTCCCCTCGTTTCTTACGAGTAGCCATATGTAGTTTCATCTGAATCTTCTGAGGGAATGCTCTATTACATCCGCGCTTTTCACACTTGTAAGGGTTCTCTCCAGTATGTATTCTCTCATGAACAGTGCACGTGTACTTGCTGTTGAAACTCTTGGAGCAGAACCGACACATAAATTGTTTGTGTTCTCTATGATAGCGCATGTGTTGTGTTAGCGACGATTTCTTGGAGAACTGCCTGTCACAGACTTTACACGAAAATGAGAAACGTCCTGAATGAATGTTCATATGATCCTGTAATTTGCTGTTGGTGGAAAACTCGTACTCACATACGTCACAAATATGGCCGTCATGGAGACTCATGTGTTTGATAAAGAAACAATTAGCTACAACTTTGTCACACAGTCCACACTGAATTCTATCCAGATAACCAGTCTGTCCGTGGGTGCTGACGTAACCATGTTCCTTGAAGAGTAGACGTTTTAAACTGCACTTGTCACCACGGTAACGATGGATCTGTTGGTGTCTCTCAGCGTCCATTCTATCTGAACAGAAAGTATAACATACATGGCACCAAAATATGTCCTTTGCTGTATCTAAGCACTTTATATCTTCTTTCTTTGATGGCGTACTTGTCATCGGTTGTAGCATGATTCCTCCCATTGAGACATAGGCAAAGCGACTGTAGACAGAACCGGAAATGGCAGCCATGTAAGAACTGTAAACTTGTGCAGGCTCGGATTCCCTACCTTCATCATCACAACTCTCAGAGTTGTCAGTATCAAGAATAGAGTCGATTGAAAATGGATTACCGTTCCTGGTGGAAAAAGTCTTTTCATATTTGACGTGTGTTCTGATTGGAGCACTGTCGTCTGTCGCAGGTGACGAGGAGATCTGATGAGTTGATGGCGTAACTGGACATGGTGTCGGCTGGTAGAATGCAGGATGAATATACCAGCTGCGAGTGTAACTTTCCTGGTATGGTGAAATCGCATTGACTTTGATTTCATCGTCTGATGAAGAGATGGACGATATTGTAGATATATCGCCGTCGAATTGGTTCACACACGTGTCTGGGCGAAGATCTTCTGAGGTGACGAAACGCTCGCAAAAATGGTTCTTACTCCAGCTGAGATCTAGGGGAGCATCTGTGCGACCGGCTAAACGAGAACTTGCCGAAGCAAGTAGGCTTGACATCATAGCTTCCATATCGTCTGCAAATAAAAAAAATAAAAACAATGATTAGAATAACCGTGTACCGCAGCATAGTGTCCATGAACAGAATATAACAGATTTACTAAACAGTTTCTACTTGCATTCAATCACATATCATAATTATTAGCCTATTATTATATGTAGGGTCTAAAAGTCCCTGCTTAACCCAGAACTTTTGCAAACAGTTCGGAGGTCCCTGGTGAACACCTTAAAACCGAGTTTTTCAAATGCTTGCCATGATAAAAACATCTTATACAACAAAAAGCAATAATATTTTAAAAAGTGACTGAAACCTCTTACAATAAATAATAAATTGTACAAAGAAATGAAGTCTTATTGAAATTCAGGAGTTGATATGGATTGGTACAAAGGCATATAGCCTCATGAATACCACTCCACTGAATATGCAGCATGCGTAATTTGTCTGTAAGGAAGGGTTTTGTGTGTCTAGATACCGGAAGATAATCCAAGAGCACAGTGGATTACCACCTGTAAACAGACACACGAACCATACAACAACTTACACAAGCAGCATTTGGAAGCACTTTTAAGATCGCTGCAAACAAGGGCTCTACATCTAAAGCCAATAGCATGCCTGGTAATCTAATAATAAATAATGAGCACATCCTAGATTCTAACATAATCGCATCTAAATTAAATGAATATTTTTCATCAATTGCTCAAATCTTAAACAGAAATAGTACTGGAACAAACCAGTTAGATTTTACTACACTTATTGATTATTAAACAATAAGGTTCAAGATAATAAATATTTTAATATATCCTGCTTTACTACTTAGCAAGTATTCTAAATCCCAAATTCGCTAGATACCTCTAAAGCAACAGGGCTAGATGGCATTGGCCCGAAGATAATAATATTAGCAGCAAATTGCCTCTCCCCAGTGATTGCTGAAATAAACTCTATAAACTCTGGATCCTTTCCGCGTCAATCGAAAGTGCTAAAGGAGGACAAAATCTGATCCTTCAAGGTATAGGCCAATCTCAATCTTGCCTACCATATCTAAAATCTTTGAAAAACTCGTAAATAAACATATTATAAACTACCTTGACAAATACAAATTAATTCATGAAAAACAATCTGGGTTCCGCCAAAAACATAGTTGTCAAACTGCTCTCGTGAAGTTGCTTGATCAGTGGATGCAGTGCATATATAATGGTGATTTTGTATGCTGCTCATTCGTTGATTTCAAAAAAGCTTGTTTTTACCCGGGGCCGCGTTGCGCAGTCGGTAACGTGTCTGGCAACAGATGCGAGTGTGATTGCAGATCCAGGGGTCGCGAGTTCGATCCTGGCGCAGTCACATACTTTCGTGGAGATTGATCATGAAATAATTTCCAAGGTCATTCTCCTCCCTTCCGCTGAATCATTCAAGAAGGGTTTTTGTCAGTTACAAGCTAAAGTATGTGCAAGAAGTACTGGTTAACTGCTTGTTCAAGCTTGCCCAGGAAAATTTGTGGCTAGGTGAACTGACCATCCTGCCATGACCATAGCTGTTGACTTGGGACGTAAAGTAACAAAACAAACAAACAAAAAAAAACAGAAAAGCTTTCGACGTCGTTGATCACTCGATTCTGTTTAAGAAACTCATTTACTGTAGATCTAACCACAAATCTATAGCCTGGTTTACATCATATCTTAGTGAGAGGCAACAAACAGTCGTCCACGGAAATGGTCTCTCTGCATTCACGTACATGAAATCTGGTTTTCCACACGGCTCTATTCCAGGACAAGCCTGTTCTTATTATTTATCAATGATCGACAACTCTTGAAGAACTATTGCTACTCAGATTTCTTTGCAGATGACGCAGCTCTCCACACACATGATAACAAACTGATAAGTAGAAGAGAAATTACAATGTGGCGCAGATAATGACAAAGATTGAAGTCGACAAAATAATATGCACATCAATTATGACAAAACGAATTATATAATATAATTTTATGGCAGAACAAATAAACAGAACGTACCTCAAGATTTTGATGTTGGAATAGACGACAGACACAAAACCATAAACCACTAGGCATGCAATTGATGATAAACTTTCTTGGTCTTCCCATATAGACAATTTATGTTCCTCAATTTCATCAAAAATATCTTGACTAAGACAGTTATCAAAATATGTTTCAACTGATGTTCAAAAAAAGTCTTATCAAGGATATCGTTTGCCCTTAATTGATTATGGATCAGTGTTATGTGGGACTACCTCCTCATCAAACCTCGATAGATTATCTACACTACAAAAACGTGCAGTACGGTTAATATTATATGTAGATGTCTATACTTCGTCAGCGGAAATGTTTAAAGAATTAAGGTGGCTACCAAAAGTAAAACTATTAAAATACGACAAGGCTGTCTTTACATACAAAGCCATGAACAATTTGACACCACAGTATATCACGGATTTACTGAAACCAGTGGCTGAAACTCATAATCGTTCACTGCGATCGTCGTTCAATGGTGCATTAGCTGTTCCAAGGTCTCGCTCTTCCTTGTTTGATAGGTCATATTCGTATACAGCACCCAAACTGTAGAATTCGATTCCCATTCCAATTCGCAATGCTTCATCGTTTACAAGTTTTAAAGACAGGATCAACTCCATATTATAAATAGTTTGCTGTGATACTTCGTGACTATATCAATAGTCCATTTTATTCTTAACCGAATATATTTTGTCCAATGTAAAGATTTAAATGTTTCAATTTTATACGCCCTTCCACTGCATGTTGCTTTTTTTACACCAAACGCACAACTCTGGGTCGGGCCCAGGCTAGGGTTGCACCCAATCTCGTTGTCGTTTTGCATCCATCTGCTGAATCTGGGCGACTGAGCAGTGATTCTACGTCGCCTGAGTTCAGAAGCTTGACACTCCTGTAGGATGCATGCTGATCATTTTATTAATAATTGTGCTTATGGTGGTATAGGTTTTATCATTTTATATGTCATGTGAATTTTGTTTTTTATTATTAATATGTTGCGTTTCCTTACTGAGTGCCACATGGTTGAATAGTTTTATATTAGCTAAATGTGTTTTACCCTCATTATATAATGTATATATAAATAAATAAATTACACCTGGGTGCATTTTCATTAGATTATATTGTGCTATAAGTTTTTATAGTGTATGTAGATAATTTGGTAACCAATGTTGACAAGCTTAGAAATGACATCTTAATGATGAAATTTGCATATTTTCAAGATGCCCCCCAAAAATTATGGAATTTGACATATTACTTAATGGTTTTTTATCCAAAATCATTAGAATTATGTCCTAAGACGGTTTTACCCTTAGAGGACATGGTTTTGGCAGCCATTTACATAATTATTCCAGGCTTTTACAGTAGTATTAGTAAGAAATGTTCGTTTAGTCAATAAATCATATATAAAGTTGTCTTATTCAGTATTCTGCTATTTAAATGTAAATTTTATTCATAGCACGATTTTGGACTGTCTACTAGCTTTTCAAGTAATAAATGAGAAAGAAACTTTGATAGTCAACAAGCTGTTTTGTTTTGTATATTGCATTGTATAATGTCCATGCCCAAATACATGGTACATTTTGTAACAGCATGCACATTCCTTAGTACCCTAGGGTCTAGTTAGACCAAACTTACACCATCAGGAAAGCTTCTAATGTGTGTCAAATTGTTTTGTGAGACCACCTGAATGAAATAAAATATTGCCCTAAACAATAAACCCATTTGAGCTATGTGAAGTTACATGGTTTCCAATTCAATGCAAAATGCGCTGATAAAGAATGAGGATGTCCCTACAAAAGAACTCATATCTCAGTAGCAACTCATCCTAAACTTTTAAACATGTTACAAACTGAATGTTAAGACATATGACTTTCATCCGATGTTTGGATATGCAAATTATCAAATTCGCATATTTATGAATATTAATGAAACATTAGCAATAAGAGAAAAATCGTAAAACATTAAGTGGGTGTACATGCAAAATAATCTACATCTCCGTTGCTTACTATCCTACACTGTCAGCCTTGGTGCAAATTTAATACTAATACATAGCATGTTTACTTAATGGTCCAATATACAAATCATCTAAAAATTGTATTTATGAATATTTTAAGAGTCATTATCTGAGAGCTTCAAAATCAGTTGGAAATAGAAAAAATAGATTTTCTTGAAATTTTGCCCATTTTTAACTTCTGTCGAGAGATGAACAAAAATTCATATTTTTTTTCAATTTTTCACTTCCGTTTCCATGGCAACCACAATTTTCTATTTTTAGCATTTTTCAGCAATATTAAGAGCTAAAATTACAATGTTTTGGACTGCCCTACCCAAGAGGCAATGTGGCAAATGTTTGTGTTTGTGCTTTCATACAATAAATATGACTAAGTAGTTTACCCTTGTACTGATTTTGTTACTTTTCCGTTTCCATGGTATCACGTGCTATGATGTATTTTTACATGCTATTATGCATTTTTCAATGCACTAAAAATTGGCAGTTTTCAATATCATTTTTCTAAAAATTTCTACATCAGATTTTTTGGTTTTTCTCTCATTAGTTAACTGATACCTATATTTTACCATATTGAAAAATTGGGGTCGGGTTATTTTTTATTTTGAAATAAATTTTATTTGAAGTTTATTACTGTTGAAGAAAAAATATGATGTTTTTAGATGAACAAAATGATTATTATCTTTTGTATTTTATCTAAGTAGTGATAATCTTTCACAAAAACGTACTGTTTCACACAACCATCATGTAGCAATTCTAAATAATACTTTAAATTGTGGTTTAATGCTTATAATAATATAATATTAGGGATCAAAGTACCCCACCCACTAAAGTTAAATGTAAAATTAAATGTTATTTTGCTTAAAACTAGATATTTCAAACAAATTATATAACAACAGGAAGTTCTGATTGATATGAATAAATTTCCTAGGATTTTTTTTTTAAATTTTTGTGTTCCTAGCAATCTGGTTGCTATGGTCACTATCCAAAATAATGTTGCCTTTACAATGACCAAATAACTCTGGTATCATGCATACCTTGATATAAATACCTTTTTCATTAATGTTATGTCATTGATTTGATAAGCAAATGGATGTGTGACATTTTGTTCTCTCTCATTCTAAGTTAAACCTCAATAAAAGCATGGTTGCTATGGCATTTGGGTCATTTTCTTCCTATGGAAGCTAAAAAAGTATCCATATTCGTCGAGAAAATTACCAAACAAATGATATATTTATTACTTAACATAACTTAAAGACGTCATATATAAACTACGTTATTGCAAACTTACTACTGTAAACACAAAAAGGGTAGAAACAGGAATTCTATCCAGTCTTGACCTTAAATTTAGGTACTTGTTACCCCACCAACTTATGAAACATATGAAAACCCTTGTATATGTATATAGTTTTCTTGAAATAAAACATATTTTATATAGTATTGAAATTGAACTGTTACAAAGATAATTGTATAGGGTCAAGTAAAATTTGGTGTTGAAAACAATAACACCATTGTTGCTATGGTTACTGGTGGAAAACTATGCCTGAGCGTGCCTTAGCAACTGCATAAAACTTCGAACAAAATTCCATTTTCTTATTCACAATGTTTCCACAATTATTTTATTTTGCTTTGGATAGAAAGGTTACCAAAACCACCCCCTAAACATTGTGTCACTTTGAATTAAGAGCTAGCAAATATAGGTTTGACATTGAACATGAGCTTTTTTACATCTTCGAGGCTTTACTCCACCCATCGATTTAAAAAGGTACAAATAAATTGAAATTTTGACCAAAAAGGCAGATTTGGAAAAGTGACAACAAATGATGTTTCTAAAAGATGTTTGTGAGAAGACTGGAAAAGTATTTTTATTTTTGTGTCAGCAAAAGAATGGTGGCTATGGTTAATGATAAGATAATTTACACATTTAATAGCAAATGCCAAAAATCTTCAAAAAGTCAGGCTAGTTTCTTTATTCTTAAGGTTTCTATAATGATTTGAGTATTTAAATTTTAAATGTTACAAAAAGCAAGAGGGCCTTCGGTTGCTCACCTGAGAATGTCTGTTCATTAGGTCAGGGAAAAGCATCAACTAGCCCACCAAACAGTTTTGATAATGGATATGACTGCACTTTCAATTAAACCAAACATGATATTGAGATGAAATGATTTTTCACTACCAGTTCCATGGCAACCACGATTTTCAATTTTTAGCATTTTTCAGCTATATTTTGAGTTAAAAATTTAAATATTTTGGACTAGCCTCCCCAAGAGGCTGTGTGGCAAATGTTTGTGCTTTCATACAATTAACATGACTTAGTACTTAACCCTTGTACTGACTTTGTTACTTTTCCGTTTCTATGGTAACACGTGCAAAGACCAAATATCCTATGTATCATGCAAACTTGATATAAAAAACCTTTTTCATTAATGTTATGTCATTGATTTTAGGAGCAAACTGATGTGTGACATTTTGTTCTCTCTCATTCTTAGTTAAACATTCGATAAAAGCATGGTTGCTATGGTTATTGGGTCATTTATTCTTATGGAAGCTTAAATGTGTCTATATTTAACAAGAGAATTGCAAAACAAATGGTCTTAATATTACTTAACATAACTTATATATAGATATCTAATATAAACAACATAATTGCAGACATACTATCGTAAACACTGGAAAGGTAGAAATAGAAATTCTATATAGTCTTGACCTAATATTTAGTTATTTGTTACCCCCACCCACTTATACAGCATATGAAAACCCTTGTATATGTATATGGTTTTCTTCAAATAAAATATTCATTATATATTATAGACAATGTACTGTTACAAAGATATTTGTTTTTCGTAGACTATAATTTGGTGTTGATATCAAAACATCCTTGTTGTTATGGTAACTGATGGAAAACTATGCATGATCATGCCTAAGCAACCACAAAACCTTCAAAAAACAATGCATGCTTCATTATTATTATTTGCAAGGTGACCATAATCATTTTGTGTTTGTGATAGAATGGTTACCCACCCCACCACCTAATCAGTTTGTCACCTTGAATTATGATGTTGCAAATTCAGGTTTGACATTAAAAAGAAGTTTTTCTGCGATAAATACATGGAAACTTCGCCGAAAATGGCAAATTGGGAAAAATGATAACAAATGATGTTTCTATGAGATGAATGTGAGAAGATTGGATCTTGCTTTAATTGATTTGTAGCCAAGTAGGAGAGAAAACATTTTATTAATTTGTAACCAAGAAGGAAAGAAACGACTGTCAAACATCCATTTGTTCTTGAAACAATAAAAGGCTTTTAGATCAAATGCCTGTAACCCAAGATATATGGTCATCTTAAAGTTAACATTATTTTGAATAGTTACCATATCAACCATAATGTAGGTAGATTTAGGGGGTTTTTTCTTGGCAGTTTATTGATATCAATAAGAACTTCCTTTTATCACACAACGTTTTTGAACTGCGAGGTTATAAGACAAATAGTCATTTGTTATATGCCTGTTTTGAAAAAAGGACACTATATGGCATGGCCCTTTGCGTTTGTCATCAAACAATTTTGATGATATTTTATAGCAATGTATATTACGTAGGTCAAGACAATGTGTCCCACACATAAATGATTGTTCCCCCTTAATTGTCGCGTTCCCTTTGAATATTAAAAAAAAAATTGTACCTACCATAACTCAGTAACATTCATTTATAGATCTTTATGAAATTATAGCATGGGTATAGGGGTCAAGACAAAGTGTTGCATAAAATTATGGTTACTTAACATTTTTTTCATTTCAGAGTTATGGCCCTTTTGTTGCTTTATGCTTATTTTGTGTCCTTTTCATTATTGCACACCCCATAATTCGATAACCACATGCGATACCTTCATGAAGTTTTTTTAGAAATTTGTCCAAGGCGGTACTTCTTTTGTGGTTCTTTTATGTTTTTCTGTCTTGTGTTTGCTATGCCTTTCTGCGCGTCTGTTAGTATGTGCCTTGTGGTCACCTGCTGGGAAAGAGCTGACCTCTTGGCTCTCGTTTGTGGTGTCTAACTGTGAGTTTGTCACTTTCCCATTGGTATCCTGGGTCAGGTGTGGTACTTGATTATATTGATTCCTGATCTTTGCACCCTTACTTACTTTAGGTAAATACAATATGTCATGCGCAAGAATGATTGTGCCCCCTTTAAAGTTTCCAAGTTATGCCATTTTTATTCATTTCCCATAACTTGGTTAACATTCAGGATACCTTCATGAAACTTTATATGAATGTATATCAGGTCAAAACAATGTGTCCCATACATTCTTTTCTTTTCATTCATTTCTTTAATTCTTAGTTATGGCCCTTTGATTTTGTTTTAGGCTTATTTTGTGTAATTAACATTTGTGTACACCCCATCACTCACTCACTGTTCATGATATCTACATGCAGTTTTATAGGAATATGTATTACCTAAAGAAAATGTGTAACATGCATTTCCAAAAATTATTGTACACCCCATAAATCAGTAGCCATTTGTGATATAATCATGCGACTTTATCAGAATGAATTTTAGGGCAGGACAATGTGTCGTGAACAAGAATGGTTGTTTCTCCTATCTTAGTTTTTAAGTAATGCCCCTTTGTACATTTAAATAGTATGTAGCATACCTCTGTAACCATTAAATATATAACTTCATGAATTTTATAGGAATGTGTATCAGGTTAATCCGATATACCGGTACAATTATGGTTACTTTTCATTTTTCTTTAAGAGTTATGGTATCTTCCGGGCTCTAATTTACTCCACCCATCGATTTAAAAAGGTACAAATAAATTGATATTTTGACCAAAAAGGCAGATTTGGGTAAATGACAACAGACGATGTTTCTAAAAGATGTTTGTGAGAAGACTGGAACAGTATTTTACTTTTTGTGTCAGCAAAAGAATGGTTGCTATGGTTAATGATGAGATAATTTACACATTTAATAGCAAATGCCAAAAATCTTCAAAAAGTCAGGCTAGTTTCTTTATTCTTAAGGTTTCTATAATGATTTGAGTATTTAAATTTTAAATGTTACAAAAAACAAGAGGGCCCAAGGGCCTCCGGTTGCTCACATGAGAATGTCTGTTCATAAGGTCAGGGGAAAGTATCATATAGCCCACCAAATGTTTTGATAATGAATCTGACAGCACTTTCAATATAATCCAACATGAAATCGAGATTAAATGAGATTTTTTTTCATGTTTTCCCAACATAAGCCTATGTAAAACATGTGACCCCCGGGATAGGGCCATATTTGCCCAATGGGTATCATTTGAACAAACTTAGTAGACGTCCTCTAGTTGATGCTTCATGCAAAAAAAATCAAGGCTCTGTGCCTTGAGGTTTCAGACTAGAAGATTGTTTGAATGATTTACCTTTATAAGCCTATGTAAAACATGTGACAACTGTTTGTCCGTCCGTCATAATTGCCCCCCCCCCCCCCCCTATAACTTGAGAACAACTTTATAGAATTGAACCAAATTTTGAATGTGCATTGATGTTGACACGATCTAAGTTGGGATATTTCCTGTCCTTATTTGCAGATTTGTACAATAATTCGATTTCTCCGATTTTTATATATGCATTTATATTGACAAAATCTAGCTTGGGATTGTTTCACGTCATTTTTCCCAAATTTGTACCAGAATTATGGCCCTTGATTTACGCCAAAAGTTTGTTTCCGCTCAATATCTTGAGAATAAATGGACAGAATTTCACAAAATTTTAAATATGCATTGATATTGACAACATCTATCTTGGGATCAGTACACGTCATTATCTGCAAATTTCTACCAGAGTTAAGGCACTTGATTTAAGCCAAAATTTTGTTTTCGCTCAATATCTTGAGAACAAATAGACAGAATTTCATCAAAGTTTGAAAATGCATTCATACTGACAAAATCTAGTTTATTACAGAGTTATGTCCCTTTATTGATGTCAGAATTTGTTCCTGCTCAATATCTTAAGATTTTCCTGCTAAGTATCTTTAGAACTTAGCCTTTTTATTGCATGAAAAGCGCTGCAGCGGGCTATAGCCAGATTCTCTGACAATTCTAGTTTCACTTGAATATACAAGATATTTTTCACGCTACATTTTGTCAAACCCTTCTGTACATTTGCGTGGTCGATAATTCCTGACAATAACCATAGGATTACGTTAACACCCCATTTGCCCTACATAGAAACCCCTTTTGCCAGTTTTCAACTGCTCGTTCTCTAGCCAATGAGAGAATAAAACGCTTTAAAAGATACATGTTTGGGACATGCATGTAGTACATTTTCGTGTTAATACTATATAGAAACGTTTTTTTTTTTATAAATAACAGAAGAAAACATACCTTTGCAACAGACGCTGCAAAAGTGCAGGGCTAGCATTTCCAAATTCTACCGAAGACACTGCAAGTTGATTGCTACTTGTCACAATTAAGTATTATTGCAGACAACTATGATCAAGCAATTTTTCGTCCTGAATAAATTCTGAATGAGTTTTCAAGAATGGAAATTCTACAAAATAAGCATACAAACCAAAATAAGCATACAAATAAAACTAAAACTTTTCATGAGGATATCCCAAACTGTGACCAAATTATGGAAATACAAGAACTTTTGGAGAAAAAAAATCAAGGGGCATAACTTGAAATCTAATAAAAGGGGGGACAATGATGCTTGCACACCACAAATCATCTTTAACTGATACATACTCCTATTAAATTTTATGACGATATCCAAAAATGTTACTGAGTTATGGGGAGTAAAAGAATGAAAACAACCCCAAAACATTATCAAAACTGTTTGGTGGTCTATATGATACTTTCCCCTGACCTAATGAACAGACTTTCTCATGTGAGCAACCCAAGGCCCAAGGATATTGCTTATCATTAAGGTAACATTATTATGTAGAAAAGCTCATTTTCAATGTCAAACCTATATTTGCTAGCTCTTAATTCAAAGTGACACAATGATTAGGGGGTGGGATGGGTAACCATTCTATCCAAAGCAAAAGAAAATAATTATGGAAGCATTGAGAACAAAAAAATGATATTTTTTTTCGAAGTTTTTTGTGGTTTCTAAGGCACGATCAGGCATAGTTTTCCACCAGTTACCATAGCAACGATGATGTTTTTGTTTTCAACATCAAATTTTAATTGACCGTATACAATTATCTTTGTAACAGTTCAATTTCCATAATATATAAAATATGTTTTATTTCAAGAAAACTATATTAATACATATACAAGGGTTTTCATATGTTTCATAAGTGGGTGGGGTAACAAGTACCTAAATTTAAGGTCAAGACTAGATAAAATTCCGGTTTCTACCCTTTTTATGTTAATGATAGTAAGTTTGCAATAATGGAGTTTATATATGACATCTTAAATTTATGTTAAGTAATAAATATATCATTTATTTGGTAATTTTCTTGTTGAATATAGAAACTATTTTAGCTTCCATAGGAATAAAATGACCCAAATGCCATGGCAACCATGCTTTTATTGAGGTTTAGATAAGAAAGAGAGAGAACAAAATGTCACACATCCATTTGCTCCTCAAATCAATGACATAACATTAATGAAAAAGGTATTTATATCAAGTTATGCATGATACCGGAGTTATTTGGTCAATGTAAAGGCAACATTATTTTTGATAGTTACCATAGCAACCAGATTGTAAGTTACACCAAAATTTTAAAAAAAATCTGAAAAATTTATTCATATCAAATAGAACTTCCTGTTGTCATAAAATTTGTTTGAAATGTCTAGTTTTAAGCAAAATAACATTTAATTTTACGTTTAACATTAGTGGGTGGGGTACTTTGATCCCTAATATTTTATCATTATAAGCATTAAACCACAATTTAAAGTATTATTTAGAATTGCTACATGATGGTTGTGTGAAACGGTACTTTTTTGTGACAGATTATCACTACTTAGATAAAATACAAAGGATAATAATCATTTTGTTCATCTAAAAACATCATATTTTTTCGTCAACAGTAATAACCTTCAAATAAAATTTATTTCAAAATAAAAAATAACCCGATCCCAATTTTTCAGTATGGTAAAATATAGGTATCAGTAAACTAATTGAGAGAAAAACAAAACAAAAAATCTGATGTAGAAGTTTTTAGAAAAATGATATTGAAAATTGCCAATTTTTAGTGCATTGAAAATGCATAATAGCATGTAAAAATACATCGTAGCACGTGATACCATGGAAACGGAAAAGTAACAAAATCAGTACAAGGGTACTTAGTCATGTTTATTGTATGAAAGCACAAACACAAACATTTGCCGCGTTGCCTCTTGGGTAGGGCAGTCCAAAACATTGTAATTTTTAGCTCAAAATATTGCTGAAAAATGCTAAAAATGGAAAATCGTGGTTGCCATGGAAACGGAAGTGAAAAATTGAAAAAAAATATGAATTTTTGTTCATCTCTCGACAGAAGTTAAAAATGGGCAAAATTTCAAGAAAATCTATTTTTTCTATTTCCAAGCCATCATTGAGGCTGTCTGATGCTCTCAGATAATGACTCTTTAAAATTAAAATATTAGAAATAAAAAAATAGAGAACAATTAATAGAATGTGCATACAAAATTACTCATATCTTAGGTGCTATTTATCCTAGATTTCAAGCTCATTTACTTTCTAAGCTTGTTCCCAAATTAAAGTCTAGGTTATTTTTTATTACAGTGTAGTTTGATACGCAAATTATTTCATTTGTTTATTAATGAGTAACTTTTAAGATACAACCTTATTGATTCGTTTTCTTTTTTTTTAGTTTTCTATTGTTTTCATCAATATTCATGCATATGTTTGTTAAATGTAATATATACACTGAAGGACTTTAAAAACGCATAAATTGAAATTCATAAAATTTAATTATTTTTAATGCGTCAATTTTATGGAGATTTGGCAATAATGAACATCAACATATCAGCAATACATGTTTTAAATTTCATATCAAAATGATAAATATTTTAGGGCAACAGTCTATCGAATAGCAATACCCTTAAATTCTAAAGTTGCAATTTGAAATTTGTCTAGAAAACGGACGTGATTTAAAGTAATTGTATTAAAATATTTTTGTCTTAATTATGGATACAAATTACCCTCGGAGCCCTACTATTTGTCTGACACTGAGAGTAGCCAGCCGGAACGGATATCGTCGATGCAAATGGCACACTTCGAATCGAACTATAGTTCCTGCTATAGTAACTACAGTTTGAGTCGAACATCGATAGTCGCTACTATAGTTCTACTAGAGATCAACGGTGGGTCAGAGCACCGTTACTCTAGTAGATTGTTTGGTTCCCTCCTCTAGCCCTATCCAACAAGATGGGTCCAAGATCTGTCAGTAGCCTCAAAATTATTTGTTTTAGAAAATAATTACTCGCTGTGCACTATTTGCGGTCCTACTATACGTAATTGTTAATTAGAGTTGGTTGTGCAGTATATGAACATCATTTTTGTCTGCAATGAAGAATTGAAAGAGTGCATGCAAGGCTATTCACATTAATTTAAAATTCCAACTGCATCCGTTCGGATGTAAACACGCGCGCGCAACTATTACGTAAGAACTATAGTAGGAACTTTAGTTCGATTCGAAGTGGGCCAATATCGTCGATACACTAGACATTAGTTGCCGCTTTAACGTCGGGTCGTCATTTTGGTTAACCAGACCTGCGTCGATATTTAACTGTCCCTGTAGCCTGATAATGATTTCTGAAGTGCTGTATAGTTGACGGATGGCAGTTATAATATCACGCGACATCAGATACACGCACACCAGCTTGCAACATTTCAAGTAAGCCAGATCGTTCATGATCGGACAAACGTGGTATGATTAATAAAGTTATAAAACTAAACATACAGTGTTTTTATACATGTATATGTACAAGCTACATCACCGTATAGCATCGTACACCGGATATAGCGATTGCCGAAGCGAGGAAATCCTCACATGTTGATGTACAAGGTAGATGTATCTTCTATTATTTTTCATACTTTATAAGATTCGACTTAAAGGATATAGTGACGACATCGTTAAGACATTGACGTTTATCGGTGGCTATGAGAATTAGCCAGGAATAATCAGTCAGCACTACAATTGACAAAATGACCTGCCCAATCACTTGCAATTTACACGACTTTTGCCTCGTCTCCCTGAAATATGTTTATGTTATCGAATGTGTCGCTATGAAAGATCAATATTCGCTTTCATATGGCTTCTACATTGTAATAAGTACTTGCCAACGAAGTTTTACTTCCCGATTCCACCTGGTTCCATCAATATTTAGGAGGAAAAAACCCTCCTGCTGTACGGTCTATAGCAGTCTGTTGACACATCAGTGTACGTAATATAGCAAAATAACTGTACGCACTATAGCTAAGAGACTAATGCTAACTTTTCCTGATTTAAATGTGAATTAAGTCTAAAATTTAATCTGCATATATTTGCATACCAGAAAAGAGTATTCTCATGTGACTGGTCGCTTAATTTTCATTGTTTTATTAAGAATACACGGAAATCAGGAGGCAAAATACTTAACCTAGATGATTGCAACCGTTCTACAATTTATCTACAGTGTTGAGCATTTACAATTTTAGACCAAACTAAGGAAGTTGCATTCGGTTAACATTTAATCTGCTCTTGGATTGATTTAGCTGCCCCTACTATTCTCAACCTCAAAGCAAGTTTAGAGTTTCTTAAAACATCCAAACCAACGCTGCTGGGAATAAGAATAGAAGCAAGGACTGAGAATAATAAAGAGTGACATGCATTAAGGTTTTTTTTTGCCCAACCTATCCCTATGAGGCAAAAATTAAAAAAAATCGTTTTTAACTAATTTGCTCTTATTGGTTTATTAGGACATAATCAAAGTGTAAAAGTCTTGAATTCATTCGACTTTAACCGTTGCTATGGTAGCAAAAATGGCCACCAAAATAGGCTGAAAACAGGAAATTGACCATTTTGGAGCAAATTTGAGATGTTTGACAGACCAATTACCATAGAGCACAAGCGAATACCAAAAAGATGTTTTAACAGCTGATGAGAATTATCACGGCACACAACATACTAAAACGATTTTTTGGTATTTAGCTGTGCTGATACCTAATTTTTTAAAAATAGGTCTCCAAATGCCTTAAATTTGGTCCAAAATGGCAATTTCTATATTTTAAGCCTACTTTGTAGGCCATTTTTGTTACCATAGCAACAGTAAAATTTAAATAAATCCCTAAATTTTACAATTCAATTATTCTTCTAATAAACCAATCGAAAGAAATTGGTGAAAAGCAATTTTTAGCTTTTGTCCCCAGTGGGGGCCAAAATAGCCCCTTAATGCATGTACCCCTAATTTAGGCCTCGGCGCAAAATAAACCTGTCTTCGGTGTTTTCGACAAAGCAAGACTCAAACCAGTCTCCTTAGCTACAGAGAGTCTAGATATGATACTTTCAAATGAGCGAAAAACAAATGCGCTGATCAGACTGTGCGGATGCGCAGGCTGGTCTGCGCCTTTATTGTTCACAAGTCCAGAAAACAATTATACTGACGTCATATTGTTACCTTCCGTGAATGTATCGGGCTGCAGTTTTGGGCATGGTGTATACAGATACACACTTCTGAAACCCAAGTTTGCAAGCAGAGAATTTACACAAGCACAGAAACCTATCATGCTAACACACCTATAAAATAAAGATCCCACCAAATCACACTTTTAAATTAGAGTAAAACATGCATATAGGTGGGTACATGATGAAAGACTAGAATAAACAGCCAAAGAGAGAATCGCCGTAGTCGATTAAAATTCGTGATAGTTGCGCGGATCTAGAGCGGGGACAGGGGTCCAGTACAAATTACGTACATGTTCTATCGCTTAGCAATTGGACTCCACCCCCTTGGAAAAAAGTTTGACCCCCCTGGATAACATATGTTGCCCCCCCTGGAATTTAGGAAAGTGAAATAAGTCACTGGACCCCCCCCCCCCCACACACACACACACACACACACATATAAAATAAAAAAAAAACCGCCAGAACTTGCCTTTGCGTCTCAAGTCTATCGGATGAGACTTAAAGCCGTGGTTCCGTATTCATATGACCTTAACAGTCGGTTGGTGTCGTTAAACAAAAATACACCAATTGTCAGTGGACCTGGACCCCCTGACTTGATCCGCGTGTGCCGTTCATGTGCAATTTCAGGGATTTCCGTCAGGGGATGGGAGGGGGTATCGTCTCTGTCATTTTTTGCCTGCAGACAGTGCGGGACCAGGTCTGGCCCGACAGATCCAACCTGTTTGAAACTCTAACGGTAATTCTGATTTTTTTTTCATATACACTTTCTAGAAACAAAGGCACCGATAAGACCGGCGGTGCGCAGGCTGGTCTGGGCAATTGTTGTTCCAATGAAATTTAAAAAAATTCTAAATTAAATGTCAAGATCTACACTCGTTATACCCCCGGCGTTCATGCCGAAGGTTGTATAGTTTTCGGCTTTCCGTTTGTCCGTTCGTCCTTTCCTATATTCGTATTCGTTCGTTCGTAATTCCGTTAATTAATTGCTCTCTCTCTCTCTCTTTCTCTCTCTCTCTCTCTCTCTCTCTCTCTCTCTCTCTCGTTTAGCAGACGCGGATCCAGAAAGTTTTGACTCTGACATAAAAAACAACAATGCCGTTTGAGTTGGTGAGGGGAGAGAGGATCCAAATACTACAAAAGCGGGCCATCACCGGCCCGCCAGCGAAACGCCATTTGATGCTGGCTAAGTAGCCTTGTGAATGAATTTTAGGGGTATAGTTTTATGACTTTCTGTCTGTCCGTCTGTATAGCTTTGTGACCGTCTGTATGTCTGTCTGTCTGTCTCTCTGTCTCTGTCTCTCTCTCTCAGCATAATATATGGTGTATTCCTAGCAGACCAGGGATCACGAGATCGATACCGGGCATTTCAAGTCTTTTGTTGGGACTCTAAATCAGTCGTTCCCGTTCCCGTTAAACCTTTAATAACTGATGGAAGCCCATTATCCTAAATTATGCATCACTAATGCGTAACCACTACCTCTCCTATGACAGTATGAGTAAAAGGTGGGCTAACGTCTTGTTGATTTTCCAGTGCCCTGTTATATGCCCCACTCCATAACAAGTGTACATACTCTTTTGTGGATCTTTTATGTTTTTGTTCTGTCTTGTGTTTGCTATGTTTTGTGCGCGTCTGTTTATATGTGCTTCGTGGTCACCTGCTGGGAAAGGGCTGACCTCTTGGCTCTCGTTTGTGGTGTCTTCTGTGAGTTTGTCACTTTCCCATTGGTATCCTGGGTCAGGTGTGGTACTTGATTGTATCGATTCCTGATCTTTGCAACCTTACTTACTTTGTGTCGGATGATTCCCCTGCTTTTAGCCCAACTATGTATAACATAATTTTTACTTGGGTAGAGACCAGAGCCAAATCAGAATTAAGAATGAGGTTGGTACCTTTAAACATGTTGAAGATTTCCAGTATTTCTTTTACTGACAGTTCCAAGGCAGATTTTGTTGATCGTATTATTAATTTATATTTCATGTTTATCGTCGTAATGCCGTCTTCAGATTTAAATGTTAAAAAATCAGGGCCCGAAATTACAACGCCTCCTTAAAATTAAGGAAGACTTAAGTTAAGTATTGAAATTTTCAACACGCTATATTAATGCTAAATAAAGCAGTACTTGTAGTCAAAGATATCATTGTGATCTACAGAAAAAGGGAACTATTTTGATTTTAATCAGTTTGAAACGTTATTTTTCGCATCTTGAAAAATCAATACTTAACTTAAGTATTCCTTAACTTTAAGGAGGCGTTGTAATTCCGGGCCCTTGCCTTTACCCCGTACTGTGGGGGCTGTGTGTATATGTGTAGGGGGGGGGGGCAATCAACACGTTAGAACCATCCAAACATCTACAATGACCCGGCTATCCGCTACAGTATCTCGTAAGTGTGTCGGTGTTGGTGGGTGGGGTGGGCACTGGTTACAAATGCATTTCACTCTTACAACGCGTAGAAAAATCTGAAAAAGTGAATGCCACACTAAGTGTCCGTATCATTAATCGATTCGTCCATGACAGACAGTGCAGCTCCTGATTAGAACGTGCCTCTAGCAGCAAACTCTACAAGGACGTTTATTCATGCGCGGATCCAGATGGGTGGGTACTTGGGGTCTGGACGACTCCCTCCCGCATGGAAAAGCACAAAGCTGTAAATTTCCTCAGGAAAACTGGTTTGAAACCTTTGGAAAAGCACAAAGCTACCGATATCGGGTCATCAGCGGACCGCTAGGGATGCGCCATTTAAATAACGTTTCGCTGGCGGGCCGATGGTGGGCCGTTTAGGTTAATATATTTTATTATTTCGTGTTTGTAGAGGGTGCCGTCACTTAGCTATTGTAAAAAATTATTCTAACTATCAAATAAAAAAAGGCCTTCCTCTGGTTTCACATTCATTTTCAATTATGATGCACCTTACGTAATTTGTTAACTTAGGCTAACTTTTTTCTATAATTTTTATTCATATATTAACACCCCCCCCCCCCCTCTTCACTCATTGATGCGCTTCGGGCGAGCTTGTATAAAGATCCCAACCCTTTTGCATATAGGCGGTGTCCTGCAGCTTGTTCAATCATGCATCAATATCACAGTGCCTGTGGCAAGTTCTAACCTTTTCCGTACGAGACGGTATTTGGGCCAGCTTGCTTGAACACCCAAAAATCACAGTTTGCTGTCTGCGATAGAACATTGCTATCTGTAAACAGGACAATTATACTACAATAGATAAGATTCAACCAAGTATAAGTAGAACAAAAATAAAGGGAACACTTGTATTTAATGAAATACTCTGATATTTTTCATACATACATAGGCTCGGGTCATTTTTGGGGGGTTCAAAATTTTGAATCTCACTTTTTTGGTTTCCAGAAAAATGAATATTTTTTTTTTGTGGGGGGGGGGTATTTTTTGGGTCATCACAAAATTGGACTATATTTAATGGCCATTTCTATGTATTTTAGGGTCTTTTCTTAAGGTCAAGGTACAGAAGGGGGATATTTTTTGGGCTGCTAAAATTTTAAATATTTTTTGGGGGTGCATGAAATTCCTGAATTTTTTGTCTGTGAAATGTGGATGCTGGGCCCGAGTCTACGTATGAGAAAAAAATAGAGTACCCCCCCCCCCCCACCCCTGGATAAGGGCTAGCCTGTTCAAATATCCAAAAATATTTTAACCCACTCTTCTACCTAAAGCCAAATGCCATATTGGTCACACGGTTGTCATAACATTGGTAATTAATTGACTATTTTGTCAGTGCCGTCCCAGGGAGGTGGGGGAGCATGGGGCACCCTCCCCCCCCCCCCCCCCCCCCCCGAAGAGGCCGTATGTGCCCTAAAAACTTTTTGGCGCTTTATATGATATTGCAAGTATATACGGTAGATTACCTAGATGATAACGGATTACCTACAATTCTGCCGAAAGAAAAGGTGGCCGTGGGGTCACAGACGTGGCAGTGAGTGTGGCCCGGGCTTGTAAATTATGGGATTTTAAATCTCCTGTAGTCTGGCCGCGGAGGATAAAACACTTTTGTGCCCCCTCCCAGTCCCAAACCAATCTCAGAATTTTGGGTGCGTGGGTGGAGTGGGGCACTGATCCCCAGTCCCACGGCTGTGGGGCTGGTGTGTGCCCCCCATCTTCCGTTCCGTTTTCATTGCAAATCCCATCTAGTCGCAAAACTAATATGCAATAGCTGTGCCCCCTACCCTCCCTCGACCAGACTCAGAGAAATTAAAAAGAGAGCCCTAGGCTGCTGCCGTGCCGGGCCTATGTTGTTGGGTTGGCGGTGAATGAAAAAGTACAAAATGCAGGGGAACCTATGCCCAATTTTTTCTTAGGTGTGAGCTTGATTGTTTTTTCCAGCATTTCTCAAATTTTAAGGCCCCCTCCCCCTCACATGGGCTCTGCTGTTATTCTGAACATTGGACTTACTCAGACTTGCATTGCAATTGATGTGCCCCCTCTCCCAACATGGTAACCTTACCAAAGCACCAAGAGGACGACAAGGAAATGCAAAACTAATAATGGAACAAGGTGTTTGAGTGCACAACCTTACTTAAAATTGAGGTTATAGAATATGGAAAATGGGGTTCTAAATGGTTTGAAATGCATTCTCAGAGACAAAGATTTTAATGAGAGGGGGTTCTATCCCCCCTCTCATACTCTTCCCACGTCGCTACTTGCGCCGTCGGTTCAAGCCTTTGGTTTTGAGTGCTCCCCCCTCTAGTAAACAACCCCTCTGGGTCCAGCCCTTTTTTACATATGTTTCGTTGTATTTTGTTTATGGAAACGTGTTGTGTATGATTCAAACCTTGATTTACATTTACAGCTAAAGGTAACAAAGAAGACATCAAGATGACTTATACCATTAGTAGGCGGGGCTCTGTGCTACGTTTGACAGATAGCAATTTGTCTATGTATATAGAACTGTTAAAATTATAGCACTAGACAAGATTTTCACAATGATTTTGTCTGGCTATCGACCGTACAATACGAGCAGGAAATTTTGCTATAAAACGTACACTTCCCTTCTATAGACCGTACACTAAAACGGCTAAAAAAAGAAGATTCGATCGTCAAATGCAGCTTCAAAAGTACGCTTATGGTATTTTTAGTGGGTCCTTATGATTTTCTGGGGTATTTGCCATGGTTCTTTATGTATTTCGTATTAATAGTGTACTTAAACAGCCTTTAAAACACGTATTTTCGTGGCAAACAATAGAAAATCATCAGTGATTAGCGGAACATTTATGTTATTCGTAGCTGCTATAGATTTTTGCTGACCATTTTTTGTAGTAAGGAATATACATCGATGTATCAGCAACGTCAGAAAAATGTGTCTGCAATGATATTTCACATGTATCAATGAGAAAATGGGATAAAAACTCACCTCGTACATCAACGTGTGAGGATTTCCTCGCTTCGACAATCGCTATATCCGGTGTACGATGCTATACGGTGTACATGTGAAATGCTATAAAATTTTGCTTTATTGATTCATAGGGACGCCACGTGCAAAACATAGTAAACCAGCGATGCGCAGCTGATGGTGGCCAGTGTCTGTAAAAACGATGATATTGTGTACCGATAGAAGCAGAGTATCGTTCCCAGCCGATTTTACCTGTTAAAGAACGCTAAAATTGTTTTGGATGCAAAATATAGTAATTTTCATTTTTTGCGGTTTTAAAATCCTTCAGTGTATCTGACCATTGGAATAAAACACTATGACTCAGCCTTGATTTGATACTGAGATTAATTGTCTAGAACAATTAAAAGAGGAGATAGGAATAAGTTTAGAAGTAGACCCCACTAATTTTTCTACATTTTTCTATCATTTCTAATGTTTACATTAATATCAATAAATTTTAAAAAATGGATTATTTCGCATAATGACTACTGAGTAAAGTAAAATGTCTTGGCTTTTAGTTGGTACCAAGTGTGCTAGTCAAGGAATATAAGCAGCTACGATGTAAGTAATTTTGAAGTTTCACCCCTTTAATTTTATTACCATTTTCTCTCATTCTAACAATTCAATTAATATTCAAGAATATAATCATAAAATGGTTGCATATCCGATCATGGCATAAAATGTGCTATGCCTTGCATTTTTTTGATACCAAGTTTATTAGTCTAGGACAATTAGTAGATTAGATATAAGTAATTTTGTAGCACATTTTAATTTTTTTGCAATTTTTTTCTTTCTTTTTTATTGGTTTCATTAATATTCACAAATATACAGATTAGATTTGAATCTCAGACAATTGGTCACTATTGTGTTTAAGTACTATGACTCAACTTTTATTTGATACCAATTTTGAAAGTCTGGAATAGTTAGCAGCTGACATATGGGTTATGTTGTACGTACACCCCTTTAAATTTTCTACCAATTTCCTCTTATTTCTAATGTTTTTGAATATGCAAAGTAGATAACTTGTATAACATACTATTGGGTTAAAGAATTATGTCTCAACTTTTATTTGGTAACATGTTTGGTAGTCTAGAATAGTTAGCATCTGACATTTAGGTAATGTTGTATGTAACCTCTCCCCCCCCCCACTTAGTTTTTCTACCATTTTTCACGTATTTCAAATGTTTTCATAAATATTCAAATTAGGTAATTTGCATATCGTACCATTGGGTAAAGGTACTTTGTCTAGGCTTTGATTCGGTACCCAGTTTGGTAGGCTCTGATAACTAGCAACTGGCATATAGGTAGTGTGTATAGGTACACCCCCTTATTTTTCTACTTTTTTCTTTCATGTCTAGTTTTGATTATAAATACTCATGAATATACAATACGAAAATTTGCATATCAGCACATTGAATAAAAGATTGATGTATGTGCCTTAATTTGGTACCAAGTTCGGTAGTCTATGATGACTTGCTGCTTAAATACGAATCATTTTGTAGGTACACTCCTTCCTTTAAAATCATATTATGAATTTTCATATTATGGGGGTGAGTAAATTGTTCTAGGCAAGCCTCCCTGAGCCAGTTTTTTTTCTTTGCCATTTAGCGACCATTTTGTTTCGCCGACCACTGACACCTTGCATGTCTTGAATTAGTGGAAGGGGGAAAAATAATCGACGAAAGCAAGTGCGGATCTTGGGGTCTGCTTGCAAATGGTGGGGACATGCGTCTGATCCAGCTACAGTGCCCGATGGGTTGCCATGGGCACCATGCAATTTTATGTAATCCTAACAGGTTTATTTTCGGTTATCTTTTAGGTATTTAGTTGTCCCACTGAACAATTTCGAATCCATGAGTAATTGTCCTTGGGTGCAAGGTAAGTCTAATAAGCCCCCCCCCCTCCACCCCCACACCCCGGGTGTGTGGGGGGTGAGGATTGTTATTCCATGATTTTACCTCAATCTTTAGTTACTCGTGAATATGCAAATGAGATAATTTGATATATGACTATTGGGTGAAATGACTTGTCAAATTGTATCACTGATGATATATTTACTTTTTTAAAATAATTTCCCTGATTCTCTGAAATTTTCATCAATATTGATGAATATGCAAATGAGATAATTAATCTGCATATCAGACCATCCCATCGGATGGATGTACTATATCTTAGCTTTAATTTGATAGCAAGTTTAATAGTGTAGGGTTAGTTGCTGATGAGATACGAGTCATTTTGTAGGCACAGGCCCACTTTCTATAAAATCACATAAAACCCCATCCCCTAGCTGAAACTTACAGATTTTGTTTAAATTGCCATATTTTCCTGCAAACAATAGTGATATCATTTTGCGATGTATGTCTTAAAGTTCTCATTTTAATGAAATCATTACTGACACATTTAGGCCAGATAATATGCACGCACTTACATGAAGCAAAATTATTTGCTCAAGGTGTCCCCCCTGATTACCTCTTGATCTAATTGCATTAAATGATGTCAGTTAAGATCCACAATCATGGTAGATGCGTTTGGATTGATTTGTACAAGTTTGGCACAGTTTGGCCTTAACACGTTACTCTACAGATTGTTAATGATTTTCTTCAATTTGGCGGCCATCCTGGAAATATGCAAATTAGATAGTGAAGACGCCATTTTTCAGCTTGTCAGCTTTGGTTTTTGGATTCAGCATACCAAAATACCCGTTATGAATATCTCAAACCTTTTCTTCACAGAATACCTGTACCTTCTTAAATAAGCGTCTCTTCTATATTTTGTTGTTGTTGTTTTTTGCTTTTGTTTTTTGTTGAGATTCCTTCGACCAAAATTTAATGTACCCACGAATGGAGTTTATGACAACACTCCATATAGATTAAGATAAGGTTAAAAAAATAAAAAAAATAGTTTAAAAAAGCAATATTTTATAAATATATGGTTAAAGATAGTCTGATACTGGTATAAAATGCAACATTTTTATTTTTAGCTTTCATGCTCGGGTTTCAAAACCACCCTATGGGTCCAGCAGATGTCAATGCATATAACAAGAAGGTCCATCGGCCCTGAATCGCTCACCTGTGTTCTTGTCACAAGGAGAGGATGTTAACCATAGAATATAAATTTCCAATTTCTCGAACACCTTAGTACTCGGACCATAATCAAAGACTACCAAATCACTAAGTTCATCAAAATATACTTATCTTCACATTTTAAATGTTTGACCTTTTACCCAGTCCATAATGTCAGGGTATGCATAAGGTCAAACTTGCGTAATGTTCTAAAAGCCTTTCCCTTTAATTTGATATGCAACCATGACCTACTTCAGAAAAAATGTTTTTGCCTTTTGATCCCATCTGGAGGCCGTGGGTGTATAAAAGGGCAGAATATGTGCTTGCATTGTGTCCTCTGCTTCTCCCGGTTTAATTTGACATGCAACATAACTACTTACAGAAAAGAAAAAATGCTTTTCTGTTATGCTATTCACATTATATACTGAGGGAAAAGAAAGTTTAGCAAATAATTAAAATGGGATTTCCCATTGGCGATCTTTTTAGCAGTATATCTATTTTATTTGCAGGTGCGCAAGCATGTCAGTTGTTCGGAAATGATCTAATGGCTACCTAAAAGAGGTCAAAAGAAGCACATTTTGAATTTTATGGCAAGAATTTGATCTGCTGAGCATTTTGATTTCAAACACTATTTAATTGAAAGGGAGGTTTTGAAAATATTCGATTTTCAACTTAAAACTGTACGATAACGGTGAACAGAATATTCAGTTTTAAACCGGTTTTCAATATTTTGCCTTTAGATTGAAACATCTGACGTATGGCCAAAGTTTAACAGAAAACTATACTTGCTATTGCCATGTGAGCTGTTTTAGCAAGGGGACATATTATGATATTATGAAATTAAAAATCCTACTTCATTAGAACTGTGGTTCTCCAAAGTATACCGCTAAACTTATTTCCCTCAGTATATGTTGTTTGTATCCTCATGGGCTTCATAGCCTTTTGGACTTGGAAATAAAAGCTATCTATCTATATCGTTTTACTCTATGCTTACTAGTGTCAGCTGCTGACAACTTTTGCGGACAGTTTGGACCCAGATCCATACTGTTTGACACTCTGATGGTATTCATAAAAAAAATCAAAAAAGTTGATATTGAAAGAAAATCTGCAGACGTCAAAACAGCAGGCAAAATTACACAGTAGGCAGAGAGTTAAGACACATTTGAAAGAAAGAAAAAAAAGAGAAAAGGAAGACAGAAATAATAATAAAAAATATACCATTCGGTTTTGCTAAAAAGAAACTATTTTTAAAAGATAAGAAAATAAGAAAAAGAAAAAAAAATATTTTCACATAGACATACCAAATCTATCCAGCTGTTCAATATCTTGATTAGCACACAAAGAACATGTATTCCAATGGACCATTGGATGCTTAAAAAAGTAATGATTTGGAAAATGCGAAGTTTATATAAAAAAACCATTGTGCTTGTCGGTCCGGCTTGTGAGATGATGCGTGGACGCCCGTAAGAGTAATTAGTGCTCATCTCTTACGTAATATATTTTTCCGGTTCACTGAATATTGGCTAAATGGACCAAAACATTAATTACTTCAAGCCTTGGAAAAACTGTAAATATGGATAATGCAGACCTTTCGCAGTCTGTTCTGTGCCTCCATTCACCACTAACATTTGCGAATATTAACCCTTGGTATAACTGATACTTTGGCAAACAGCGAGGACCCGGTGAAATGCAGCATAATGCTGCATTTCACCAAGGTCTTCACTGTTTGCTAAGATTAAACATAATTCGGGGACGGAAACACATAATAATTTAGAAAATTCTACCTGTGACTCCTTAAAGTACACAATGGATAGCCCCGTACTTTTTGTATCAATATGAATGGGAAAATCTATCAGAATTAAAAGGGTAAATTAGCAACGCTAATTTAATAAGGCCTCATCGCAAGAAAACCTAATTTTGTTGCAGACAAATAACAAAGGTGCAGACTAGCCTGCGCTTTTGTTTCTTTTGTTTCTGGCTCTTTGCAAAGTTTGATATTTAAACATGCACCATATTTTCAATATATAAGCTACATAGGACACGAGATTACTAACAATGTGGTATGTGCGACCAGCAAAGGCTCGGACCAGCCTGCTTATACGCGCAGTCTGATCAGAGCCTTCGATAGTCGCTTGAATATTCTATGAATTTTAAGCTACTGACCGAACATCATTTGGAATTTCTAAGCTTAAAAGGAGGCTGCACAGGCTCGTCTGCACTTGTCAAAGTGCCACATTTGTTGGAAATCACATGTCGCGGCTCAAATGTGTTCTCTGTAGCTGAGCTGGCTGCTTTGAGTCTTACTTGATCACTAACATGTCGATGTCCATATAGTAATGGGAGTGGGGTCCGTCGATATGTCCATCCTTCCATTCAAAAGAATTACATGTACATGTATTAGGTATTGGATTGTTGGAACCCGTTTCCCCCGACAAATATCGTCTGCTCTCTGCATGGTCTGCTCATATAATTCAGAAGCCTATATTGAAGACACTATGGCCGAGATCAGACTGTTCAGGGTTCATGATGTTCGCTTCCCTGGTAGAAAGATTCTGGACTGCATATTAATCGTATATATGTGACAGACGATATTATTGGCAGGATAAGTACAGGGACGGATCCAGGATTTCTGAAAAGGGGGCTCATATATATATATATACAAACTGTGGGGGTTCGCTTTGCCAATTTTATCTCATTTTTTCATAAATATCCCATGAAAATGAAATAATTTATTTCATTTTCATAGGATGTTTTAAAGCGGGAAGCGGGGGGGTGGGGGGGGTTCAAGGGAACCCCCTCTGGATCCGCCACTGAAGTACGATGTCCACTAACAGTCAATCGATGCAAATAAACATTTGATATCATTACTTAGCTTGATGGCACCAAAATATGAAAATCTTTTTTCGCCGAAAAGAAAAGACCATTAGTCGTGTTTTGATTAAATATGTCAGTCTTTATCTCATTTACATTCAGCGCAGCACATATAACCACCAATATAGCCAAAGAACTTTAACTTTGGCTGAAATGGCCGATGCCGAACTTTCTTAGTTTTGTCCGAACGCCAGCCACGAAACTTTCTTAAACTGTTATTGGGACCCCTTTATAATGGATGAATGGATGGATGGATGGATGGATTGTACTTACAGAACGGACGTTCTGAGGTTCCTAATGGTCCGTGGCCATTGCACTTTATGGCAAGGTTAACCCCACAAGCCCATTTTTAACCCCGTAACACCATACTGTACTAACCCTAACCTAACTAAACACGGCTGTACAGATTGCGAACCTCATAATGTATCGTGGGCATGTACGGACAGACGGATGGTCGGACGGACGGATGACCGGACGGACGGATGGGCGGGCATGGATAGACGGACGGAAATTTTTAAGTAGCCATCAAAGGTCTATTCGTGGGTACGGACGGACGGACGTTCTCACAGAAAGATTCTTGTTGGATATTTTCTGTTAGAAAAAATAGCCAACAAGGCAAAAAGAGAGTTTAGGTTATGATGGATGGATGGATGGATGGATGGACATGGCATCATCGTGTTCGTCAAGTGCGAAAAACAAGATAAAGTGTAATTTTCTTTCACACTTACGCAAACACTGGTGACCAATCATCGCAATCATGGCTTACATCAAACGTTCGTTTCAATTAGCATGTTTCTGATTGATTCAATCAAAATAGTTTGGCCACTCTACAAGAAAATGGGGTGTCCGACGTTTTGTCTAAAAACCATATCGCCTTCCACCCCACCCATACACTCCCCCCCCTCCCCCACCCCCCCCCCCCCCCCCCCCGCCACAATTTTCCGGATCGTAAAGCGTCAACTCAAAGTTGTTGAAATTAACAGCAACCTATATGCTACTAGGGAGACAGATACTTTTGTTTTAATTTTGAAGAAAAAATGAGACAGTCATGTCATGGTTTGTCCGTCTGTAGGTGGGTTCTGTGGACAATCATTGTATAACTATTTTATACCAACTACAGCAGTATAGACCTGGTAAATTACGAGGTGTTTCATGCTAGCTTAAAGCAGGTACATTGTTTACGTGATATAAAGCAAAACTGAACGTTCCCGCAAGCGGTGTAGACCGAGATGAGACGCCGTTTTGGCCGTGTCAAAATTCGGGTAAATACTAAACGTGAGAAAACAGCCCTAAAGCGTTTCTTAAACTCAAACCTGATTTCAGAATCCTAACTTGTGCAAAAGGCGCAAGGGCTGTTATTACGTGTTGTACATTTGAAAACAACCCTGTTCACACCTCTGATACAGAGGTGTGAACAGGGTTGTTTTCTAATGTTAGTCAATGTTTGTTTCTTCCTTTTGGTCCGTTTAATCAATGGGTTTTCATTACGTAATCGATGAGCACTAATTACTCTTTGCGGGCGTCCACGCACCACCTCACAAGCCGGACCGACAAATAAGCCCAGAAATACTTTATTATATAAGGCATGAGAAAATGATTTTAGACATTAATTCTTTCGAATCATCGTGCTGTTAACTAATAGAATCAGACTGATTGTATAATAATCGGAATTAGAAAAATATAATTTTTCGGTAAGTTTCATTTTACATTATAAAAAAAAATAGGGAAAAACATGTGTGGTTCTGTGACAGCTTAGTCCCAGATCAGATTACTTATAGCAGCAGTCTGATCAGGGACTATTTATCACCAGCAAATTATTCATAATCGCATTAACGATTAATTTACGGAATCCCGGAAGGGACCTTTTCTCTCTCAGTTTTATGGGAGCGCAGTGGCTCAATGGTAGAGTGCTTGACTCGAGACCGAGGGGCCGCGGGTTCGAGCCTCACCGGCGTCACTGCGTTGTGGTCCTTGAGCAAGACATATTTATCCTAGCTTAGTACTGGTTCAACCCAGGAAAACCCGTCCCTGTTCATCTGAGATTGTTGATGGGACGTAAAGAATCAAATCAAACAAACAAACTCTCAATTTTATATAACGAGAAAATCAGAAAAGAAATTTAAACAATCAAACTAGATTGGAAAACTAGAAATTAGAATAGGAATTTTAACTAAACGTAATTTCAACGTAATTCCTGCATCGCATTGGCTGAAATATATCGTTTTAAAAACGACTTATTATCTCGTTGAGACAGAAAAGGCATAAAATCAAAAAATCAGAATGGAAATTTAAACAATTCCGGAATTGTGTTTAACCAAAGATATAAAAAGTCGCTTAAAACGGTATATTTCAGCCAATGAAATAATTGAATTTTAAACCAGAAAACAAAATAAAAATTAAAACAAAAAAAAAAACAGAATGGAAATTTTAACAATATAACAGAAAAGAAATTTAAACAGAAATTTAAACCAGAAAACAGAAAAAAACAATAAATCAGAATGGCAATTTAATCAATACCGGAATTATGTTGAACCAACGAGATAATAAGTCGTTTAAACGATATATTTCAGTCAATGAGATGCAGGAATTATATTGAACAAACGACATTTATGGTTTTAATTCTTATTCTGTTTTCTCTAATAATTTCTTTTCTCGAATATAAAAGAGAAAGAAAATGTCCCTCCCGGGGTTAATTAGTAATTTGGATCCAATTGAATTTAGTTAACTACCGTATCAGAATAGATTATATTAGATATTGGTTTAATTTTGTTTAGTATTTTAAAATGTAGGAACTATCATTGATAGTGTATCTCATAGGACATGCGCGGATCCAGAAAGAGTTGCCAGAAAGTTTTGCCAACTCTGATAACTTTTTTTTTGTATAGCACTAAAATAGTGCTCACCAATGCCAAATAGCACTAAAATTGGGCCATCATCGGCCCGCCAGCGAAACGTCATTTAAATGGCGTTTCGCTGGCGGGCCAATGATGGCCCAACATTTAATGCTGGCTTGGTAGCTTTGTGATTTTTCAGGGGATCTGGACAAGTTTTGCTAAGAAAGCCTATAGTTTTGTGATTTTTTAGGGGCCTGGGGGGTCCGGACCCCCTTGTCCCCACCTCTCTGGATCCGCATATGTAGGAGTGCAAATTACAAGTTAAAGGTCACAGGGTTTAGCTTTAAATTTTGTGTCTGCTCCATATATTTTTGGATCGAACCCGCGACTCTGTTGTCCCAAAGTTGGGTACACTAACGGAGGAGGATTAAGCTGCCCTTTAAACTGGTTTGGTGTTATATGTTTTAGCACATTATTAGATAAGTTTTTTTAACAAGTCCAAAAGGCTATAAACCCCATGAGGAAACATACATAACATAATCAATGGCATGCTGGACATTATTTGTTGGTGGTAGGTTAGCTTTTTTGCTAGATGTGTTACCCTCTGAAAATAAAGACTATTATTATTATTATTATTATTATTATTATTATTATTATTATTATTATTATACGTGAGCATGCATATTCCATAAGTATCCTCATGTATCTAATATCACAACCGGTGGCGTGGCTCTGGTTTTGTACTGGAAGAGAGTGGCCGTGGTCAGATAGCTCCTATAGGTGCAGTCTGATCAGGGTTTACTATGGTGTTAAAAGTTTCCTCTTTGAGGGAGAGTTAAGGTTACAGTCACATAAAGACTCATAATGGTTGAACATCACTAGAGAGAAAAAAAAACATGTGCATTCATACATGTGCGTATCCAGATGGGGGGGGGGGCAGGGTGTCCGGACCCTCCCCCTGAAAAATCACAAGAATATAGGGTTTCTCAGCGATATTGATCCGGATCCCCTGAAAAATCACAAAGCTACTATGCCAGCATTCAATGTTGGGCCATCATCGGCCCGCCAGCGAAACGCCATTATCCGCGCATGGACTATAGCTCTGAAAAGTCTCCTAGGACCAATGTTCCCCTTGCATTGTTATATCCGCACTTTTTGAATCAGATCGATCCCGTCCATCCATTCGTCCGACAATACTTGCTCGTAACGCGTAACTCCTTCATTTTCTGTCCGAGGATTTCATATTTGGCATCATGATTGCTTATGGGGTGTAGATGACAAATAGGCTTATCAGGTCACTGATATGACCTTAGAGTCCAAGGTCAAGGTCGTATATGCTAAAACCTGTATAACGGCTCATAACGCGAACTCCTGTTTTATTTTCTTGTCGAGGCACAGCGATTGTCTTGGGTTGTAGATAACAATAGGCTATATGGATCATCAATATGACATAAGAGTCAAAGCTCAATGTCACATATGGCCAAAAGTCAAGGTCAACTAGTCTTATTGCTCCAAAACGCGAGCTCTTCTTTGATTATTCGATGGAGGATGTTCATATTTAGCACAATGATTGCTTTTAGTGTGAAAGCTTATAAAGGTCACTGTTTCACACTAAAAGCAATCATTGTGCTAAATATGAACACCCTCGGTTAAAAATTAATGGGCAACTTGTGCTTGGAGCAATATGACAGACTTTAAGATTATTTGACCTTTAACCCAAAGGTAATATCCATATTTCGAGACCTTTGTTGTGATTTACACACCTAAGGCAATTACTGTGCCAAATATGAACACTGGGACAAAGTCCAAAAAATGAAAATAATTCACAGAATTGATCTTTGGCTCAAAGGTCATAGCTTTGGTCTGAAACTCTCGTTGTTAGCTACACACCACAGGCAATCTATGTTTCAAATATGAATGCTCTCAGTCAAATGATAAAAAGAGGAGTTGGGTTTCAAGACATAGAGAGTTTTTTAGTATATGTGTGTATTGGTGAAATGATTTTTTGTTACTTTCACACAGTGACCTATGCTTTTGCCTATGGTGTTTAGGTCACAGAGCAAGTTCTAGATCACTGCTATAACCATGGGATCAAAGGCCAAAGCCAGCTGCATTTAAAATCTGGCTTACATCTAAAAAAGCGAATTCCTCTTTCATTTTGACTGTCTTTCATTTTGGCACAATACTTGCCTATGGTTTGTAGATTTTAACGCACATTCCAGATCAATGCTATGACCTTGGAGTCAAAGGTCAAGGTCAAATATACTTGTCAATTTTATAGATTGTAATGCAAATTTATTTTATTTATTGACGGACGGTGTTCATATTTCGCAAAATTACTGTTATGGTGTGTAAATAACAATGATGGTAACAGATCATAGCTATACCTAGTGGACACATGACCTTAAACAAATGTCTTATCAATGTCAAGGCGATTTCGTAATGACATCGTCTTGATGTCCATACAATGTTGTTTGACATCATGTGCCTGCTTTGTATGCCATTGGGATTTACTGTCAAGGTTAAATACACTTAGAATCTGTTTTACAGCTTGTAACACAAATTCTTCATGTTTTTAAGACAGGAGTTTCCTATTTTGTGCAATGAATGCCAATATGGTATTTTAAGCCAAAGGTCTAGGTCATCTATATAATCATTTTGTTTGGCTTCAAATGCCATCTCCTCTTTCTTTTTCGATGGAGTATATTAGTAGACTTTTCGCTTACTGTAGAGGCGGCAACTTTGATATTCATATCTGGGTGTGGTTCGGCTATTTCATCTGCTAAATAAGGGAAATTAGGTTCTATTTATAATTTGGGGAAGAATATGTAAGTTGTTTGGGCCGCGCAAATGTGTGCGCATTTCATGAAAATCATATCCTTATACACACTGAATTCACATTTATTAACCCTTAAAGCGCATAATCACAAAATGCATGTTTTTTGTCGTCCACTAAAATATTTGAAGCCTCAAAGACAAACAGTGTGGACCCAGATCAGACTGCTCCTAAGGAACAGTCTGATCTGGGTCCACAATGTTTGCCTCTATGCTTATGTTAAATAGACATTTTCAGGGGCAGCTATTTTGCTGGCGTTTTAAGGACTAAATAATGTGTCATGCGTCTATACTGAGGTAAAGGCGCAAGTTGATACAGTTACTTTTGAATAAAACCACGCCTCATTTTCAGCTTTTACCTATGTCTAAGGTTGACCAGTCCTAATTACCCAGTCATGAGGTGCCACCTTTACAGTACCCCAAAAGTCATATAATAGTCATATTTGACACAATAGTTACCTGAGGACAAAGGTTAGTGACTGCAGGTATGACCTTAGCGACAGAGTTCAAGGTAAAAAAAATGTCATACCATATGGTATTTGGGCCCCAATCGATTGACCACCTAGTTTTTAATTAATTGGGTTATTTTGTTTGATTTGATTCTCTACATCCCAGTCAACAATTTTTCAGCTATGTTGGGATGGGTCTTCCTGGGTTGAACCAGGAACTCAGCAAATATTAATGTGTCTTGGTCAAGGACACAATGCAGTGACATCGGTGAAGCTCCAACCCGCAACCCCTTGATCTCGAGACAAGCATATTACCACTGAGCCACTGCGCTCCCTGATTGGGTCATTGGCTAATGGTCAAGTATTAGCCCAGTATCAATGTGCACACACTATTTGATAAAAATTATATTTCATAAAATGATATATAGTACGCGCCAAAAAGTAGAGTATTGTAGATTTGTATAACTGACATGTTTTGATTATAAAAACAATTGATTGAATGATAGTTGGAGCATAGTGCATGAAATATGGATTTTGTTACGCTAAATAACTCTTATTGAGCACAAATTATACTATGTATACCCGATACATTATGCATTTCCTTTTGCTAAAGATATATTTTGTTGTAACATCTTTTGACTCTTCGCCTGCCAGTGGCGACTTTTGTCGTCTGCTGATTATCTTCACAAACAGTTTGGACCCAGATCAGACCAGACAGAATGTCAGCCTGATCTGAATCCAACCTGTTTGACACTCTGATGGTATTCCAGAAAGAATTTTTTGAAAAGTTTAGTTTGAAAAAAATCAGCAGACGTCAAAAAGCATGACAAATTACCATGCATGCAAAGAGTTAAATTGCTTATCTGAAAATTGTCGCACCACCATAACAAGCATTTTTTCTCAATACCATTTCATATGCAAACTTTAGTAAAAAAAATCACTCTTTGGCTATCAATAACTGGATTCAAATCCTCAAATTACTAAAGTTAAATGCTAGTGTAGATATGTACATTCTAATCTGATTCAAATTTAACAAGCGTATCTGAAACAGGCAAAAAGATACTGAGTAAAACGATACCATCACTTAAGCCCTTTTTAAACTGGTAACTCCTAATTGAGCGCATTGACAAACACATTGATGAAATGCCGATAACGTATCTAACTCTTTACCTACAAGCGTCATCTGCTGATAACTTTTGCAAACATTTTAGACCCCGATCAAGCCTGACAAGACAGACCTGATCTCGATCCAAACTGTTTGACACTCTGATGGTATTCCTGAAATAATTTTTTTTAAGTTGATTTTGATAAAAAGCAGCAGACGACAAAAAAAGCATGAAAAAATGCACCATTTCATCAGGGTCTGCACTAATTGTTATGACAAAATCAATCTTCAGAGAAAGAAATACAATATTTTTTTGATAAAATATAACCTTTGACCCCTTAATATATACAATGAACCATCCTGACATAACTGTATCAAACTTTATGGGAAATTCCATTGGTCCAAAATGGGTTAACTTAGTAACATATCCATAGCCGCTCAGTATTTATTATTTATTAATTAATTTCAGACAAAATGGAGGCTATGATGTCAAGCATACTTGCTTCAGCTGGTGCCCGGTTATCAGGCCGCAAAGAAGCTCCTCTCGACCTCAGCTGGAATAAGACCCACACCTGTGATCGATTCATTAACGCAGAAGATATTCGACCAGACTCTTGTTCTACACAATCGGATGGTGATGTATCAGTCGTTTCATCAATCTCCTCCTCTGACGATGAGCCCACCAAGATATCATCTCACCAGGAAACCACCATCAGCTCTTGGCCTATTCATCCTGCATTCTACCGTGTTCCACCATCTAGTCATGTGATTGCATCTCCACCTGTATCAGATCACAGCACTGTAAGCATTTCTTGCAGATCTGTAGAGACTTCTCCTACCAGCAACAGTAATCCATTTTCAATCGACTCTATTCTTGGTACTGACAGCTCTGAGAGTTGTGATGATGAAGGTCGAGAATCCGAGCCTGCACAAGTTTTCAGTTCTTACATGGCTGCCATATCCAGTTCTATGTACAGTCACTACGCCTATGTCTCAATGGGTGGAATCATGCAACAGCCGATGACAAGTACGCCATCAAAGAAAGAAGATATAAAGTGCTTAGATACAGCAAAGGACATATTTTGGTGCCATGTATGTTATACTTTCTGTTCAGATAGAATGGACGCTGAGAGACACCAACAGGTCCACTGTTACAATGGTGACAAGTGCAGTTTAAAGCGTCTACTCTTCAAGGAACATGGTTACGTTAGCACCCATGGACAGACCGGTTATCTGGATAGAATTCAGTGTGGTCTTTGTGACAAAGTTGTAGCTAATTGTTTCTTTATCAAACACATGAGTCTCCATGACGGCCATATTTGTGACGTATGTGATCACGAGTTTTCCACCAACAGCAAATTACAGGATCATATGAACATTCATTCAGGACGTTTTTCCTTTTCATGTAAAGTCTGTGACAGACAGTTCTCCAAGAAGTCATCGCTAACACAACACATGCGCTATCATAGAGAACACAAACAATTTGTGTGTCGGTTCTGCTCCAAGTGTTTCAACAGCAAGTACACATGCACTGTTCATGAGAGAATACATACTGGAGAGAACCCTTACAAATGTGAAAAGCCCGGATGTAATAGAGCATTCCCACAGAAGATTCAGATGAAACTGCATATGGCTACTCATAAGAAACGAGGGGAATTATGAACTACATGTACTTCATAGGTTTAGATAAAAAAAAATAAAAGTAAAATTGTAAATATTTTCTTACCCATCAGTTTTTACATATGTTTTAGATGCTCAAAAGAACCGTCTCATTGAGATGATTCTTTTGAGTACCCACAACATATGTTTTGGTTGAAAAATAAGAAAATGATTTTTTATTATGCACTCTTAAGTAAAGGTGTGTACTAGTTTTACCTTTGACATTTACCAGGTCATGAGATTTTGGTACTTATTCAATACAGTAAACCCTGTCTTAAGCAGCCACTCAAAAACAAAACTATACCCATGATTGCCTAATGCAGGTCAAAAGTATTGCAGAAAGCTCCAACGGGAGCATTCTGCAATACTTCAACCTTCATTAAGCTATCTTTGTCTTTAAGGCCTTTGTTTTGTCTATTTTTGAGTGGCTGCTTAAGACAGGTTTTACTGTATGCTTAAAGTTGTTCTTTAAACATGCATGCACAACTACCTGGTAAGGTTAGAGGCCTTAATTTTTACTTTAGTGTTCGCTGATGTCCATACTTTATGTGTGTATGGAATGAAGGCTCTTGTGAGACAGTGGGGATGCACATGCTCACTAGAACCTTGCTGCACACCCATGCAATAGTATCAAAACATCATGCATAATCCCATTAGAGCCGAGACATGTGATTTCTAACAAATTACAATGTGGCATTTTGACAAGTGTAGACTCAGACGAGCCTGTGCGTCCTCCTTTTAAGCTTAGAAACTTCAAATATTGTTCAGTCAGTAGCTTAACAGTCATAGAATATTCAAGCAACAAGCAAAGGCTCTGACCAGACTGTGCATATGCGCAGGCTGATCTGAGGCTTTGCTGGTTGCACATACCACATTGTTTAAAATCTCATGTCATGTCTCAAAACTTTATGAAATTAAATGCAAGATGTTAGCTAAAAGTGCTTAAAAACATTACTTTGTCTGAAAAGACACAAAGCTTTCTTTGGTAATCAAATGGATTTTCATTTGGTACACTGCAGAGAAAAGATCGAAAGACTGGGCATTTTTGATGAGATAAATGCAGTTTCTAGATATAGTCATAAAATCCATATCTTGGGTAACCACTCTGTCAGAAAATTTCCAGTGACAGACACTGAGTCTAGAATGGTGGGGTGATCTGCACTGAAGGTCACAAGAAATTTTATGACATGGTGTTAGCCAACAGAAAGAATCTTCGTCAGAAGTATGTGGTATCATCAGATCAAGCAAAGACTCGAAAGCAGTACATTGTATAAATAGGATTAGATAAATAAATTTTATGAAAGTAAAATTGTTAATATTTTCCTACCCATAAGTTTTAACATGTTTTGGGTGCTCAAAAGAACCCTCCCCTTGAGTACCCACAACATATTTGTTTTGAGTGCTCAAAAGATCTGTCTCATTGAGATGGTTCTTTTGAGTACCCACAACATATGTTATAGTTGAGAAAATAGAAAATTATTGTTTCATTACACTCTCTTAACTAAAGGCCTGGTATATGTATTGATGGATAAGATTAATAGAAAAAGGAAGAAGCTATCTACCTTTGAACCGATATCGAGAATCTTTAATTTCCCATACAGTGTATCAAAGCAATAATCACTTGATCATTGCTTTGATACACTGTGTGAGAATCAAAGATACTCTGTGAAAGAAATATTGGCAATTCTTGGGTGTGTACGAGGGAGGCCCCACAAAATTTGAAAACAGCACTTACAGAAAGTCATTGAAACTAAAATGATCATTTCAATATTTTCTATCAAAACATGTTATTTTCTTGTGCATAAAAGAAATGTCTCAGTGAGACATTTCTTTTGTGCACCACAAAACATGTTTGGAAAGGAAATTATAAATAGTTCATAAATAGTTCATAAATAGTTCATAAATATGCCTTATTCTCCGGCTTGTTCTCTGAATCCAAATTTATTTCAATTAAGAATGTCAAGCGAGTGCTTCAAAAAGTTTTAATTATCTAGCTTTACTGTACTTTCAATGTATCCATCAACATCATGCAGTCTTGTTTTATTCAGTTTGCATGCTGTGTAATTTTTGCATGTTTTTGATGTTGTCTTACTTGTCTGTTGACTTTTTATAATGTCAGCTCTGATCTGGGCCCAAAATGCTTGCAAAGGATAGCAGCAGACAACAAATGTAGCCACTAGAAAGGAAAAGGTTATATTAAGAATTTTGTTTCGTTTTAATTTTGCCTTGTAAGCTGGTTATAATTTTTGGGTGTGTTCATTTTTATGGACAACTCCCCTGTCTTATAGATATAGCAATAGGATATTAACTCCTTCCCTACTAGGGTTGTCTGCTGATAAACTTTGCAAACAGTTTGGACCATGATCAGGCCTGACAAAATGTCGGGCCTGATCTGGATCCAAACTGTTTGACACTCTGATGGTACTCCAGAAATAATTTTTGGAAAAAATTGATTTTGAAAAAAAAATCAGCAGATGACAAAAAAAAACATGCAAAATTACCCAGTAGACAAAGAGCAGATGAGTTGAAGAAAGAAAATGATGTATTTTTTTGTGATTAATATGTAATGTAAATAAATAATTGTTAATATTTGTAAACATAATTATATACATGCATGATCATATTTATGGCTAAAAAATATATTCAAGACAAACATTTTTGTTTTTCTCCTTTCTCTCATAAAAAACAAATATCTATACCCGCCTGCGTAGCACAGTCGGTAATGTGTCTGGCTACAGATGCGAGTCTGAGTGCAGAACCAGGGGTCGCGAGTTTGATCCCGGCCCGGTCCCATAATTTCGAGGAGATTGATCATGAAATAATCTCTACGGTCATTCTCCTCCCTTCTGCTGATTCATTCAAGAAGGGTTGTTGTCAGTAACAAATGAAAGTATATGCACAAATTACTGGTAAACAGCTTGTTCAAGCTTGCCCAGGAAAAACTGTCCCACCATGACCATAGCTGTTGCCTGGGATGTAAAGCAACAAAACAAACAATCAAAAACAACTATTATCTAAGTGGTCAATAGGGTTTGGCGTCATTTTACAAACATTATTTTAGTTCATGTCTCATAGAGACTTAGCCACAAAGTATTATTAGCCCTGGACCCGAATATACCCACTATAGAAAATAGTGTAGATCCAGATCAGCTGGCTTGATCAGGATCTGCACCGTTTTCCTTGTAGCCTCAGAATCCACTGTATTTTCTTTGTTTGTTTTGATTTGATTCTTTACATCCTAGTCAACAATTTTTCAGTTATGTAAGGGTAGATCTCCCTGAGTTGAACCAGTACTTAGCAAGGTATAATGTGTCTTACTCAAGGACACAATGCAGTGACACTGGCGAGCCTCAAACCCCCACCCCTTGGTCTCGCCTCAAGCAGTCTGCCGCCCATTAAGCCACAGCACTCCCATGAATCCACTGTATTGATTTGAAATCACACAACTGAACTGGCTGGTATACACAAGTGAATGTGTCATACAGAGGATCATACATGAATGCTCATGTTTTATTGAATTTGTTAAATGAGTTGGGAAAGTCAAATGCAAGGCTTGCCAAGCAATTTATCTCTTTTTTGCAAGTATTAAATAAATTCATTAACACAGGAGAACAAATGTAAGATTCTATTTATCATATGACCCGTAAACAACTTTGAAATCACGTTTTTTTGCGTGAAAACGCTAACGCTAAGATTTTTCTATATATATGCGACGTTATTACGGCCATCAATACATAACGTTACCAAAATCTGTAAACCACTTCTGGTTTATCGATTTTAATGCATGGTGTTATATCACTCCCAGACGTGATGTCATATGATAAATTAAATCATTTAGCAGGACAAGGGTTAAAGAATAGGAAGTATTATTTGAGGTTGAAACCAATACAGTTTTGTTTTTTTGTTTTTTGATTTGATTCTTTACATCCCATCACTCCCAGACGTGATGTCATATGATAAATTAAATCATTTAGCAGGACAAGGGTTAAAGAATAGGAAGTATTATTTGAGGTTCAAACCAATACAGTTTTTTTTTTTTTATTTGATTCTTTACGTCCCATCAACAATCTTTCAGTTATAAAGGGACGTGTCTTCCTTGGTTGAACCAGTACTAAGCTAGGATTAATGTTCTTGCTCAAGAACACAACGCAGTGATGCAGGTGAGGCTCAAACCCGCGGCCCTTCTGTCTCAAACCAATACAGTAAAACCTGTCATAACTGGCCACTCAAAAAAAGACAAAACAAAGATCTTAATGACAAAAGGTAGCTTGATGAAAGTCAAAAGTATTGCAGAATGCTCCCCTTGGAGCATTCTGCAATTCTTTTGACCTGCATTAAGCGATAATCGCTCTTGAAAACCAATTTTTGTCTTCTTTTTGAGTGGCCACTTAATTTCTATGCTGACCTAATGGGTACACATTTACATGTTTCAAGAACAAATAAATTCTGCCAAGGCTCTATTCATTAGCAACTATCTATTGTTTGATTTGATTCTTTACGTCCCATCAACAATCTTTCAGTTATAAAGGGACGGGTCTTCCTGGGTTGAACCAGTACTAAGCTAGGATCAATGTGTCTTGCTCAAGGACACAACGCAGTGACACCGGTGAAGCTCGAACCCGCGTCTCCTAGGTCTCGAAGTCAAGCACTCTACCACTGAGCCACTGCGCTTGATCTATCTATAAAAAAGGTGATGTTGACAAACACAGCATTCGTAACAAACCATATATGAGTGTTTTCAAGTTGTGGAGCTGAGTTGGTTGAGCATTAGACTGGGGAACAAAGGGTTGCTAGTTTGAGACTCACCAGAGTCACATGTTGTGTCCTTGAGCAAGACACTGGTTCAACCAAGGAAGACAGGAATTTGTCCCAACATGACTGAAAAATTGTTGATATGGATTAAAAGCATCAACAAAAACAAACGAATAGGAGTCAAGCTATGAGTGTCACCAAAGGAAAATTTGAGCAAAATCATTCTCAAATCCGCCTAGTTGTTACAGTAAAACCTGTCTTAAGCGGCCACTCAAAAAGAAGACCAAAAAAGTGTTCCAAGAACAATTATTCCTTAATGCAGGTCAAAAGTATTGCAGAATGCTTAACAAGAGCATTCGGCAATACTTTCGACCTTCATTGACTTACCATTTGTCTTTAAGACCTTTGTTTTGTCTTTTTTGAGTGGCCCCTTAAGACAGGTTTTACTGTATATGCAAGCAAAAATTAGACTGGTCCCCTACATAGCAGGCAAAAACTTATTTGATCTGGACTTAATTATTTGAACATCTTGTTATAGGGTCACTCAAGGGCCATTCAAGATAAATTATTTTAAAATTGGCCTGGTATATTCTTGCTAGACAAAAAATTTGTGTTTTTTTTGTGTTGATGTTTTACATCCCAGTCAACAAATTTTCAGTCAGGTCTGGACGCTCTCCTGTCTTCCTATGTTGAACCAGTACTAAGCAGAGGATAAAGTGTCTTACTCAAGGACATAATACAGTGTGTTCAGTGAGTCTCAAACTCATGACCCTTCAATCCCAAGTCTATCACTTAACCAACTGAGCCACTGTGCTCCTCAGTCAAACAAAAAATATAGGCAAAACTTAGAAAAAAACTAGCCTTGTACCCTAACAGCAATATTTTTCTACTAATCAAAATAGATGGAACAATCTTGGTTGAGGGCCACTCAAAGACCGTTTGTACAAAATTATTTCAAATCAGGGCAATAGTTTTGCCAGATTTTTTAAAGGTTTCCCTAAATATGCATAGGAAACACTGGTTCCAACCCCTGGCAGCCATGTTTTTTCACTTTATCATAAAATTTTATACAAGGACCTTTTGTGTAAAATTATTACCAAACTGATCCAGTAGTTTTTGCCTAGATTTTCCCTTATTTATGCTTAGAAAAACTCGCCCCTTCCCCTGGGTGTCATATTTTCACCTAATCAAACAAATGAACAATCTTGATAAAGAGTTAACCAGGGACCATTTCCACCCAATTATTTTTCCAATCTTGCCAGAAGTTTTTACAAGAAGACTTTTTTGTTTCCCTTTCTGTTGCCATGGCAGCAAGAATTCCACATTAGATCATAAGTCTTTCAACAAATTTTCAAAGGGGACAACACAAAAATCTTTCATGCGATGTTTGATGAAGTTTCACAAAGTGGTATTTGCTCCTCATGTTGTTATATGTAGATGTAACCTGAGAGTAATAAAGTGAATGAATGGAAGTAAAATGCTGATTGATGATGTATAAGTACTATGACACCCTATGATCACATTAGTTCACCTTGAACTTGTGACTTGTGGGGGGATGGGGCAATAATTAGGAGGAAACCTTGAAAAAGGATTCATAACATGACAGCAGCTTAACTGCCCATCAAAAGTTCTTATTTCTCTGTGAGCTATTTTGTTAACTCTTTTCCTACTAGTGTCATCTGCTGATAACTTCTGCAAACAGCTTGGACCCAGATCAGGCCTGACAATATGTCGGGCCTGATCTGGATCCAAGCTGTTTTTACCCTGATGGTATTCCCGAAAGAATTTTTCGAAAAAGTTGATTTTGAAAAAAAAAAAACAGCAGATGACAAAGAGCATGTAAAATTACCCAGGAGGCAGAGTTAATGTTTCAAGACGCTTGCAATTAGCACCTAAACAAATGCATTCAAGGAGAATGAAACCTTATTCTGCCAATAATTTGTCCAGAAAATGCTGTCTGCTTAATGCATCTGCTGCATATATTCAGCTGCACCTCAGACTAGATTCTATCATGGAAGCAAAGCACTATGAACTCTGATCAGACTCCCAAGGGAGCAGCCTGGTCTTGATCCATATTGTTTACGGTATGGGCTACCTTCTACCTTAGTACAAAATCATGACAAGAGAGCAGCTGGCAAAAGTCATGACTTGTGGAAAAAGGGTTAAGATTTGTTTGTTTGATTAAATCTTTATGTCCCAGTCAACAAATTTTCAGTTATGTCAGGATTGGTCTACCTGGGTTGAACCAGTACTGAGCAAGGATTAATGTATCTTGCTCAAAGACACAACACAGTGATGCCAGTGTGGCTCAAAACCCGCAACCCCTTGGTCTCGGGTCAAAGACTCTACCAATGAGCCACTGTGCTCCCCCAAAAACTGGTTAAGAAAATTTTGTTTTGTTGCACGATTATTTTACTGGGGGAAAACAACAACACAGAAATGTTTCCCTAACAGTTTTGTTTATATTTTTCTGCTTAGCACTCTTCTGCCAGGGCATATTTTTAGCTTTAATAGGGTTTATAAAAAACAACACCTGCATTGAAACCAAATCAGTCATACAGTATAAAATGTGAAAAAAAAAGGTGACTGGAGAACAATGCACCAAAAAAGAAAATATGTCAATATACTTTCATGGTAATTTGGCTGATAGAGCTAAATCTGTTGCATGATTTGTTTTCCTGAGTACCGACTAGAGTATCCCCAGCTTCATAACTTAGAGTTCAATTCCACCACAATTTTTCCAATGTTCTTCTGTGAATACATGTACTGAAAAATAAATTAAATAAGGAACTCTATATGAAGTTACAATGATCTTCATCCATACTTGACACAACATGGTTTAACCCTTGTATACCGGAAACCCCTAAATGGGGACTTCTAAAAACAGTGAAGACCCAAATGAAATGCCGCGTAATGCTGCATTTCATCAGGGTCTACACAGTTTAAGGTAAAAAGATCTTCAGACAAAAATACATTTTTTTAAATTAATAACCAGACACCCCTATATATGTACAATGGACTATCCCAAGTTTATTGTATCAAACCAGAAGGAAGAATCCATTAGTTTACAAGGGGTTATGGTCACTACTGACACCAATAACCATATCTCTTGCATGACTAAACACATTTTGCCTTATAACTCCAATATTTGTTACAGTATTTACCTGAAGCTTACTGACATAAATGGTCTTGGTATGCCAGGCACAAATAAAGTGCATTGAACTATCTACAAAATTCGGCAAGAGTTACTGCCCCTGTTTATTATTTTACCATTGTTCTGTATGGGAAAACTGCAAAAAGGGAGTAAAAGTTCAAAAGCTTGAAAACTTCTTTTATAAATTGGATTAAAGCTGTTCTTAACCATGACTGTGTCAAACCGAAGATTAAAATTTGCTTATGTCACATTTATTTTTGTCGAAAATAATTTACTGCCCCTTTATATTGATATTTACCTAGTAAATGGGTCTGAAATTGAATTTTCTTCAATAACTTGCTCACTTAGGATCAGATTGCCGTAAAAGCATATACAAAATACTTGGTTTGATACATCTTTACATTTGTTTACTTAACTGATCTAAAATTTTGAGTTACTGCCCTTGATTTTTCATTTTTAGGTGAAAAAATCAATCAGATATGCCTTATGAATGCATTAATAACCCCAAAATATTAAATGAATATTGAATTACCATATAATTTTGACATATTCTGATGGCTTCTTCAATTGTCTTTATATATCAACAACAAAAATGTGTGTTTGTAACTATTTGAACCGTTTTTAACTCTTTCATTGCGCCAGAGTTGATAATACAGTGGGTGGGGTAACAGGATATATATACTCTCCATTTCAGCTTCTCGCCCAATTAATACATACATGTATATCTTGCGATAATAATAACTTGGGCTTCAACAGAAAATAACCTTTTCAACAATCTTTTCTAATGCAAAAACATTGACGATCAAATTTGAGGTTCCCATAAAAAAAAGACTGATGCCAAACATGAGTATTATTTTGCCAAACTTTGTTAAACTTAATGCTTGATAGCGTTTACCAAGCTCACTTTCAAGGTCCTCAGTTTTCTGGTTCCAGAGAACTTTTAAAGATATTTTACTTTTTTGTGTATGAGCATGACAGCAATCTTGTTCATGTGACTAAAACAGTATGAATAAATTTTGATTCTGCTGTAGCAGACCTGCTCCCTACGCAAGAGTAGGATGATCTAGGTTTACACTGTCTGAGAAAACCGACCACGCCTCAAGGTTATAAAACTTTTTCATGCTCAACTCAACTGAGCACAAAATTTCAACTGCTCATAAAAACTAAAATGCTGAAAAATAAAGACTTTTTCTTGCTGTCAAACTATTAGAAGTTGCGTTTATCATGCTTATAAATGTTAAAATGCCAACAATTGTTGGCATTTTAATATTTATGAGCATAATAAATGTTATGCTCAGATGAGTTGAGCATGAAAAAAGTTTTATAACTTTGGGGCCTGTCTAATTTTTTGGAAAATTTTGTAACTATATTACCTCAACAGCATCAACAATCTTATCCAGACCAATGAATGGTCCAACAGAAGATTTATCTCCCTTGTCTATGAAACTCTTCAATTTTCCTTCTTGATACATTCCAATTTGTTTCATGACATAAGGGGCCCAATCTTGTGTGAAGTTGAATAGGAAAAAGCCTCGTACACTGGCTGACTTTGGTAGTAACTGCGGTAAAGAATATTTTACAAAATAGATCTACATTATATCAAAACATTTTTTCTCACAAGATATATACAAAGAGTGTAATTCTTTATTAAACAAGTTGCTGTAAGAGAAATTTTTCTTGTTCTTTTAATTTGCAATCTACACAATTTGTTTTTTTTTTAAAAAATAACTTTCTTTCAAAAGGAAGTACTGTACCATTAAAGCCGAATTCTAAGAATATGGTAATGTGTTAATCCAGAAAAATATTCAAATTTGTGATTTCTTACATCTACAATTGTCAGACTATTAGGGGTTTTAATAAACAAGTAGCCCAATGGGCAACAAACGCTCACAATGGAGCCAGCATAATGGTTGGAGATACCAGAATTTACGATGCTCAAAGGCAGATAACTCTGAACTTGAAACAGTGACTAGGAATTAATTCAAAAACATAAGATATTATGCGGGTTCTAGTTATCTGCAAGTATTAAAGAGATCTGAATAGAAATTGCATTGGAAACCTGGTGAAAGTGTAGTTTTCAGATACTCAAGGGCAGCTAACTCAGTAGTCAGTTATGGGATCTGACCGACATTCAAACTCATCCATATTTGTATGACCTGGTAACCTACAGGGATGAAGAAAATCAAATGAAAAATGAAGGTGCTAGAGTGGTCACAACATTGTATAGTTATATTTTAGATGCTCAAGAGCAGCTAACTCTGTAGCTGGTGGATAGGTGTGGCGGAAAATCACACTCATTCAAACTTTTATGGAAGTCCTTGTTACCTACAAATGAGGAAGATCCATTCAAAAATGAAGGTGCTCGAGTGGTCACAGCAGATCTCCCATTGTAAGTCCATGCAGATTTTTTATGATGCTCAAGGGAAGTTAACTCCACAGTCTAAAGTTGGTTCTACTTTAAATTAAAATCATCCAAGCTTTTATGGTTGTCCTTGTTACCTGCAAGAATGAAGAAGATCCAATCAAAAATGAAGGAGCTAGAGTGGTCACAACATTATTCATTAATTTTTAAGATGCTCAAGGGGAGCTTACTCCAAAATATAAATATGTGATGGGTTTCATTGTTGTCTGCAAGAATGAAGAAGATCCAATCAAAAAAGATGTGCTCACAACATTATTCATTAATTTTTAAGATGCTCAAGGGGAGCTTACTCCAAAATATAAATATGTGATGGGTTTCATTGTTGTCTGCAAGAATGAAGAAGATCCAATCAAAAATGAATGAGCTAGAGTGGTCACAACATTATTCATTAATTTTTCTGACGCTCAAGGGCAGCTAACTTCGAAGTCAATGATGGAATCTTGCCGAAATTGAAAATCATCCAAGCTTTAATAGTTGTCCTTATTGTATGCAAGAATGAAGAAGATCCATTCAAAATTGAAAGCACTAGAGTGGTCACAATATTTCTCCCATTATAAGTCTATGGGGATTTTTCCAAACGCTCAAGGGCAGGTAACTCATAAGTCCTTGGTCGGATCCTGCTGAATTTCAAACCCATCCGTTTACTTGTTGCCTGCAAGAATGAAGAAGATCCAATCAAAAATGAAGGAGCTAGAGTGGTCACAACATTATTCATTAATTTTTAAGATGCTCAAGGGGAGCTAACTCCAAAACGTGTGATGGGATCTTGACGAAATTCAAACCCATCCAAGCTTTTATGGTTGGTCTTGTTATCTGCAAGAATGAAGAAGATCCATCTAAAAATGAAGGCATTAGAGTGGTCACAACATTTCTCCCATTATAAGTCTATGGGGATTTTTCCAGACGCTCAAGGGCAGCTAAATCATAAGTCCCTGATCCGATCCTGCCGAATTTGGAACCCAATCAAGATTTTATGGTTGTCCTTGTTACCTGCAAGAATAAAAAGGAACAAATCAAAAATGAAGGAAGTAGATTTTACAGCTCTGACAATTAATATGCCAATCAGTGATCCAAACTGATAATAGACACTAGTCACAGTGATCTAAACTGGTATGGCAACTTTAATGTCTATATCTTTAGCAATCAGAGTACCTTTGATGATCATATCCTGAGCAGTGAGAAGTGTCAAAGAGATGTTAACAGCTTAGTGATTTTATGTGATAAGAACATGTGCATATATAAACTGTAGCAGAGACAATTTGAGAACAGAGAATAATTTTAGGATCAGTAACGTTTAAACCATTATAGTGAACTCAGGCTGGATATTGCCGTCTGTACGGATTATTATAATAACTTAAGTGTGGATTTCCTCACTGACTTTCTGTGAAAACTGGACTTACCGCTTACCATAGAAGTGAATCCTGGAATTTATACTAAGGACTTTTTCTAAGTTTCATAGTTGGAAACCAGCTAGTAAAAAGGATTTACCTTTTTAGTTTTTTAACTCTAATAGTTTCATAGGACTTAATTTTGTGGTATTGTCGTTAAATGTTTACTTAATAAAATTACATATTAAATAGTTAAACCATCTACCAGTGTTCTGCATTCAATTTCATAAATAACATTTCCAAACGTTTATGCACTAAAATAGCCGTGCATAATACCCTATGGGAGCTATCTGTTGCCATGGAAACCAGAGTTCTGATCCGATCAGGCCCAAAACCTTATGCAGTCAATCCCCCATCCCAATGATGCTCCAGATGAAAGATTACGATAGGCCAGCTGGTCTCAGATATAATCATGTTTGAAAGTGTGGACGCACGGACGGGCGCACGGACGCCTGCTCAAGTCCCATACTATAAGCTCACCCTGAGCCTTCGGCTCTGGTGAGCTAAAAAATGTTGTACCAATGGACAGGACTTGAGTTAAGAGTATGTACCAAAAAAAATAATTTTCTTATTTCTCAACCAAAACATATGTTGTGGTGACTCATGAGAACGGTTGCAATGAGATGGTTCATTCTGAGCACCCAAAACATATGTTAAAACTGATGGGTAAGAAAATATTTACAATTTTACGCTCAAAAATTTTGTTTATCTAAACCTGTGAATGAACTCGCCAGAAATCAGAAATTAATAAAGCAATCATATCTTAAAAGATATTAGTTTGAGCTTAAAGGAGCATGTGCAGTTATAAGTTCACATGCTAATCTTCTCTTAGGTTTCAAATGTAAAGCCTTTTCATGTCTTGGCTGCTACCGAATAGGCTAATATTTATTTTAACTCTTTGCATGCTTTTGTCATCTTTTGACAATCTTTGCATACAGTCTGTATACAGAATTTCGAGCCTGATCTGGACTGAAACTGTTTGACTTCCTGAAAGAATTGTTTAAAAAAGATAACTTTGAAAAAAAACAAAATAGCAGATAACAACAAAAGCATGAGTTGCAAAGAGTTGAAAATCACTTACTCTGGCTGGAAGAGTTGCTAGTACCCTAGATGGGCTATAACCTTGATCATTTTCATACCCTGTTATATAACCAATGATTATCAAACGACCCTTTACAGCTAAACTGAAAATATGCAAGAAATTTTCTATGAAATATACGGATACAGAGTACAATCTTCCACAACAATTTAAATTGGTCTGGATAAGCCAACTTTCTCAGCTTAAATAATGATTATTTTCTTATCCAATAGTTGGGGCATATGTTTTGGGTGCACAAAAGAACCGTCTCATTGAGACGGTTCTTTTGTGCACACAAAACATATGTTTAGGTTGCACACAAAACATATGTTTAGGTTGAGAAATAAAAAAAATATTTTTAATTTCCCTCTTTTGCCTGGATTAACTTTTGAGAAAACTTGCTTTTGTTGTATGCAAACAAAGGCACATGAGTGCAATCTGATCAGCAACACTATTATTTGTTGTTTATGAAAGATTTTCTTGCACACAGATCAGGATTTCTGCTGTTTTTACCCATATGAGAAAAAAATGAACAGCTCCATGTCAATCTGTGACTTCTTTGTAATGTTATAATGATGTCACTATGTCACATGTATGTTGCATCTTAGCGTATTCATGAACTTCTGCAAGCCTTACTCATTTTTTTTCAAGTATAAAAATGTGGTATTTAAAGACTTATGCGGCTAATCTTTAGGGGCATCATTCCTGCATCAGGAAACTGGCAACGTTGTCTGGGTCCTGTCTTTCAACCATACAACGATTCTGATCAACACAGCTTTCAGAAACTCTTATGTCATATCTATGTTCAGACATTTTCTTGACAAAATAAAGTAATTAAAGTGTGACTGAAATATTCATTGTCCTTTTATCATAACTGATTGTCTCAGTACCAAAGACAGATAAATCTAGCTCAGATGAAATCAAACGTTGTACACAATTACTCTGGTTACAAATACAAAAGTGGCCAAGTCTCTTCTATTTGTACAGCTATTTAAAGCAGTGCATGTCCTGACCTTGTGGCCCAGTGGTTAGCGTGTCTGGCAACGAATCAGAGTACCTGGATCGATTCCCGGGTGCACACCTATTTTCAGTGTGTTTTTTCTTCTGTCTTTTTTTAAGATTTTAAATGTTAAATTGCTTCATACTAGTAAAATGGCATCATCAAAACATCCTGAACTTTTTATATTGAATTATGCATGAAACCTATGGGGGCTGGGGTTAAATTTGAATGCATCTGAAGAAGGTCAGAAGAGGTCTGATCAGGGTCTTCCCTATTTCTAAGTCTATCAAGCTTTCTGTGAATTCCAGCCTTGATAACCAGCATTTTATTTGAGAACAGAACAATAAAAGTGTATTTTTTTTAGAACATTTACCGTTGTCTTGGTAGCTTTATTGTGACATGGCTCATTTCATTGAGACAAATACACTTTTTGTACCACAAAAAATGACAGCCCAAATGCTAGAGCTTTCAGACATCTATTTAACACAATGTTACCACATTATTTGAGACAAAGTTTTTGTTTTTTGTAAATCTTGGTATAAAAACATTCAGGTCTTGAACTGATGCAATGTATCGTGTAGACCTAAAAAGTTGATTTGTGGTATGATTACAACAATAGTGCAGACTAGCCAGTGCATGAGCACAGTCTGATAAGCTCCTTCTTTATTTCTTTTTTAAAATATGATAAAGTGTGTTTATCGCATGAAGTTGCGTCTGGGAGTGACATAATGCCATGCAATAAAATAAATAAACCACTAGTGGTTTACAGATTTTAGGGTAACATAATGACGTCCATTATAATGTGTACAATACGGGGAATCTTTACGTTTTCACACCAAAAAATGCAATTTTTAAGTATTTTTAATGTCATGTGATAAATAGAATCTTGCATTTGTGTTCCTGTATTATCGAATTTATTAAACTTGTTGCGAAAAAGAGATAAAATACTCAGCAAGCCTCACATTTTATCTCTTCCCCAACTCGTTTAATAAAATCATTTAAACATGAACAATTATGTAAGATCCTGTATATATGAACTTGCAACTTGTATGCAAAATCTTAATAACCTAACTTGTCTCTGATGCTATGCATTCTGGTTTGTGTCTTACCTGGTAAGAAATGCTGAGAACTAGCCCCGAGGTATCAAACTTTTTTCATGTTCAACTCAACAAAGCATGAACATTCAACTGCTCATAAAAACCAAAATACTGGAGAGAAAAAAACTTTTCTTGCCTTCAAACTCTTAGACGTGTATTTATCATGGTAATAAATGTTAAAATGCCATCAATTGTCAAAATATTTAAATCTATTCTATTCACCTGGGGTGATATAATGTCATGTTATAAAATTGAAAAAAACCTCTAGAGCCTCGACACGAGATTTCCAACAATTGGTATGTGTGACCAACAAAGCCTCAGATCAGCCTGCGCATACGCACAGTCTGATCAAAGCTTTGCTAGTCGCTTGAAGATCCTATGAGTGTTAAGCTACTGACTGAACATCATTTGGAGTTTCTAAGCTTAAACAGCAGCTGCACAGGCTCGTCTGACTTGTAAAATGCCACATTGTTGGAAATCACATGTCGTGGCTCTCTAGTGAATTACACATGGAATTATAAACCTACCTATCTACACATATATCAAATATATCTCCTCCCACTGATTCATATATCACATCTACTCCCTTCTGAAATATACAGGAAGAAAATAAGGTCAGTATATACAGGAAGAAAATAAGGTCAGACTATATAGGAAGAAAATAAGGTCAGAATATACAGGAAGAAAATTGGGTCAGAGTAAACAGGAAGAAAATAAGGTCAGACTATACAGGCAGAAAATTAGGTCAGAATATACAAGAAGAAAATAAGGTTAGAATATACAGGAAGAAAATTTATTTTCAGAAAATTTAGGTCAGAATATACATGAAGAAAATAAGGTAAGAATATACAGGAAGAAAATAAGGTTAGAATATTCAGGAAGAAAATAAGGTCTGAATATACAGGGAAAAATAAGGTCAGAATATACAGGAATTAAATAAGGTCAGAATATACACGAAGAAAATAAGGTCTGAATATACACAAAGAAAATGAGGACAGATTATACAGGAAGAAATTAAGATCAGAATACGCAGGAAGAAAATAAGGTCAGAATATACAGGAAGAAAATAAGGTCAGTATATACAGGAAAAAAATAAGGTCATAATATACAGAAAAAAAATAAGGTCAGAATAAACAGGAAGAAAATAAGGTCAGAATATACAAGAAAAATAAGAACAGAATATAAAGATAGAAAATAAGGTCAGAATATACAGGAAGAAAATAAGGTCACAATATACAGTAAGAAATTAAGATCAGAATAAACAGGAAGAAAATAAAGTCAGAATATACAGGAAGAAAATAAGGTCAGAATAAGGAAGAAAATGAGGTCAGAATATACAGGAAGAAAAAAAGGTCAGAATATACAGGAAGAAAATAAGGTCAGAATATACACGATGAAAATATGGTCAGACTATACAGGAAGAAAATAAGGTCAGAATATACAGAAAGAAAATTAGGTCAGAATATACATGAAGAAAATAAGGTCAGAATATACAAGAAGAAAATAAGGTCAGAATTTACACGAGGAAAAAATGGTCAGAATATACACGAGGAAAATTTGGTCAGGATATACAGGAAGAAAATATGGTCAGAATATACAGGAAGAAAATAAGGTCAGAATATACAAGAAGAAAATAAGGTCAGAATATACTGGAAGAAAATAAGGTCAGAATATACAGGAAGAAAATATGGTCAGACTATACACGAGGAAAATAAGGTCAGAATATACAGGAAGAAAATATGGTCAGACTATACACGAGGAAAATAAGGTCAGAATATACAGGAAGAAGTAAGGTCAGAATATACAGGAAGAAAATAAGGTTAGAATATTTAGGAAGAAAATAAGGTCTGAATATACAGGAAAAAATAAGGTCAGAATATACAGGAAATTAAATAAGGTCAGAATATAGACAAAGAAAATAAGGTCAGAATATATAGAAAGAAAATAAGGTCAGAATATAAAGAAAGAAAATAAGGTCAGAATATACAGGAAGAAAATAAGGTCAGAATATACAGGGAAAAAATAAGGTCAGAATATATAGAAAGAAAATAAGGTCAGAATATACAGGAAGAAAATAGGGTCAGACTATACACGAAGAAAATAAGGTCAGATTATACAGGAAGAAAATAAAGTCAGAATATACACGAAGAAAATAAGGTCATAATACAGAGAAAGAAAATAAGGTCAGAATATATAGAAAGAAAATAAGGTCAGAATATACAAGAAGGGAAATAAGGTCAGAATATACAGGAAGAAAATAAGGTCAGAATATATAGAAAGAAAATAAGGTCAGAATATAAAGAAAGAAAATAAGGTCAGAATATATAGAAAGAAAATAAGGTCAGAATATACAGGAAGAAAATAAGGTCAGAACATACAGGGAAAAAATAAGGTCAGAATATATAGAAAGAAAATAAGGTCAGAATATACAGGAAGAAAATAAGGTCAGAATATACAGGAACAAAATAAGGTCAGAATATATAGAAAGAAAATAAGGTCAGAATATATAGAAAGAAAATAAGGTCAGAATATACACAAAGAAAATATGGTCAGAATATACAGGAAGAAAATAAGGTCAGAATATACAGGAAGAAAATAAGGTCAGAATATACAGGAAGACAATAAGGTCAGAATATACAGGAAGAAAATAAGGTCAGAATACGCAGGAAGAAAATAAGGTCAGAATATATAGAAAGAAAATAAGGTCAGAATATACAGGAAGAAAATAAGGTCAGACCAGTGACAAATATAGAATATAGCATGATAATTTTTGTTTATCAACGAGAAACTCTGATTTTGTTGCATGCAATTAAAGGCTCAAACCAGCCTCCACATCTTGGCAGTCTCATCTGACATTGTTTAGTTATTCACTCTCTGGAAAGTTACCCTTAAAGTGCCACCTATAATTTGCAGCAGATGACCATTTCAAATTTTGCTGCTTTTTCAAAATTAACAAATAAGGCATGATATTTCATGAGAATGGTCTGCTGGCAGACGATTCTCATGAAATAACATACCTTGTTTTTGTCGAAAATTAGGAAAGATGTCACAAAATTTGTCGTCTGCTGCAGTTGTGATTGGCGCTTTAAGGGGTATGATAGCTTAATTTCAATATTCTTGCTAATCTCTATAGGTAGGCAGACCTGTCTGAGACTTGCCTGGTTGTAGCTCTGACACATATTTCAGTGTCAATTTAAATGACCACTTGTTAGCCCTTAAAGCGCCAAATGAATAAAGTCGTCTGCTTTTCTCGTCTACTGAAATGTTTAAGAAGCCTCTATAGTGAACAGTGTGAAGCCAGATCAGACTGCTCCTATAGGCTTCTATACTTAATTTGTCAGTAATGCTAGGCAATTTTTTGCAGCAGACAACTTAAGCAGATGACATTTTCAGATGCATTTTTTTCGTGGCCCTTTAAGGGTTAAAGATTCATTACATATGACATTCATTTACAAGTGGTATGATCAGTTACCTCTCATATAAACTGCATTGTTGACATTGATCTGATAAACATTGCCTATCTCAATGCATGTATTTTTAGCAGATGTTGCACCTTTTCAATGATGTCTTACGCTATAAGGTAGTGTGATAGATCCACTTGTGACATCCAAATTTTCAACTTAGCTATAGCCCCTGTACTAATTCAAATCCGGAAAGACATGTTTACTCATGAAACAGTTCATTTTCCATTGCTCAAATGACTAGTGGCACCTCAACAAGATTCTGTGACATTTTATCTGGTTATACATTGATCATACAGAGACTTTAAATGGAATAAGCATGCGCAGAAACAGAATCAGAAAAGTGTGCCGATCTTATACACTTATATATTGACTTGTCTCTTTCTGTGACCTGCATTTTTGATGGCTTTACATAGAATCTACATGCTAACACCATGACTCAAAATAATGTGATATACAGCTTTACATTGTTGAGCTCAGGGGTGTAAAATTTCTGAATAAGTTACTCGCCCTTCATGTCCCTAATTTTTCTCCAAGATGCTGTAAAATATAAAAGTACTACACAAATTGTCAAAACTTTTACTAGCCCTGCATATCATTTTACTCACAGATGTGAGAGGGTGAGTGGAATTTTGCACCCCTGTGCTCATCGAGACTTTTCAGTCTTTCGTCATGTATCAGGCACATATAATCAGCGACCAGTGGCTTAAAATACACACTGAAATCCAGAGGCAAATTTTGCATGCTTTTAGCAATCATCAGGACTTTTTTTTTTAGTTTGTAAATTGACATTTTTTCTACGACAAAAATATTTAATAGTTTGTACACAGAGAAAAATAATTGTTTTGTTTTTTTCTGTACGATCTAATACAAGAATTACTGTAATTCCAAATTGTGCATATAACTTTTTCAGGTTACTGGATCTACACTGTTTTCAGAAAAGGTGCAGATCAGCTGGCTTCATCACCTGACTTCTGATCAAGCTAGCTGATCAGGATCAACACTGCTTTTCATCCCCATAATCAAAATGCACCACTGGACTAGTTTGAAATCAATTGATATACTGTTCTGCCAGCCAAGAGTGACAATGACGTAGTGTTTTGTTTACATTTGTTAAAGTAAAACATTAACTTGTTCACTCCACTTGAGCTAACGTGTATTGATAGATCACTTGAGTATTAATCCTATCCTGTGGATAGGATTAATACACAAGTGATCTATCGATTATAAGCCCCTTCTAACTTTGTAAACAAAACATGACATCACTGTCACTCTTGGCTGGCAGGACAGTAGCTTTCAAAAACTCAAAAAGAAACTTAGTGTGTGCTTATAAGAGCATGTGTCCTTATTAGGACCATTATGATGGCTGAAACTTATTTGTGTGGGCATGCCAGAAACCCTGTTGCATATGAACAGCAAAGGCACAGAACAGCCTGCACTTCTGCACAGTCTGATCAGTGCCTTTGTTATTGACTCCTTGGAAAGTTTTTAATCTAAACTTGCTTCATGCAAAATTTCAATATTAAAGCTAGACTCTAAACCTGAGCACTTTGGTTTAAATCTTACTCTGTTGTATGCCCAGAAGACGGGTTTTCTCATGTTGAGGCACATTTAGTGTTACATAATTTTTTATGTACTCACCGGATATTCTTTTCTTAAGACATGTCGAAGATTCTCTGTCTTGTAATTAACTGGTCTGTCACAACCAATATCCTATGAAAGAAATAGAGAATATTCAAAGATGCCTCATAAATATGTCATTTATTTCATGAAAAAGGTAGATTTCATGAGTGGTAGACTTCCAGAGATAAAATACATCATACTGTAAATGTTCTAGAATTTCAAACATTTTTCACTTTCTTTTCACAAAAAAACTATTGTTTGTCAAGGTGAGTAATTAAAAATACTTTCAGAATAGCAAACAGGGAAGACCATGATCAAACAGCCTCTCCAAAGAATGTTTCTAACATATGAGCCAGTGCATGAGATTTCCAACAATGTGGTATGTGCGACCAGCAAAGCCTCAGATCAGCCTGCGCATATGCACAGTCTGATCAGAACCTTTGCTAGTCACTTGAATATTCTATGATTCTACTGACTGAACACCATTTGGAGTTTCTAAGCTTAAAAGGAGGCTGCAGAGGCTCATCCGAGTCTACACATGTCAAAATTACACATTGTTGGAAATCTCATGCACTGGCTCAAATGTTTTATCATATTTACATCAGGTCTGGGAGTGATATAATGCTATGTATTAAAATCTATAAACCACTAGTGGTTTACATATTTAGTAATGTTATGCAAAGATGTCCATAACAATGTTGTGTTCATAATGAAACAATCTTAAAGTTTACACATCAAAGATGCAATTTCAAAGTTATCTTAATGTTATATGATAAATAGAACCTAACATGTATGCTCCTGTGATATTGAATTTATTGAACTTGTTGCAAAAAAAGTGATAAAACGCTTGGCAAGCCAGGCAAATCCATTTGTGCAATTATGGTAAAAGGCACTATGTAGAACATTTGTATGAAGTTATTTTAAAGTTGGAGCAGTGGTGTAGGAGGAGATCTATGATTTTTATAGATTATTCTGGTGGATATTACGAGGGCTGTTCAAATATGAATGCAAGTAGCATCATAACTTTCTTCACATATATGCTACAACAAAATGGTAAACGTTTCTATAAAGGACTATATGTCACCTTTAAACTGGCACCAGACCTAAAGATCAATACAGTATACTTATCGAGCTATAGCCCTTTGAATGAGGGTCACGTTAGTATACTAACAAAATCAATGCTTCGAACATAAACTAGATTTATAGACGAGCTATAATTCTTCGATAAACCGGTGAAATTTCTTGATATTTTTAAGGAAGTATACCCATATTCTTATATAATGATTCTGTGAAAGTTGCGGAAATCAGACATGCTCTCGTTAAATTACAACGAATAGTTTTCACTATAGTCTCATTAAGTTTGCAAATAAATGATACACAAAACACCACCTTTCAGATTCAGTTTAACATATCTCTAACAAAAATGCACGAAGCAACATTTAAACTAATTTTAACTCAAAGACAATATGTTGATCGCTCAAACTGAGTTGTTGCTACAAATTATTGTTGGATAGTTGGTAATTTTTAAACGCTGAAAAGCATTTTTATTAAGTCAAAACTGCCTTAAGTGAGGGGGTTATAGAATTAATACTTATTTTTTTTGTCATAACATTGCGGCTTTATTCTAAATTCGAACGTTAACTTAAAGTTTGATCACTATAGGCATTATTTACAATAAAATTACTCAACTGGTCTTGAGGACTAGACAGATTGAACATATTTTAATTAATGTAAACAAGTCATGAAGAGGCAGAAAAATGCTTGAAAAATTATAGAAAATGTGATTACTCTGTAAATAGATGGCGGCGCGTTTTGAAAACTCCCTTATGACATATTTAGCATGTTTTCAGCAAAATGCAAAGAAAACGACACAGCGATGTTTATTATTCCATCACCAGTAGGTAACTCAAAATGACGTTTATCATAAAATTAATGACGTCACAAACCTGCCTGTTTACTCGAGATTGAAACAGGATTATATAAATTTTATCCTACAAACAACTTTTGGATTGTTACTCAAACTTGCATCTCAAATTTGGTGCTATTTTGTCTAAAACTTACAAAGATATGACACTATATCCGCATGTGTACCAAAACGTGCATTGTACTTTGCTACAAAAAACTTCAGTATACAGGAATGACCTTTATATAAGGATCTGTAACTCGAGAAATATAGTGAGTGTGTCTTTATGTTTGGTGCCATTTTAAAGGCGACAAATAGCTCTTTCCAGAAAGGTATGGCATTTTGTCGTAGCATATATGTGAAGAAAGTTATGAAGCTACTTGCATTCATATTTGAACAGCCCTCGTATTTATTCAGTGGAGCAGAACTATTTAAGCCGCGACATGTGATTTCCAACAATGTGGCAATTTGACAAGTGTAGACTCAGGCTAGCATACAGCAAGCTTAGAAACGCCAAATGCTGTTCAGTCAGTAGCTTAACAGTCATAGAATATTCAAGCAACTAGCAAAGGCTCTGATCAGACTGCACGTATGTGCAGGCTGGTCTGAGCCTTTGGTGGTCGCTCATATCACATTGTTGGAAATCTCATGCCATCTCATGCAATGGCTCATTTGTGAAATTTTAGGGTAAGGCATTATGGAGAACATTCCTGTGAAATTATTTAAAACTTGGATTGATGGTTCAGAAGGAGATCTCATTTAATGAAAAAAGCATATGGATGGCACATAATGTACGTTGCTCAATGGACAATGGACAAAGGCCAATCATAAAAGCTCACCCCAAGCCTTTCTCTAAGATGAGCTAAAAATAAAAAAGGAGTATTGGGATATGAAAATGCAAAGTTTAAAGAAAGAGAGAAGGCGCAGTTGCTCAGTAGTACAGTACTTGACTCAAGACCGAAGGGCAGTGAGTTCAAACCTCACCGGCATCACTGCCTTGTAGTCCTTGAGCAAGACACATTTATGCTAGCTTAGTACTAATTCAACCCAGGAAGACCCATCCCTGTTTAACTGAAAGATGGTTGATTGGACGTAAAGAATCAAATCAAACAACAAATAAAGAGGAGTGCAGTGGCTCAGTTGGCAAAGTGCTTGACTTGGGATTGAGAGGTGGATAGTTTGAGCCATCCTTCTTGTGTGGATCCTTTCTGTCATTTGTGTTTCGTGTTTGTCTTTGTCATACAGTCATGTCTGTTCTTTGCCGCCTTGTTGTCACCTGCTGGGAAAGGACTGACCTGCTGGCTCTCTTGTGTGTGATGTTTTTCTTGTGTTTTTGTCACTTTCCCATATAATGTCCTGGGTCAGGTGTGGTACTTGATTGTATTGATTCCTGATCTTTGCTTTTTTCCTTCCTTTTACCAAAGACACTGTGTTGTGGCCTTGATTCTAACGCACCTTGCCTATATAGCAAATGGTTAAACTCAGTGATTTATTGGTTAATAAATCACTGCACGGACTGGACGCGGACCAACGTGACCTCATTCAGTCGCCAGTTTGATTTTCATGACGTCATCTATCACAATAGACAGGGTAACGTCATTTTCACAACTACTTTACTTTCAAAATGTACATAAAAGTACACGTTTCAGTCTGAACAACAGTTGTGGGAAATTCTGTCAGTCTGTTCAACACGGCGGAATTGTTATAGACTATGAAGGATTCATTCATATTCTTAATCTTTTTGTGTGTTAGAATCAAAATAAATCCGCACTGATAGTGATTTGTTGCTTAATATATCACTGTCTGTTGGTCAGTCATAAGTGGATAAATCATTCACACTTTGCGCTCATAATTTATTCACTTTAACAACTGACCTCCTGCCAGTGATATATTAAGCAACAAATCACTGCAAGATTGATTCTTTTTCTTAAGCAAGACACTTTATCCTCTAGGTCAACTCAGGAAAAGTCCTGAAGGACCTCTGACACTTTGATAGGGTATTTGCCTATTTTTCAGATGCTACCTAAAATTTCCCTATGCATAAGATATCACTGGTATCCTTTTTAATAGGACGCTTGATGTATTAGGAACGAATTAAGATTATAATTAGACAGGCAGATTCCTACAACAAAAAAGGAAACTCTACCAAAGGGGGTAGGGGTTGCAAAATTTGACTTCACCAAAAACATTTAGAAATCAAATATTTTCATGTGTAAGGGTATTATATCATCAATACTCGATTACAAATCACAGTGAAAGTACTTTAAAGTCCGAAATCATGAGCATTTTAATGATTATTTTTGTTGTTGTTTTTTTCTATCTGATTTGATTAGAAATATTTTGAAGTGCAACTGTAGTCCATATTCATCCTTGATGACAATGTATTTACCTGGTGCAATATTATGCAGCAATGTACTATGACCATTCATCCATGCGTAAAGTACACCTAGTCGATGGCCATGTAGTTTATGTGTATTGGATAGATACAGTGTATGTGCAAAATAATCTACCAACTGAATTTTGTAAAGAGACAATTTTCATAATCTAAAGAAAAATATGCTAAAACGTTGTAATATTTCATGACTAAGGGGTTATGAAAAGGAAGCTTACTTGTACTAAAAATCATTATACTGGAAAAAAAGATTTTCAAGAGAGCACACCAAAAATCCAAATGCTAATGTCCGGGCTCGCCCAGATGTCACATTTTTGGCATTGGGATATCATTTCCCCCCCCCAGATGTCACATTTTGGGCATTGGGATATCATTCCCCCCCCCCTTCCCCCCCCCCCCCCCCCCCCCCCCCCCCCCCCCCCCCCCCCCCCCCCGAGTTCCAACTAGCTTTTCACATATATTATAAAATATGAGAACACACTTACGTGCAAAAGGATTAGTTGGAACTCGGGGGAATGATGTTTTAAAAATATTTTTCTATTTCCTATATGTATGATACAAAAAGTGACCATTTTAGCCCCAAAATTAAGCTGTACATCTATGGAAATAGGAAATCATATGCAAAATCATGAAATAGAGACCAACAGTGAGCTTATATATGAAGATGGAAGCATTTGATCGACTTTAATTTTTAAAAAAAATTATAGGCAGCGATACACTGTGATTCCCATTACCACCGTCAGAGGTCCTTGGCTAAAAAATTGTTGATTTGGACGTCAACCATTAACACAAACAAACAAACACAGTAACAAGATAGAGAGTAAATCCACACTTTGTTCATGTTCTTAGCAAAATAATCAATTATGACCTCACCTTGAGAAATTGGACCTTATCATCAGTAGAACAAGTTCCAATCACATGGCACCCATTTAACTTGGCCCATTGCACCTACAATACAGGTAACACATGATTCACAAAAAATATGGGATTTATCTTTAAATATGGAATTTGAAAACCTTTTAAAATGAAATTGACCTTTATTGTTAATTCAGGAAACCTTTTAAAACGGAATTGACCTTTATTGTAAATTCAGAAAACCTTTTAAAACGGAAATGACCTTTAATTTAAATTCAGAAAATTCTGTGACAGATTTATTTTCGAGAAACATCACATTTTCGCGAAAATAAAACCCACATGAAATGGAGAAGTCATGTAGGTAAATCATGCACCAGTTATGAATTTTTACTATCCCAAATATGTCTTTTAACGTTATTCGCAAAAATAAAATTCTCACAAATATTACTGAATTAACAGTAATGGAATGTGAGCAATACAATGAAATGACTGATTGTCTGCTTGCTTCAGATATTGAATGTCAATGCCTAACTATATTTTACTTACAGCTAATTCAAATAAGTACTCATTCATCTAATGAAATGATAACTTACAGCTAGTTTTAATGTTCATCCATTCACCAAAGAAACATAACTTTCAGCTTATTCAAATGTGTACGGATCATTTATAGAAAAGGTACATTTACTTTTAGCAAAAATATATTTTTATCTATACAAGTATGTATACTCATTCATCTTGAGATAAAATAATTTTACAAACAGCTTATTTCAATGTGTGCCTTACCATCTTGTGATACAGATAGTTTATATTTGTACCCATTCATCTTGTTATACTTACAAATAGTTTAAATGTGTGCCTTACCATCTTGAGATACATAAAATTTAAATGTGCACCCATTTATCATGTGATACTTGCATTATATATTTCAAATGTGTACCTATTTATCTTGTGATACAGATAATTTAAATGTGCACCTATTCATCATGTGATACTTACGTAAAATTTAAATGTGTACCCATACTTTAAACGTGTATCCATTCATCTTTTGAAACAGATAATTTAAATATGCACCCATTCATGTGATACAGCTAAATTTAAATGTGTACCCATTCGTGTTGTGATACATACAAATAATTTAAATGTGTACCCATTCATCTTGTGATACAGATAATTTAAATTTGTATCCATTCACCTTGTGATACTTACAGACAATTTACATGTGTATCCATTCATCTTGTGATGCCTATAGCTAATTTAAATATGTAACCACTCTTTTGAAATATACTAGTTTTACTCAAAGCTTAATTAAATATGACAGGATAAATTTACAATCAGATTTACTAACAGCTTATTCAAATGTGCACTCGTCCATCTTTAGATATTAGAGCTTTACTTACAGCTTATTTAAATGTGTACCCATTCATCTTGAGGTATGTCGATAACATTCCTTACCAATTTGCTAACAGCTAATTCAGCTAATTAAAATGTTCAACCATTCAGTTTGTATTTGAGAGCTTTATAGACAATTTAAATGTGTATCCTTTCATATTGAGACATGATAGCTTAACTTACAGCTTATTTAATGTGAAAATATTCAGCTTGAGATGTGACAACTTCAGATACAGCTAATAAAATCTGTACCCCTTCATCTTGTATTTGAGAGCCCTGCAGGCAGTTTATTTAAGTTTGTACCCATTCATCCTGAGATATGATAACTTTACTAAGTGCTAATGTAAATGTATACACATTGTCCTGAGCTATAATAACTTTACATACCACGAATTAAAATGTGTATACATTCATCCTTAGATATGACAACTCTACAGACAGCTAATATAAATGTATACCCATTTATCGTGTCTTGTGATAATTGTTAATGTAAATGTACTTCATTCATCTTCATATACAATTCATAGCTAATATAAATGTGATCCCATTCATCCTGAGTATATGATAGATGAACTAACAGCTATTGTAATTGTATACCCATTTATTTTGTAACTTTACTTACAGATAATATGAATATGCACCCATTCATATTGAGAGATGATAGCTTCAATTACAGCTCTTATTCATCATGATATGGGCGGCAATGCGAGAAAACCTGTCTTCGGGGATTTGCGAACAACACAGGCACAGACCAGCCTGTGCATCCGCGCAGTCTGATCAGCGCCTTTGTTATTCGCTTATTGGAAAGTATCATATGTAAACTTGCTACAGATAAAATTTCAATATTCAAGCTAGTCTCTGTAGCTGAGGAGACTGGTTTAAAACTTGCTTTGTCGGACACCCCGAAGACAGGTTTTCTCCCGACAAGGCCCATATATGAAAGCTTCACTTACAGCTCTTATTTATCATGATATATGATAGCTTTACTTACAGCTTAATTAAATGTGTACCCAATGATCTTGAGATATGATAGGTTTACTTACAGCTATCTGTCCAGTTCCACCAGCTGCAGCTGTAACTAATACAGTCTCACCGGGTTTCATATCACCTACCTACAAGGGGATAAAAATAAATAGAGGATCTTACATGAGTGCTCATGTTTTATTGAATTTATTAAACAAGTTGGGGAAAGAGATAAAATGCAAGGCTTGCCGAGCATTTTATCTCTTTTTCGCAACAAGTTTAATAAATTCAATAATACAAGAGCACAAATGTTAGATTCTATTTATCACATGACGTTAAAATACTTTAACATTGAATTTTTGGTGTGAAAACGTCAAAATTTCCGCTTATTTTACGCAACATTATAATGGGTGTCATAACGTTTCCCGAAAATCTATAAACCACTAGTGGTTTATCGATTTTATTGCATGGCGTTATTTCCCTCCCAGACGCGATGTCATATGATTTGTTTAAATAAGGATGAGGTTGGTACCATCAAACATCTTTTAGCCCTCCAGTAAAAACATTTTACTGACCATTCCAAGGCGGTGCTTCTTTTGTGGATCCTTTTCGTTATTTGTGTTTTGTGTTTGTCTGTCATACTGTCTTGTCAGTTCCTTGCAGCCTTGTAGTCACCTGCTGAGAAAGGGGTGACCTCTTGGCTTTCTTGTTTGTGGAGTTTTCTTTTGCTTTTTTGTCACTTTCCCATATGGTGTCCTAGGTCAAGTGTGGTATTTGATTGTATCTATTCCAGATCTTTGCCTTCTTCCTTACTTAAAATATTACACACCTTAAGATATAAGCCCAAATCTAATACATGTATTGATGTATTGCTCCGGACAACACATTATTTTGTCAGCATTAAGTATTGAGTTGCAGTGTGCTGTTAATGCACTTGCAGCTAAATGATGGATAAACTATCTAAACTTAGGCCAGAATTTTTTTATTAGTTGATTTACGAACCCTCCTGCTGTAATTTTCCGTAAAGTAGAAAAAAAATAAAATTTAATTTCTAAAATTACTTTTATATTTTATCCGCCGACACTTAATATTATTTGTTTCGTTGAAAAAAAAAAATTTGAGGTTCTGTCCGTGAATTTTTGAGAGTGACACTGTAAAAAGTGATTGTTCTATCCAGATTTTTAGGAAAATGATAAAATATTTAAAAATTTAATACATACTGTTGGTTTGCCTTCCAAGTTTTACTGTTTTCGTTTTTTCTGGAGATATTAAAAAAAAAAAAAAAAGCTATAAAAAAAAAAAAAAAAAGCTCTGAAAATGACCAGTTAGCTGGTCATTTTCAGAGCTTGTTTATTTAATTTTTTTTCATCCCCCCGACCCTAAGTCTGAAAAAAAATTCCCGTAAATCAACTAATAAACAAAATCTGGCCTTAGCATGAAAAATAAATTAATTATGGACTGTCTTATAAAGTTATAAGTTTGACTTTAGACTCCCTTGCACACTGTAAGAAAAAGTAAATTAAATAAAAGTTAATCGGTTTTCCAGACCGAGCAGATAGGAACTGATTTCTTGGTTGTAGATCCAGGTCTGTACAGCCATATTCATAGGGTGAAGCATAATTACGCAGTCAACATTATAAGATTAATTTTTTAATAAAAATATCTAGGACCAATAAATATGAGGGTCTCAGGGAGAAATTCTTTAGCTAACCAATAATTAATTTTGCAACTATACAAAAAGAAGGTCAAAGATCACAGTCAGGGTCATATATTTTGTATATTTGAAAACATCATATTATAGATACATGAACATTTCAATGTCATCAACAAGTGTAGTTTGATTCAGGTAATTTAGAAAGTATTTGGTTTAAACATATTTTATTCAAATTCATTCCTACATGGTAAATACAAATAAAGACAATAAGATTAGGATAAGAACGGAAGCATGTAGCTTATACAGATCTTCTCCAAGAAGGTAAATTGCCAATTTCCTTCTGAACATGGCCTTTATTCAACTTGTTAAGTGAAAAAAAAAAAAAAACATTTATGGTGCAGTTGATCTGGATCTACACTTTTTTTAAAAAGAGAGAGTATATAATTTTGAAAAAAGTCATGCTTATTAGGTTGAATTTAGTACGATCATATCGTATGTAGGGGTCTTATCACAAGAAACCTGTCTTCTGGTTTCGAAGCCAAGTGAGGCACTAACGGTATAACAAACAGATTAACTAGAATTTTGAATGTAGCAAGTTAAGATATGAGCAGTGACATGAGATTTCTAGCAATGTGGTATGTGCGACCAGGAAAGGCTCAGACCAGCCTGCGCATACGCGCAGATTGATCAGAGCCCATGCAAGTCACTTGAGTATTCTATGATTGTTAGGCTACTGACTGAACAACATTTGGAGTTTCTAAGCTTAAAAGGAGGTTGCAGAGGCTAGTCCGAGTCTACACATGTCAAAATACCATATTGTTGGAAATCCCATGCCATGGCTCAATTTATTATCATACTTTCTAGAGAGTGAAATGCAGAGGCACTGATCAGACTGTGCAGATGAGACTTTGTTCATTGGTCGCATCCAACAAACTCTGGTTTTCTCGGCTCAAGACCCATAGATTACCTTATCTAAGGCAATAGATGCTGTATTGCCACTGAGAATAAAGGGAAGAAACTCTGGATTAAGGCTAGGAAGTGGAACTGCAATTTTGGAATCTATCACCTGTAAATACAAGAATAATAAGAAAATAAGATATCTGATGGGCCTCCAGATAATAGTGTGATATTAAAAAATATTTTCCTTCCTTCTCAATTTAATCATATGTTGTGGGTACTCAAAAGAACCATCTCAATGAGGTGGTTCTTTTGAGCATTGAGATGGTTCTTTTGAGCATCCAAAACAAATGTTTAAATGTTTTGTTTGATTTGATTCTTCACGTCCCAGTCAATAATTTTTCAGTTATGTCCGGAAACCAATGCTTAAGCTGATGGATAAGAAAATAATTTAAATTTTACACTTAAAATTTTTGCTTATCTTGAACTATGAAGATAAGATCACTCTGCATCTCAATTCATTAGCTTTTGCAGTAAATCTAAGAAGCCTGGTTTATAAACATTAATGTCCAGCAAAAGACTGAATTGCAAACATATTGCCATATTTTTATATAAAGTGTCCAGCTATTTATAGTTATCTGGTGTGCAAGAGTAATAAAAAATAATGTATATGGGCCAGTGCATCTGATCTGGGTCTACACTGATTTCAATTTTATCTTTCCCATGGGTTGGTACAGGGTATGTGAGATAAATAGAATCTATCATTGGTGTTCAGTGGTTCCAGAAAAATCCCAACCCAAGGGCCCTCGGGTTGGGATTTTTCTGGAACCACTGAACACCAATGATCGATTCTTTTTCTCATATATCACAACCGTACGGTACAGTACTGTGTAATATTTGTTGGTGACGTCACTGAGATCGATGTTTACAGTCAATGACCGCGCAGTACAAATCAATTTGAAACAGTGAATAAACAGCGCATAAACAATGAACAAATGATTATTTCATCAAAATGGATTTACAAGAACTAGCTTATCAGCCACAGTAACTCGAGTAAGTAATTTTGTTGAGGAAAATGTGTGTGTGTGGTGTGTTTTACATCGTCAAGGCTCCCCATCCCGGTGTCAGTCACTCGATCAATGCCCAATACAACAGGTTAAATATGTCAACCGCAATGCACTCAGCATGTTCAAAGCATTGAATAAAGGTTGAAAGTAAAAATGCGCAGTTTTACTTTTAAACCAAGTTGAAAACCGACTTAAATCGCTGGAAATTCGACATAGAATTTTTTTCTGACTGACAACAATTCAACTTTCGTTTTCAAAGGAATATAGTCATGCGCCAAAAATGTTATCTCACATTAGCAACCGGCCACGTGTGGCTTATCTCGTATTAGTTATGCTTATCTCACATGGGTAGCGATGTGGGACAGATTTTTCCGACAGCGAGCTTACAAAGGGATCACTCGATCTCGTATGCGTTGGTATGTGAGAAAGAATTTTCTCGCACACCAGATCAGGATTTCTGTGGTTTTTACATGTGTGAGATCAATCCATCTCACATACCCGTACCAGCCCTAGGGAAAGATAAACTAGAGGACCTGAAGGTCCTGAGGCGCTCACCTGATCTCCTTAATAATGCTAAAATAGGTCAAGGTCAACTACAGCTTATTTTGTTTTATCATATATGTAGGTTGCAGCCATTATGGTCAAGTGACCTAAACAACCTAATGAATAATCCATCAAGCAGCCCAGTGATTTCTGAGAAAAAGATGTTGAGATATGTGTGTGGCATTCCAAATGACTGGCCTTGGATAAAAGGTCACAGGTCAGCTTGACATTTGGTACTTAATATAAAACCATTGTCTCAATAGGTTTAACTATTATGAATTCAACTTAAACAGTTATAGAAAAATGATTATTTTAAGATTTTCTCCATATAAATGCATTAGGAATCAAATTTGACCTTGCCATAAAGTAGGTCAAGGTCAACCTAGATTCATCATTTGTGCAAACCTGGTAGGGCCCACATCCCCAATGCTACATACCAAGTCCCAAAGCCAATGGCCTTTTGGTTCCAGAGAAGAAGAGATTTAAAGAGTTTTTACCATATATGGGCATGATGACCATGTTAGTCATGTGACCATAACAACTTGTATAAGTTTTGGCTAACCAATCATAAGGAGTTGTCATATGAAATTTGGTTTCAATTGGCCAAGTGGTTTCTGAGAAAACTATGTTTTAATATGTTGATAGGACTCCAATATGAGCGACCTTGGCTGAAAGGTCAAAGATCAACCTTGACCTTTGAATCTTATTTATAGACACTAGATTGAACATATCAAGTGAGAATAATGACTGGCTTTGACAGTATTCAAAAAATCAACTTTTCAAAAAATTTCCCATTCAAATGCATTAGGAAGCAAACTTGACCTTGACGTTAAGAAGGTCAAGGTCAACCTAGGATCATCATTTGAACAAACTTGGTAGGCCCTACTTCCCCAATGCTACATACCAAGTCTCAAGGTCACTGGCCTTCTTGTTCTGGAGAAGAAGATTTTTAAAAGGTTTTTACCATATATGGGCGAGATGGCCATCTTTGTCATGTGACCAAAATATTTTTTATAAATTTTGACTAACTTATCATAAGGAGTCTTCACATGAAATTTGAGTTCAATTGGGTCAATGGCCTTCGGCTCAGGTGAGCTAAAAACGAACATCAGCAGGTCGGCCGCACGCTAGCCGCACGTCGTTCCGTGATGTTATTGTAATGTTAAAATTCCATCACCATGTCGCATTTCAGCAAATTCAGGATTTTCTGGAAGTCTTTTTTATGTTTTCCAATATAAAATGCGGTATTTAAGTGGTGAGCAAGAAAAAGAATACATTACTCGTGTGAGGATAGGATAGAAAAATATGTCCCTCATGATCACCGTTTGTCATCACTTGGCAAGCCTCGTGATGCCAATCCGTGATCCTCGGGACGGATTTTTCTATCCCACCCTCACACTCATGGTGGATTCTTAACACTTAAAGCGCCAATCACGACTGCAGCAGAGGACAAATTTTGGGACATCTTTTCCAATTTTCGGCAAAAATAAGGTATGATATTACATGAGAATTGTCTGCCAGCAGACGATTCTCATGAAATATCATACCTTATTGGTTATTTTTGAAAAAGTGGCAAAATTTGAAATTGTCATCTGCTGCAAATTAGAGGTGGCGCTTTAAGGGTTAAGTTCTCAAATGGGTAAAAACAGCCGAATCCCTGATCTGGAGTGCAAGAGTAATAAAAATAATGTATATGGGCCAGTGCATGAGATTTTGAAATATTACTGCATATGGCAAACAGTATAGCATTGATCTGGGTCTACACTCACTGTACAGACTGCAGACAGCAGGTTGATGGGCAAACAGTATTAGATTATTAGACCCAGAGCATTGATCAGAGTCTATACTGTTTGCGCAAGCAACAGGTTGAATGGCAAATAGTAGAAACCCAGAGCACTGATCTGAGTCCACACTGTTTACCCAGACCACAATGGTAACTGGCATGTATCTGTCACTTGTCAGGAAAAGTTAATTAGGACTAGGACCTGAATACAGTTCAGTACCTTTATAACACACCTTGATATAACACAAAATTGAATTTATCACAGTCATGCTGTGGCTCCAATTTTTTATTACCATGGAATTTTACATGGTTCACTCATAATAGTCCATTCCTATGGATCCCAATCATAGCAATATAAATTATAAACTAGAATTGTTTTTCAACGAAAAAACAGATGTCTCCCCCTTTTAGGAATAAAAAAAATCACAAAATTGCATTTAGTAATGCTACAAGGGGAATACTTTGAAAAATAAACATGCAAGAGTTATGGTTCTTGTGCATGACCTGTCGTCTGAATAAGCTTAACAAATGTATGAAGTTTCTTTGAAACAACTATAACGCTTATCAAGTAATAGAGCGGACACAAAATAGCATTAGAAATGATCAAAGGGAAATAACCCCAAAAATATCCAAGGCAGAGTTATGGTTCTTGTGCACGACACATTGTCTCATTGTCCTCTAGAATTCTATGAAGTTTCAACCAAATAGCTTTAACAGTGTATAACTTACAGAGCGGACAAAAAATTGCATTTAGTTATGTTACAAGGGGAATAATTTGAAAAATATACATGCAAGAGTTCTGATTCTTGTGCATGACATGCTGGCTGAATGTGCTTTACAAATGTATGAAGTTTTGTTGAAATATCTCTAACATTATCAAGTTATAGAGGGGACACAATTTTGTGACAGACGGGCGGACAGACAGGCTCAAGGGGAAAACAATATGTCTCCCGACCATTCCAGGGGGGAGACATAATTAGAATTAGCACTGTATCCCTGATTGATGTCTGTTTGACTAGTCTACCTGCCTGAATATTAATTAAGGGTTTTACAGTACAACCAAGTTTGACCAAACTATACCTTATAATCGCTGAATGCTCCATACTGCATGTACATCACAGGAGTTCCTGTTTTATGAAGACTGTTGGCCCCAGCTGCCACCACCTCCCCAACTGCCTGACACATACATAAGGTAATATACAAGCATGTAATATACAGATAACACATATGAGCTAGCAAATGAGATTTTTGCAGGGCTTCAGATTTTTTTCAAGATAAGTGGGCCGAAGTGAGAGCAAAAATTGGTGGGTCATTTTCTGAAATGATGGGCCCAAACACATCAAATTAACCACAGTTGACATTTGGGTAGTATACTTTACCAACACACTGACACAGACACCTGTATGCATATATGTATATTGACTGCTGATTATACAGTAAATTCTGTCTTAAGCGGCCACTTAAAAAAGAATACCAATTATCGCTTAATGAAGGTCAAAAGTATTGCAGAATGCTCCAAGGGGGGAGCATTCTGCAATCCTTTTGACCTTCATTAAACTACCATTTGTTATTAAGATCTTCCTTTTGTCTTTTTTGAGTGGCTGCTTAAGACATGTTTTACTGTATTGACAACTGTTTTGTGGAGTTAGTAGACTCCCTGTAAGATTAGTATTTTTATTAAAAGGAGATTTTTTCACAACTAAAATGGATGGGTCCACTGGGCCCACTGCCTTGGAAAGTTATGGGCCATATTGAAATCATGGGACAATGACCCGGGCCCACCATAAATCTGAAGGCCTGTTTTTGGTACTTATCGATTATCCCATAGGTGATTTTGTTTTGTTTTGTTTAACACTTAAGGTTTCTGTCAATATCTATGTTTGATGTCGATTCAGTTCGCCTAAAAAATATTTGCTGGGCAAGCTTGACTAAGCAGTTAAGGAGTACTTTGTGCACATACTTTCACTTGTAACTGAAAAAAAACCTTCTTGATTCAGCGGAAGGAGAAGAATGACCATAGAAATTATTTCATGTTGAAACTAAACAAACGTATGGGTTCAGGCCGGGATCTAACTCGTGACCTATGGATCTGCAGTGGGACTTGCTACTGACTGCACTATGGGGTCCAGTTATCACATAGATGAGCAGCAAACACTCAGACAAGACTGCACATAAGTGCAGGCTTGTCTGAGCCTTTGCTGCTCACATGCACAAAGTGTGGAAAATGATGATGGCTCAAAACCAAAAAAATAACCTGTAACTTGTTAGCTGCACAAACACATTTAAAGAGTAACATTACACAGAGGCATCTAGATAAGAGTATGTAATCAAAAATTATTTTATTTTTATTTCTCAATCAAAACATATGTTATGGGTACTCAAAAGAACCGTCTCAATGAGACGGTTCTTTTGAGCACCAACAACAAATGTTTAATCGGATGGATAAGAAAATATTCACAATTGCATGCTCAAATCTAATTTTGTTAATCTGGGCCCATGACAAAGTACCATTATACCATATTTGATATTTAATATTTGCTGCAACGAAAAAGTCTGTATATGCGATAATCTCTTTCCCAACCTTTGGTTATCAGTCAATCCAAGTTGACATTTTTTTTTGTGAAGCAAAGAGGTATGCTGACGTGAGACTTTGTTCATTAAAATTTAGATGGCATCACACAGGTGTAAACAGTGATGTGACCTAATGCAAAATTTATGCAAACTTAATGTTGTGCTTTAATATTATTGTATGTTTGCTGTGAAAAAGCACTAAATTAACATAAGTGATAATCATATTATAACATAGTTTTGATTATAGCCATTTGTATCAACCCGTGACCATTTTAAGCCCTGCAAGCTTCTATTGGGGTTCTGAATTGTTACTTTGATTCTTATAATCAGTACACCAAAATATATATTAACCCTAAATATTTAAGTGTGGATCCTTATCAGATGGCTTCATCAGAAGCCATCTGATCTGGATCTACAGTGTTATCAAAAAAGGAAATCTGGGCTCAGCAGGACAATGGTTAATATGGAAATAAAGACTGATCAAAATTGATAAGCCCAATCTGATCTGAACCTTTGCTTGGCAAACAAACCATATTGTTGTTTTTGCAATGCTATAACTCAGTTTTATTTGGAAACCTGTCTTCGATGTTTGCGAACAACAAGGATGCAGACCAGCCTGCACATCCGAGCAGTCTGATCAATGCCTTTATTATGCACTTATTGGAATGTATCATATCTAGACTTGCTAATTTCAATTTGCTAGCTAGTCTCTGTTGCTGAGTAGGCTGGTTTGAACCTCACTTTTTCAGAAACCCCAAAGACAGGTTTTGTCACGTCAAGGCCATTTAATTTGTAGACAGCATAAAATCAGCTTACCTCAAATCCTATGTCAAGCGGAAACTTTGCATTAGGATCATATCTTCCTGCTGTGAAATTGATATCAGAAGCATTTATTCCTACAAACCTGAAACGTACAATGTTAAAAAATACATAGGTTTTGAGATAAACAAAATTTTGTGAGTAAAATTGTAAAATTTTCCTTACTCATCAGTTTTTATGTTTAGGTTGAGAAATAAGAAAATTATTTTTCTGTTACACACTCTTAACCAAAAACTTGTAATTTATAAAATTTCACAAAAATTTACAACAGACCTAATGTTGTTTGTTGTTTGTTTGATTTGAGTCTTTATGTCCCATCAACAATCTTTCAGTTATATAGACATAGACATAGAAAATTTATTTAACATCGAATATGATAAACATCAAACATAAGCCCTGTAGGGCTTTCACTTTGACAAACATATGAAAAAGATATAACAAATATCACAGTGCATGCAACATAAAACAAATTTAAAGTCATTATAAATATTATATACACATTGTTAGATTAAAGAGTTAAAAAATATATATGGATTTTTTAAGGAAGGAAGTTATATAGGAAGGGGTTTTCCTGGGTTGAACCAGTACTAAGCTAGGATTAATATGTCTTGCTCAAAGACACAACACAGTAAATTACTAATTCCGGTGTGGCTCAACCCCACGGACCTTCGGTCTCGGGTCAAGCACTCTACCACTGAGCCGCTGCACTCCCGTGATCAAGTGTATACCTCTTGATCACAGAGAGTGTCAGAGAAGACTGAATCTGAATTGGGCGCCAATTAATTGCTCAATTCAATTGTCAATATGAGCCTCCTATATTCCAAGTAGGTCATTTAACTTTAAGACTGTGCAGACGTATAATATCTCTCATGATGGTGCTCATACATGCGCGGATCCAGAAATTTTCGTCAGGGGGGGTCCAGGTCAATCTGACAAAAAAAGCTCTGACAACGATTTTTTTTTTTTTTTTTAAGTCCTCAGCTTAAATACAAAAGTCAAATGGTTAATTTCAAAGAAAACTATCATTTCTCAAGGTTCCAGAGGGGGTCCAACATTTTCCAGGGGGGTCCACTTTTTTCCAGGGGGGGTCCAATTGCTTATTCCTATAGATACCCTAATAACTTGTGATTTTCCAGGGGGGGTCCGGACCCCCTGTCCCCCCTCTGGATCCGCACTTGTCATACACATAAACTGAAACCAAGTTCAAATCATTCACCTTACATTTTTACGCTAGTTCAGAAAGTAAAACATAGGGTATACAATGTCACAGTTTGCTTTTTGAGAATTGAAAAAACAAAAACATAATGCCATTAAATTGAATTTTAACCTTTGACATTGAAACTGGAAGTGTGCTGTAGGAATAAAACTTAAATTGTCAAAAACAGACTAATCAAGCTCTACTGTATTTGGCCTACAGTGTTCAGATAAACAATTTTAGCATGAGCCACTGATGAATTTCAAAAATCTCGAAAAATTTAGAAAAATGCTATATTTTTTATAAAAGCGTAAAAAATCTACCATAAGCAAAATTTCAATTGTTAGGTGTTTTTTAAGTCGGGTAGACTAGTTTGTAACCGCATTCACTTCAATTTTTTTTAAAACTGCGCTCAAAACCATTGTTTCTTAAAAATCTGGAGTAAAAGCAAACTGTTAAAAAATAACGCTTAATTTTTACTCATTAAAATGCACATATTTAGGCAAAAATTCATTTCCATTTTGTTATCGTTTGGTCAGAAATAATGAGTTTGAAAATTGGCCGATAAGAACTGGGTTTCAGTTTATTATAGGGAACAGAGCAGAAGAATAACATAAGTTACCATCTTTAGTTCTAATCCTTTTACATTATGTAACTTGTATGTTTGTATATGTATCTTAACAAGTTGAAATAAATATTTTGAAATATGCTTTGACTGAAATATAAAAGTTTTAACGACTATCTTTGAAAAGGTAGCCCAATCCTTTCATAAAAACATGACACTAACAGATCCCAATGTGGCACCTACAATAAATTTTTGCATCAGATAAGAGTGTAAACAATTTGACCAAGTGACATTCTGCAAAGCTGTGCTTGACTAAATGTGTTTTTGTTTTTTTTTGACAAAGTGACCATTTGGCAAAACCTTTCATCAAAGTGTCAGGGTACTAGTAGATGGGCCTAGTCGCGAGAAAACCTGTTTTTGGAGTTTGGCAAACAACAAAGGCGCAGGCTGGCAGGCAGGCTGATCAGCAACCTTTGTTACTTGCTAAATTACTGGAAAGTATCATATCTAGACTTACTACAATCAAAATTCCAATTTAAGTCTCTGTAGCTTAGGAGATGGTTCGAATCTCACGTCAGAAATCCAGAAGACAGTTTTATCGCGACGATGCAACGATGATGTACAAGTCTGTATCATACTACCAACTGTCATGCACAGTGGGATGCACAACTGGAGACAAGCAGTGCGTAAGTGTCAGCTTTGGCATTTCATCAGTATCATGTTTGTTTGTGTTGATCTGTTGATTGATGCTTTACGGGTACATCCTTGGCAGTCAACAATTTACAGTCATCACAGGGCATCCTGCGTTCCTGTGATAAATGGGCCAGTACTAAGCAGAGGATAGTGTATAGCTCAAGGACATGACACAGTGCCCCTGGTGAGTCTCAAACTAGCGACCCTTCAATCACAAGTGTCACACTACCACTGCATGATCAAGCCACTGGGCCACTGGCCCACTGCACTGCTCATTTCATGCTTGAACAAGATGGAGTTTAAAATAAAGCTAACAATAACAAGCGTTTTGGGATATGAAATGTATACCTATTTTTCACAAGGATTTGTCCCTCAGCAGGTTTTGGAGTGGGCACTTCAGTGATGCTGACAACGTCTCGAAATTTCTGACTCATACGCGTTGCAATCACCTTTCTGATCGTTGCGGGTATTTGTTTAGCAGCCATTGTATCGATATCGTCCTACATACTGAACTGTCACTCAAATATTTAGTCAGGATCACTGTTTTATCTCTGAAATGAAATGTAAACAACACAGAGACAATCGAGTTATCTCCCCTCGTAAATGCTTAGACCTGCAACAAAAAGATAAATTCTATATATGTTAAGAGATAACTAGATCTACACTACAATAAACACAGATGCAGATATTACTCTTACCTGGCACTATCTAGATCTTAAATAAAACAAATTTACTAGAGTAGCGCATATTTCGTTTGTATATATTATTGTTTTTTTTACAAATTGTAAGCGGCTTAAATTATATTTACTTCCGGGTTTTCTAAAAGACAACAAAAACAAACTTCTTCACTCTGAGAATGATCCGGGACGCACTCATTGTCCTGATATCGATATTAACATGTCTGTTCTTGTTTATAACATTGCCTTATTTTATTTCATTTCTATCATCCCAAAAAATCCAAGAAAACAGTAAAGGTTTGTTATTTGACATCTGTTCTTTTCTTCCCACTTTTTTCTCAAGCTCTTGCTATGCATGCCTACTGCCACACTTTATCTCTTTTATCACAACATGCGCATGTGACGTGAATTTTCCGGTTCCTCAGGCGATTGTTTAACTCACCATTACCGAGGTCTTACCAGGCTGCTATATAGGCAACTTCTAAAGACCCTTTTGAAGAAGGTTTACCTTCAACATTTTCAAAGGCAAACGTCAAACTCTCCACTTCATCAAAAGTTTTCCAAAGGATGTGTCTCGGGGTCTGGCACCGGTATTGGATCTCAAGCCTGCCTATGGGGAATGGCTCTGGGACCAGTAAGATAGGTTCAGGAGTCACTCGGAGCCTTCTGTTAATTGAAAATGTAACCAAGGCATAGTTTGTACTGGCCGTTTTCAAGGTCCGGGGCTCTAGTTCCAAGCTGGCTTTGGGTGTAATTTTTTCTAAATTTTTGGTTTGTTTGTTGTACAATGTTTGTACAAAATATTCTTTTTATAGCTGTTTCTTCCCAACTATATTTTAAGTAATTTTCTGCACTATTACTGACTATATGTATTTGGAAACTTAAGTAAGCAAAGTGACTGTGTGTTACAATTGATCAGATCTATTTTGTTTAATTTACATACTATACAGATGAGATGTGAAACTTTGCCACCTTTGAAGTAGTTTCTTCACAAGGGCAAATATTTCAAAAGATTTTTAGATTTTACAAAAAATAGCCTCTCATATTTATCTCTATCAATCCTTCATTTGATATACAATGTAATTAACAAAACATGAGAACTAATGCAAGATCCTCTATGTATTCATTATTTACTGATTTAGTTTTCAAAGATCATAAGATTATTCCTTCATCCGAGAAGTTACTTACAGCAGTATTTAATGTTTTTATCTAAACACCTTTGGGCAAACATCTTACAGCTCTTTGCAATATTAGATAATGGTTATTCTGATTTAATTTCAATCGACAGTCTGTCAGATCTGTGCAAATTAGAATGTTACAATCAAATATTAAAAGAAATATATTTTGTTTTTCAATAAGTATCAGTGGATTTTGCTATGTCTTATTGTACCCAAAATGAATAAAGCTGTTACAAAATATGGTGTCTGCTATAGTAATAATTAGTGCTTTAACGGTTAAATTTTAGAAATAATTTATATTAAACATCAACCCATGTATCAAAATATACTCATTAATATACTCTCTGCTTAAAATACTAATTACCCTGAAACTTTGTGAATTTTTACCATTAATAAGGATTTACAATTCTGCTCTGGTAGTGTGTAAGCAGATCATAATGTTTCCAGTCCACTTGTTTGGAGCTCATTGACCTGAAAAATGGCTAATAACCAGGGACAAGCAAAAGTAATTTTGAATTTACAGGCTTATTGAAGCGATTTCACAAGCATTTAATGAGGTATTATTCCTACCATACTGTAAGTTCTATAATAAATACATTTGAAAAAAGTGTGAATTTTCACTTTAAACAGGATGCTGCAGTAGCTACCCATAGATTTTAAAACAGATTAATTAGATAATGCCTCAGGTGAATGGAAATCAGTGTGGATCCTGATCAGTTGGCTTCATCAGAAGCCAGCTGATCAGGAAATCACTCATTTCAAAAGAAGGTATAGAATTTTGAAAAAAGATATGCGCTTTGCACTGCACAATGCCCTTATTAGGTTAATATATGGTATTATGTAATATAGTCCATTTTTACAGATGCTTCAATCTTTACCCTATTTACAACGGATGTTTGCTTAGTGGTCTTGTTTATGGCCCAGCATAGTGGACTAGCTTCTAAGTGGTTCTCCTCTTTGATGAATAAGATTGGACTGCAGGTCATCTCTAGATCAGTGTACATTCTAACAACTACTGCAGTATTGCAGGTAAGGCATTTATGTGTTTATACATTTATTAATTAATGTGTAAGTACATGTTGTCCACATTTTAATTAACCTTTGTTCTGCTGAACCCAGATTCATCCCTTCACTGTAGATCCAGACCAGCTGGCTTCTTATGAAGCCATCTGATCAATATCCACTCTGTTTTTCACTCCTATTGAAACATAATATAAGCTTTATTTGTTCTCAAAAGATATGTTTGGGAGTTTAAAATAAGTGTTTTAAGTCTTGACATTTGTTCTAAGGTTCCACAATCTCTTCTGATAAGAAATAAGGGAAAAAATAATAACTTTCCATTTTTACTGCCAAAGTTGTCTGCTTTGTCATCTGTTGTTATACTTTTAGCTTCTAATTAAATAGTTTGGCCCATATCATATTTTTGTGTGATATTAAAAAAATTATTAATAACATATTAAACCTATAAATGATACATCTTTTGAACTGTCTGTTTTCTGGCCATCTGATACAGAAAGCCAGATCAAGGAATGAGGCATTCTGATTCGGGAACACTATCCTTTAAAACGAGGCTAACAGTCGTTTCCTGTTTTTTGGAGACTTATGTAATGTTCATTTCAGACATGGAACCAGAAACCGAAAACATGAAGACTTAACATCGACAAATGAAAAGTAAAGGCAACAGTTAATGCATTTTTTTTTGATTAAAGACAAAATTAATCTATAAATTCATAATAATGTCAGAAAAAGGTACGCAATAAACATAATAGTAACTTGATCTGGCATACAGTATCACATCTCGTGGATGAGATCATACCATAGTATCACCTGAGATGCAAAGCGGGGTCTTGGGACTGCTCCGATGGTATGACCTCATCCACTGGACATGATGCAGTACATGTACGCCAGATCAAGTAACTTTTATAATAAATTATATTTATTGATCAGCTGTACCTCAGGTTGGAAGTAAGTTAACCCTTTACTCCATAGGCTATTTTTAGATCATGACATCATTTTCTATTTTTAGACAACATTCACAAAAATCAAGAAAAAATTTAAGTTAATTTTGGAATACTTTTGAAAATATTTTGGAAAATGGAACATTTGCTCCAAAAGAGCAAATGCTCCATTTTCCATAATATTTTCAAATACATGATATTTGAAAGGCGTCAAAAGGTGTTATTATGGGGTAAAGGGTTAAAGTGTTGAAGTTATTAGGATTCAACACAGTTTTAGATAAACAAAAATTTTCAGTGTAAAATTGTAAATATTTTTTTACCCATCAATTTTAACATATGTTTTGGGTGCTCAAAAGAAACGTCTCATTGAGACGGTTCTGTTGAGTACCCACGACATATGTTTTGGTTGAAAAATAAGAAAATTAAATTTTCGTTACGTACTCTTAACTTAAGTCCTGATTCAAGGTTTGTCTATTATCTGTGATTGTGACATTTCCTGGTCATATTTAATACATGAAGTGTCCATTTGGAAATTACATGTACTTATCTTTTTCAGTTCCTGATGTATGCATGGCAGCCAATTCCAGACATTTCATTTTGGCTAATCAACACCAGTGAAGCTCCAATGCTGTGGCTGTTTTTCAACATCTTACACTGGGTTCTTTGGATAGCTCTGTTCCTGGAAGTCTGGGCTATGAAACCAGGTGTGCTTTGTGGAGTTAGACAGGTAATAGTTGTCCAACAACATTACCATGACAAGACCTTGCAAAAAAGACTTGTTAGAGAGATAATTGAAAATACAATACATGTATACACATTGTATTATATTTAACCTTACACATGCACATGGTCTAATAAGGGAACACTGATATCTTCTTGAGTTGTGATTGCTATATATTAAACTTTTGTTTTCCAAAGTTCTAGACAATACCTTGTACATGTAGTATTCAAGTATTAGGTCACTTCTAGCCATACCCCCAACTGATTCCCATCTCCATTAGCTTAACAAGAGACCGGAACATTACCAAATGGCCATACAGTGTCCTAATAGTTGAATAATACAATTAAATAATTAATCATTGTGTGGATGAAAAAAACAGTGTGGATCCCGATCAACTGGCTTCAGATGAAGCCAGCTGATCAGGGTCTGCACTGTTTAAAAAAATAAATCACCTACAAGACAGTCACTGGGTTGAACTCACCAAACTCCATAAGCTTGCTCATTTTGTGCCTTTTGCGGTCATATTTCAGAGCTGCTCACTTACTTTACTCCACACAGAATTTTGGTTGCCATGGCAGTAGAAAGGAAAAGCTTCTAAAATCTAATCAAAATCTTCTGGCACGGTTTGAAAATAATTTTGCACAGATTGTCCATTAGTTACCCTATACCAAGATTTTTCAAATCATTCTAACCCATCAAAGAACATGGCTATATATTTGGTCCAGCACACAAGATTTTGGTACTTATCTTATTTTAACATGCATGCACAGCTAGAACCCTAAATTTAGGACTGAGCATTTTGCTATATCCCAACTTCATGTCATCCTAGGCAACCCAGGGGTGACCCGTTCCGTTACTCTGCATTCAGGTGAATGCAGAGTAAAGGAATGGGTCATACCTGGGTTTCCCAAGATGACTTCATGTGTTCGAGCAGCAAAGCCTCTATTCTAACCATAATGCACTTGCTTTTGTAACCCAACGTCTGATTGGATAACCTAAAAAATTTGTGACAATATATCCTGTTTTTACTGACGGATATAGAATGACATCATTAATTATGTCACATTATGTTGAATGACATGCAGCTTTATGCGGCTTGCAACGCTTCAATTTGAGAGGAATTTGCAGAAGTGCATTAGAATGGGGATAACCATATTCAAAATTTTCATTTGGGGACGTATATTGTCGGATATACATTTGGAAATCATGTTTTAAAGGTCTGTCCACACTTCCCCTTAAAACTAAATTTCCGAATCAAACGATATACCTCCCTAGGGCTGCCACATTTACGAAATTCGGTAAACTTTTACACGAGTTCCAGTAACCGAAACGATTCTGTTTACACGCAACTTCCAGATAGATTTTTTTCATTATGCAGATCGGTAAAATCGCCGATATTTTCCCTAAAAAACCCTTTGAAAAATGTACCTTTGGCTAATATTTCGAAATTGTTTCTAGTTGGGTGTTGTGATAGAACTCATTTCAAGTAATTGGCAAGTGATTGCAACATGCGCAGAGTAGTACATTACGGACATTTTCTTCAGTTGCAAGCCTGTAATTAATGAGTGGACACACACAAGACATAACTGCGAATCGTCATGTATGCATCAATACACACGCCGACAGGAAGTAAACAAAAAAATTCACATGCATCTCCTCTTTGTCTTTACATAAATAACTGTTAAAAATACAGGAGTATAATTGCTCCAAGCAGTGACTGAGTGAGACAATATCGGGACATTTTTATGGCCCGTTGAGCATGTCCGCCATAATTTCTAATTGCAGTGCATGCTTCATCAAATACAGCGGAAGCTGAGAAAACAAACAATCTGATTGAAGATCCAGATCAAGCTGTGACGTATCACTGTTTAAGAGAATAGTTTTTCATTAAGAAATGCTATTAATAAACCATGATGCTTGTCACCTGCTAAAGTTGGTGTAAACAGTAGGTCAATTTTGTAAACGTCTATTGCAGAAACACAAAACGGTGCCGTTTACACGTGTAAACGTGGCAGCCCTATACCTCCCCAAATGAAAATTTTGAACACAGCTATCCCCTAAGTGATACTGTACAGAAGTGCAGACTTGTCAAAGCCTCAAATGCTGGCCATTGTGATAAGTTCTAAGATTACAGTCATATCCTGTCTCAATCCGTTTAATTTTTTACAGGTTTACAATTATATTAATGGTTGGTATCCATCTTCATTCTACCTGCCACCAAAGCTACAGAAGGTATTGACAGACATGCCCCACCCAGGGGGCGGATGTTTTATGGCCATCCTTTGGCTCCACCCATGTATGACATTTGACAGAATGATCTTAGCAACAGTGTTGACAGCTTACCTGTGGTGTGGGTATGGTGTTACCGAGAGAGACTATGTATACATGAAAAGTTACACATCTTCAAAGTATTCCAGGAAGGTGCACAGAGAAAAGGCCATCTTTTATCATGAAAGATGAAGGGCATTTTTAGGGCAGCAGATTTTCTGGATCAAACAGGATTTTAATCCTTATCCAGGGCTGTGGAAATACCATGCCCGACTTGTCCGACTGGTACATTTTCATTCAGGACAAGTTGAAAACTTCTATTTACTTGTCCTTGGACAAGTGCAAATGATAAAGTTAATACAATTCTGTACAATGTATTTCATATTTTGATTAATTATTACGAGTTCACATGTTGCATTGAAAACAGTGTGGATCCAGATCAGCTGGCTTCTGAAGAAGCTAGCTGATCTGGATCTACACTGTTTAAAAGAGAGTTGATATCTGGTTTTATACTGTTTTTGAAAGAGAAAATTGTTTAAAAAAGTATTTAAGCTAATCTGTTCTTTCGGACAAGTAAACTTTTCTTTGGACAAGTACATTATGGCCATTTACTTGTCCCTGGACAAGCAGATAATTTTAATATTTCCACACCCCTGCCTTATCCTGCTAATATATTTTTGTTCTAAAAATGTCCTCTCCTTTCTATGTCTGCAGTACATTTCAAATGCAAGCCTGAATACTTTTACCATGGAAGCAAAACCTATTGACCTTGATCAGACTGCTCCTTAGGGAGCAGTCTGATCTGGGTCCATGGTGTTGGTATTTGCAATATAGGCAAACAAAAGCAGATGCAGATGAGAGAGCAGATGACAACTGTTGTGAATGGTGGGAATGGTTAAACTATTACAAAGTATTGGAGATTTTGTACAGATATTGAATGACAAGGTGTTAATGTTATGATAGATGGGTGCTGGCAAGCTTATTTCTTCATAATGTCTGTAAATTATTGATGACACAAGATTTTTAGAAATTAGATCCAGTGTATGAAAAGAATACAGTGCAATCCTTTTATAACACTACGTTTATGGTCCATGTTATAAGCGAATCATGTTATAAAGAGAAAATTTTACAAAGGAATTATAGGAAAATGACCATTTCCACCTTCATATTTCCTATAATTCCTTTGTAAAATTACATAGTAAAAAATAATGGGAGCCCTTACATGGCTGTGTTATATCCAAATCCATGCTATAATAAGGTGTGTTATAAAGGGACATTACTATACTTAAATGTTTAAGCAGACTTTTCAGTGCAATTTTGGTTAGAATTGTTTAAAATGCAAGAGAATGATCACATTGTTTGATTCAATACATAACCTCTTGCCAGGTCCCTTGGAAGATGGTTGAAAACTTGAGCTTTTTGGCCTCATGTTCAAACAGCATCTAGATGTATGATCCATATAATCGTATATTGCAAACCAGGAAAAATCGGAAAAAAATTAAAGAATTTGCCCTGAAGGAGCTTTTTCTGTCAAATTGCCCAAATAGTTTGTTTTTAAGCTTAATTTTTAAAAAATATCAGTTGTGCTATTGTTTGATTTTTTTTCAATGTTAAGATATACACAAACCTGTTATTTGATCATTTTTGTTTTGACTTAGGAGGATAACACTCTCATGTTTGCATCTTATTAGGGCAATAACCTTACAACTGTATCTTAATGGGGCAAGAACCTTACATTGGTATTTTACTGGGGCAATAACCTTATAATTGCATCTTACTGGGGCAATAACCTTACATTTTTGTTCTGACATTTATGTCTTACTGAGACAATAATCTTACATTTGTATCTTACCAGGTCATTAACCTTAAATTTGTATCTTCCTGGGGCAATAACCTTAGATTTTTGAGATTTATGTCTTACTGAGGCAATAATCTGACATTTGTATCTTACTTGGCCATTAACCTTAAATTTGTATCTTACTGTGGCATTAACCTTACATTTTTGTCTTACTAGGAAAATAATCTGACATTTGTGTCTTACTCACCAAGGATCTGATGTCTGTCTTAAGGGCAATGCTCTTTTATTTGTGTCTTAACGGGGCAATAATCTTGTGTCCATCGTACCAGGGCAGTAGGCAATAATCTCGTATGGATGAGGACATGCTTGACAGCTTGAAGCAGAGCTATGCACATTAGAGGGCTATTTTGGCCCCCTCTGAAGCAAAAAAAATGAAATTTTCTTTTCACCAATTTCTTTTGTTATGTTTATTAAAACTTCAACTGATGTGTAAAAATCTGGTATTTATTCTTTTTCTATCATTGCTATGTATTACCATTATAGAAGATGGTCACCAAAATACATTTTTTCGTTTTGTTTGAGGTTTACCATCCCAGTCAAAGCTATGGTCATGTCGAGACTGTCAGATCACCTAACCACACTTTTCTGGACAAGCTTGATTAAGCAGTTAACCAGTACTTTGTGCACAAACATATACTTTCACTTGGAACTGACAACAACCCTTCTTGAATCAGCAGAAAGGAGGAGAATGACCATTTTGTTTGATTTGATTATGTCCCTGTCAACAATTTTTCCGTTATGTCGGGCCAATTCTTCCTGGGTTGAACCAGTACAAAGCAAGGATTAATGTGTCTTGATCAAGGTTACAATGCAGTGGCCCTGGTAAGGCTTAAACCCGCAACCCCTCGATCTCGAGACAAGCACTCTACCACTGAGCCACCGCACTCCCAAGGAGAATGACCGTAGAAATTATTTCATGTAGGCTGAAAATAGATAAATGGGGATTTTGGACCAAATGTGAGGCTTCAGACCATCAGGGTTTTTTTTTCAAATACCAAATAAATCTTTTTATGTTGTTGTTTGTTGAGTTAATAATTATAATCTATTAAAATTTGTTTTGGTATTTGCTTGTGCTCTTTGTTATTTTAACTGTTTAGTCTTTCAGTCCAAAATGACCATTTCATATCTTTTAGCCTACAATGTATTTTGGTGACCATTTTTTGTTACCATTGCAATTTTAAGTCAATACCATAAAAACATACTTTTTCACTTTTGCTGTTGTTCATATAAACCAAACAGATGATATTGATGAAAAGTAACTTCCTTTTTTCTTTTTTGTCTCATAGGAGTGCCAGAATAGTGGTTCTAGAAACATCATTTAACTAGTCCTATGACTTTATGCTATTACATGGCCTTATAATACGGTGCTTTTTACAAATACTCATACTTTTCTAGATTTTTAATATTTAGTCAAATAAAACATCTTTGTACCTTTCTCTTTCCATTGTTTAATTTTCCCTCACATGAAGTGTCTTTACTGGGTCCCCTTGCATGAAGTGTCTTTACTGGTTCCCAAGGTTATACAACTTTTGTAATGCTCAACCCAGCATGAAATTTGCTATCATAAATATCACTAGACTGCAGTCAATGGTACACTATGGCAAGTACTGTTGGTCAATGTCATGAAATGTTCCCTCTACATCTCATGACTTATGAACCTGCAAAGTTTGAAGTTGCTACATCCAACTTTTGTCAAAAGTAATGAAGACTGCTCTGATGGAGCTTCCTGCAATACTTTTGACCTGCTCTAAGCTACCAATTATCTTTAAGACCTTTGTTTTGTCTATTTTTGAGTGGCCCCTTAAGACAGGTTTCACTTTACATCATGCTTAATGCAGGTCAAAAGTATTGCTGACTGCTACGGTGGAGCATTCTGTAATACTTTTGACCTGCACTAAGCAACCATATGTCTTTAAGAGGAGGTGCAATTACAAGAAAATACATTCTTTGACCTTGACCGTAAGGCCACGGTCACATGAAATGTTGCCCAGTACCTTCTACATCATGTGACCTATGCACCTGCAAAGTTTGAAGTTTGTACGTCCAATAGTTTAGGAGGATATGCTTTTACAAGAAATGTGACAGACAGATGGACGACGGACCGACATTGGTATGAAATTAATACATGTATAAAGAATAAAATGGGTATAAAAATACAATTAAGGTAGCTTTCTTGCTCAGGACAGCAGATAATGTCATTGTTAAGGTCATAACTTTTAAAATGCCAGGCATTTATGACCAGAACATGAAACAAATTTCATGCTCATATGTGTTACGCATAAAAACTTTTATCACCTAGGGGTAAGATTTGTACTGATTTTGCTCTAAATAAAGGACACCTGGCTTGCAAAAGGCCTGGTGATTGACTTTTGCATACTGGGAAAATGTTTATGATTTTTGTTGTCTGTCATTTGTATTCAAAATCAATATTTTTTAAATATTCTTCAGGAGTCAAACAGTTTGGATCGAGATGGGACCTGACATTCTGCTGGGCCTGATCTCGATCCAAACAGTTGGCTAAGCTTATCAGCAGAGGACACTGACAGGCCAAGAGTTAAGGCTTCCACTGCTAGTCCGACAGCAAAGATCAGATGGCCAAAATATTAGCTGAAGATAGTAATGCTTCTCATATATCTAGGTAAACATCCATGCAAATATGAAATTTGCAACAAACTCATGGAAGACAATATAATTGGCCAGGAAAAAGATCAGCCCTTATGACAACTTGTTTGCCAATTGTTTTCTCTTAGTCAATTATTTGCAAGAATCCAATGAGTACTTATAGTTTGAAAGAGTCAAGTTGAATGCCAGCAAATCTCTACAAATGCTGTGCAATCAGGAAAAAATGTCTTTGGGGTTGTAAATATGCTGTCCTTGAGTATTTAGTTTGATACTCACAGCAACCTGAGAATGCCCACTTATGCATTTCAACACCTACATATTTCTTGAGATCTTTGAAAATTGGCAAGGATTTGGATGTAACCATATGTGCCATGTCACAAGAAAGGCTGTCTTTGTGTTTTTGAGCAGGTAAGACTCACTTGAGCTTTCTCATTTACAGAGACAAGCTAGATCAGGGTTCACACACGCTTGAAAAGTACTTGAATATACAGGACTGTCTTGAAAAGTCCTTGAAATTGAAATTTGCCTTGAAAAGTACTTGAAAAACACTCAAAGGTCTTAAAAGGTCCTTGTATTTTACCATTTACAGGAGGATTCAACAGTGCTTGTGGAGACCTAAATCAGTATAAAATTGTGGTGCCTTTATTTGGTGCAGCATATGCTGCACCAAATAAAGGCACCACAATTTTATACTAATTTTCTTAAACTAATATCTTTAGTAATGGACTGTAGCATTTCAAAGTAAAATTTTAATGTGTAAATCAGTATTTTTCTTAAGTTTTCAGTCCTTGAAAACAGTAAGAAAGTATTTGAGAAGTTCTTGAAAAGTCCTTGAATATTACACAATCTTGCCTGTAAGAAACCTGTAGAATACAGTAGAATCTCATAAATTCCAAGTCCTGTGGTGAAGACACTAAAATTATGACAATTTTAAATAGTATACAAGTTTAATTATAATCGCCACATTAGAAATGAATTACTTATTCTGCAAATAAGTAGCTGAAAACTAATTGTTATTCTCTTCCACAATATTATTGAAACTGTTCAGATAAAACTACTTTCCTCTTATTTCTATTCTGTTTCCTCCATTAATTCTGTTTCCTATGTTACTTTATGTTCATCTGTAATCTCTAGTTTCCTCTGTTAGTTCCTGTTCCATTTATTTCCTCTTTATTATACCCAATTCTTATTAGACACACTTGCTGTCTTCCATTCTAGTCCTTAGTTACTATATATCGTTGCTAACGTCGCGACGTCAACGTAATTACCTTACAATTGTTAACGTTTATAAATAGAAATAAAGTCGCATATGATTAAGCAAACAAAAACTAATAAACATTATTGAAATATAGTCAAATTCGTGGGACTTCCACGACACTCCCACAGCTAGTGAATGTTTCATGAATGCGTGTGTTGTGAAAGTATCGTTACAAATAGATAGAAAAATTCTCTTTAGGCTTGTTTTCTTTGAAATGAAATCCTTCAGCACTTAATTTCTCAAAACCTGTACCTTTCTCAGATATTTGACCTGTGTGTTTGTTGTTAAAATGCAACATATTTTTTGTCGAATCTTGAGCAACTTTAAAATTCCATGGTGGTGCTACACATCTGGACTGACATTTGCTCTGATGCAGTTTATGATTGAATTTTGTCAAAGCGGAGACCTCACTCAGTTCTTTTTCAAGATTTTTGTTTTGCTGCTGCACATTGAATTTCCTTTCGTCCATGCTCAACAGCCTGCTACTGAGCTCTTTATGTTTTAACTGGAGTTCTGCGATCTCCACGGTCAACTCATCTATAGATCTGTTTATTTCTGTTCGTTTAGGATCACAATATTCTTCTGACATGATAGACATGTGCTCAACCTCTCGACCTGTTGAAACTTCTTGGTTTGGTACCTGCGTCGTTTGACTTTGTATATGTTTAATGCCAATGCTTAGGTTCTTTGCTGGCTCATTCTTACATTCTTTCTTTATTTCAGTTATCTGACATTCCCCCTCAATTGGTTGTTTTTCATGTTCAGCTAAAAGGGTTTCCTCATTTGAAGCAAACTTCAGTGGGCAGAGACTTCTGCTGTGGTGATTTTTACGTCCACAGTGAAAACACGAATTATTTATAAAACATTCGTAAGCTATGTGACCTTTCTTAAGACATCGAAAGCAACTGCCATTCAGTTTCTGTTTTCTATCCCAAATCGTCGAATATTCAAGGCATTGATCACTCCAGTGATTACCATCACAATACCGACATTGTACAAATAGCTTTCGCCGAATATTTTGCTGTGGTGTCCGCAAGTTTCTTCCATTTATAACTATGTTTGATGATTCAGTTTCATGTTTTGTTTCTTTTGAATGTGATAGCTCTTCTGCTCTCTCAGTTGCACACACGCAATTGTGTAACAGTTCTCGTAATTTATTTACGGACCATTTATTTCTAGAACCCTTTTGTAGTTCCATCTGTATAAAGACATCTTTTGGAATTTTGGATGATATAATTGAAACAAAAATGTCATGATTTATATCTTGCTTTAAAGCCTCTAAACTTCGCATATTGCTTTCTATTTTATCATATATAATGCGTAGTCCCTTTGCGTTATTTGTTGCTGGGGTTAAACTTATCAGATCAGTATAATGGCGGTGTATTACAAATTGAGTATCTTCAAATCTTTCTATTAATAGCGTTTTAGCAATTCTAAAGTTTTCATTTGACATTGATAACCCTGAAATCGCTTGACTGGCTTCTCCTGTAAGTTTACTCTTCAGATAACAAAATTTTTCTATTTCGGACAACCATTTATTTTGGTCCACAGTTACTTTGAAAAAGTCCCAAAATTCTCTCCATTTCATTTTGTCCCCATCGAAAACAGGAATTTCAAGTTCTGGCAGTTTAACATTACACTGGTACATTTGTTGCTGACAATTGTTCTGAGGTTTTATATTGATGTGATGAGTTAAGCTGCATATTGTACAAACATTCATTTCTGACTTCCATATCAGCAATGTAGGCCGTATTTATGCCCAACATCGTTCCCGGGTTTCGGCGCCAATTAATGTGGTGAAGACACTAAAATTATGACAATTTTAAATAGTATACAAGTTTAATTATAATCGCCACATTAGAAATGAATTACTTATTCTGCAAATAAGTAGCTGAAAACTAATTGTTATTCTCTTCCACAATATTATTGAAACTGTTCAGATAAAACTACTTTCCTCTTATTTCTATTCTGTTTCCTCCATTAATTCTGTTTCCTATGTTACTTTATGTTCATCTGTAATCTCTAGTTTCCTCTGTTAGTTCCTGTTCCATTTATTTCCTCTTTATTATACCCAATTCTTATTAGACACACTTGCTGTCTTCCATTCTAGTCCTTAGTTACTATATATCGTTGCTAACGTCGCGACGTCAACGTAATTACGTTACAATTGTTAACGTTTATAAATAGAAATAAAGTCGCATATGATTAAGCAAACAAAAACTAATAAACATTATTGAAATATAGTCAAATTCGTGGGACTTCCACGACAAGTCCTGGGGACTAGAGGTTTTATTTCGGATTAGAAGTAGTTCGTACTATAGGGAAAAAGACATAAAATGTATACCATGAAAAAAATAATATTTTCCTAATAAACATATATTTTGGGTGCGTAAAAGAAACGTCTCGAGACATTTCTTTTTCTCACCCAACACATATGTTATGAGAGACAGTTATTAAAATAGATCATGAATAGATCCTGTTCTGTGAATCCAGTGTGTCCTTAATTTATTTTGAATTGGCGAGTATTTTGAAAAATAAGAGTTTGAATTTTCGAGGTTTTACTTATTTAAATTTTGCATGCAGCAAGTTTTAGTGATTACAAACAAGATTGATCAGACTGTGTGGATGTGCAGGCTGGTTACCGCTTTTGTTGTTTGCATGCAACAAAATCAGTTTTTTTGTGACAAGCCTATGTTAGGGTTAAGTGTGAGTGCAGCTTAAGGGGATATTAGAAAATTCACCAGAAACCCTGCTAGAAAGAAGCATAAAAAGGCCAAGAACTTTCAAAGCATTTTATTCCTTCATATAAAATTATTAAATTCATCAACATTTGTATTTCAAGGCTAAATATTAGTAATGGAATGTGTACAGCTACTAACTTGTAATCTTAAACAATATTTATATCTACCATGAACACAAAATTTCTAAATATGGAATTGGCCTTAGCTCTTTGTCATCTGATAATTTTTTTCAAAATTCACCTTTTCGAAAAATTCTTTCGGGTATACCTTGAGTGTCAAACAGTTTGAATCCAGATCAGGCCTGACATTTTGTCAGGCCTGATCTGGTTCCAGACTGTTTGCAAAAGATATCAGCAGATGGCACTAGGAGGTAAAGAGTTTGAGTAAAAAATGTGAGAATTACAAAAACTCAAGGAATATTTGATGATTGACTATTTCGAAATCTAGTTGCCTGCAAATAGGCCAAGGCAAACAGAGCAGACTCAGTTCAGTCTGCTTCAGAAAGGCACTGTAATTCAATAACAGAAATAAATTTATTCTTCAGAAATTTTGATTCTTCATGTCCTTGTAACTCTCACATCCAGGTAAATTCCATATAAAATCCTGCGTAGTGGTCAAATAGAAAAATTACATATCATTTGTGGTGAAATAGAAAATTACATATACCATAAATTATACTTCAAAGAATAAACAGCTCAACATTGTCATATCACATAGGTTATAATCATTCATTATCCACCCTCAACCTACCAACAGTTATCACGTGGGGCTATTTGTCTAGTTGAACTCTGGTCCCGAGGACTTCTAATTAACAAGATTTGACTGCATTAGATAAATTGGTAATATCACTTATACAGGGTGTACGGGCAAATAATAACAAGAGGGACCTGGATCGCTCGCCTGAGTCCTGGCTCATTAGGAGATGATGTTTGAGCCAGTGGTTAAGGAGATGTTGTTTTTAGCTCTGGTGGCCATTTTGTTGAGCGGAGCAGAACGGTTTGTGCAGTTTTGGTAGAGGGCATTATGTGGAACATTTCCATGAAAATGTTATGAATTTGGACCAGTGGTTAAGATGTCATTTAAAGATTTTACTATTTTTAGCTCTGGTGGCCATTTTGTTCAGAGAAGCAGAACTGTTTGTATAATTTGGTAGAGGGCATTATGAGGATAATTTCTATGAAATTATTTTAAATTTGTACCAATGGTTCAGGTGAAGATGTTGTTTAAAGGTAATTCTAATTTTAACTCTGGCAGTCAATTTGTTTAGCAAAGCTATGAGCAGTTTGTGCAAGTTTGGTAGAGGGCATTATGCAGTACTTTCCTGTGAAATTATTTTGAATCTTGGGCCAATGTTTAAGGAGGAGATGTAGTTTTAAAATATTTCTATTTTTAGCTGTGGAAGCCATTTTGTACAGTGGAGTAGAGAAAAATGTTCAACTTGGGAAGAGGGCATTATAAGGAATAGTTCTGTGAAACTGTTTTAAATTTGTTCAAGTGTTTCAGGAGATGCTGTTTAAAGAATATTCTATTTTTAGCCCTGGTGGGCATTATGTTCAGCAGAGCAGATCCATTTGTGCATTTCTGGTAGAGGGTAACATTTGGTGGGGAACATTCATGTGAAATTATTTTAAATTTCGACCAGTGGTTCAGGTGGAGATATTCAAAGAAAAAGTTTACAGATGATGCACAACAGACAAAGACCGATCACAATAGCTCACCTTTAGCCTTTGGCTCAGTAAGCTAAAATGTGTGCTTGAGGGTTAAATGCATTGATATGACTTGCAGTGTTCTACACTGATACTGGGCATAACAAAATCTTATATTATATCAAGGGCAAAATCTCAACAAATTTAACAATATATCACAACCAAGTATATCATGTAGAGAAATGTTTATATAAAGTTAATATCCTTTACAATAGAGAAAATAAATTTCGGACAGAACATAACAAAGCCTGTCAATATAAGCCTTGATTTGCCATAACCAGCCTGCACAAGAATGTTGGGGAATGCAACAGCTCTTTTTCAAAGGCATTACCCCTCACCATACTGAGCACAGATGTATCCTGTTTTTAAAACAGTGTAGATCCAGCTCAACTGGCTTCTCAAACATAACAAACAAAACTCTCAGAGTTGTTATCCACTTTGTAAAGACAAGAGATAGGAACCTTTTTTTCAAGTTCAGCAAAAAGGGAGGCAATCTTAAAAAAAATTCTACATTATTTATCGTCTGATGATTAAAAAAGAAACCATTTCAGGAAAACCATTTGGATCGAGATCAGGCCCCATGTTTTGTCCGGCCTGATGTGGGTCCAATCTGTTAGAAAAGGTTATCAGAAGAAGAAACTAACAGGTAGAGAGTTAAATGAATATAGTTAACTGTAATTTTACTACTATACATTGTATTTTTAACAAGATTGCATTTCAGGCTGATCTGAGCATACCCAGTCCATACATAGACAGGTTCCCTCAAAGTCAGATAACTGCTATTTACATGGTGCGAATTTTGTATTGGGAAAGAACAATCATTAACCCTTTTCCCGCCATTCAGAACATGTCTTCTGCTGGTCTAGTAGCCTGTATTGTGTTCAACATGGACCCAGGTCAGACTGCTTTCCTAGGAGCAGTCTGAACAGGGTTCATACTAATTGTTTTCATGACATAAGTGCATGTAGTCTGAAGTGCATTTGAATATTTGCAGCAGACGTAATTAATAGATGACATTTTCAGGGCAAAAAATATTGGCAGGATAAGGGTTACCCCATAAAGTGCCACCTTTAATTTGCAGCAGACAACAATTACAAATTTTGTTGCTTTTTCAAAAATAACAAACAAGGCATGATATTTCATGAGAATCGTCTGCTGGCAGACCATTCTCATGAAATATCATACCTTATTTTTTTTAAATTAGGAAAGATGTCTCAAAATTTGTCGTCTGCTGCAGTTGTAATTAACAAATGTGCTGATAAGATTGTGCAGCCTGGTCTACACACTTTTTTGTATACATCAAATTTAGATTTTCTAGTAACGAGGCACACATATTCATAGAAAAATATATTCACAACATTAATTGTTATATACAGTCTCAAAATGAGACAAATGTAAATATAGATATTCACAACATCAAAAAGTTTCACAAAGCAAATATACCAAAACTTTACCCACCAATCACAACTGCAGAAAAGGACAATTGTTAGGAAATCATCATCACTTTCTGCAAATATATGCAAGTCTTAATTTCTAATGAAAAGGAAGGGGGGTGGAAATATTCAACTGCTTTAAAGGAGAAGACACACCAAGTCGCAAATGAATGTTACAATGGAAATATTTATCAAGCAACAAAATTTAGGATAAATTTTGTCAAAATCTTAAAGAAATAAAAGTTATAAATATGAATATGTAAAATTACTCAGCTGGCAAATAGTTAACTCTTTTCCCCCTGGGAAATTTGGCATGCTTTTTTGTTGTGTGCCGATTTTTTTTTTCAAAAAACAATTTTTGAAAAATTCTTTCGCAAATACCATCAGAGTGTCGAACAGTTTGGATCCAGTTCAGGAACAATGTTCTGTCGGGCCTGATCTGAGCCCAATCTGTTTACAAAGGTTATGAGTAGACAACACTAGAAAGCAAAGAGTTAATCAGACAACCCAATCCAAACACTCACGGAAATGGACAGAGGACTAACATATATCGGGACTGACAGACTGACACATCAGTGTCCAACATAAACTAATTGTACAAAGTGTCACTAGCAAAGGGAGACTAATAAATATTGAAAGAGATAATGCCAAAACAATCTCATAAATTTCTGCACCAAATTAAACCAGATGATTAAACAGAACAAAACAATTACCATATCATAAACAGGGAATATATAATGTTCAAACTTCAAAAAATATCAAAACATATCAAAAATATTTTAAAATATCTTTCATATACTAATAATTTATACTACATTAACAATTATAGATGATAAATCAGAACAGTAAATTTACATTTTCAAATCTTTGCCTGCTGGGTAATTTTTTTCATGCTGATTTGTAGTCTGCTGATTTTTTTTTCAAAATTAACTTATTCTTTCAGGAGTACCATCAGAGTGTCAAACAGTTTTGATCCAGATCGAGCCCAACATTTTATTGGGCCTTAACTGGGTCCAAACTGTTAGTAAAGATTATCAGCAAACAACACTAGTAGGTAAACAATAAACTGTTTCCCTAGTGGTGACAAACCAGTTTTCAGAGTGTCAAACAGGTTGGATACAGATCAGGCTGACATTTTGTTGGGCCTAATCTTGGTCTAAAACCATATGCAAAAAAACTCATCAGCAGATGACATCAGTAGGCAAAGAGTTAGACAACCCTGACACTAATGCAGATGCTAACGCCAATGCCGTGGTGATTGCAATACCTCTCATTGTACTTCATACAAGGAAACAAACAATAAATATTCTGTAAAACCTTGAAAATTCCAACTTTGATTTTTTGTAATACTCGCAAATTAAAAAAAGAATGGGAAAAAAACTGGTTTCAGAGAGCAGGACCTATTCATGATTTATTTAATAACTATCTACATATAATAACATATGTTTTGGGTGCATTAAAGAAACGTCTCAAAGACATTTCTTATATGCACCAAAAACGTATCAAGAAACCCTGATAATAATCATTTTTGGAGGTTAAGTATCTTTATTTTTACCTCCCTATAATTAGAACTACATTGTACTGATAATTTGAAATTAAACCCTAGTCCCAAGGACTTTGAATTTACGAGATTCGATTGTGTATAAAAAAAATGAACACAATTATTTTGTGTAGGGTTTTAAAAAGAAAATTATGATTGCAATTAACTGAGACTGTGATTCTTTGATGAACAAATGTTTCGCTTCGTTACACAATATTCAACCCAATAAGTGCACAATGTGTCATGCTGTTATACAACAAGTTCTTTTTGAGCTGCGAATGCCATATCATCTTCAGATTTCGAGTCTGTTCAGTAGTGGTGCTACTTGGGGGTGAAAAACAGTGTGGATCCTGGTCACCTGGCTTCTGATCACGATTGTCAATATCCCCGTTCTCGAATAATGTAACTTTCCATTCTGTTTCATATGAGTAAGTCTTGATCGTCCATTAGGGTAAAGTCGGGTATATTCAGACAGACAGCTAAATTCGGACAGCGACCTTGTTTGTTTCATATTTCAAATATTGGAATAAAAGATAAATTAACTAAGCAAACAGTGAAAATCCTGATGAGACGGCTCATAAGGAGCCGTCTCATCTGGATTTACACTGTTTGCAAATGTGTGTCTGAATTAACCTGATGTCCGAATTTACCCGACTTTACCCAATATATTTTGAGGGATCAAAGGTACGTTTTTCTTAATCTGTTCTGAAGGTTTATCAGTGCAAATAGTGTAGACCATGGTGAGATGCCACAGAATATGGTGATGTGACATCTCATCTGGGTCTACACTGTTTTGGCAATATACAGGTTTCCATCCAACAAGAAGTTAAGGTGTGGCTGCATATTCTAACGCTGCTTTGTGACCGGCCCCAATATTTTTTTCAGCATGAAAAGGGCTGCCTATGCTTGTCAGTTTTACAGACATGCAAAAGCACCATTTAGAAATGACTGCATCATAATATGCTTGTTAACTCTTTGCATGCTGGGTAATTTTTCAAGATTTTGTTGTCCTATGCTGACATTTTTCAAAATTAACTTTTTCACAATACTCTTTCATGAACACAATCATGAGTCAAACTGTTTGGATACAGGTCAAGTTTCGACATTCTGTCGGTCCTGATCTGGGTCCAAACTGTTTGCAATAGTTATTGGCAGACGACAAGAGATGCCGCTTGCAAGTAAAGAGTTAAAATATTGCAAAAACTGGATTGGACCTCTAAATCTGATGAATAATTTGAAGAGACCAATATTGACTTTTACCAGGCCTTTAGTTAAGAGAGCGTACCAAAAAAAAAAAAAAAAAATCTTATTTCTCAACCAAAACATATGTTGTGAGTACTCAAAAGAACCATCTCAATGAGACGATTCTTTTGAGCATCCAAAAAATATGTTAAAACTGATGGGTAAGAGAATATTTACAATTATATGCTCAAAACTTTTGTTATCTAAATCTATGCTTTTACTCCAATAAATGGCTTATTGACAGGCCAATATATTATGAACAAGGGTGAATTTACACGTTCGGGAGTTTCACAAATTCTGTAATAATTTTGGTTGAGTCTCCATCACCCGCACAAGTAAATCATCTATATATTTCTCCAAGTCTTTAATGTACTGATCCTTGCGTATTATCTGTGCTTTATGCGTCACAACCAAGCGAATCAGCTCCTACAAAATATCAGAAAACAATGATAAGATGAAAATTATCTTTTTTTGTTTCTCAGCCAAAACATATCTTGTGGGTGCACAAAAGAACCATCTCACTGAGATGTTTCTTTTGGGTACCCAAACATAATATGTTTAAATAGATCCATAAGAAAATTATAGCATTTATAAGTTCAAAATGATTTTAATTCTCAAATCAAATCATATGTTGTGGTTACTCAAAAGACAGTCTCACCGAGATGGTTCTTTTCAGAATGTTAAAACTGATTTGTAAGAAAATAATAGCAACTTTATGCCCAAAATTATTATTTTTATTTCTCCACCAAAACATATCTTGCAGGTACTTAAAAGAACCATCTCACTGAGATGGTTCTTTTGGGCATTCAAAATATTTGTTTAAACTGATGGGCAAGAAAATAATAGCAATTTTAAGCTCAAATGTTTTGCCTTTCCACCCAAGTAACTAATGTTAGTGAATGCTGTTGGTACAAAAGCCATAATAGTTAACATTCACAGGAAGCAACAACTTATTTACTCCCCTTTATCTTAGGTGAAAAACAGGTTGTTGGTACTCAATGCGGCAGTACCTAAACCTAGTACATGTACCATCAACTTATGGTTTGAGCAAAACAAGAAACTTTTTCATCATCCAGTGCAAGCTTCAAATCTTGACCTATATCATGCTGGATGTTTTTATTTACTACACTCCTCCCCAGTTTTAATCCAAATAGCTACAAGGATTTAAGTATAAGAATGGTTTTAGCATGACTAATGGCTATAATTACGGAAATTAAGCTGAATTTATAGAATGAATTTGAAAGGCAATCCTGCTGGAGCTGAATTTAAATTTCTAACATTGCAGTGCACTTATGATTTGTTGGTTTGTTTTGGTACTTTACATCTCAGTCAACAATATTTTAGTCATGTTGGGACATTTGCATGTCTAATTAGTTGAACCAGTACTAAGCAGCAGATTAAGTGACTTGCTCAAGGGCAAAATAGTGTCTCTAGTGAGTCTCAAAATAGCGATCCTACCAATAATTTTATACCTCTCTATTCATATTCCTGTAGACAGCCATTAAATCTTCTGGGACAGATTGCTCCCGAGACAGGTATGGTCTATGAACACGTATATCTGGAGCTGAGCGGTGCGTAGGTAATTCCAATCCCTGGATGGTGTAGCGTCTTCCTCCTGAAAAAATTACAAGTTCAATGAATGCTAACAGCTGGTGCTTTACATTCCAGTCAACAATTTTTCAATCTTGTAGGGATGTTTTCATGGCTTCCAGTGGATTTAACCAGTACTACATAAGCAGAGGATGAAGTGTCTTGCTCAAAAGCTTGTTTCAATTTTTATCTACATGCCTGGATAGTATTAACATTTTTATTGCCGCCTATCCGGTATGGGGACAGTTCTTTTGGGTATGTGGCCCTTAGACTTATCATATCAGAGAGCAGCAAAGGCTCCTTGCGGACTCATCAAAGCCTTTGCTGCTCCCATACACAAAGTTTGGATGTAGATTAAGGCTCAGACCAAAAATCTAGACTTAAGTTCTGCAGAATGAGTCAACATAAGAAAATTATGAGATTCTTTTACGCAAATGCGTAAGTACCAAAATCTCGTGTGCTGGGCCATATGTAAGAAGAAATCAATCACGATAATATAAAAATAGGTCAAACTACAGGTCAAAATATTAGCAAATTTTTCAGGCACAAAAATTGTACTAATTTTCTTAACATATGTTTTGGATGCTTAAGAAACGTCTCATTGAGACTGTTCTTTTGAGTACCCACAACATATGTTTTGGTTGAGAAATAAGACTAATAATTTTCAAATTCACACTCTTATCTGATGAGTCTGATTTTAGATCCTCGTGAATCATCCATGTTCTGTCTATTTTTGAGTGGCCGTTTTACACTGGTTTTACTGTAGTCACCTAGTGTAAACAACCAATAAAGTACACTGTATGGTAAATGTTCTAAAATTTTGAACACTAGTTGTCAACCAAATATGCCTAGAAAACAGTGCAGATCAAGATTAGACTGCTTCGTTAAAAGTCTGATCAGGGTTTTTCCCTTTGCTCTTCTAAAAAAGAATTATACAGCCTATTATTTAATTTTGGAATTTTTTTTGGTTCGAAAAACACCAGGTTTTACTGATTGACAGAACAAATCAACCTTTGGTCAACATAACCTATTCTTGGCACACATTTTGTCAACAAAACCTATTCCTGGCATATGTTTTGCTCATAATCACTGTGCTGGCCACTTAAATGACTTAATATGGTTCAACATAACCTAATTCTTGCATACATTTTGTCAACAAAACCTATTTCTGGCATATGTTAACTTCAGTGACTATACTGGCCACTTCATAGGTTCAACATAACCTATTCCTGGCATAAGTTTTGTCAATCAGTAAAACCTGGTGTTTTCCGACCAAAAATAATTTCTGAAATTAATTAATAGACTGTTATTTAGAATTCCAGCCATGATAACCCACGTCTTATTTGCGGATAGAAAGAGAAAAGTGTTGGAATTTTAGAACATTTACAGTGAGCACTTATGTCAAATAAAGTAATACTATAATCATTATTTTACCTACCTTTTGTGTATTTCTTAGGTTTCCTTGGTGATGGTGAATGCCCATTTGCCATTTGCGAAACATTTGTAAAATTGAAGTTTGTATCGGGAGATATTTTCCTCCTTGAGATTGTAAATGAATCTGATGAACCTCTGTCAAAAGCTCTCTCAGCCGCGGATTTTCCTTTATAACCTGAGCTAGTTGATGAAGTCCTTGAAGGAGTTTTGTTTTCACTTGATCCCTGTGAATCTAGCGTGAACTTACATTTTGATTTCTGTCTCTTTTTCTCTCGAGCTATTATAACACCAAGTTCACCGTTATGTACACTTTGTTCTTCATTATCTGAATCTGTAAGATCGTCCGAGTTCTCTGCTTTTATTGTACTTTCAGAAATAAGTTGCGTAGTGATAGGTATTTGTTCAGTATCTTCGGCACTATGAAAAACATCAACACTAGTCACTTCATCATTTTCCTCTATTTCTTTTTCACTTAGATTCCTTGCATTGCTTTTAAGTTTAACTTTGGGAAGGACTATTTCCTTATCGTCTGATTCTGATAAATTTGATTGTGATGAAGTTGAACTTTTGGATGATAATGAGTCACTACTTCCTTTTTCATTTAAGTCTCCTTCAAAGACATGTGCTGATTTTCTTCGTTGAGCGTCTACCTCATCCTCGGACACTTCTTCTATGTCTTCCTCATATGCTTCGTTCATTCTTTCGTTAACTTCCCGTTCACTACGGAATATGCTTTCCAAGTAACCGTCTTGGGACACAACTGAGCCTCGGGAAGTTGATCTTTGTAGGGCACTGTCGTCGAGAGACGGCCGCTCCCTGCGACTTCTTGGAAATGTCATTGAATTCTCAATAGGAAGGTTGAACATCGATCTACTTTTGAAATCTGAAAATATAGCAAGAGCAATTCATGTTTAACTCTTTGCATGCTGGATAATTTTTCATCATTTTTTGTCGTTTACTGTTAACCCTATTTGCAAACAGTTTGGACCCATGTTTTGTATGGTCTGATTTGGATCCAAACTGTTTGCAAAGCTTATAAGCAGAACAATTCAAGCGAGAGTTAGTGTTCTGTACAGGCCTCATCAACTCTATTCATGCAATGGATACAAGTTCTGGTTATCAGGCCACATGAAGCTAGCACAAAAAGGGGAAGACAAATCTCCATAATCTGGTTCTAGTCTAAACAATTTCAATTATTTAAGTTTTGATATAAAGAACATATAGGGAAGCAAGAAGTGGGAATAGTAGAAATTTTCTGCGAAAAACAGGAGGAAAGTAGGACTACTAGCATCAATGACTCTGAATCAAAAATTGAATCTGAAGCTTTTTTGTAAGGTAATAAGTTTCTCCCTATCCGAGGGTTCTAGCTCGGCAAGGTGGAGTGGAACAAAGTATTGACTTGCGCACTGAAAGCATCTTTGAAAGAGTACATACAGTATTTTGTTTGTTTTTGCTCAAAATTAACCCTTTGTGTACTAATGGGTAGTTATAATGGATTCTTTCTTATGGTTTGAGACAATAACGTTATATATACAGGTTATTATACAGCTGAGGTGTGCCTCTAGGTCATATTGGCACTAGAGTAGTCAATATGCCTAGCCAGTGCAATATGACCTAAAGGCACACCTCAACCATATCATAACCTTTTTATTACATCGGCATAAAAACATTTAACATTTCTATAATCTCTGTTGGCTTTTTATACCAGGTGCACCAGTGAGACAGAAAAACTGGCGTTATGAAAATAGCAACAACATAGAGTGTGACATAGATCAATGACGTCATAAAGTAAACATTGTTTACATTGTCATTGACGACGCTTATTAGACATTTCAACAGGCTTTGTCAATAAAACAAAGACAGCCTTAATATTAGCATTCTTGCATATCTGGATACTTGGTATACCTTTCTACTTTCACTGTATTTTATAGAAAATCAACTTTTTATTCCGAAAAGTATTTTATTTGGAGAGCTGACAGGATTAGCGCTCCCGAGCTTCACAACACTGACTTTACCAGCATCTGGGCTATAAATTATTTTGTTGGTTTTACCAAAACTGGCGAAGTCTTACTGTTCCTTATTCTACTACCCCATTTTGTATTCTTCTGGCATTTCACTCTTTTATGACCCCAATCAAGCGTAAATTACCCCAGAAAACAGGGCCTGATACCGATTCTTAAAGCTACTCAGCCATGTTGAAATGAGTCGAATCGAAAAAATGAACTCTATCTATACGTCATCACCATTAGGCGGCGCCAAAAATCCATATTGATGACTCAATATGGATTTTTGGCATCGTCATCATGTGACTGTGCCAAAATAGATTCAGTCAAATAGGAAATATTACCGAATGCTAACCGCAATTTTACAATGTAAACTTTAGAAGGTATGTAATAAATACATATATATATATATACCCAGGGCCAACTTTTGGTGTGATTGGTACCTTACAGATTAAAAAATTAGGAAACTGCAGAACAAAATCATACCTCTTTCTTTCCGTCTTCTGTCCTGTGTTAGACTGTAACTTCGAGCAAAATTGCCTTCGCCCTGAAAGCAGATAACCATTTACTTCAAAATATGGAGTCAGGCAATCAAAACTAAAATTAGCCCCCTGAATGGAGCCATGTCTTAAGACTGATCAATTTTTTTTAACAATATCACAGGAGCTTAAGTAGTAACTTGGTTTTGAGGCTATAGAAGTGATCTTCCTAAGAATTTTGATTGAAATTGGCCTAGTAGTGTAGATGACATTTAAAGCAAATTGTTGATGAGGACTTACGATGTGGCAGGACGGACTACTACATGAGGCTTGTTTTGCGATTGTGACTCAGGTGTGGCTTGCTATCAATCACATCACCGGTACACTTCTGGCGAAAGAGTTCTATGTTCGAAGCGTATTGCAAGGGCAAGTGAGCTTAGCAGCTGTCAATCAAATTTTAGTAATTCATGAGGCTATGAACGGTTGCAAAAATCTAAAGATTCATTAAAGGATTGCTTCGAAAATGTAAATATAAGTTATTACCACAGCTAAATAATATTTTTTTATTCTTTGATTACTGGGTTATTTTTCATGCTTTTGTTCCACTGACTTAAATGTTATTAGCAGACGGCAAAAGTTGCTGCTAACTTAAAAGCAGATTATCTCTCTTGACATACCTTATTTGCAAGACCAACCCAATTTTTTTTTTTAAAAAAAAAGTGTTTTCTAGCTATAAAATTAAGCTTAACAAAAGTCATTTTAAAAGAATAATCATGTACGAATAGTGTAGTTTACGCAATTTATGTAAAATGAAAGGCAGACTGGCCTTAGATCCCCTGTGATTAAACATTTGAAACTTGTTCTTTAGTGTAAATGTGCCCACTCACGAAATTTTAGTACACACAAAACAGAGAAGTAGGTTACCGCCGGCCTAAAATTCATGCTTCTAGCCCCACTAGATAGCTGCACATGTATGTTAATATCAGGACTTTAGTAAAAGTGCGTACCAGAAAAATCATTTTTTAATTTCGCAAGCAAAACATATGTTGTGGGTACTCAAAAGAACCGTCTCAATGAGACGGTTCTTTTGAGCACCCCAAACATATGTTAAAACTAATGGGTAAGAAAATATTTACAATTTTACACTCAAAAATTGTGTTTATCTTAACCTATGCTTATATAGTAACTTAAGTCATATGCAATAAGAACTTCAATCTCATGAGCTAGCTCTAATGTATTATCTTACACTTAAAATCACATTTGCAGTTACCACTGTTGTATATGAGAACATGTAATAATCTTTTTTCATTTGCTTCAATCATATTACAACCAATTTCTTTTAACACCAACTATTAATAAATGAAAGCTCTGGACCTATGGCGATTACGGTATGTTAATAAGCAGCGGTTAAAATGTATTTCTACCAATATTAGTGTACTGTGCGGTTATAAAGGCAGAACAGCAAGAATTATTAAAGCAAAGCAACTCAGTAACAAATTACTTAGACTGCAACCCCCTAAAAAGCTGTGCAAAATAAAATAAAATATGTTTATTTGGAACACATAGCGAAATCTCCAATCAATGATGTACACTGGGATGAGTGTTAAATACAATATATTATACATTTTTTGTTGTTGATTTATATATATATATACCGGTATTTATTATCATTTTTTAGAAATTTGGAATTCACAATCAATTATGGAATGTGAAAATTAACCCATTTCATTCTGATGTATTTTCCAAAGCATATTGATACAATAAGTATGGTATAGTCCATTTTGTAATTTAAGGGGTCAAAGGTAAAAATTTCTATAAAATGATGCATTTCTGTCTCTAAAAATTGTTTTTTATCTTAGCAAAGAGTGAAGACTGGTGAAATGCTGCCTTATATGGCATTTGATCTGGGTCTTCACTGTTTACCAAAGTACCTGTTTACCAGTAGCCAGAACGAAAAGGGTTCAAAGGCAAAAGTACATGTAAGTATTAAAAATAAATACATGTATACTGTATATAAAAAAAAAAAAAAAAATGTGGTGCTTTGATTATTTTTTCTTGCTCAAAAAGCACACTAAACACTTTAAATAAAATGCATGGTTTCCAAAAATTGAGATAAAAACTCCATAAGTTGTGTTTAAGCAGATGCTTTACAACCCAATCAAATGGCATCAACCTTATACTTAAAATGGGCAAACAGCCCTAATTTTACAAGCTGCTGTTTGCGTTTGTGTTTGAACATTCCATAAACAGCTGCTATCATAGGGGGAAATTAAAACCATATCTGGCAGGATTGAGCCTGTAACCTTTCTTTAAATGACAAGAAACAAAAAACTTTCACAAACAATATGGAAATACTAAGTTAGGAATTTCTATCTATGTGTTTAGTAGGTAATATACAGCTGGTGTAGTAGATATGTCATGAAACAAAAGCTTCCAACAAACTGCATGACTGGGTCGCATAGCTCAGTCGGTATCGTGTCTGACTACAGATATATGTCTGACTACAGATCCAGGGATCCCGAGTTCGATCCCGGCATGGTCCCATACTTTCGCGGAGATTGATCGTGAAATAATTTGAATTTTCTACAGCCATTCTCCTCCCTTCCATTGATTCAAGAAGGGTTGTTGTCAGTTACAAGCAAAAGTATGTGCACAAAGTACTGGTTAACTGCTTAGTCAAGCTTGCCCCTGAAAAAAGTGTAGTTTAAGTTAGGTCAACTGACTGTCTCAACATGACCATAGCTGTTGACTGGGACATTAATAACCAAACCAAACAAACAAACTGCATGACACTCAGTTGCACAATTTACCTGAAACTCTCCAGAATTCTGAAAAGGACATTTTTGTTATTCCTAATTGCTTTCACCTGGCCTGTACAGGATTATGAACAATAATGTTAAAAATACATGTTTTATTTAGAAACAAAATTAAATGAAAAAAGTCAATAAGCAATGCTTATTAGATACCCCCCGCACAGTAAGAGTCAGTGAAAAAACTTGGCAATTTATAGTTCGAACAAGGAGACCTTAGTTTTGATAAGAATATTTCAGTAGAATCTGTGCAAACAAAAATTATAGACTCCTTCATGCATATGTTAAATGTGTCTACATTGTATAGGCAAAGCATTAAATTGCTCCATAAAAAGCTTTGGTAGGAGTTGATCGGCCCATAAAGGCACTGTCTATGCATATACAAACACCTTATTATGGAAAAATTGTCTAAGTTCTCACAGCTGTCATTTTGTCAAAAATTATTTTTTCTGAATTAAACTCCTTCATGCATATGTTCAATGTGTCTACATTGTATAGTCAAAGTATCAAATTGTTCCATCAAAAGCTGTGGTAGGAGTTGATTGGCCCGTGTATGGCCTATAATAGCATAAGCATAAAGCACTATATTAAAAGCCATTTAGAACTACAAAGGGAAATAACTCTAATAGAATTGGCCCCTAGCCCTTACTTTTTTGTCTAAAGTATTTGTCTTGCATATATGAACATGTTTGCAAGGTTTGATGAAAATCCAGCAATGACTCTTCGAGTTATTAAGGAAACAAAGCGTTACGGACGGACGGACGGACGGACGGACGGACGGACGCACGGACAACGTGAAAACAGTATACCCCCTACAAACAAAGTTTGCGGGGGGGTATAAATAAATAAGAAAAAGTATTGTAAAATTAAAGGTGCATATTTAATTATTATTCAATTCAAACTTGTGTACAAAACCCTACCCTACTATGCTTGCAATAAATTAGGGGATAATCATAAAAAATAATCTTATTTGTCATCCAAACTATATGTTGTGGGTACTCAAAAGAACCATCTCAATGAGATGATTTACTTGAGCACATTAAACTTATGCTTAAACTTCTGTGTAAGAAAATAATTGCAATTTTACCCCAATATTTTGCTTACCAAAGCTTATGAATAATGATATCAATAACACCAGATCTGATTAAACAGTAAACCATAAGCAAATTCAGTTGAAAATAGCTCTGTGAAGGGTGATATATGTAACACCTATCACAAAAATCATATTCAAAATACAAAGTCACTGCGTTAAAGCAGATACCACAATAACTGGGCATACATTACTGACAAGAAGACCGTGTACTGAAATAAAAAATAGCTGTAACATGCACTAGCCGGTACAAGGCTACTCCTCCATTCGTGCCTAGAACTTCAGCAACAGTGAAGTCCCAAATCATTACAAAATGGTATATCTGGTCCTCATATCAGTCATTATTTTTAAAAATCTTTGCATGCATGCTGTGTAATTTTGCATACTTTTTTGCAATCATTTTTTTTAAAGTCGGCTTAAAAATTCTTTCAGGAGTACCATCAGAGCATCATACAGTTTGGATCCAGATCATGCCTGACATTCTGTGGGGCCTGATCTGGATCAAAATTGTTTGCAAATGTTATCAGGTGACAATGAACGTCCCCACTTAAAGGGGAAATGACTTATTAGACATAGAAATAAGTGGAGCTGGATTACATGATTTTGATCTGAAATTCATATGCATTCATATTTTCTTTTCTATGTGCAGAGGCTCTAATGAGACTGTGCAGGCATTCCGTTTTTATATGAACTGGTTCAGAAAGAATTCAGATTCACAACTATGTCTACCCTGCTTGGGTTGATAAGATAGATAATCCCAGAAAAAAAACACATGAGGGCAAATCTTCCCTTATTGCTCACCTGAGAACCTTGTGCCATGTTATATAATACAACTCTAAAACTACAAATACATTATACCAGTACCACCCACAACCACCACAAAGGCCTAGATGGATAGTAAAGACCCAGATTAGACTGATCTGGTGGGAGCAGTCTGATCAGTTTACATCTGATTTGAAGTTTCAATAAGTAATTTTTGTAAATCACTGTTACATACCCATAGGTCTAGATGAGCAATTTTTTAATGTTAATTTTTGTAACCATTTTCTTATCCATCAGTTTAAACGTGTTTGCGTGCTACAAAGAAACATCTCATTGAGACGGTTCTTTTGAGTCCACACATATACATGTAATGTTTTGGTTAAGAAATAAAAAAAAAATCAATTACACCATCCTATCTTAACCATAAATTTGTATTTGAAATTTATATTAGAGACATTCTCGAGTGAGCAAAAGTACTAAGTTATAATTCCCATAAAATGGATAAATGGAAACTTTCATGCAGAATAGATATATAAGAAGAGTCCATTAAGGCAGCCAAGAGGGTTAAAGTTAATGAAAGTATTCTAGGCATAAATGGGTATTACCAATTCACCAAAGTACAAACTAAAAAGCTCCCATTTCAGCTGTGTGGGCTAAAGCCAAATTCAGCCTGCATGGTCCTAAAGTTTGGCCAGGGCTATCATGTTTAACTCTTTTCCACCAAGAATGACCAGAACTCAATAGAGCTTTGTCCATTCTGAGTGCATAGAGTTGAAATTTGCTCAGAACTTTCAAAACTGCAGCTAACTTTGAGTTCTTAGAAAAATGTAGAGATACATGGCCAAATGCACAGAATAAAACTGGCTTACATGTTGTATAGTATATGTTCTAAAACTAAACATCAGTCGGAATAACAAAATGACCTCGTAAACTGTGCATGCACAGATCAGACTGTTACTGAAAGAACAGTCTGGTCAGGGCCTAGACTATTTACTATACTGAAAAGCATTTTGTCACTCAGAACCCTAATAATAAAATTTTTACTAGCAGTAAGAAAAAAAAAGTGCTCAAATTTGAGGAAACTGGCTGTAAATGGGAAAAAAATGAAGACTGACAAAACTACATAGGTATGCAGGCTGAACTTAGCCTTCGGTATTCACAATACATGTACAAGAAAAGGAACCTTTTCACCCAGCTTACCCTGAGGGCAGGATGTCAAAATGATGTCATAGAAATAAGAATAGTTATAAACTGGAAGAGATAGAGGGAGCTCTGATATAAGACGTAAAATGGCTACAATCCACTTGTCCAATAAGGCTTGTTTTCCCTCTGTGTGTCGCGTGGTTCTCACTAATTTCACGGTCTCTCCTAGCATATTTTCCCCTCCAGTTTGGCCTATTGTCTGTGATGTTACCTAGAGCTTTTAATCATTTAATAAGCTGTCCAGCCTCATTGATGTAATTAACATGTTAGTTTAATGTTATCTAGATATTAATGTTTCAATTTTCGAAATTGCTTCTGAGTTCTTGTGACATCAAAAGGACATCATTAAACCACTGGGACAATACCATTAGATACAAAAACAGACAGGCAATCACATAATGAAAGGGTACTAAGCATATATTTCTATCTTTAATTTCAGACTCATTTCAACAGCTGTGCTGATACTGAATGCATACACTGAATGATATTATATCATAAACTGGTAAAATTTAACATTTTTTGAGGCAAGGTTGTTTACAGAGAGCAGTTGTGTATATGCCACGCATCAGTTTGGCTGAACATAAGAGGCTCATATTTGCTAGGTTGACATTCTGTGCAATTACTGTACTGTACACTAAACAAATTTTGTGTAAGATATATCCACAAGTAATAGCTTCCACAAATTGATAATGAACATTGATCTGAATGAATGTTGAGAAGTACCTTTTCATTATGATATGGCACATGTGTTTAACTACAAAATTATCGTGCAAAAATAAGTCATACAGCATTTCTAACCATTTCTTGACTTGAGAAACCTTAACCCAAATGGTGAAGACCCAGATGAGATGCCACAGAATATGTCATCTCATCACAGCCTTTCTGCTCTGTGTGCGACAATGAAACCAATATAAAGGTACAGAAACATAATATAATTTGGGGTATCTAGCTTCTGACCCCATATTTAAGTAATGGATCATCCCAAAATTTTATAGTATCCAGCTGAGTGGGAGATTCCATCCATCAAGAAAGGGTTAAATTATAAAACGAATATTATACAAACCAGAGAATCAGAGTCTAAAGCGTTTTCATTCCAGTTTGGAACATAAACGTCGACGGCCGGGAAGTTCACCGAGTTAGAGGATGGTGCTATATCTCCAGAGTAGTGGGCAGTTTTATGTTTCTGGACGCAATTAATAAAGTGATATACACAATTAACAGTTGTAAATAAGTAAACTCTGGTCAAACTATATGAGTATTGTGTAGTCCCATTGTAACATTATGCCTCAGTCTAAAGGCATGATCACAGGAACCAGTCCAGTTTTTACAGAATGTCACAGGATAAAAAGATAGCAGATTATAAAAGCTGGACTGGACCCTGTGGTAAAGGCATGCTTTAGGTGAAATAAGTTTTAGAGAAATCCAGTTCAGTTTTTACAGTGTGCCACAACACTAAGATGGCATGCTATAAAAGCTGAACTGGACCCGAGCATGTAAGATACTGCTGAGACTAGTCTAGTTTTTAAAGTAAGCCACAATGCTGAGATGGCATATTATAGATGCTTGACTGGTCTAGGTTGTAATGACATGCTCTAAATGAATCATGTAGAAATAGGATAATTTAACTCTGCAAATGTCATCTGCTGATAACCATTGCAAACAGTTTGGACTAAGATCAGGCCCAAAAGTCACGTATGATCTGAGCCCACACTGTTTCACATTCTGTTAATATCAACATCCATGTTATAATGATTTCATAATGTGACAATGAGACTCTCTTTTAATTAGAAACTAGTTATTTGAAACTTTTGTCATGTCAAAGATTCATCATCCTCGGTAACCCAGGCGCAACAATTTCGTTACAATTCATTCATATGTCGAATGCAGTGTAACAAAATGGGTCATGCCTGGGTTACTGCGGATGAAGATTCATATGTTCTTGACAGCACATGTTTAGAATTAACATAGACCTAAAGATGCAAATTCAAGGGTAAAAATTCAATATTTCCAAAATCCTGAACTTTAGAAATTCAAATCATAAATTTGCAGTATGCTGGGCCTATATAATTATCGATAATTTCAAGTTTTGATGGTTATTTTTCCATAGAGAAAGTGAAAAAAAAGCAGGGGAAGCTATAATAATCTGCCTAAGGCTGATGTTCATTGTATATATTGAGTTTATAATTTTCTTAACAATATTGCATTCCTTTCTCTGAAGATTGATTTGGTCTTAGCAAATAGTGTAGAATCTGACGAAGTGAAACATTATGTGGTATTTCATCTGAGTACTCACTGTTTGCAAAAGTACCCTTTTAGGGGTTTGTGGTCTGCAAAGGGTTACTGGTAAACATAGAGCATACATTGTGTCCTTTGATTTTCATTCTGTTGATTCATAAATATATTGGAGTAAACAAGAAATCTTTGACATAACAAAATTGGCATTAAATTGATATCAATCAATTAGCAGTACTAAGACAGTGTACAGAACAGTCCCTCTATAACAATATGGGTTTACAACTTCTATGCTTGTTTGTGTTGATGCTTTAAGTTCCAGTCAACAATTTTTCAGTAATGTAAGGACGGGACATTTTCCGGTATTCCTGGGTTGATCCAGTACAAAGCAGAGGATAAAGTGCTTTCCTCAAGGACACAGCATAGCGCCTCTGGTCAGTCTCGAACCTGCCCCCCTCGATCTCAAGTCTAGCACTCTACCACTAAGCCACCACGCTCCTCTCCTTATGTATAGACAACTTATGGTTATCCTCATGTAATACACAAGGCATTCTTTCTGAATTAGATCACAAATAGCAATTTTACAATGAAATTATAGGAAATTAATAATTCCATCGTAAAACCCAAAAGTGTGTAATTAAAAATTATTTTCTTATTTCTCAACCTAAACATATGTTGTGGGTACTCAAAAGAACCGTCTCAAAGCAAATGTTACGACTGAGTGATAAGAAAATATTTACAAACTTACGTTCAAAAGTTTTGTTTATTTTGACCTATGTTTGAGAGCCAAGAAAAAGATCATTTAACTTCAGAAAATGTTATAGAGAAACTGTGCTGTAAACTAGCCAGATCATGAGATTTTGATACTTATCTAACACTGATAAGTGAAGGCTCTGACAACCTGAGCATATGAGCAGACTTGCCAAAGCCTTCCCTGCTTGCAGTTTTAAAGGGGACGGCAACATTGAAGGCAAGTGAATCTGAAATGCAAGCCCTTATTAAACCATGCAATCTGCCACAAACACGATCAAAATCAAATGAAAAATAAGAAAATTACAGATGTTTTATAGAAGAGATTTGAAAGCTATGGAGGGCAGCCATTTTAGGCTGTGTGACATCACATAGCCCTAATTAAATATGCATAAACAGAATGACGAGTTTCCTGCTTTTTATTTTAACTTTGTTTGCATTTTTACTGATTCTTCTGTTGAAAATAGTTGATTTTGAAAAAAATCTTTACATTTTGCAATGAAATTGAGGAAGTTAAGGCGGTTGCCATAAATTTTGCTTTTTAGTAGTCAGAATGTTGATTTTCCTATAACTTTCTTATTTTACATCTGTTTTTTATCAGATTCGCTGCAGATTGCATGGTTTAATAAGGGCTTACATTTTAGACTATTTTGTTTTCAGTACTGCTGTCCCCTTTAAGTGGATGAAGATCCAAAACAAAAACTAGACATCTGACCTCACTGGAAAACATACACATACACATGAAACTCTTTGCCCCCTGAAAATTTTTTCATGCTTTTTTGTCGTTTGCTGATTTTTTTCCAAATCATCTTTCAAAAATTATTTCAGAAGTATACCATCAGAGTGTCAAATAGTTTAGATCTAGATCATGCCCAACATTTTTTCGGGCATGATCTGGGTCCAAACTGTTTGCAAAAGTTATCAGCAGAAGACACCAGGAAATAAAGAGTTCTTTCATGCATATGCTGCTATAAGTATCATGATCTCATGAAGTGGCACAAATGAAGTAGCCAACCAACCTAATGGATGCACCCAAAAATGAATCAGAAAAAAAAGTGTTAGTCTTTTGGTTTAGTTTGCTTCTATATGGGCCTCTTCGCGAGACCTGTCTTCGGGGTTTCTGTCAAAGCGAGATTCAAACCAGTCTCCTCAGCTACAGAAACTGGCTAGAAAATTGAAATTTCACCAGCACCAAGTTTACATATGATACTTTCCAAAAAGCGAATAACAAAGGCGCTGATCAGTCTGCGCGGATGCGCAGGCTGGTCTGCGCCTGTGTTGTTCGCAAACCCCCGAAGACAGGTTTTCTCGCGACGAGGCCCATATGTCCCCGTCAACAGCTATGGTCAGTTCACCAAACCACTCTTTTTTTTCCTGGGCAAGCTTGATGAAGCAGTTAACCAGTACTTCATGCACATACTTTCACTTGTAACTGACAACAACCCTTCTTGAATCAGCGGAAGAGAGAAGAATGGCCGTAGAAACTATTTCACGATAAATCTACACAAAAGTATGGGAATGGGCCTGGATCGAACTCCTGACCCTGGATCTGTTGTCAGACACATATCTGCATTCAGACACATTACTGACTGGGCTACGTGGCACTGCTAAGTGTGAGCTTGTCGATATTTCAGTTGAAAATGTCATCGACTTATTATGTCCGCTGCATAATATATTCAAATGCACTTCAGAATACTTTTTACATGGAAGCAAACACTATGAATCCTGATTAGACTTCTCCTAAAGGCACCTAAGATCAGAACCTTTCTGAATGAGCACTTTCAAGCTATGTCATTGATTCATTTTGGATACATCCAGAGTTAGCAAAAACAAAACTCTTTATGTCTACAAGGTTATGGTGTCCGAATATTCATAAGTAAAACAGTTGTGACTTTTAGTAAAAACATTGTTTTTTTCTGTTCTTTAAAGAGAATACTAGAGTATTTGCAGAAAATATTATGCTCTTATAAATGCATATCTGATCTGACAGAACAGTTTTTTAACTCTGCATCCTGGGTAATTTTAAATGCAATTTTGTTATCTGCTGATTCCTTTTTAAACTTTTTCGGAAAAAAAAATCGGGAATATCATCAGAATGGGGAACAGTTTGTAGCCAGATAAGGCCAGATTTATTGTCTGGCCTGATCTGGCTCCAAACTGTTTAAAAAGGTTATCAGCAGATAAAATGAAAAAAGTCAATAAGCAATGCTTATTAGATACCCCCCGCACAGTAAGAGTCAGTGAAAAAACTTGGCAAGTTATAGTTCGAACAAGAAGACCTTAGTTTTGATAAGAAGATTTCAGTAGAATCTGTGCAAACAAAAATTATAAACTCCTTCATGCATATGTTCAATGTGTCTACATTGTATCCGCAAAGTATCAAATTGCTCCATCAAAAGCTGTAGTAGGAGTTGATCGGCCCATAAAGGCACTATCCATGCATATACAAAAGCCATATAAGGGAATAATTGTCTAAGTTCTCACAGTTGTCATTTTGTCAAAATTATTTTTTGTGAACCAAACTCCTTCATGCATATGTTCAATGTGTCTGCATTGTATCGGCAAAGTATCAAATTGTTCCATCAAAAGCTGTAGTAGGAGTTGATCAGCCCATGAAGGCACCATCTATGCATATACAAAAGCCTAATAAGGGAAAAATTGTCTAAGTTCTCACAGCTGTCATTTCGTCAAAAATTATTTTTTCTGAACAAAACTCCTTCATGCATATGTTCAATGTGTTTAAATTATATAGGCAAAGTCTCAAATTGTTCCATCAAAAGCTGTGGTAGGAGTTGATCGGCCCATGAAGGCACCATCTACGCATATACAAAAGCCTTATTAGGGAGAATTGTCTAAGTTCTCACAGCTGTCATTTTGTCAAAAAATATTTTTTCTAAACCAAACTTCTTCATGCATATGTTAAATGTGTCTACATTGTATAGGCAAAGTATCAAATTGCTCCATAAAAAGCTGTGGTAGGAGTTGATCGGCCCATAAAGGCACTGTCTATGCATATACAAACACCTTATTAGGGAAAAATTGTCTAAGTTCTCACAGCTGAAATATCTTTTCTGAACTAAACTCCTTCATGCATATGTTCAATGTGTCTACATTGTATAGGAAAAGTATCAAATTGTTCCATCGAAAGCTGCGGTAGGAGTTGATTGGCCCGTATATGGCCTATAATAGCATAAGCACAAAGCACTATATTAAAAGCCATTTAGAACTACAAAGGGAAATAACTCTAATAGAATTGGCCCCTAGCCCTTACTTTTTTGTCTCATTAAGGAAAAAGCACTATATTTAAAGCCATTTAGAACTACAAAGGGAAATAACTCTAATAGAATTGGCCCCCAAGTATTTGTCTTGCATATATGAACATGTTTGCAAGGTTTGATGAAAATCCAGCAATGACTCTTCGAGTCATTAAGGAAAAAGCACTATATTAAAAGCCATTTAGAACTACAAAGGGAAATAACTCTAATAGAATTGGCCCCTAGCCCTTACTTTTTTGTCTAAAGTAGTTGTCTTGCATATATGAACATGTTTGCAAGGTTTGATGAAAATCCAGCAATGACTCTTCGAGTTATTAAGGAAACAAAGCGTTACGGACGGACGGACGGACGGACGCACGGACACACTGACGCACGGACGGACGGACAACGTGAAAACAGTATACCCCCTACAAACAAAGTTTGCGGGGGGTATAAAAAGATATCACTAGCTGGGCAATAAAAGAGTTAAATCAGACTACAACAGATGACAAATTTTGAAATATCTTGCTTGACTTTTGGAGAAAACAAGGCTTGACATTTCACAAGAATCAACCGCTTCACATGAAATATCTAGCTTCACTTGGTTCTATAAAGCAACAAAGTTTGAAAATGTCATCTGCTGCGAATCTTACATGAATCTTTATGGATAAATTAGTGAAGACAGAAACTGAAAACGTTCTTGGTGTGCTTGAACTAGGCAAATACAGTGTAAAAACTTGGGAAGCAGGATTTATCGTGTTATTGTTAAAATAGATCATCATCATACTGTTCTTGGCTATTATGGGACTTTAAAGACATTACATAAGACCTCTCTTAACTCTTTCCTTGCTAGCGGCAACTTTTGATAACCTTTACAAACAGTTTGGACTCAGATCAGGACCTCAAAACTGTTTGACACTTGACAGTGTTCCTGAATTATTTATATTTATTTAATTTTGAGACAATGACAAAGGTATTGTTTGTTTGTTTGATTTGATTCTTTAAATTCCATCAACAATCTTTCAGTTAAACAAGGACAGGTCTTCCTGGGTTGAACCAGTAGTAAGCTAGGATAAATGTGTCTTGCTCAAGAACCACAAAACAGTGATGCCGGTGAGGCTCAAACCAGCGGCCTCTTGGTCTCGAGTCAAGCACTCTATCACTGAGCCACTGCACTCTCTAATGACAAAGGCATTGTGTGGGGCCTGATCTTGGTACAAACAGTTTACAAACATTGTCAACAAACAACAAAAGATGTCACAGGCAGGTAGAATTAATTTTCCAGCATTAAAAATTACATGAAGCCACACACACAACCCTTTCTATCATACATAATATTTGGGCCGTGATGCGACAAAACCTGTCTTCGGGGGTTTCTGATAATGCGGGAATCAAACCAGTTTCCTCAGCTACAGAGACTAGCTAGAATATTGAAATTTCGTTTGTAGCAAGTCTAGATATGATACTTTTCAATAAGCGAATAACAATGGCAATGATCAGACCTCGCGGATGTGCAGGCTGGTCTGCGCCTTTGTTGTTCACAAACCACCAAAGACAGGTTTTCTCGTGACGAGGCCCATTTATCAACCATGCACTTCAAAATTTTTACTATATAAGTCATATTGGCTTCAGAAATATTAAACTAGAGGACCTGACGGTCCTGAAGCGCTCACCTGATCTCCTTGTTAATGTTAAAATAGTTCAAGATCAACTACGGCTTATATATTTACATATTTTGTTTTATGGGGGTTACAGCCATTTTGGTTGAGTGACCTAAAACAATCTAATAAATACTCCATCAAACAGCCCAGTCATTTCTGAGTAAAGATGTTTAGATAGGTATGTGGCAATCCAAATGAATGGCCTTGGATTAAAGGTCAAAGGTCAGCTTGACATTTGGTACTTATATAAAACCAAAGTCTCATTAGGTTAAACATTTCTTGCAAGTATTATGATTTTGGCCTACATAGTTATAGAAAGAAAAAAAAAACATTTCAAGATTTTCCCCATATAAATGCATAAGGTGACAAATTTGACCTTGCCATAAAGTAGGTCAAGGTCAACCTAGATTCATCATTTGTGCAATTCTGGTAGGGCCAACATCCCCAATGCTACATACCAAGTCCCAAGGCCATTAGCCTTTTGGTTTCAGAGAAGAGGATATTTAAAGGGCTTTTACCATATATGGGCATGGTGGCCATCTTGGTCATGTGACCAGTACAATTGGTATAAATTTTAGCAAACCTATCATAAGGCATCTTCATATGAAATTTGAGTTCAATTGGTCTAGTGGTTTCTGAGTAAACTATGTTTAAATGTGTTGATGGGACTCCAATATGAACGACCTTGGCTGAAAGGCGAAGGTCAACCGTGTCCCTTGAAACTTATTTATAGCCATTGTCTCATTATTTTCATCATATCAAGTGAGAATAATGACTTTGACTTAAACTGTATTCAAAAAATCAACTTTTAAAAAAAAATTCCCATTTAAATGCATTAGGAAGAAAATTAGACCTTGATATAAGTAGGTCAAGGTCAACTTAGGATCATCATTTGAACAAACTTGGTAGGCCCCACATCCCCAATGCTACATACCAAGTCCCAAGGTCATCGGCCTTCTGGTTCTGGAGAAGGAGAAGATTTTTAAAGGGTTTTTTCCATATATGGGCGTGGCAGCCATCTTGGTCATGTGACCATAACATTTTGCGTAAATTTTGGCTAACTTATCATAAGGAGTCTTCACATGAAATTTGAGTTCAATTGGGCCAATGGTTTGTGAGAAAACTAAGTTTTAATATATTGATGGGACTCCATTATGAGTGACCTAAGCTGAAAGGTCAAAGGTCAACCTTGACCTTGAGAACTTATTTATAGCCATTGTCTCATTAGTTTAAACATATCAAGTGAGTATAATGACTAAGGCTTCCACAGTTTTCAAAAAAATCCACTTTTCAGAAATGTTCCCATTTAAATGCATTAGGAAGCAAATTTGACCTTGACGTTAAGTAGGCCAAGGTCAACCTAGGATCATCATTTGAACAAACTTGGTAGGCCCCACATCCCCAATGCTACATACCAAGTCCCAAGGTCATGGGCCTGCTGGTTCTGGAGAAGAAGATTTTTAAAGGGTTTTGACCATATATGGGCATGGCGGCCATCTTGGTCATGTGACCAGGACCATTTGAACAAATTTTCGTTCCTGCGTCCTGAGGAGTCTCCATTTGAAATTTGAATTTAATTGGCCCTGCGGTTTCAGAGTAGAAGATGTTTGAAATTGTGGACGGACAAACGGACGGACGACAGACGACGGACGGACGCCGGAGTGACTGGTATACTATTAGCTCACCCATGAGCCTTCGGCTCAGGTGAGCTAACAAAGAACAGCCAGATCAGCCAAGCTAAGTCCTCTGCTGTTGTTATTGGATGGCTCTAAAACAAACAGTGTGGATCCAGATCTGAGCAGTGGACCCTGATCTGAGCAGACTGATCTGGGTCTATACTACTTGCATGCAAATTAAAATGAAGCCCTTGTTAAAGGGGAAAATTGTGGCAGATGACACTTTCGGCAGTGTTTTCAGCTTGCAGTTAACCCCTTGTATTCTGACGGATTTTCCGATACATATTGCTACAATAAGCATGGGAGAGCCATTGAGTAATTCAAGGGGTCACAGGTAGAATTTATAAATTATGATGTATTTCTGTCCCTGAAGGTTGTTTAATCTTAGCATACAGTGCAGACCCTGATGAAATGCAGCATTATGCTGCATTTCATCTGGGTCTTCACTGTTTGCTCAAGTACCCATTATGGGGTTTCTATTATACAGAGTGTTAATGTGTTAATAATACAAATTTGATAGAATATTTTATTTAACTGTTAGCAATGCAAATTAGAAATTCTGTTTCCAAATAAAAGCATATTAATAATTATACATATTTTAAGGCCAGATACAAAGAGAAATGATAAGGACAGAAAAACAGTTGTATACAGAGCTACACACCACAATCCCCATACAATAGCATGCAAGGCCATCCTTAAAAAAATATATGTTTGCCATGCTCCTACCTATCAATTTCAGTTTGGGTAGGTAGGTAGGTTTTTTTGTTGTTGTTGTTTGAAATTCAGAATAATTTTATGACCTATTCTTACTATCAATACTAGCAATAAAATTTTTGTGTAGGGCCTGTTTTGGATGGGTAGGTAGGAGCACAGCAAACCAACATTTTTTATAGGTCGGCCCAATATCTATATACATGTACATATATAAGCCTTGGGAAATGGGCCTCCAAAGCGTTACATTCAAGATCAATCTGCCTTTTTGTGTGGGTCAGTCAAATCGTTTTAGCAGCGAGTCTCCACTATCAGACAAAAGGGTTAAGGGTTTATTCTTTTACCATGTAATTAGTCATGTTACCTATCATGCAGTTTTTTTATTAATTATTGTCCTGCCAAATATATTTTATTTTTTGTGTTTGGTTGCTGTACATATCAGTCTGACAACAATTTTCAGTCATGTTGGGACCATTCCTGTCTTCCTGGGTTCAACCATTACTGCTTTGCTCAAGGACACAACACAGTGACTCCGCTGGCAGTGAGTCTTGAACTAAAGAAATCCTTCAATTCCCAGTTAAACACTCTACCAACTTTGCTCAAGGACACAACACAGTGACTCCGCTGGCAGTGAGTCTTGAACTAAAGAAATCCTTCAATTCCCAGTTAAACACTCTACCAACTGAGCTAATGCGCTCCGGATATTTATATTTTTTATCATTTTTTCAAGTCAGTGCAGTTGGATAGGTCCATTTATTACAATGGAATGGAAAACAGTGTAGATCCTGATAAGCTAGCTTCTTCAGAAGCCTGTTAATCTCAATCTACATGGTTTTCTACAGAGATACACCCCACTTTGGCAAGACAATGGTTTACATATTAGAAAGGAACCACAACTTCATGCTCCAAATTTCACATTCTAGTTTAATTTCATGCTCAAAATTTGGTTTTATTCCATGCCCTGTCTTAGATTCATGCACTAAATTTGGATTAATTTCATGCTCTGGCTTATTTCATCTTCGAAATCTCAAGCTTTAGACTAATGGAGCTACCTGGCCAAATCAAGTGGCAGAAACTAGCCCATTCCTACAAACACTCCCAAATTTGGTTTACATTCACACAAATCTACAAGGTACAAGGTATGCATTGTCTAATGCCTAAACTCAAGGACAACAAACTATAAATAGCCCTCGATAGGAGAGGTACACAGTTTTCTAACTTTCTTATTTCTCATAGAAAACAATTGTTGTGGGTACTCATTGGAAGCGTCTCGCCGAGACGCTTCCAATGAGCACCACTAAAATTATTTTCATACAGAAATAGAAAAAAATTGTCATTTTTTGATCAATAAAAAAAACAATCTCTTACCAATGGCTATGGGACATACCTTTTCCATTCCCTGTCTCTATCCCAAGATGGTTTATATTGAGAAACTTACCTTCTTGAGGAATTTTGGTGACCTTGAACTATCGGGACTGGAATAGTTACTCCGACTGTCGCCACGGAGAGACCGGCTTCTGGTAAACTTGAACTTATCACCTGTTGATAGTCAAAGTATGTTTGTATGCATATACCCTAATCTACCTCCATACTTTGTGGATACCAGCATCAATGGCTTGAACATGCCGATGCAGCATGTACCATTCTTGCATGCTGGATAAGGATATCTGAGATTTTACCCTGGGATATCCATGCTATCTTACCCAAGACGTCAAGTAACGTCATCATGTGAATTTGCATCTTAGCATATTCAGGGACTTCTGGAAGCTTATTTTAAAATAAATAAATAAAAGCAGTGGTGAGAAAGAAAAAGAATCCATTATTCGTGTGAGGGTAGGATAGAAAGTTCGGTACCTCAGGATCACTGTTTGTCATCAATCGGCAAGCCTCATGATGCCAAACGGCCATCCTCAGGATGGATTTTTTTATCCTACCCTCATACTCATGATAAATTCTTATAAAATCTTGTGCTGCCTTCTGTGGTGTTGCTGACATATGAGCCCCGACATGTGATTTCCAACAATGTGGCATTTGACAAGTGTAGACTCAGACCAGCCTGTGCAGCCCCCTTTTAAGCTTAGACACTCTAAATGATGTTCAGTCAGTAGCTTAATACTCAGAGAATATTCAAATGACTAGCAACTGATCAGACTGAGCATATGCGAAGGCTGATCTGAGGCTTTGCTGGTCGCACATACCATACTTTTGGAAATCTCATGTCGCGGCTCATATATATTCTCATTTCCAGAGCAAAATGTGGCTAACAGTAATGTATATAATATTAAATTAAATTGATGTAATAATACTTTGTGTTAACTAAGAAATTATGAAAATGCTTTCCGGAGTTTGGTGGTAAAAGTCAGTAGACAAAAATATACATTTCTGTAGTAAGAAAAAAACTCAAATCAAGGCAAACGGTGTACTATCAGTGTCAAACAGTTTGGATCCAGGTCAAGCCTATGTTTTGTTGGGCCTGGTCTGGGACCAGATTGCTTGCAAAGGTTATCAGCAGACAACTAGCATGGAATGATTTAAAAAATAAAATATTTGTAGCCATGCTAAAATGCCTTGATAGAGCCCAACTGAGTCTGGGTTTTACACATCTGAACACAAGCCAGTGTAGCGAGCAAGTGTTCAAATTGATACAGCCAAGGCTCAACTGTGCTTTATCAAGGGCATTTGGGCACAGGTATGCAGTATTTCTTTCTAACAAGATACAAGGTTTGCATTGTCTAATGCCCAACTCGAGGACAACAAACTATAAATAGCCCTTGATAGGAGAGGTACCCAGATGACAAAGCAGACAATATTTGTCGTATATGGAGAGTGAAACAGTCAACTTTGGTCACTTGAACTCGCCTGTCTCGAACACCATGGATCGTTCGAACTCGTCCATAGGTCCTGTCAATTTCCCTATATATTTAATGTTAAAACGCATCCAGGCTCGACCAACGATGGCTCGAACTCATAATATGGAACTTAGGGTGATTTTTCATGTAAAAATGCTTGGCTAGCTCCAATCAATATGTCCCTTCTTGTGAATCTGTCTGATGCTTGATTTTATCCCGATTTTGTGCTTGGGCTATTTAACTGTCGAAATCATTCACTGAGCGGCATGTGTGAAATTAAATGTGTGTCTTCATTGGTTACATCCTGGGGAGTTTTGATATTAATATGTTGCTTGCCATATTTTTTGATATTTTATCTATTGTTATATATTACTTGAAGCTTTTTTGTGAAGAAATAATAAGAACAACTTTGTTTACTTTTTCTTTCTTCGATTGCCCAAATGGAAACGAATCAACCGCAGTCTTCCCTCACTAGACCACATAACTCATAAACAGAAACATTCTTTCACAAGACGACAATCCGGACAACTAAATTGTAACAGGAGATGTGATAAGCTAAAATTTTTGGCATAAAATTGTGATTATTTTCTTATCCATCAGTTTAAACATCTGTTTTGGGTGCTCAAAAGAACCGTCTCAATGAGATGGTTCTTTTGAGTACCCACAACATGTTTTGAACGAGGAATAAGAAAACAATTTTCAGTTACACACTCTTATCTGGGAGCCTGGCTACCCCTAAATATATACAATGGACCAAACCAGAGGGAAAAATCCAGGGGGATTAATTCTTACCAACAGCTGTGACTAGAGATTTCAATGACGGGGCCCTCTGTTTCTTGAAGTCTGGATTCTGAATGATCTCACTCTTACTCTTCACGTGGAATGTCAGCCGTACCTCAATCTCGCCTCGATATCGTCCATCTGGTAGTTTGGTGGGTTTGTGTTGGAGATGAAGCCATCTAGGAAAATGGAACACAGCCCATAGATAAATATAGTACCGTACTAAAGTAAAACCTGTGTAAAACGGCCACATTCAAAAAAGACCAATAATGATTTCAAGAGCGATAATTGCATAATGCAGGTCAAAAGTATTGCAGAATGCTCCAAAGGGAGCATTCTGCAATACTTTCGACCTTCATAAAGCTAACATTTGTAATTAAGACCTTTGTTTTGTCTATTTTTGAGTGGCTGTTTTACACAGGTTTTACTGTAATATCATTTCATTTAAAGCTGCATAGTCTGCAACTATGAACATTTTTCGAAATTTTTTATTTTCTTTTTAAATCATTTGTAAAAGTAGAATTAAGTTATGTTTTCACAATAAATCTGTTCACTATAGCTGACAACCACACGGAAAAGTGAATTATCTTATAAAACAGGCATGTTTTTCTCTTGTTTGTAATTATTTGCGTCCCTCCAATAATTAAAGAAAGGTAATTTTAGCTTAAATGCTGTTGTTTTGATACTGATAATTTGTTAAGATTTACGAAATTGGTAAAATATATACCTGAATTTTAGTTTTTTTACTGTGTTCTTGAAAAATAGAAACATTAGTTCTAAAATTAAAAGATCAAAAGTTACAGAGTATGCAGCTTTAAACCCTTATCCTGTCACTAGCTTTTTGTCCTGAAAATGGTGCTGGCTTTTTACATCTGATGCATATACTCAAGTGAACTTTTTTTCAAGGAAGCAAGTAAGAAAGAGGGCAAAGATCAGGAATCAATACAATCAAGCACCACACCTGACCCATGACCAAGGATACCAATGGGAAAGTGAATTAGACATTGTGATAAGTCATCACAAATGAGAGCCAAGAGGTCAGCCCTTTCCCAGCAGGTGACCACAAGGCATCAATAAACAGACATGCATGAAAGCATAACAAAAACAAGACAGAAATAACATAAACGATCCAAAAAAGAAGTCTGGCCAGACTGCTCCCCAGTGCCTATAAACTCATCTGACAGTTAGACCTCTTTTTAACAAAGTCAACTCGATCTGCATGTCAGAGATATACCTTAACTTACCTGCTTTCTGGCCTTTCATATACACCAAACTGACTGAGTGGCACTGGAACATATCCTATAAACTCATCTGACAGAAGACCTCTATTTAATACAGTCAACTCTACGTCTTTCTGCATATCAGGGATGTACCTAAAACTTACCTGCTTTCTGGCCTTTCATATACACCAAACTGACTGAGTGGCACTGGAACATAGCCTATAAACTCATCTGACAGAAGACCTCTATTTAACACAGACAACTCTACGTCTGTCTGCATATCAGGGATGTACCTAAAACTTACCTGCTTTCTGGCCTTTCATATACACCAAACTGGCTGAGCGGCACTGGAACATAGCCTATAAACTCATCTGACAGAAGACCTCTATTTAACACAGTCAACTCTACGTCCGTCTGCATATCAGAGATGTACCTAAACTTACCTGCTTTCTGGCCTTTCATATACACCAAACTGACTGAGTGGCACTGGAACATAGCCTATAAACTCATCTGACAGAAGACCTCTATTTAACACAGTCAACTCTACGTCCGTCTGCATATCAGGGATATACCTGAAAATATATCATGGGGCCAGTTAAACAAAAAATTTGAGAGTAAACTTGCGATTTTTTTCTTATCCATTAGTTTAGACATGTATTTTGGATGCTAAAAAGAACTGTCTCATCGAGACAGTTTTTTAAGTACCCACAACATATGTTTTGGTTGAGAAATAAGAGAACTTATTTTCAGTTACACACTCTTATCGGGGAAGGGGTGGGCTGATATATATTATGGCAATGTACATTACATGTAGAGTACATGTAAATGTCCTAAAATTTCTAACAGCTTTCTCCACATGTTCTCAAATACAATGTTGGTCATAAGAGCTGGAATTTACAAAATGATTGTCAAAATAGCAAAAGACCCTCTGACCAGCAACTACAGTTCATAATTTTAAAACATATTGTCACCTGGAAAATGTCAAAAACAATTTCCCAGAATAAGTTGTGTCACATCAAAAAAGGGGCCATAACTCAGTCAAATCTCCTAATTCCAACTTGACCTGTCTTTTACAATGCTTTACCCTTTTGTAAACTTTGACTGAAAGTTATACATCTGTTCAAAACCGCCGACGAGGATGACAACAGTGACATTGATGACAACGACAATGACACAGGATGGAGACATGATCCTCATGTGTCTGCCATGTTTTGCAGGCAACACAAAAAAGTATTCCACGCAAGTTATAAAGAGCATGTGCACTTGTTAGATCAAATATGGCATCAATCTGTCAAATTCTTAATTGATTCACACTGATAACCTACTTAATTAGCATTTATATCAGCTTTCAATGCATTTGGAATCAGAAGAAAAAATACTCAAAGCTATAAATCACACAAAACAAGAAACATCTAGGTTATCTTTTAAAACCACAGTCTAACCTTTATGCTAATGTTTGCTTCAAGGTTTCGTTAAACTTGATGGCCATTAAGTACAAAAGATTGTTTTTAATTGAAATTTACCTAAAAATATGAAATGTAACAAACATGAAGTTTAAATTGGAATTAACTAAAAATATGGAATGTAACAACTATAACGACACAACCATATAAGCTATTATATACATCGGAACCTGCGGAGGTTCAGATGTACTTGTATAGGAAGATATTCTAAAAACTTCTTTATGGAGCCACATCACCCTACCCACCGGACTACAGGCCTTTAGTTAAGAGTGGGTAACAGAAAAATAATTTTCTTATCATATGTTCAAGTTGTGGGTACTCTTTTGAGCATCCAAAACATATGCTTAAATTTATGGGTAAGATAATATTTACAATTTTATGATGAAATTTTTTGTTTATCTAAATCTGTGCTCGGACATTTCTGCCATGGACGTTTAGGCCACTTTGAGATGTAAAACAAACACATAGTATTTGTTTTGTTTGTTTGGTTTGATGCTTCAAGTCCCAGTCAACAGCTATGGTTTTGTCGGACGGTCAGTTCACATAACCACACTTTTTCCTGGGCAAGCTTGACTAAACGGTCAACCAGTACTTTGTGCACATACTTTCACTTGTACTTGACATAGTGGGGCCGATATGTAACAATTTTGAGAAGAATCGTGCATTTTATGATAAAAGCATGAAACTTGGTACATGGCTAGTTGATAACAAAACAAAAAAATTAAGGGTCAGTGCCACGCCGAAAATGTCCTCTAATGGCCGCCATCTTGTTTTTCCAAAATGGCCGCCTTTTTCAATTTATTCATTTTAATCTCATTATTTATTTGCAAACATCATGTTTTCTTCAGTTAATTTTACTTAAATAGCCATCAGTTATATCTAAATACCTTAAAATCATCATTTAATTAAAAAAAACAGGATTGAGGCTGTATTTTTCAAGATGGCTGCCACTTTTGTATCTAAAAAGTGCAGTTATATTATAGAACTTTACAAAGTTATAAATTTTGATGCAAATTACTTCTAGCAAGTAGAAATAGTCCCAATAAACAAGTTACCAACTTATCAGCATGGCTTTATTGTTGCTTATTGTTCAAATATGGTATTAAAGATGGCTACCAATGTGCAAATCATAACATACTATCTGCTTTCATTTGGAACTGGAAGAATGTAGTTTGTTTGAATTTATGCAAACGATTTTCAAGAATAAATTTATTTAATGGCATTGGATAAAAAGAGAGCATCCAACATGCCATCCAAGACGGCTGTCAAAGTAGAATTGTTATATGGACACCATCTATAAGGTGGCCGCCATCTTGGTTTTTCCAAAATATGCAGTCTATTTTAAATTGAATTATTTTAAGCTCATACATTTGCAAGCCAATATGTTGTCTTCACTTATTTCCACTTATTTTGCAGTCAATCATACTAATTTGCCTCAAAATTGTCATTTAGGCTTAGAAAACACAAGATTTAGGACATAGTCTGAAGGTGGCCGTTACATTTTGCATCCAAAGGGAGCTCAGTGGCTCAATGGTACAATGCTTGACTCGAGACCGAGGGGCCAAGGGTTTGAGCCTCACCAGCGTCACTGTGTTGTGGTCCTTCAGCAAGACACATTTATCCTAGCTTAGTACTGGTTCAACCCAGGAAGAACCGTCCCTGTTTAACTGAAAGACTGTTGATGGGACGTAAAGAATCAAATCAAACAAACAAAAAACATTTTGCAGCCTCAATAGTGGTGGTATACCAAATTGACAAATTATGAATTTCCATGCATAATTATTATGCAATTTAGTAGAAATAGCTACAGAAACAAGGGACTTACTTATCAGATTTTATTTTTATTTTAACTTATTATAACATGGTATTCAAGATGGCTTTGTATTTAGCTTTAGAAAAAAAAAGAAACATATTTTTACTTTCTGTAGGAAAATATTTGGAGGTTGTTTGAAGTTACCAAAATGATTTTCGAGAGATGATTATAATTGATGAATTAGGATAGTAAAGGGGACATCCAACCTGTCATTCACGATGGTTGCCAAATTTGGTTTTAGACACTTGTACATATGTTGCTATAAAGTGTGTCCTATATAAAATTGATATGACCAATATGAGATGCAAATAATTTTTGTACCTATAGCAAACTAAAACTGTCCTTTGTAGAATTGCCATTGCAAAAAGTATCATTTGTTTACATAAGATTTTAGTGAAAAATCCTATAAAATCTGTAATAGAGATATCAAAAATAGTAAGTGAGTATGACCAGGAAATACCACAATCACAAACTGCAGACAACCCCGTGGCACCATGAGGAAGAGCCGCTCATCCATCACGAGACATCAGGAAGACAAATTAAGCAAAGCAACCAGCTCTCTCTTCCCCATCAAGATGATTGCAATACTAGAATGGACATAAAGTAACGTACAACAAAACATAGAACAATTACAGACTCCCACAAAGTTTCTTTTTGACAGTTCTCCTTCTCATCAAGTTACCATAGGCTTAAAAGGCTATACGTCTCCTAAAACTGTATACAGTTTTTTTTAAAAAAAATGTATTTACGCCACAAACCATCGTTTTCACACACATCAACTTTTCAACTTGACTTTGTCAAATGACGTATTTGCTGCAGCCAGCCTTATTAGGTTTTGTTGATGATGTAGCTGGCACTATCATATCTACTTGAAAGTAATCAAAGTTTATATCATTTTGAAGTCAATCCAATATATAATGTTGCAGACATCTTAGTTTGGAGCCAAAGCTTCCCTCACCAATTGCTTACTAGTGAGTCAGGCATTTGATTCCATAATAGTTAAGTCCTAAAGCTCTTCAATCTAGTTAGTTGAAACCAAAGCTTTTTGTCTATTTAGGTATGTAGGATTTTTAAATGATGATGTTATTTCGCCCTGTTTTTACAGTGATGGTCTTTAACAGCCCAGGGATCTTCAGCTAGGTGCCACAACCGCATACATGTATTCAGGCGAATCCCTGTCCTTTCTTTATCAATTCTTGCTTTTTGTGATTTATTGTCACTTTGGTTATTCATTGACTAATTAAAAAGTCGTCCTAGAAATTGTTCCAAGGTAGTAGTGCTGTTGTGGTTCTCATTTTATTATTATTGGTGTAAATGTGGTTTGTATGTACTTTAATATACATGCATGTGAATGATTTTGGTTATGTTAAGGTAGCCTAGTAACTGCCTTCAAGGGGAGAGCTACATCATCACTGTTTACTATCTATCTGTATATTTAGTTTTACCAATTTTGATCTTGTAGGAAGAATGTTAGCTCTGATTGTACTAGTTTCTGGTCATTGCTATTATTTAACTTAGTATATAAGCAACAATGGGAATAACATGTCCGGAATGACGCAGGCCAACAGTCGCTAGGTGAAGAAGCGTTGAAAGAAGCGTGGAAAGAGCATTATGGATTTACTCAAATTCGAACGCTTTGGAATGCAAAGGGCATGCCAGAGGAAATCCCAGTTGAAGGTCTAGCCAGCTGATCAGTACAAGAATTATCACAAAAACAATTAGCAGGATGTGTTCTGACAAAGCAGACATACCATCAGCAATTGTCCTCGAGATGCTTTATTCTACATGTATTTGGGAAACTGGCAAAGTCAAGGTGTTTGACCTAATCTGCCACATAATCTCGAGTGTTAGTACAGAGTGAAATTGACATTATGAACATAGGCAAAGGGGGTGCTCTGAACAGAGGCTTGAAGTTAATTCAGCAATTAATAAGGGTGTTAGTGTGCATATTGGAGAGACATATCAGGCAGAGAGTTGAGATTGACAAGATGCAGTGCAGATTTATGTCTGGCCATGGTGGCATTACAGTTGCGATCTTCATTTTAAGCCAGCTACAGAAGCTGCTCCTGAATTCAAACAAGCCATTCTACATCACATTTATTAACATAGAGAAGGACAGTAGGTAGCTAGTGTGTATGCTTTTAAATCATCAGGACAGTAGTTCGCAATTGTCGCAGTGAGAAAGTTTTTGTTGTTGATGTTCATCGTGGCTCTGTTCTGACTCCTCTGCTCTTAATTGTTATCTAAGAGGCTCTTATCACAGAATTCAGAACATACTGCACATAGTTGCTGTTGTACAAATATGATCCCCTTGCGAAAATGAAGTGGGATTTATCGGTACTGTTCTAGAACTTTCTGGTACTCACTTTAATGGTACTTTCTGGGATAACCACTTAATCCCAATAAATCCCAACATTGGGATTATTTGGTATTAAATGGAATGTTAAATGGCATATGGGATTTTATGGTATTTTCTGGTACTGAAAATACCATTTAATCCCAGAAAGTCCCATTCGATCAGGTTCCACTAAATCCTAAATAATCCCAACCTGTTCATTTATTAAAATACCACTTAATCCCAGAAAATCTCAATTCTGTATTGACAAGAGTCCCAAATATTTCCACAAAATCCCAATTCAGCAATTTAGAAGTTCTAAATAGTAACAGATAATTCCATTTCTTTTCTAGCTAATGTATAGTTTTCACGGAAAAGTACCATAAAGTACCAAAAAGTACCAGTACCAAAACCTGAAAGTACCATAAAATACCATATAGAACCATTGCCTACTAAAAATTTGAAAGTAACATAAAATACCAAAAACTGCCAAAATATGTGAGTACCACAAAATACCAAATAGTACCAATGCAAAAATCAGAAAGTACCACAAAATACCAAATAGTCCCAATACAAAAATCTGAAAGTACCATAAAATACCAAATAGTACCAATACCGAAATCTGAAAGTACCATTAAATACCAAATAGTACCAATACTGAAATCTGAAAGTACCACAAAATACCAAATAGTACCAATACTAAAACCAGAAAATACTGAATAATACCAATACCAAACCTTAAAGTACCATAAAATACCAAATAGTACCAATACCGAAATCTGAAAGTACCATTAAATACCAAATAGTACCAACACTGAAATCTGAAAGTACCACAAAATACCAAATAGTACCAATACTAAAACCAGAAAATACTGAATAGTACCAATACCAAACCTTAAAGTACCATAAAATACCAAATAGTATAAATACCAAAATCAGAAAGTACCACCAAATACTAAATAGTGCCCATACCAAAATCTGAAAGTACCATATAATACCAAATAGTACCAATACCAAAATTTGTAAGTACCACAAAATACCAAATAGTACCAATGCAAAAAACTGAAAGTACCAGATAATACCAAATAGTACTGAAACCAAAATCTGAAAGTACCACCAATGCTAAAATCTGATAGTACTTAGTACTGATGCTAAAAAATACTTACTTAATTGAATTATTTTGTACTTATATTGGCACCCAGAAGACCTGGCTAGCACCTTCAGTGTGCCAAATTTCTGATCAAGCGTTAATAATTGGTTGATCATAGGTCCATTTATATAACTTTCCTGTATCAATTCCCTGTGGATTCACCTTATCCAAAATTAAGCAGATTAGGGGATAGCATAATTAGTAAATGAACAGATAAACAGACACTTTTAACTAGTAACTTGCAAGGTCAATTGGCTGAAAGGATAAAAAAATAAATGTTCTGTAGCACTCCCCACTTGTGAGAAAGTCAACCTTTCAACAAATTAGGTTGAATTCAGCCCAGCATGTTTGGATTAGCATAAAAGAAGAATGGGCAGACACTTTTGACCCCTTTACAGGTCGCCTCTGAGTGGGGTACCCAAAAATAAGCTCTTGTATACATAATTTGTTTAAGTTGCTCACAAATTTGGTTGAGTTCTACCTAGCAATTCAGAAAGAGACAGCAAAGCCAGAAAATGCACACTCACTGGGGGCCCATGCAAGGGGGATCCAAAAAACAAAAAACGGTAATGCTCCTGCTCACCCACATGTGTAAGTAAGTCACCAAACAAATTTGGTTAGATTCAGTATGACCGTTTGCGCAGTAGGCAACATGTCTGGCAACAGATGTGAGTCTGAATGCAGATCCCAGGGTTGCGAGTTCGATCCCGACCCGGTCCCATACTTTCGTGGAGATTGACTATGAAATAATTTCTATGGTCATTCTCCTCCTTTCTGCTGAATCATTCAAGAAGGGTTGTTGTCAGTTACAAGTGAAAGTATGTGCAAAAAGTACTGGTTAACTGCTTGTTAAAGCTTGCCTAGGAAAAAGTGTGGTTAGGTGAACTGACCGTCCCGCCATGACCATAGCTGTTGACTTGGGACGTAAAGCAACAAAACAAACAAATAAACTGTTTGCAAGGTGATAGTATTGCAGGCAAATGGGCAGACCGAGGACACTTTTGACCCACATCCCCGATCATTGGGGTATTGGAATTTGCTGTTGCATACACCAGTTGCTCAACAAATTTGGTTGGATAATGGAGTGTCCAGTTGTTTAGAAGATAGCATAACAAACAAAAACCTGATATACAGACGAAGGCAATCACAATATCTCCCAACATCTTTTAAAAAGAGCATGGTGATAAAAAAAAAATCAAATAAAAATAAGCCCCAATGATCAGCCTGATTATCCTGTATATATATATATATTCAGTAATTAACCTTTTCACAAATGTATGCTTACAAGTGCCACACTAACTAAGTGTTGTACTGCCACAAATGCTGCTGTAAATAATAATGATAATGGTAAAATTGCATAACCATAATGAACACAATTCAGTAATAAGTGTCTTTCATCAGCATTCAAAGAAAGAAACAACTACAAATGGCTTTGTATCTGAGAAACTAAATTATTATGATGAAAAGTCTCATGCAAGTATAATTTATAAGCATAGAAATATGTTCTATTTACTCACATTGTCTCTTGTAGGATTTATTTTGTGCAGTTTATGCAGTATATATCCAAAACTAACACAGAATTTATCAAATAGTTAGAGCCTTGCAAACCATGAGGTTTATTTGAATCTTTTTCTGGTTTCCTGCAAGATTAAAGAATTTCAGCTTGAGTCATTAAAATGAGAGAACCAGGTTAACACAGTTATATCGTATTTCAAGGTCAGACTGAGTTCAGAATATAATGGTCCTATGCAAATCTAGGTTGGGATTATTTGGTATTAAATGGAACCAAGGTATTTACTAATAGTTGATGAAGTCCCAGAAAATCTTAATAAATCCCATTTAAAGTACCTACTGGGACTTTCTGGGATTAAATGGAATATTTATCCCAGAAAGTAACATAAAATCCCACTTATATTTTAAGTAGAATTATTTGAGACTATTTGGGATTTTCCAGTTCCAGATAGTGACAGAAAATACCAATTGTTCCAACTTTTGGGATTTAATGGAATTCCATTAAATACCATATAAAATGAAGTACCACAAAATCCCAGAAAGTTCTATTCAAGCAGAATTGGAACTGGACTGAGACTTTCTAGAACATTCTAGAACATACCAATTATTTGGGATTATATGGAACATTTTTTCGCAAGGGTCCGGTGATCAAGACGGAGTCCATGGCGGAATTGCAGGTGAATTTGGATGCATGGAAGTATTGGAAGGAGAAGGCTCTTCATGTGAACATAATAATATGAAGTCATATACAAGTAAAGTCGTCCCTTGAGCTAAAGTGCACCAAATGCTTGTGGCACAACACTACTTAATGATGGAAGAAGGAGGTGATAGCACCTGATAAAAAAAACTTGAGATAGGATTTCTGTAACCATATGGACATTCTCTACGCTAGAGACATCCTCGAGCTGCCTGCAATCATACATTGCAAATGTACATGGCAGAAACTCCGTAAACTTCTTAACCTAATGATCATCTGCTGCCCTTGACTCAAGACAGGTAGTAATAAACATGCATTCATTGCTTTGTTTTTGTTGAGTGTATATTTCCAGTACGTCCTTGATTATGAACAGTTCACTAGCATGATACAGCATAGCTAGGGATGTCGAAACGCCTAATAGCAAAAATGTATAGATTGATTTAGAAAGAACAGCAAAAATTACCAATAAATAGGATTTTTCAATTTGGCGGCCATCTTGGATGCCATGCTTGAACTAACAGTTGAGAAAATTTCAAAATTACATATTATATATAAGAAACGAACATTCATTGCTACTAAAGCAAATTTTTCTCATACAAATCTCAATGATATATTAATGTATAAAAAACAAAAAAACATAAAATCATTCTTCTTTGGCAGCCATCTTGCATGCCATATCCCCTGCGAAATTTTGTTCTACAAATTGGAGGTGTTCTAGAACTGTTCTAGAACATTTAGAACTGTTCTAGAACGGTTCTAAACAGGTAAATATGTTCGTTCTAGAACTCTTGTTCTACAACTGTTCTAGAACATTGTTATAGAACAAATCAAACACATTCTAGAACTGATTTCCATTCTATAAGTGTTCTTGAAATATTCTAGAACATTTTTAGAACAAATCAAGAACCAGTAAGTTCTACAAATGTTCTAATAATATTCTAGAACATTTTTAGAACTTTTCAAGAACAAAATAAGTTGACAGAAACTTCTAAAAAATGATTCAAATTAAGTTCTAGAACATTTGTTTTACTTTTTAGAACTAGTTAATTCTACAAATATACTAATAAATTCTAGAACATTTTTGAAACTTCTCAAGAGCAGAAAGCATCAGGTAGCTCAGTGGTTGGGCAATGAGACGGTTCTTTTGAGTACCCAAAACATAAAACATGTTTTGGGTGAGAAATAAAGAAAATAATTTTCCAATAGGCACTCTTATCTGGAGGCCTGGTCCTTTGGATGGGGACGTTAACTGGATGTCCCCTTTGCAGGAAAGGTCACCCCTTGTGCAAGTTAAAGAACCCTACGGTAATTTAGATATGGTTAATTACTTGTAGGCTTTCATCCTGCAACCTGGAGTGCACAAAGTACACTTGCAGATAATACTGGCAAGCAAAGGGTCTAGCAGTATATAGAGAAAGAAAGAAAAAAAGGGCAAAATAAGTAAAAGAAAATTCAAATTAAGTTCTAGAACTTATTTAGTACTTTTATAGAACCAGCAAGTTCTAGAAATGTTCTAAAAAGTTCTAGAACATTTTCAGAACATTTAAAGAGGAAGCATGTCATAACCAGATGGATGATGGGAAAAACATGGCTGCCAGAATTGGAGGGAAAATGTGGAGGCTCTTCAAAAACATTTGTTTGGGAATTTCTAGATGGCAAACATGATAGTAGTATTAACTGAGACAGTGAGTAGACCTGAGAAACAGTTTCCCTAAGGTTTTTAATGTTGCTTAATGGTGGGGTTGTTGTTTGTAAGTTTTTTTAGCAAATGCAAGACAAAGTTTTGGAATGGGTGGGGTAATACAGGGTTGCATGTTACCACAATGAGAAGATGATCATGGCTTTATTACTATAAACAGAGGTTGAGCAGTTATCATCCAATAAGTTTTCCAAAAACTACAATGTTACAGTTTTGCAATGAATGGTATTTATTTTCACTTCACTGATAATTCGGGAGAAATATTTTACTGAAATTTACTGAACCAGCAAGTTCTACAAAAGTTAAAAAATGTTCTAGAACATTTTTAGAACAGTTCTAGAACAAGCATGTCATTATCATAAATTTAACCAGATTGATGCTGGGAAAAACATGGCTGTCAGAATTGGAGGGATTATGAAGGCTCCCCAAAAAGCACTTGTGGCAGTTTCTAGATGGCAAATTTGACAGTATTAAAGTCTGGGACAGTGAGTAGGCTTGAGACACAATTTCTTAAGTATTAATGTTAATTGTTGCTGTAGTTGCTGTTTTTCCAAGGTCAAATGCATGACAATGTTTTGAAATGGGTGGGGTAACAGGGTGGCAATAATTAACAACATTTAGGCCAACTTAGGGCCCCTATAATAATTCTCCTCCAGTTGATGTTTATTTATTTATTGTGTCACCTGCATTTGGGGATTACTTATTGGGGTTTTAAACCAATGTCAACAGTTTTCCAGATATATAAAGGTAGCATTCGATGGAATCTTATTTCCAAACCCTATATGGGACATTTTTGGGGAGGTGTTCTACAACTGTTTTAGAAAAGTTCAGTTTTTTAGAACAGTTGCAGAACAAACCACTAGAACATTCCTGAAATTGTTCTCAAACTAATCTAAAATGCTCTAAAATAATTCAGGGGCATTAATAGAATGCTTTATATGACATTTTTGAAGAGTTGTTCTACAGTCTTTCCAGAAAATTTCTAAAGGTTTGTTCTGGATCAGTTCTAGAAAAAGCCAATGTTTATTCTAGAACAGTTCTAGAACAAACCATTAGAACATTTCTGGAATTGTTCAGGAACCATTCTAAAAATGTTCTAGAATGATTCAGAGACATTTGTAGAACGTTAAATGGAACATTTCTAGGGGTATTCTACAATTGTTCTAGAAAAATTCTAATGGTTTGTTCTAGATCAGTTCTAGAACAAACCAAGGTTAGTTCTAGAACAGTTCTAGAACAAACCATTAGAACATTTCTGGAATAGTTCTGGAACCATTCTACAGATGTTCTAGAACTATTCAGAGACATTTATAGAACGTTAAATGGGACAATTTATGAGGGGTGTTCTACAACTGTTCCATAAACGTTCTAAAGATTTGTTCTGGAACTGTTCTAGAACAAACCAAGGTTAATTCTAGAACAGTTCTAGAAAAAACCATTAGAACATTTCTGGAATAGTTCTGGAACCGTTCTACAGATGTTCTAGAACTATTCTGAGACATTTATAGAACTTTAAATGGGACATTTTATGAGGGGTGTTCTACAATTGTTCCATAAACGTTCTAAAGATTTGTTCTGGAACTGTTCTAGAACAAAATTAATTTGTTCTAGAACTGTTCTAGGAAAAACTTTTAGAATTTTCTGGAACTTTTCTAGAACAAATTTTTTGACCTCGGCTAGAACAATTGTAGAACAAAAAATTGTCCCATTTAACGTTCTACATCTGTCCCATAAACATTCTAGAACATATCTAGAACAGTTCTAGAACATAGTTCTAGAAGATTCTAGAATAATTTTAGAACATTCTAGAACAGTTCTAGACCATTTCGCAGGGGATTGTATCAAGGCTCTCTTATAAATTGTTCACAAATAACAAAGTCACATTTTGAGCCTTTCTATGCTTGGAACAACTTGAATTTGATGCAATAATCTGAATTAAGTTCATTATGATGTTTTCATAAAGCAAGCTTGATTTAACATATAAAAATGGCGGCCATCTTATAAAATGGCCACCATCTTGGATAATATGCCAATCTACATGTGATTTCAGATAATTACAAATGTTCTATTGTTAAAATTCACACTTACACAAGCTTTAAAGAGAATTTTATAGCAAAATGATACCCAACTTAACAGGCATTACACGAAAATATGTCGCCATTTTGAAATTCAAGATGGCCACCGCCAAGGTGCATTTCTTGCTTGGCACTGACCCTCAGAAATTTTTATAATTACTAATCTGGCCATGTACCAAGTTTCATGCTTTTATCATAAAGTGCACGATTTTTTCACATATCTGCCCCACTACAACAACCCTTATTGAATCAGCGGAAGCGAGGAGAATGGCCATAGATATTATTTAACGATCAATCTCCATAAAAGTACAGGACCTTGCGGGGCACAAACTCGCGACCCCTGGATCTGCAGTCAGACAAATTACCAACCTAGCCGCCCGGTTCACACACATACACACCTTCTGTGATATTTTCCTATATCTCCTTGAATAAAATGCTGCTCAGTGCTTACTAAATATGCTTTTTTCTTAAAATTATCCATAATCATATGTGGCTCTATTTTTTTTTTAAATCTGGATAAGGGCTATATGTTATGAAATATAATTATTTTTGTTTTGTTTGTTTGATTGATTCTTTATGTCCCATCAACAATCTTTCAGCTAAAAGGGACGGGTCTTCCCGGGTTGAACCAGTACTAAGCTAGGATTAATGTTCTTGCTCAAGGACACAACACAGTGAAGCCCCTGAGGGTCAAACCCACAGCCCCTCAGTTTCGAGTCAAGCACTTTACCACTGCACTCCCGAAATATAATTATACAAGACTTATTAAACGCCCCTCAAAATCAGTTTCTTCAGTTAAATATTAAATCGCCAATAAGTTTTTTAATATCTTTCTTGAATTACAGGAGAAATAAGGCTTGACATTTTATATGAATTGTCTGCTAGCAGACAATTCATATGAAATATCAAGCCATATACGGTCTACTTAAGAAACAACACAATTTGAAAATATTATTGACTGCAAATTTTAGTCGGCACTTAAATCTTAAAAATCTGGCCATCTTCGCATTTCCTTTTAAAATTAAATAAAATATTTACTTAAAAGATCTTAGCTCTGATTTACACCATAAAGACATAATATAAAGCTGGGAATTCACGCTAAAAAATAAATACATTAATGACTAACTGAATCATGGGAGTATATATATACCTATAACTCAGACGTTCCCCATTTGAGATACTGCAGTACTGTTCCATTAATAAGAACAACTTTTCCCGTAATAAACACATTCCTGTTGGAATCTTACACCTTGATTACGGGAAAAGTAAATCTGACAAAAAAAGAGAGAACTTTCTGACCTCAGATTTATACCACAAATTTAGGAATCCATTGGCCTTTGCATGACATTCACCAATTTTCGATTCTCTTCCTCAGGACCAGCGATCAAACTTTGGAGTGTTTGGTTGGTGTGTGTATTTTGTAAAGGCTCAAATGAAACTGTTTTAAAAACAATATGCACGCTGATGGTAAATGTATTGCTGAAAGAATTTTTTGAATAAGTTGATTTTGAAAAAATCAGCAAACAACAAAAAACATGCAAAATTACCCAGCATGCAAAAGTATAAGTCACTGATTGAAAAAACAAGGTTTTGATTGACTTTTGATGTCTTTGTGACACATGCTGGTTTGTCTTCACCTAGTGACCTCATTCATATGGTCATAAATAATGCACTATGCCAAAACATTGGGATGCTGGAAGCAACGTAATCATTATCGGCTACATCACAAAGAAACCTGTAATCAGGGTTTCGCGATGAGAGCATGCTCAGCTAGGTATAGAACCTATATTTATATCTTGAATGTACTTGAGACCTTGATCAGACTGGATCAGTTGACAAAAGCAGTCAGTTCTGGGTGTACATTGTCTGATAGAACTCATCTTTCCTCATTTTTAGGGTTTATACAGACAATAATTCGTAGGTGTGATAACCAGACAACGGTTCATCAAGCCTCGAGCAATGGATGTTTCACTACTCAATTTATTTTTATAACTTGTAACAAATGACTAAACTTACTCAAGCCTAGCACTCTTAAAAATACAATTTTACTACTAAAACCTGTGTAAAGCGGCTATCCTCAAAAAGACCATAATTGGTTTTCAAGACTAATTATCGCTTAATGCAGATGAAAAGTATTACAGAATGCTCCAAGGGGAGCATTCTACAATACTTTCGACCTTCATTTAGCTACCATTTGTCATTAAGACCTTTGTTTTGTCTATATTTAAGTGGCTAGTTTTACTGTATCTGCCTGCTCAATAGGTGTCTTCTGCTGATAACCTTTGCAAACAGAGTGTACCCAGACAGGGCCAGACATGATGTCCTGTTTAATCAATTATGCAGGACCTGCATAATTGTTTTGAATTCTGACCATTGGTTTTGGAAATCGCGGGTGCCATAGTGCCACCCATTACTACTGATGGTATATTCCTGGAAGAATTATTTTTTAAATATTAATTTTGACAAAAATCAGCAGACAACAAAAAGGCATAAAAACTTGCCCAGCATCTTCCACCAGCCTGTCAGCTAGGTGTTGCCTATGTTTTGGTAGAAGGGCCATTCATTAAGGTCACACCTCATACAAAGTAACAGACAAAAGTACATTACAGCCAGAGGGGTTGTCACGGAAGTTCACAAGTTATCTCCTATTAATGGATACTAATGAAAAATTAAACAGATACAACAGACACCATCAAATGACAGTCTAAATACCACATCCCCCTAAATATTCAGACAAATAGACTTGATAAAAAAAACTTTAAATTTTGGAGTTTCTAAGCTTAAAAGGAGACTGCACAGGCCTGCTATGTCCCACATAATTGAGCCACAACATGTGATTTCCAACAATGTGGCATTTTAACAAGTGTAGAATCAGACGAGCCTGTGCAGCCTCCTTTTAAGCTTTTAAACTCCAACTTGTGTTCAGTCAGTAGCTTAACACTCATAAAATAAAAACGACTAGCAAAGGCTCTGATCAGACTGCGCGTATGCGCAGGCTGATCTGAGGCTTTGCTGGTCGCACATACCACATTGTTGGAAATCCCATGTCGCAGCTCATATACCTTACATTAGGGAGATCAGAAACTGTTTGACCAGTTCGAGTCCTTGTAATTACCATAATATACAACCGAAAAATTTTTAATGGTCTTTTAAGTGTAGTTGTTTGGGTTTTTTCAAGGTGCCTAAGTCAACAATTTTTCAGTCTCCTAGGTTGAACCAGTACCCTACTAAGCAGAGGATAAAGTGTCTTGCTCAAGGACACAACACAGTGAGTGTCTCAGGTGAAGATCAAACCAGAGACCCCTCAATTTCTATTCGAACACTCAACCACTGAGCCTCTGCTCTCCTCATTTTACACAGACCTTTTCTTGAGTAACAGAATTGTGAAACTGAGTTCCAGCATGTCCATCAGTGCAAATTTTTTTCTGATGAACAAGTATAAAATTGCCAATTTGAGCCACGACATGTGATTTGCAACAATGTGGTATTTTCACATGTATAGACTCAGACGAGCATGTGGAGTCTCCTTTTAAGCTTAGAAACTCCAAATGATGTTCAGTAAGTAGCTTAAGAGTCATAGAATATCCAAGCGACTAGCAAAGGCTCTGATCAGACTGTGCGTATGCGCAGGCTGGTCTGAGCCTTTGCTGGTCGCACATACCACATTGTTGGAAATCTCACGTTGTGGCTCATTTTGTATTTTAATGGGTCACAGAAATTATACTGCATTTCTGTTGTGAAGATTTGTTTTTATCTTTGCAAACAGTGCAGACCATGATGAAATGCCACACATCTGAGTCTTCACTGCTAGCCAAAGTACCTGTTTGCAGGTATCCAAAATGAAAAGGGTTATAATTCACTTATTTTGTATATGTAGATGAAAAACAGTTAGGATCCTGATTGGATGAGTTGGCTTCATCAGAAGCCAGCTGACCTGGACCTGCATGTACTCTGTTTTTGAAAAACAGTATAAAATTTTGTAAAAACAGCTATGTGCTATGTACATGTATAAGTACACTTAATAGAGCAAGTACATAGAGAATGCTTGGTGAGTGTCTTTTGATATCAAGTTTACCGGGCAAGACTTTGAGAAAGCTTGTTGACATTGGGAGGCTTGCCGAGTGATTCAACATTAGTTCTCAAAGCCGAACCTGGTAAACTTGATATCAAAAGACGTGAACCTGGTATTCTATTTATCAGTTTACCCATTGTTTCACTCTTCAAACATAATTTTCAATTTTTGTATTGATTCACCGTCATAAGCTATGTCATTCAAAAATGCAACACCATCATGCCCTGATGCCCTGAGATAGACAACGTTTATCAGGCAACATGCAACATTGCAGTTAATATCAGAGGTAACTGATAAAACAGACAATTCCCTATTTACACTGTAATTTTTCATGTTTTCACATATTTTGAATTGCTGCTTGATGATAATCGATGACAGATTTTGTATCTATCTTATTGACAGCTCGATATTTGGCTACTGTAACTAAACTAATACATGTAGCTGTATATATTTGAGCAAGAAAAGTCCAATATTAGATCATAAAATTTTGAACACCAGTTGTCTGATCAGGGTCTTCCCTGTTTGCTATCCTGACAATTAAGAGTTTTGTAAATTCCAGCCCAGATAACCAACATTTAATTTGAGAGTAGATTTTTGATCAATTTTCAAATGTAGCTACATAATTGTTAAGAAGTGTTCAAGGGTAGTTGTCAAATCATATTGTGTTAGCATAAAATGCATTTGTCAGGACAAATACAGTTATCACCAGGCTCAGCATGCAGTAAAGTGCTCCACCATGTTGAGGGGTTGATGGTTTGATCCTGCAACACCTGGTTCATAACAAGAATGCATGCAAAATGACAAAGTGTTTATACAGACATGTCCCAATATATATAGCAAATACAGTAGCATAGTCAACTTTTCATCTTTCAATTCATTTTTACATTCTTTTGTAAACCTGTCGACCTAGTTTAATGTCTGCTACTACCCAAACATATCATTCATCAAAGATTATATTCTTCTCAATTTAGACTAACCTATTAATAGAAATGGCCATGAATTCTACACCCTAACAGAAAACTATATAGAAATAATGTTTATGAAACGCTGTGCCCCAAACCTTATCCTTAATGCAGGGGTCTATTTTTTTCTGGGACCTACTCATCCTGCAGTTGATGGTAATTTTTACTTGTCCTTAGTGCAGTTACAATGGTCCTTATTTTGGTATTGCTGGGTATTTTTCATGCTTTTGTTGTGGTCTTCTGACTTCTTATCAAAATTAACTTTTTCAAAAAATTTATTCAGGAAAACCATCAGTGTCCAATGGTTTGAATCCAGATCAGGACTGACGTTCTGGGTCCAAACTGTTTGCAAAGGTTATCAGCACTAATCCAAATAATCTGAGAGTACTGACATGCATTTTGTGTTACCAATATTTCAATCGAAAACAGAAAAAGAAAAGTGTCCGAAATTGTAAAGAGTTCAAATATGATGCAGGTTTCAGACAAATAGTGATCGAGGTATTGTCAACGCATTAAAAATCTTTCAAAAGGGAATGTATTACACTTATCTGGAGCTCTGATCATATTTTGTAGTCCTGTGCAACTTTACAGGAACTTTTCCATTTGGTTTTCCTGATCCCTGAAGGCATTTTTGACAGGACACAAACATATGTGATGTAATATATTTACTATAACTTGTTCAATGGTCAGTATTAGACCAAGCAAATAAAATATGTGTTTAGGTTTTAGTCATACAAGGTCAAGATATTCAAAAGTTTTGGCATAAAATTGTTTGTTTGTGTTAATGGTTTACATCCAATTCAACATTTTTTCAGTCATGTCCGGATGTTATCCTGTAAACAGTACTAAGCAGAGGATAAAGGTCTTGCTCAAGGACACAACACAGTTCTTCCGAGTCTCAATTAATGGCCCTTCGTTCCTAACCTCTGAACCACTCACAGTGCTCCTTTGGCATAAACTTGTGATTATTTTCTCAACAATCAGTTTAGACAGTTGTTTTGAGTGCTCAAAATCCGGGTTCAGCAGGACAAGGGTTAATATAGAGTGTCAGCTCATCCTCACAGTGTAGGGCAAAGGTTTTAAAAAAAAAATTTTTTTTTTTAGCGTAAAATTGTAAAAAATAATTTCTTACCCATCCCTTAAAACATCTGTTTGGGGTGTTCAAAAGAACCGTCTCATTGAGACGGTTCTTTTGAGTACCCACAACATATGTTTGGGTTGAGAAATAAGAAAATTAACTTTTTGGAGTGCACTCTTAACTAACAGGCCTGGTAGGTTTATTTTTTTAAACAAAAACTTTTGCCCTGCCAAAGGGGGCAGCAGTCATGATGAAAAAAATAACTGATGCATAATAGTTGCTGTAAACTAGTGTCTAAAGCCCATTTTTAAGTATACCACTGTCAGATGAAAAAAAACATGATATGATATTAATTAAGGCAATTATATGTGCTAGCAATTAAAACAATGTAAAACTAAATGAACCTGATAAGGGAAAACAGTGCAGCTTTGTTCATTAACGCTTGCAAGTTGCTTAATACCTTAAATCAGTTTTCAGCTCTCATGAGCAAAAGTTACAATAGTTGTTTAAGTTATTCCATGAGTGTATTTGACAGCATATCAAAGTAAACGCCCAGTTTGCATCAAGTCAAATAGTTAGTTTGGCAAGTGAAGCAGAAAAAACAAAGTCCGAGTAAGATCGCATGATGTAATTCTAAACAATTCAATAGGATCCCTTACCAATGTTCAATATGGTACCAATGGTGCAAAAAAAAATTCAGCATGACATGGTTTAATAGAAGCATCATTTTTCCATTTTGTCTGTCTAGACCAAGTGCACTAAATGACAGTAACATGAGATCAAAGTACATAGAAACAAGCCAGTGCAGCATGAAAAAAAACAACATAAAAAGACCTGTACACCAAAAGAAGACATAACATGTACACACTGGTAAATGTATACGTTGATTTGCTGGTATTTATGCGTATTGCCGGTACTTCATAGACCGGATGTGGTAGATATTGGTGTTAATACTATATAGACAAACATGCCGTATGCCTAAGGGACTGTAGAATTCGATCATTTTTAAGTATTCGGCATGCACATGGCGATTTATGTAAGCATTCAGCAATAGATTCAAGTACTCATCGGGATGATACGTATACATTTACCAGTGTGAAGCTGATCATCATATGTTACATTATGTGATATAAGAACACAACAATGATCCCTATGTGGCCCAAATGCCCCCCAAGTTTTGGCCCAATCTCACTTACAGATTAGAAGAGATTTTCATGATATTTGCTGTGCAGTCATCTTTGATATCAGAATGTAATACTCTAGCAATCCAAATCTACACATTGCCCTGATATAAGCCTCCCATCAAATTTTAGCTCAATCTGTTTGGGAGTAGGTTAGGTTTGTACAATTTCAAGAAAGAATGCATCAATGCCATTTTGGATATGGATAGGGGTAGACCCCCTTCATTTTCATTATCTAGAATAAAACTGCCGACAACATGCCGCATCACATGCTGACCTTAAGCCTTGCTCCAGCTTTAAGCCATATCTAATAATGAGACACAACCAACAAGCCCTTTACAAAAAAAAAAACAGTTGTCAAGTCTGATCAGTCTTCACAACTCGCGCAGGAAGCTCTGGGCCTTGTCTACCATTTGGACACATAGTGAAAACTCATCGGGCTGTTAATCTGAATCCTCACTTGGCAATGGGCACACCTTTCATTTTATTACACAAGTCTTTGGTACTGGATAGGCTTGCCGCAAGTACAATGTATGCATTTCAGTAGTAAATGGAAATGTGACTTGATACTGAAAACAACTTTTATTTTCGGGGCCTCAAAATTATGGGATTTTTTAAGACTGACATATTGGCGCTGTTTAATCTTGGTGGTTTTCCTAGCATATTCTTTCCTTCAATAGTAGTCCCTTTTAGGACAGGGTTTCCTCTATGTTGAAACATACCATACCAGTCAAAATGATGCCTATAAACCAACATACTAAGATTGCATGTCCATTAACTGCTTGTTGTATAACTGAATTTAAAAAAAATGCATTTTGCTGTCTCATATTTTGGTGATTTTTGTTTTTACTGCCAATAGCGCCAAATATAAGTGCAATACCCGCAAAATATAAGTGTATTACAGTTATAATTTATATGAATCATTAGCGTTTAGTTCGACTTGAAATGAAGATTACATGGACCTACATAAATATGTCATCTGTTGCATGATTTAAAATCCTATAAATAGTACTTACAGATCGCATTCCTCAAACCACTCCACACTGTTGGAAACTTTGCCGCCATACTTGATAGTGGAAGTCTGAAACTTCTCTTTTCCGAGGCTAATGGTTACAAAAACATCTGTCACTTTGGAAGCTGTAAAAACATAGAAATGCATACATGTACATGTAGAAATAATGAGTACAGGATAGAGGTTCTTAGCCTCAGGATCCATGGGCCTCGACGTGAGAAACTCTGTCTTCGGGGGTTTGCAAACAACACAGGAGCAGACCAGCCTGCGCATCCGCGCAGTCTGATCAGCGCCTTTGTTATTCGCGTTTTAGAAAGTACCAAATCAAAGCTTGCTACAAGCGAAATTTCATTTTTCTACTTGTCTCTGTAGCTTAGCAGGCTGGTTTGAATATCACTTTTTCAGAAACCCTGAAGACAGGTTTTGTCTCGTTGCGGCCCACATAGAGTGAAGCATCCTTGGTAACCCAGGCATGACCAATTCTGTTATTTCATGATAAATGCAGAGTAACAGAATGGGTCACGCATGCCTGGGTTATCGAGGATGAGTGTGGTGAAGAACCATCAGAAAAGGACATTTTTTAAGAAAACACATATTTTTCTCCCCAGCCCATTAAAGTAGTGGCCTCTGCAATTGTCGGGCTAGTGATTTGGATCCGAATTGCTTGACACTCTAATCATTTCTTTTAAAAAAAATAAATAAAACAGCACAGTCTTTAAACTTTTTATCTTCTATTTTTAGAAATAATGTTTCTAATTTTCAAGAACACAGTAATATAGCTGAACTTAGGGTATACATTTTACCAGCTTTGTAAACCTTAACAAATTATCACTATCAAAACACTAGCATATTTTTGGAGGGACACAAATAATTACCAACAAGAGCAAAGAACAATTGTTTTTATAAGATAATTCACTTTTCCATGCAGTATTCAGCTGTAGTGAACAGCTTTATTGTGAAAGCATAGCGTAATTCTATTTTTACAAATACTTTTAAAAGATTTTTTTTTCGGAAAATGTTCATAATTGCAGTCCTAGTCACTTTAAAGCTGATGACAAAAAAGTATGAGGAGCACGAACGACAATTAACACAAGTTTCCAAAATATATAGTAATCTGCCTTTAGTTAAGAGTGCTAAAAAATAGTTTTCCTATTTCTCAGCCAAAACATATGTTGTGAGTACTCAAAAGAACAGTCTCAATGAAACTGTTCTTTTGAGCACCCAAAACATGAGTTAAAACTGATGGGTAAGTGCAAAACATATGGTAATCTGCGAAGACCGGTGAAATACTGTTAATACTTGTAACCAAGATAGACAAAGTATGACTTAGAAGTTATCTCTCCTAAAAAGTATCTGTTCACAATGTATCAACTAAAATTATGCAAGAAAACAAGTTTTCTTAATATTCAGGATATGGTTTTGAATATCACTTACTCAGCTTGTCAAATATTAGCATTTTGACCAAACAAGAAATGACATGTCAACCCTTTGCCCGCTGAACCATTGATGACAAAATGATTTAGTTTGTTTGATTCTTTACGTCCCAGTCAACAATTTTTCAGTTACATGTATGTCTTGGGGTTGAACCAGTACTAATCAGAGGATTTGTTTTGCTCAAAGACACAATGCAGTGCCTCCGGTGAGGCTCGAACCTGCAACCTATCGATCTCGAGTCAAGCCCTTTACCACTCAGTCACCACCCTCCTCATGATAATATGTCTACAGTACATGTACATAATAATTAATAAAATCAAAATTTCCAAAGCTACAGTCTTTCTTCATGAGCATTAAGGTCTCCCTTAAAATTACCATATTCAACCTAATTTGCAACAAATTCTTAACAAGCACACACTGAGTTCAGGCCTCGTAATAAAACATTAATTTTCTTATTTCTCAACCAAAACATATGTTGTGGGTAGTCAAAAGAACTGCCTCAATGACTGATGGGTAAGAATACAAAACTGTATATTTACAATTGAACACTCAAAAATTTTGTTTGCTGAGTCGCTATATCATCCATTCAGTGTTGCAATTCAATTACGACAAATCTTGTATTAGTTTGTACACTGGAAAAGTTTGTACACCATAAATTATTCACGATGGTCAGCTCAAAATGTCATGTATTAGTACATATTACAGTGGTCATTTTTCTGATATGTAATTTTTACTTGTTCGTACATAATGTTTTTTCTTTCATTGGTGCCTGTTTTATAACCTGGGGCCTGAACCATTTACATGATTTCTCAAATGCATAAACTTTATGCATCTACCTAAAATATTGTGTGTGTACGGTAACTCTTCCAAATTATATTATTATTTAATAAGTTATTTTGGAAAAATAGTGTTAATCCAGATCAGCAGGCTTCTGATGAGGTGTTATGTCAGCCTGATCCTGGTCCAAACTGTTTGTTTATGATGATGCTTTACAACCTAGTCAAAAAAAGCCATGTTGAGACTTTTTCTGTCTTCATTTGCACTTTTGTTTTCTTTGTTTGATTTTATTCTTAATGTCCCTGTCAACAATTTTTCAGTTATGTCGGGACCGGTCTTCCTGGGTTGAACTTGAACTGAGCAGGGATTGATGTGTCTTGCTCAAAGACACAGCACAGTGCTGTCGGTGAGTCTCAAACCCACAACACCTCTATCTCACATCAAGCACTCTACCATTCGGCTGTTGCCCTCCCTAGAAAGATGCAGCACTAAGCAGTGGATAAAGTGTCTTACTTAAGGACATGTAGCAACCCTAACGATCCACCATCTCAGATGCACTGTGTTCTGCGGGTCCGAACTGTTTGCAAAGATTATCAGCAGATGACAAAAGTCCCCGCTAGCAAGAAAAGAGTTAAAACCTACTCACTGAAATTGCTCCTGAATGCAGATGTTTACTTAGCACAGGATAGAAAAAAATTAGGCAAATATTTTACTTACAGCCCTTTCCTTTCAACTTCCCCACCAAGTTCTTGGCTCTTAATACTGAAAAAGACAAAAAATCACAATAAATATGAAGGAAATTAAAAATTAGAAAAATGCTTCACGGAATAGCAAACAGGGAAGAAGAAGTACTGTAAATTCGGAAATTTTCGTGAGGACTTTATTTTCTTGAAACTTTGCATATGCGAAGTTTCGTGAAAATAAAATCCTTGCGAAATGGCAAAATTACACTGTTGTTTATTGACATAGGTCAATCTTGCCTTAATCACAAAATTTTTCACATCACTAATGTGTCTTTTAATGCTATTCGCGAAAATAAATTTCTCATGAAAATTTCCGAATTTACAGTGTCATGAATCAAGCTAGGTAAAGACTTAAGAGAAGCAGTCACCTTAATTTGTTTAACTTCTCCCTATTATCAACTGAGGTAGAAGTTTTAACCCTTAAAGCGCCAAGAAAAAAATGCATCTGAAAATGTCGTCTGCTGAAGTTGTCTGCTGCAAATAATTGCCTTGCATTACTGATGAATTCAGTATAGAAGCAAACAGTGTTGACCCAGAACAGACTGCTCCTATATACCCTGCCATACAACAAGCCTCTCTTATCTAACACACCAAACTGTAGCCACAACTATTTCACTCAAGTAACCCTGGCCATGGTCAAGTTACATGTAAAATACATGTTTAAGGTGCGAAAACGAAAAAATAGTATGGTGCATGTAAATTTTAGGTAAAAAGCCAAAAACAAATACCAAAATATTTTGTGTTTTTGCAAATTGCCTGTTAATTGTAGCAGATAAGTAGGCGTATATGCTTGCTTTTTGTACTTAGGCTCCATCACTGCAAATGTCCTACACTCTTGTGACTAAATCTGACCATCAATCAGAGGTGAGTGTTAATTTTGAATTAATTGAGAGTAAAAAATAACCAACTCAGCAGGGATAATTCTGGCTCACAGACATGATGGGCCTTTGTGAGGAAATTCCTAGAAAAGTACTCAAACATGAGAACTTCCCTCACTTACATGTACCTTATAAAATGGCCCATGCCTTCTAGAAGAAGGGGCCTTTCAGAAAATTTACGGGCCTTTTAAGTTTTAGCACAGGGCCCCTTCCACAATTTTCGGAATTTCCCCGAAATTTAACAAAAGAATCATAGCACACACCATTCATGCAAAGCTCCAGATAAGGATTGGAAGCAATTGGGTATTTACCCACCTCTTTTTGGCTTAATTGGGTATTTCAAATTTTAAATTGGGTATTTCAAGTGTTTGTATTGGGTATCCATCTGAAAGCAAATAAGCAATGAAACCGGGTCTGCGCTAGTTTTTCCTGATTTTTTTTGTTTACTTTTGATTTCACTTTCAGAAACCCACTGCCAATACTGCTTTAGTACACCTGAAACCGCTATTTCGGACTTATTTGAAAGTCCAACGTATTTATCAAGTCATCTATGATTCTTCAAACCTTCAACGCGGTATTAAAGTTGAGTTACTACTGTACCAAACAATATTATTTGACTGCTTTTTCGCCCATGTTTCGACATTGTTATCGTTAAGTGAGATGAATGTCTTTATTGTGTAAATATTGGGTACCGCTAAACAGCGATAAGAATGTTCCTTGACTGGTTTACAATTTAATATACTAGATTTCGCATCATGCCGTGTATAAATGTGTACCCGACAATTGCCAGTGTTGTATACAAAAACGGCAATCGCAAAGCGTCATACGCTATGAAACAGTTCGGAATTGAGTATCAAGAATTTTTATTGTGTTTTTGTATGCACATAAAATAATATAATTGCGTTTTTGGGTCCAAGCAATAGCGCAAATACGCAATACGCAGCCTTATCTGGGGCTATGTTCATGTTTTTTTTACTGTCTTTCATTGTCAATTTGGAACTAGAAACTGTAGTCGATTGCACACCATCAAATCAAAAAAGCTGTATATTTCACTCAGTCTATTTACATGGCAACAGGATGTAAAGTACATGGAATGTACGTACATTATCGATTGAGGTGTGAATGTTTGACAGCCAATAGCATTCATACATTGGGCAGAGTCAAAAGTTGCCACTCCACGACAACAATGGAGTCAGACTGTATGTTAATCAGGAGGGCAAGCACGAACTTCACATTATCATCAATTTCAGACAGGTAAACACAAGCTATTTAATATCATTTACAGAGCTCTATCGTTAAGTGTAAGATCATGTATTTGTGAGGGGGGTTCGCTTTACTATTGGCCATTCAGTCGCCACAATGGATCATATCACAAATCTCCATGCATGCTTTTTGTAACTTAAAACTATGGATATCTATTAAAATTGACCAATTATGAATTTGACAAAGGGGGTGGTGTACAAGTAGCTTTAAGTCATAGCATAACCAATAGCCAAATTATAAATGACAAATATTTTTGTGACGAACTGTTAAAATTTTGCTAGGCCACAATTTTAATCAAAGAAATCCTTCACTGCAACTATGTACACCGAGATACTTTTCTTTCCTTTTGAACCTGATCCAAGACCATACAATTAACACTTAAATTTTCAAAACATATATAATTTCTTTCACTCAAGATAGATTTTGTCTTAACAAACAATGCAGACCGTGATGAAATGCAGTCTAACCGTCTAATGCGGCATTTCATCTGGGTCTTCACTATTTGCCTTACTACGCATACCTGTTTTGGCATTTCGTTTCTGGTCTCAATGGGTTAAGATTATGGAAAAGTATGCAGCAATTAATGACATGGTGTATGATTCGTTTTGCAATGATGACTCAACTGGGTGGTCTTGTCATGTATAACTTGATAATTCAGATGCACACCAATGCAATGGTCAAAGTTAATTGATCTTTAACATTCAATTACAGGTGTATGAAATTGTATACCATTTATTAATTAAAATCCGGTACAGATATTTCCATATTATTATCTATTTACCTGTAAACTGCACATGTGTAGGTTCCCAGGTCATGATTAAAACTTTTCTTCATAAGCGCCTGTTTGATTCTGATGAACTTTTTGACACCTGAAACTGCAACAAGTTTTTCAAGAAAAAACACATTTTACATGAGACAGCATATCTGAATTGGACAGAAAATATACATTGACATCATTCTTAAGGTTTCCTCTGTTTTTCTAATTTAGTATCCATTCATAATATACATTTTAAATGAAAATAATTCCAATTATTCCCGTTTATTTTCTCGACTTCCGTGTCACAGTCACCTGTGTTATTTACACTGACTGCGCATGCGTGCATACCTGGAGAGGGTCGTTCAACAAATGTCCACGCTTTAATACACCGGTTTTACTGAATGACCGGCTATCCATCAATAGGCTATGAAATTCCTAATTTCTTTACATTTTATTTACCGGGGGGGGGGGGGTACTCTGATAATTTCATGCATACGTGTGATCGGGCATTTTTTGGGGGTTTCAAAATTTGAATTTCAATATTTTGGGGGGTTTTCAGAAAAATAAATATTTTGGGGGTAAGGAGATTTTTGTGGATATTTTTTGGGGTCTTCACAAAATTGGACTATATTTAGGGGTCATTTCTATGCATTTTAGGGTCTTTTATTAAGGTCAAGGTACAGAATGGGGATATTTTGGGGATTGCTAAAATTTCAAATATTTTTGGGGGGTACTTGAAATTCTTGATATTTTTTGGGGGGTGGGTCCGAGCCTACGTATGAAGAAAATGTGATAGTAGGCCTACCCCCCCCCCCCCCCCGCCGGGTTTATATACAGGTCTCGTAAATCAACTAGGTTTATACCTTATATACCTATGTAGGCCTATACATCTAATTAGGCCCATTGGCCTCTTCTGATGCATTTTGGTTTTGTATTCTATCTCTAATGCGTTGTGTGGGTGAGTAACAGGATGGGCTAAACTGGTACGGGTGTCCTCGCCAGAACCGGTTTAGCCGTCTTTTGAGCGCGTTTAGGGAGGGTGCATTTATTATGTCCTCTGTCAAAGAATTCCAATAGTCCGCAACTCTATTTGAAAAGCTGTTTGCCCTAACTAATAAGCGCGACTTTTTTTAACAGTTTTAATGAGTGACCACGCGTTGCTGAATACCTATTCACTGTGAAGAACTTGTCTTTATCAACTTTGTCAATGCCGTGAACGACTTTGTATACCTTGATCATATCAGATCTTTCTCTTCTATACTCTAAACTAGGAAGTCCTAATGTTTTCAATCTATCCTCATAAACATTTTAAAGTCGTGTCGCCCGACGCTGTACATTTTCTATTAGGATTTTGTCTTTCTTGAACATAGGTGACCATTCCGGGGTGACCATACACTAGATGCATACTCTAAATGGGGTCTAACAACGGATTTATAAATGCGCAGAAACATATCTTTGTCCATGAATGTAAATTTTCTGAAAATTATACCTACAGTTCTATTTGCTTTGTTTACTTTGTTATTTATATGATCTGTAATTTTCAGGTTTTGGTTAAATGTTACTCCTAGGTCTTTTTCTGATGTTACTTTTTGGACTTTCATGTCTACACTGTTTGTTTGCATTGTGTATTCAAAGTTTATATCGTGGTTGCCAATATGTAGATTTTTACATTTTTGAAAATGGTAGTTCATGTCCTATATCTGTGCCTAGTCAACGGCATTGTCAAGGCTGATCTGTACTGTTGTTGCTTGCACGAGCGAGTTTACTCTAACAAAAAGCTTAGCATCATCGGCAAAGAGTTTCGTGCATGCTGTGATTACTTCTGAAAGGCCATTTATATATATATATATATATATATATATATATATATATATATATATATATATATATATATATATATATATATATATATATATATATATATATATATAAGAAATAATATTGGGCCCAACACACTTCCCTGTGGAATTCCACTTGTTACTTTCGCTGAGTAGGAGCATTTCCCATTTATCACTACTTTCTGTGACCTGTTTTTCAAAAGTTCTTTTATCCAGCTGTGTACTTCCCCTTGGATGCCATATCATCAAAGTTTTTAAGTAAGCGTTTATGTGGTACTTTATCAAAGGCTTTTTTGAAATCAAGGTAGATTATATCCACATCTCCATTAGAATCTATGGCTTCAGTTAATTCTTCCATTAGCTCTAGAAGCTGAGTGGAACATGATATTCCAGTTACAAATCCATGCTGAGCTTTTGACAACATGTTATTTTCTTCTATGTGTTTTACTAATATATCTCTGATTAACCTCGCAAGTAATTTTCCAGGTATCAATGTTAATGATATTGGCCTATATTTTTCTGGTTTGGTTTTGGATCAATTTTTAAAGATGGCTGTTTCATTACCCTGTTTCCAGATGCTTGGAAGTTGAATATTTTCCAATGATTTCTTGAAGATTATCTCTAAAGTCTTAACTTAAGAGTCTTTACATTCAGTTTCAAGTGAATCTGATCTGGGCCCTGAGATTTCGATGCCTTCACTTTATCAACTGCTTTTGCTATCTTTTTTCCATTTATATCTATATCCGTTACTGGCTCCGTGAAGTTTCTATCCTCAAATTCTGGTAATGCTTCTGGTCCCTCCACTGCAAAAACGCTTGCAAAGTAGCTGTTCAATATTTCTTCTTTCTCCTGGCTGTCATTTGTGTAGCTACCACCAGGCAGCTCAAACTGGCCAATGTTTGATTTGGTCTTCATTTTGGAGCGTACGTAGCTCCAGAAGAGTGTATTGTCAATTTTTATCTTGGCGGCTAAATCTTTTTCATAGTTATATTTGGATCTACGTAACTCTGTTATCACATTATTTCTTGCTATTTTGTACTGGGTGTAGTTTTGGTAGGATTTGTTATGTAAGTATTTTTGCCATTTTGTATGTTTTTTCTTTATTGCTACCAGTGACCTATCTAATATAGGTCACTGTTGCTACCATTCATTGATGACTTACATACGGGTTTTATGGTCAGCTGCACAAGAAACCTTACTCACTGGTACATTTTCTTCTACTTATTGAATAAGTTTCGCTTTAAGTATTTCCCATGCTTCTGAAATGCTGGTTGCTCCCAGTTGTTTTCTTCCAGTTTTCACTTATCTTTCTATATTCCCCTTTGAAAAAAAAATCTTTGATGGGGGTCACTAGATCTACTATAACCGTTGTATGTGAGTTCCAGGACTAGGTGGTCACTTTTTCCGAGGCCTGGTTTATATTGTAAATTGCTAACCATGCTTTCCTCATTTGTTAAAATCAAGTCTAAGATTGAAGGAACATTTTGGACCTGTACCTTGTTGGTTCTTTTACATGTTGGTACAAAAACTATCTCTTAAACATTCTAAGAAGAGTGTTGAAGTGTGAGTTTCATTTTCTGTAGAATTTATGTTGTTCCATTTGAACAATTACAATTGAACCCCCTTTTAATTCTTTTCTTTTCGACTGTATTTTTGTCCTCACGATGGGAGCACCTGTGATCACTCAAAGTATGAAAGTCTTCTGGTCATAGACTTCAAGCTTAAACGGTCCTGCTCCTCCCCCATCCCCTAGGGAATTTTGCATACATATCCTATGAGGGTGTCAATGGCGAATTATGGTCCTGCTCCTCCCCCATCCCCTAGGGAATTTTGCATACATATCCTATGAGGGTGTCAATGGCGAATTATGGTCCTGCTCCTCCCCCATCCCCTAGGGAATTTTGCATACATATCCTATGAGGGTGTCAATGGCGAATTATGGTCCTGCTCCTCCCCCATCCCCTAGGGAATTTTGCATACATATCCTATGAGGGTGTCAATGGCGAATTATGGTCCTGCTCCTCCCCCATCCCCTAGAGAATTTTGCATAGATATCATATGAGGGTGTCAATAGTGTTTACTGATTAGCAAATTATGGCCCTAATATTTAACGATTAGCGACTATTGGCCCTAAAATTTAACAGTTAGCGAATATTTAGGGTAAATTTTATCAAATAGCGGAATAAGAGGTGCTAGTGGTTAGCGAATTTAGGCCTAAATATAATGATTAGCGATTTTGGGGCGAAAAAATTACCGAATTCATGGAATTAGCAGAATGGCGCGTTTTATCGGTTAGCGAATTCGATGGAAAAAAAGAGCTACGTGCATTAAGGGGCTATTTTGGCCCCCTATGAGGCCAAAACATGAAATTCGCTTTTCATCAAATTCTTCGTATTAGTTTATTAGAACAATGGCCCAAGTGTATAAGTCTGGTATTAGTTTGACTTTTACCGTTGCTATTGTAACAAAAATGACCGCCAAAATAGGCTGAAAAATAGGAAATTGACCATTTTGGAGCGAATATGAAACGGTTGACAGAGAAATTAACATGGAGCACAAGCAAATGCCAAAAAGATATTTTAACAGATGAAGGGAATTATCATGGCACACAACATATTTAAAGGATTTTTTTGTATTTAGCTGTGCTGACATCTAATTCTAAAAAAATCGATCTCTAAAAGCCTTATTTGGTCCAAAATGGCAATTTCTCTTTTTTAAGCCTATTTTGTCGGCCATTTTTGTTACCATAGTAAAATTTAAATAAATGCCGATATTTTACACTTCAGACATTCTTCTAATAAACCAAATCAAAAGAAATTTGTGAAAAGCAATTTTCAGTTTTTGGCTCCAGAGGGACCCAAATTAGCCCCTTAATGTACGTACCCCTTTAAGCTATTCCACCTCGTAAATGTCTAGACAGGTTTTAATTTTTATTTTTACTGATTACTGAATTTTGGGGCTAATTTTTACCGTTTACTGATTTTTGGGTCTAAATTTTACTGAATACTGATTTTGGGCCAAAATTTAACTGGTTAGTAGTTTTTGGGCTTAAATTTTACTGGTTGGCGATTTTAGGCCTACAGTTTAGAGATTAGCGATTTTTGGGCCCACATTTTACTGATTAGCGATTTCAGAGGTACCCCATTGAGACCCTCATCCAATCTTAAAGTACAATCCAAGCTGCGTCTAATAAGAGACGTTCGCCCTCTGTAGGCCAGGGCGTTAGCCTGTAGCAGGCTGTTATAGTTTATAATGTTACTAGATCTATAACAAATTAAGAAAAAAAGTAAAATGAAAGTTTGAGTTACAGAAAGAAAACATAAAACTATCTAATTCTTCGAATTACTGATGCAGTATGCATTCTAGATGCATAAGCTACATAAAACATTTTGAAAACATACAGCTTCCTATGATCTCCTATGGTATTATGTGCGTTACATTGATTAAATTTCCCTTTGAAAATGGTCATTGTGACTAACATCATTTACCTTTACAACTGATCTGTGTATTTTTCAAATTGTTTTTATCTTGGTTTAGTAATATACTAATTTGACTTAAAGAAAAGGCAAAGTTTGCTTTTCTATTCAAAACTATAGTGTTAAATGAGCTATTGAACAACACAACCCCCACTTTTAAGGAACACATTTTTGGAATCTATTATTCTAGTAAAATATGTGAAAATATTTGCTGGTGGTGGATATCTTACATTTTTGGGACTGTCTTGCTAATATAATAGAGGATCATAGAGCTTCAAGTTTGGCACCAAGATCGGAGCACTTATCAAATCAGCATGGGCATTGTCTTGACGTAAGAGATGCTATTTCAGGTAAAATGAATATTTTTCACATGTTTTCCTATAAATACCCAGTATTGATGCCTAAATCTTAGCATTATATTGATTGCTGATTTTCAAGGTCATGGTCTTTTGTTACAGATGTTATAAATTAATACTTTTTCCATATACATATAATACTAAAATATATGAGGGTCTGGATGGGGGGGTCTGATATTCACTATTCATTAAAAAGGGGTACTTTTATCTGTGCTCACGCATGTATTTTCTTTAAACTTTGCATATTAATATCTCATTATATATACGAACTATGAAAATGTATTTATCGAATTAGATAGTTACGAATAAGGCTTAGGAAGCAACCCTAACGTACTCTACTTTTGAGGTGGTACCTGCCTCAAAATTTCCATGTCCTTAATCTATAGTTTTGTTTATATCTATGATTTGAGATCTGGATCGAATCCAAAATACCATAGACATTATATTGATACCACGAAACCATTTGGATAAATTATGGTTTACGTTTTCAGAAGAAGTGATTATAAAATTTCAATATTTTTTTTCAAAAATTTACAAAACATTCAACATTCAATTCAAAAGATAGATATGTTCTAGTCTTTGTCAAGATATCATATTATCACAAAAACATAACATATATATCCTGCTGATCTGAGTCAAATATCATGAAAATCCAAAACTGGTAACTTTGTCATTTCTTACCTGTTATGGGTATAGGTCAGTTTTAGCAATATTAATTATTTAGTTGAAATGAGTCACTAACTCGACATAAGGAGGTTGTTTTTAAATCTACTTCCACTTTTCTTAAAGAAAGACATGTTTAGACAATTTTAAATGATTCAATGTTCAGAAATGCTTAAGGTCATGGTCCAATGCCATGGTACTATGGGGCCAAGACAATGTGTATCACTTCCTCAAGTCCTGCATGATATTGTTTAAGAAACATAATATCCTAACAAGAAACGCGTGAAAACAAGAAGACCAAATATTTCCTTTACATCCCAACTGAACTAGAGGAACCACATTTTGGTGCCATGACCAGGATAAAGTGTAACATAGTCTTATCTCAGGTATCATAGAACAGTGTTCTACATGAATAAGTGAGATCCAGAAACGAAACTGTATGCCTAGAAACACAGCCAGATAAAGTATAAATGTTGCTAGTTGATGGAAATCAGCATCAGTTTAACAAAACAGAATGAGCAGAGAAGATTTAAGCATTAAATTAGCAATACCTTTGAAGCTAAGAGTCCTCTGCGACCAAAATCGTTTATTTTAACCAATAGGTTTGACAGGGGGTTATTTTTGTGAACCAGGTTTATAAATGAGGCTTACAATTATAAAATCATAGATATACGGTTCATCTCCTGTATGAACTGACTTGTCATAAGGTTTCTCTTCTGTATGAATTAAAATTCTTAATAATGTTACATATTATGTGTAACATTGGGTAGATGTAGTTTTAACGCTAGAAACTAGATGTGGTAAGTAGAGGTGTCACCATATTGTATCATTTTGGCTAATGTTATTGTGTAAGCACTTCATTAAATAAGAATTGTAGCACTTAATATCAAAGAATATTGTTTTTTTCTTTTTCCAATCCATTATAGGGAAAAACACTGAACATATCAATTTCTACCAATAAACGTACTAGCAGGGTGATTCAAACTAAGCTAGTATTCAAGTATGGATTACATTGAAACATAATTATTGTATTTTTTACATTTCGATGAATTATGGCCATGTGTTTACATCAAGTTGAAAAAAAATGTTACCGGTCCTTGAATTTGATAAAATTTGGTCTACATATTCTTTACATATATGGATAGTTTATATGCTGAAATGGTATCTTGACAAAGACCTCAACGTGTAAAAAATGTTTATTCCAAATTTGACTGAATACAAAACAAATAGTTGAAAAATCGGGTACCATTCCATGAAAATGAATGCTCACCCAATATCCTAATACATACAAAGCCATTTTGAGTAACAACGACCTTATCAATGATATAGTTATTTAATAAAACATTTCTGCGCCTGTTACATGAAATATCAATTACTTCAGAAATGGTTATAACTGGGTACCCTAAGGTATTATAGTGATATCATTCATGACGTCATAAATTAGCAATGGAATTGCATAAAAACTCAAATGCACCATAAATATAAAAGTCATACCCCAGACAATTAAATAACATAATATTATCAAATTCCAAGCGTGAGCAGACTCCCATGTTAATTTCCCATACCATGCAAGAGCCCCTTTAGCCCATTATTCATCTCATAAAATTTTGGGTTATTCATTAAAATAAGACCACTTATTCATTAAAAGTAAGAAAGGTGGCAAAGAAATCTGATTATTCACTATTCATTATTTTCTTCAATTCATTAAAAAATAGGATTATTCATTAATTTTTAGGCCCTCGTTATTCACTATTCATTATTTTTTTGGCTTATTATTCACAATTATCAAAAAGAGCCATTATTCACTAATCATTATACCCCATCCAGACCCTTATATATAGAAATACAAGTAGAAAATAATAGTGCCACATTTAATAAATGTTCATGTTAAATGTAATGCATTGTATTCAAAACTTATTCTATTTCATAGTAAGAAAGGGGACCTGGGTCAGGAATTGATACAATCAAGTACCACACCTGACCCAGGATACCACATTGGAAAGTGAGAAAACACAATTAAACATCACGAACGAGCGTCAAGATGTCAGCCCTTTCCCAGCAGGTGACCACAAGGCAGCAATGAACAAACGCAAAAGCATGACAAACACAAGCCAAGAATAGCACAAATGATCCACAATAGAAGTACCGCCTTGGAACGGTCAGTAAAAATATTTTACTGGAGGGCTTAAACCAGTTTCATGGCGCCATTCATGTTATTTCTGTCGTGTGTTTGTTATGCTTTTGTGCTTGTCTGTGTATTGTTGCCTTATAGTCACCTGCTGGGAAATGGCTGACCTCTTGACTCTTGTTTGTGATGTCTAATTGAGTTTTTTTTTACTTTCCCATTGGTATCCTGGGTCAGGTGTGGTACTTGATTGTATCGATTCCTGATCTTTGCCCACTTTCGTACTATTGTTTAGGTTGTTCAGAACCCCCATTCTAGAGAATAATATAAGGGGTTGCCATGGATAACATGCATTTTCACATAGCCCTTACCAAATGTTTTGAGGACAACTTCGTTTCTTATTCAGGGGGTCCCAATAAACAATTTGGCACCCATGAAAAATTGTCCTGGGGGGGGGGGGGGGGGCAAGGTAACCTAATTTGGATGCTGGCGCACAAGGATGGGGCAAAGCAGACAACGTCTGTGGAGTGAAAGGCATTTTGCCCTATCAAAATAGGCATATTTTCTTGGCTATGGGGCAAAACGCCCTAATTACTGAAAAACACAACTTATGTATTGATGTTGTGCATTTATATATTTTGTTTTTTATTGCCATATTTCTAGAGAACAACATTACACAAGAAGTTTAAACCTGAGTTGTTTGTCTTGTGTTGTTTTGGTTATTTTTTTTAAATGTTTTCAGCATATGCTCTTGGGCATTTTTCTGGTCATACTTCACTTGCTCCTTTAATTTAAAAAATCTTATTTCTCAACCAAAACATATGTGGGGAGTACTCAAAAGTACCATCTCAATGAGACAAAACAAACCTTTAAACTGATAGATAAGAAAACATTCAAAATTTAAACCTTTGCTTTGTGAATGTGTCTTCATTCTGTGGACATATTAACCCAATCTACAAACACCATAACGACTGTAAGTCATGTCATCAAGTCGCAAAGTGACGCCACAGAGCCATAAATGATATTCAGGTAGGAAATACTAACATGATGTGACATTGTGTCGACTTGATCATAGAATATTGGTCTTCACACATCGCAACTGGTATCTGTTCAAGGAATGGCAGCCAGAATTGCTACGTGAAAGTTTAGGCAATTTTGCAGCTATACTTCTAGTGTTACAACAAAGCTTAAAGGAATAAACTGGCGGACCCTCAACCATAGACACATTAAAATGCATTATATATGACCTTATCTCGCGATACCTCCGTCCGAATACTTCATATATAATCCAGACAGCCTAGAATAACCAACGCTTCGACTTATGTATTCTAGGCCTTGAGCTGGCTATATACCCCCTCCCACCCAGGGGGAATTTAGCACACTATGATTACCTGATACTATATTATATAAGCCACAAAATGAAATATGTTAGCTATCTGAGAGTGGCAGCGTTATCGTGTAACATTACGTTACGTACGTTACCCACAAATTAATATTAAAATTTCCTGATAATGTCTCCAACATGACATATTCACACTTTTTTGCAGTCTGGCACAGGTTTATGGACTTCTTATAACACAGTTACATATTTTTAGCGTTCATCTTATAAATGTCTTGAGTTTTTCCCCTTTGTATACGTTACTTAGTGTTTCATATGTTATTTCTAAGTATCAGTATCACAGTTATTTACTATACATATATATTGCATAGCAATCTATAATGATACTATTCAAATGTATTGAATTGCCATATTATGGTGTCTTACACTATTTTTACAGCCCAATGTTACAAACGTTACCCTAATAACCCAATAAAAGTTCAAGATAAGGTCCCCAAGGCGACCTGCTTGTACTAATTTGTATGCTAACACAGGTTTATGTACATCTTTTAACACGGTTACCTATTTTAAGTATTCATTTAATAAATGCATTAGCTTCATTTGTTATATATGTTACCAAATGAAACATACGTTACTCTGAGTATCTGTACAACAGTTGTTGACTATACATGTATTAAGTCTGTCAGAAAATATAGCAAATTTATAAGGCTAAAATATGAAGTTCCGAAAGACAGTTTATGTGAAACAGCTCAGTTCTGGACAAGGTATGTGGATATAATTCAGATGGTGTTGACACTGATTAAGGCTACAAGGAAAACAACTTAGAATTACATGTCATTTCTATCTGTATGCCTTGTTCCCAATGTTCGTTGCACACGTACACACCAGCTACGCAAAATATGTACCTGTGTAACTGATTACACTCATAAATTTGTCTGGTACACATCGCAGATGCAAAGCACTTCTGGAACAATATGGGTTTAGTGTGTCACAATCATTGATTCTTTGTTTGAGAAATACTTTTGACATAACTATCAGGCAAACAATAAACCCCATACCAAGTAAAAGGAGGTATTATAGGCTTCAGCAGCTAGAACTAGGCTTTATGCTACAGATGAAGCCGTAGTTTACTCATCACATCAGAAGTAATATTCACGTCAGAATAAGTTGAAACAATGCACGATATGGATATGAAATGTCCAATCTGCACAGATGCTGGGTAAAACGAGTACTAGAGGCAGTTACTGGCTTCACCAATCCTCGCAGTTCTAGTGTTGAAGCCAATGAACTGTCCTTTTTGTCTTTGTGTGTTCCTGCTAAGCCTGGCATAACTAAGGATCTTATTAAGGCTGATGACATTGGCAAGAAGGCTGTTGCAGACTTCATTGACTCACTTTTAGTTGAAAATCCGTCTTTCATAACCCCATTAAATGCTACAAGCTAAAAAAAACTTTTGATGTTTGCGAAGTCAAGAAAGAATTGTCCAATTTACAAAACGTAATCAAGCAGATGAGAGCTTAAAGCACAGTTGCTCGAATTTATGAAAATTTGCTACTCTATCTGATGCTTAGGGGCCTTCTCTTTAATTCCATCCAAAAATTTCGAGAAAATAACAGCCAATTAAGAAAAATGAAAATTTGGACCAAAGTGATTTATAGAAAAAGCATTTTTCCTATACTCGATTTTAACATTTTTTTTTTTCAAATCTTTAAATAGTCGAACTTTCGACATTTTAAAGCATTAACCACGCTTCCCTAGGCCTAAAATCACTCAAAAACATAACTTCAAGCCCCAATGGCTTTAAGGAGCGTCTTTGGTTAGCATGACCTTCTTTCTATTGGACATGATGTTGGCCTTAAGTTGACACTGTTGTTCGGTCTGGGAACTGTAACATGGTCACTGTCAGCTCCTGATGGCATTCCCACCAACACTGACAAGTCCAAACTTCTGCATTTCTTGTAATCACACATTGAACCAACAATAGATCGGCCATGTAGAGCTGCAAATAACTTTGATGGTAATGCCATACTACAGGGCATAATAGCCTTTCCTGTCACATTCAAGGATCAGGCAGAACCAGTATTAAAGGCAGGGCATGTTGGTTTTGTCACTGATACACATATACAATGTATAATTAGCAGTTATAATATATATTATATTATAAAGTCTTGCAAACAATCATGCAGAGGATAACCTGAGTGTTTTTGCTCAACACTGCCGATGCAACAAAAGATGCTCCTTCTGAATGTCAACAACATCGTCTAGATTATGGGGGAAGAGATTTGCAGTCATACACTGTTTTACAGATTGTGACACTACCAATTCGCTAACGTGTTAGTACCATGGAACTGTTATTCCTATCAAACTGATAAAGAACCCCTCCCTACTAGTTCATCTACGTTCTAAGCAGGGTAGGAAATAAACAAAGAATTGCTTTAGGCACTCATCAGTGACATGGACGCCCTAACATGTGCTATTTATATAAATGTGAATAAGCTGCAGTACGACATGTTTCTGAAAAAAGTACCAAAGCCGTACACATAGACTAACATTTCAAATGACATGAACAAGAGCTTACTTCCACCCTGCTTAAAAAAAGTTCTGTCCTTGAGATGTACATACAAAGATTGAACTATCAAGTCTTTCCTACGAAAACAAGCAAGGCTTTCTAGATATGGACAAAACGTGTGGAAAATAAATGGGAAGGAAATTGAGTACCTCTGGGTGAAGTAAAACTTGATTGTACCCTAACAACTCTTCGACATTTTGGGTGAGCAGAATGTTGAGGGGGGTGCAGATCAGGATAGAAATGATGGTAATGATGATGAAGGTGTTGAGATGACAAATATGGTAGTCGTAGTATTTGAAGATAAATCTGATGAGGATTAATAAGGTGTGTGTAGAAAATTTCCTTAACCATTGAATAGTACGCGAAGAGATACTAGTTTGGCAAGTATTGCTCTATAACCTCTACCTGATGGATTTTCTTTAAATTCAAAATATTAACTCATATTTTAAACTATATATTACACACTTCCCATATGCATCATGTTTACCATATTTTAGCCTCCGTAGAAAACTGGTAGGTTTATAATATTTTATGTAAAGGAAAAGAGCCACAGAAATATATTTCCACATTTTTGTGATATGGGGATTCCATGTTCAACACTCAACAACTCAAACCTTATAAAAGATAGAAACATAATATTTGCAGTTTCCAAAATTTACATAAACAGTCTTTAATACAAAATGAATAAGTAAGCACATTCCCATTTAAAAATATATCAAACATTATTAGATGCATAAATCATTTATATAGGAATAATGATAAAAATGTAACATACGTAACACTTTTGGGTGCATATTTTTTTCAAAGGTCCATATCTGCGATGCAAAAGTAGCTTACTTAGATGATATAGCCAATTTGGAAATCTTACCTCATGGGTTGCACTTTTCAGAAGTCATGTCATTCACTTAAATTATCAAACATGTTGATGGGTAACATATGTAACTGGCTGTTACAAGGTAATGGTGTCATTACCAGAGTGCTTGCATATTGCAAAATTCTTGCAAGATGAATCTGATAGAGGGTTAATAATCTGTCTGGGAAAATTCTTTAAACCCTTGGATAGTATACGAAGAGTTGCTAGCTTGACAAGAAACAGCTCTTTAACTTCTACATTGTACCTGGTGGGGCTTCTTTGATCTTTAAAGTTGTTAACACATATATTACACTTTATGTTACAAACTTTCCATGAGTGTTATATTAACTGTATTTGACGTCTATAAATGAAAAGAGGGTTTATGGTAGTTTATGTTTTGAGTTACTTCCTCTGCAAATGAGTAAGAGTAAACAAAAAGAAGTACATAAACCTTGCCAGCATGCAAATTAGTACAAGCAGGTCGAGTTAGAGGCCTTTTCTTGAATGTTTAATGGTATTCTGAGGGTAACGTGTGTAACCGGGGGCTGTAAAAATAGTGTAAGACACCGTAATAAGAAACCTCAATTCATTTGAATAGCAGCTTTATTGATTTGCTATATTCACTAATGGATGTAATACATGTATAGCCAATAACTGTCATACTGGTAATTGGAAAAACATATGAATCACTAAGTAACGTATATAACGGCTAAAACTCAAGACGTTTACAAAATGAATGCTAGAAGCGTGTAACTGTGTAATATGAAGTAAACCTGTGCCAAACTGCAAAAAAGTGTGACTATGTCATGTTGAAGACATTATCAGGAAATTTAATGCTATTTTCGGGTAACGTACATAACGTGATGTTACACGCTAACGCTGCCACTATCAGAGGGCTAACATATTTCATTTTGTGGCTTATATAATGTAGTATTAGGAAATTATAGTGTTCAAAATTCCCCCTGGCGGAGAGGGGTCTTTAGCCAACTCAAGATCTAGAGAATTTACTTTGACATTTTTGTGTAATATGGGGCTACAATGTTCAACATCTAATAACTAAAACAGTATATAAGATAGAAACATAATGCTTGCACTTTTGAAAAGGTAAATAGAAATTCTTTAATATCATACCAACTTAATGAACATAATTTTGTTTCAAAAAAAAAAGACGAACTATATTAGATTAATTTATCATTTGAAAGGGGTTCAATGAAAAAATGTAACCTACACTACATCTGGGGTGACCATATATTAGGTGATATAACCAATTTGGAAAATCTTACCTTATCTTTTGCACTTCTCTGAAGTCTTAAAAGAATTTTAATTATCAAATACTTTGTAGGGTAACGTATGTAACAGGCTGTTACAGCTTAACGCTACCACTGTCAGAGGGCTAACGTGTTGCAAAAACCTTGCAAGACATTGGGCTTTAAGAAAATATGGTCTACAAAATTCCCCCTGGGGGGGGGGTACACCATATCCAGCCAGTGGCCTATTCACATTTATTCCAAAACGATTATACGCTCCCATCGTCCCTCTATTACCTACATTGGTATATTTTGATTCATACCAGACTAGTCTTTAATCCATGCTAGCTGACAATATTCACTTCATTTCATCATGTGCTATTCTGAATATAAAGTTTCTCTCTAGTAAGTATTGAATTCTATAGCTGCATCGCGGCTCTCCAGCATATATGTGATGATACTCTATAAAATATAGTTTGGTTTTGAAACTCAATTAGCATATAGCTTATTTCTGTAATTACTGCAATAAAATATACATTTTGCCAAGGCTTCTTGTAAGCTGAAATCCATATTATCTATAAGCCATTAAGTTATAAAAATTGTCACTTCAAAAGATATAGTCAAAGGAAAAAAGATAAGGCATTTCAAAGTTAGCAAGAAATTAGACGAAGAGTGCTAAATACAGCACCATTCACACTAGTTATTCTTTACACTCGTGTTAACCAGGAGTCCACTAGATGTAAACGTGGTGTTAACTGCTATTTAACTGCTATTTATTAAACAGTTGAGTATATTTAACTAAATGTTTACCTGTAGTTAACTTGGATCTCTAAATATAATCTCACGACTTCTAGTTAACTAGTAGGTGTAAAGACTCGCTTTCTAAGTGGTACTGTATATAGCCGATTTATAACAGCGTCACATCAGCGCCCAGTGAACCATACGTTTTGGTGAAGAAGACGTCCTTTGTAAGTTTTGGTGACGAAGACGTCTGAGACACGTATTTCAGACGTTTATCAGCAAAACTGACGTCTGCAGTACATCTCAAAAACGTTTTGAAAACTAAATGCAAACGTGTATGACGTCTTCAATTTGCAACGCTTTTGGAGTGACGCATACGTCTTGTGTAAAGAACGTCTCGGTCACGTTCAAGAATCACTAGCACGCGTTTTTAAAACGAGTTCACTGCAGATTTATATTTTATATATAGTTTTAAACACAGTTTGAACATTAAACAAAGACGTCATTGTTTTGGGATTACCATCACGTCTTAAACACAAATTAAAACGTTATAAAACATCCCCATCCAAGGGCTTCGTTAGGTCTTCATCACGATTTGAAAACTAGATGCAAACGTGTTTGACGTCTGCTTTTGGAGTGACGCACACGTCTTGGATAATTAAAAACGTCTCAGTCACGTTAGGGATCACTAGCACACGTTTTTAAAACGAGTTCATTGCAAAGGGGAGGTCTCATATGCGCCCACGCATGGATTTTCATCTAGTTTTACATGGTGAATACCTATGACCTATCAACTATAAAAATGCATTTATTTATTTCAATAGTGCATTTTAGGTCTCAGGAGAGCACCTTGTTTTACTCCATTTTTTCAATGACACCTGTCTAATATTTTGTCAATTTGTAGACATCAGTTTTATCTGATCTCACCCAGTTTAAGCTGGAATAGTGAAAGGAGTCAATATGGATTGTTTTGATACTATTTTGGCCTATAAAAACATGCACACAATTTTTTAACAAAATCTTAAAGTAAAAATTTTCCAAAAAATATAATTGAAATTCACGTGTATGCCAAATTGCGTCTACAATTTCTATATGTTCCTGTCCTTGTCAACCTATGATACTGCCTATAAAATTTGCCTCACATGTCTTCTGTATACTGAGAAAGTTTCGAGATTTTTTGAAACCGGTAACAGTGCAGGAAAACACATTATATACATGTAGGTCACTTTTTGACATTTATCATAATTTAAAGTTTGAGGCTAGTATTGTTCTGGAACCATGTAATTTCGCAACTTTACTATTTAAAATATTTTAAACATCGATAATAAAAAGCTAAACGTGTACAAATGCATATTTAATTTGACATTGAAACAAATCTGAGACTTGTGTAGATTTAACAATCAGTTAGAGCAAAACACAAAAAGTCTGCAACATTCAAACTTCTCAAAATCAAGTTGAAACACATCAATTAATGGATTCAGTGCTATGATCTCTTCACCGATTGTGTCTAAAATGTATTTTGATTTGTATTTGCATACCAATGTTTTAATTGACGGTTCAGTCTCAAATAGTGCTAGACAAGGCAAGGCATTTGAACGCTTATTTCATTATTTTGTCCCTTTGTAAACTTATATGTGATGTCATATATGTAACTGACATTCATTCTACCTACAATGGCATGTGTCTCTAACCGTTTTAATTATTCTTGTATTATCCTTGTTTAATATGATATTAAGTTGTTATGCATGATTTTACCCTAAAATGTCAATGTGTTTGGAATAGCCTAGGGTGTAGTTTTTTATTTTGATACCAGGTACTTGTTGGGATTCTTTATGTACCATTGGCTGACTTAATATCTGGCAAATGTTATGACTGTTTTGAATTCATCATTTTGTCAATTCATTGAATACCAAGATGCACATGCAAACTTATTAACTGAAAGCACTGACTTTATTTTAATCTCTGTTTGCAATTTTACTACGTTTTGGAAAGAGTTGCACATAGGTTCTACTTTCCTAGTGTTCTCCTAGTATTATACATATTTGTAGTTTTAGTCTCGGGTTGAATATTGGCTTCAAGTTTTGATTGATTGCCAATTCCGTTGCAAGGGCAAGACTTTGGTCAGATTACCTCAGTTCCTGATCATTGTAAATTCTTCTTATACCGTCAGACCCTTTTTGCATTTTCACTTGTTTATATATTCAGTAAGTTCTATATTCGTAGTTTTATGCTTAACACAATCTGGAGTTTCCATGATGTATTTTCAAAACTGGTTCCTCAGTCAAGTAATTGGCAATTTAATCAGGGAATCAGTTATCCTTTGAGCGATCTGATTGTACAAGATGAAATTTTAAGAAGATAGTGTGGTCATTAATTTTCTATCCCGTTTGATTCTTTGACTTTCTACAAGATTTGGAATATGATTGTAGGCACCTATGATTGTAGAGTTTGGTACATGTATTCTTTAAATATTTCAGCAGTTTGTGGTAGAAAATAATAAAGCAATAGATCCCGCAACTACATAAAATGGGTGAATACTGTATTTTGGCATTATATTAAAGTAAATAACAAAATAAAACCATATTGTGAAGATTAATGAAATTAACTACCTCAAGAGGAGTTCGACAGGGTGAAATTCTCTCTATGTGGTCAGTATTGGTTCCAGGATGACAGCTTTGAAACATTAAAGATTCTGTCTTGCTCACGCAGGAAAGAATGCAACATGTTTTAAAGTATGAAAAACTGCAGAATGTGGTATATGATTATATAAGGTTGTAATATTTATTAAATATTTATTTTATCATGTTGGTGATCAAGAAATAATGAAACAAACTATTCCCTGGCACAAATGAAATGAATGAATTATGGAGAACGACTTTCTATTAGAGTGAATCTGGTATTGAAACCGAATTATGAAGATTATCAAAGTTTACTGTTCTATGAGGAGTTTGACAAGGTGAAGTTCTCCATAAGTGATCAGTATTTATGTTATTATAACAGTTTTAACAATAATGGATATTCCATCTTTCTTATAGAAGAAAGCAAACACAAAAACTTGCGTTTAAACTAACCAAACACTTAAATTCATTAACTACAATCAGTTTTTTTTTACATTTCTGAGAACTTGGATTTGTAACATTCAAAGTTCTAGGACAACATGTTACCGGTCTTTGATTTTCTTGAAAATTTTAGCATTACATCTATATATGTATAGCCTAATTTGAGAGTAAATTCATAGGTTGACAAGAACTGGAACATGCCTTAATTTTAAAACATAATTGTTGTAAAAATATTATGAAGCTGAAATTTGGGCACAATTCCAAACAAAATCATATTTTTCTGAATTTAACTTTACAGAAACTGATTTTTGTTTTATGCATATCTAATCAGTGATGATCTTAGATAGTTTTAAAAGTAATTAGAACACACTTTATGAAACTATAAGAGCTATGGGCGGCTTAAACTGAAGGTACCCCCATAAGCAGATGCCTGATTACATAACATGTCATTTTTTGACCATTTAAATAGGTAAGTGGGAAACTATATCACAAATAGAATAGTTATATGTGAGGCAATCATTATGCATCATGTTATAAAAATCCATGCGTGGGCACAACCCTATGTAAATTTTCTATAGGGTGAGACCTCCCCTTTATAATGTTTTGATGCAGTTGTGAACACAGTTTGAACACCAAACGAAGACGTCATTGTTTTGGGATTACCATCACGTCTTAAATACGAATCAAAGCGGTATAAAAGCGTCCTCGTCCGCGTGCAAGGATTTTGCTTGGTCTTCAACACGTTATAAAAACTAAATGCTAACGTATTTGACGTCTTCAATTTGTAACGTTTTGTGAGTTACGAACACGTGTTATATGGAAACGTCTTCAACAGTGTTAGTGGAAACGTCTCCATCGCGTTCAGGGTACGTATATAGAAAGACAGTTACAACTTTTAAAACGTTTTCATTACAGATTTGCAATGTTCCACGGCAGGTATGGTGTTACAAAAACGTCTTGAACACCAAACAAAATGTTACAAAAACGTGTTCATGTAGGGTTTTTATTTAGTCTTCTGCAGGTTTTGATAATGAAATTTAATGGTTCTGGACGTTTTCAAAATGTAACGCTTTTGGGGTGACGATCACGTCTTAAGCACGTTTTACCTGGGAACGTCATCGTCACGTTCAGATGACGTCCAATGGTTCACTGGGCGTTGACAAGAGGTTGTTTTGACTACAGTCATGTGGCTGCTGGGTAGAGGTTCGCCACAAAGTGAAAGGTGACACCAAGTACAAGAAGGCACAGTGTTTTATGAATGGGTGATGATGCCTTGGAGAGTGTACAGTGATCAGTCGGAAATTAAGTCCATGTGCGAACCCAGAAAATTTCATCAGGAGGTAGGGGTGGGGTCCTGACATCTTCTCTCCTGAACTCTATAACTGCTTGGCCAGTCAAATTCAAATTTCATATAGAGCTTCTTTGGGAAGGGGAAACGAAAATTTATATAAATGGGCCAGGTCACATGACCAAGATGACTGCCATGCCCATATATGGTAAAGAAAACCTTTAAAATATTCTTCTCCTGAATCAGAAGTCCGATGTTCTTAAAACTTGGCATGTAGCATCTGGGACTCAAGTTCTTCATGATTATATGAATGTTGACCTAGATGGACCTTGACCTACCTTACGTCAATGAAGAATTTGTTTCCTAATGCACTTTAACTTGGATTTTTCCCGAAAAGATGTTTTTGAAAACGGTTGAAGCCAACGTCATTATTCTCATTTAATATCTTTAACCTAAGGAGATAATGGCCTTGAATAAGTTCCAAATGTCAAGGTTGGCATTTGCCCTTTCTGCCAAGGTTCGCTATCCAATATTCATGGCCTCGAAGGCACCAAGTTCTCTGTTGTATATAGTTCTCATAAGTAGTTGGTCATCTCACTGGTAACTTTACTCTGCTGTACTCGATACATTCATATAAGATTCCCATCAATATATAAAAATATAGTTTTCTCAGTAACCACTAGACCATTTGAACTCAATTTTCATATGAAGACTACTTAAGGGAAGTTAGCCAAAATTTATACAAAATTGCTGGTCACATGACCAAGACAGGGCCGTAGGAATAGGGGGGGCACGGGGGGCCGCCCCCCAATAATTTGCACAAATATGCCCCCCCCCCCCCAAAAAAAAAAAAAAAAAAAAAAAAAAAAAAAATTTAAAAAAATCAACCTATGAATCACCCCCGTAATTTTCACTTCCATGCCCCTTAAAATTTCCACAATTGTGCCCTACTATGGTTTCCATATCTGTGCCCTTGAACAGTTTAACATCTGTGCCCCCAATGTGCCCCCCTTTCATTTTCACAGTTGTGACCCTTATTGTTTCCACATCTGTGCTCTAGATAATTTCCACAGATGTCACCCCCCTTCTATCATTTTCACATCCGTGCCCCCCCCCCTCATAGTTTCCACATGTGTGCGCCAAATAATTTCCATATCCTTGCCCCCATCCTTCTCATATCTGAGCCTCAACAAATTCCGCATCTGTGCCCTAAAATTTTCATACCTGTGCCCCCCCCATCGCTCATTACAAAGGTCTGTCATTTTAAAAAAAATTATGTGTGCCCCCCCCCCCCCCAATCTGTAATTGCTTCCTACGGGCCTGCAAGATGACCACACGTACACATATGGTAAACACCCTTTAAAATCTCTTCTCCAAAGCCAGATTAGCATTTGGGATGTGAGGCCTACCAAGTTTGTTCAAATGATAATCTTCGGTTAAAAAAAAAAACTTTTTGTGGCTTTCCCTGGGTAGAAACCAGCACCGCCGGGAGGGTTTATGATTTGTGTGTTTATTATATGACGGGAGCACCCGAAGGCTCACCGAAAGTGGTTTTATGTGGGTTTTTTTATGGTTTTATGGAGAAGCCGGGAATCGAACCTGCGACCCCTGGTTTACAAGGCATAGCGCTTATCCACTACACCACGGGGGCTTCTCAAATAATCTTAGGTTAACGTTAACCTACTTAATGGCAAGGACAAATTTGCTTCATATTGCATTTAAATGGGAGAAAATTTTGATTTTTTAACTGTGGAAGCCAAACTCCTTATTCTCACTTGTTATGTTTAGCCTAATTTCAGGAGAAGAACTATACAAGCTTCATGCTTTAGTTCTAATCCTTATCCTATTCATTTATATTATATGCGCATGCAGAAAAAAACGTTGAATAAATATGTTTAAACCAACCTTATGAGATAATGGCTATAAATAAGTTCCCAAGGTTAATGCTGACCTTTGACCTTTCAGCTATGGTTGCTAATATTTGACTCCTATCAATATATCAAAACATATTTATCCAAAAAACCACCAGGCTCAAACTAAACTTAAATTTCATTTTAAGTCTCCTTATGATAAGGATTTATTTATACAAATTGTTCTTGTCATATGGTCATTATGACCATCACATCCATATATGGTTTAAACCCGCTAAAACCCTAAAAGGCAAATGACCTTGGGACTTGGTATGTAGCATTGTAAATGTTGGGCGTATCAAGTTTGTTGAAATGATGACCCTAGGTTGACCGTGACCTACTAAACGTCAAAGTGAAATTTGCTTCCTTGTGCATTTAAATCAGTTCTTTTTACGAGGGGATTCAATATGTAATGAAAACCCATTCATAACTCCATCCACAAACGCGTTAGGATTATATGCTATATGCCAAACGAAAGATCAAAGCGTCGCCGTTATAAGGTGCATGAAACATTATTTTATCTTTCCAAATTTAATAATTACAGACTTTTTAAAAAGCACACTAATATACACTGCCTATATTTTCCTCCGAATTGTAAAGACTCATTTTAACAAAGGTAGAAAGGCATGCTGTATTTTCTATAACTAACATTTAACATGCATAACTCACATATCCATAGTTTTCTGACACATTTCCCCTTTATCTGCTATACCGATACAAACTATTGACCGGTACTGATTTCTCGTACAAACGGTTTTATTACGTTACCCCCTCTTACGTTGACGACGTTTAAAGCAATGGACCTAACACTAACATACGCACGGTTCTTGAAAATCGGAAATGTGGCTTTGTACCAAGAAAGGACAATTTTGATTATATAGAAGTTTTAATACACACAGTGCATAGGCAGCAGACCAGTTAAACTGAAACCAATATCAAAGGGTATCTCATATGAGTGGTATACCATTTTCGTTTCCTATAATTTAATTGTCTGAAATTAGCCAGCCAAATTATGTACATGTTTATACGTGTAATAATGTCCAAATAATGCATCCGAATGCAAACATCGATGAAACGCGATATATTGTCTGATCCATTTCCGTGTAAACCAGATATGGCATTCTTTTAATGGATTTTCTTATTTCAAATGACGTACTTGGGGGTACTTTATGAGTGAGATTTAATATGGAAATTTCAAAATCTGCTGTATTACTTGCAAATGAACACCAAAGCTACCTGAAAAAATGTTACAAATGATTTTCGTATAAATTTTCGCTATGTATACATTCACGCAAAAACGACTCTGTCAGTTGAATGCCAGAAAATGTGGCATCAAGGAGGATTTCAACAAAAATGGCAGCCTCAGTATTTCATAAGATATAAAGCAATATCAAAAAAAAATTGCGGGTATAAATCAACAATGTATGGATATTAACCACATGAAGAAGCAGATTGAAAATATTCCTCGTTCATGTAGTTATCTACTTTTGAAAACATTGTTTTATTTCATATTGCAGTGTACTTCAGTACCATATCTTTAAAGTAACTTGTGTAAACTATATAAGAAGCTGGACAACTGCAATTTTACTATTATTTAGCCAAGAAACAGACCTTTCAATAAAAGTAATTATAAGAGTGTAAATATAAAACTTTAGGATATACAGGACTTTTTTCATTACATATTGAACGCCCCTCGTAAAGCTGATATTTTAAAACTGTTGAAGCCAAAGTCAGTATTCTCTCTTGACATGTATAACCTAATGAGATAATGCGTATAGATAATTTTCTAAGGTTAAGCTTTGACTTTTTGCCAATGCCACTCATATGAGACTGGCATCAATATGTTTAGCCAATTTACTTAGTAACTATAGGGCCAGTTGAACCCAAATCATACATGATGAGATTAGATGAGACTATATAACTAGAGGACCTGAAGGACTTACCTGATATTGAATCACAGTATCGCCTTATTAATGTAAACTTAGATCAATGTCAACTTTGGTTTATTATTAAAACACATTTTGTTTTACCATATATTATGGGGGTCGCGCCATTTTGGTTTAGTGAACTAAAACAAATGTCATATTTTTTGCCTTATCTAGTGAATACTTCATATAAAATTTTATTTTAATCAGCCCGGTGTTTTCTGAGAAAAAGATGTTTAGATTGGAGATGTGTCAGTCCAAAATGAGTGGCCTTGGACGAAAGGTCAAAGGTTACCTTTGGTACTTTTGACTGCTATCAGCCCAGTGAAGTCAAAGGTCAGCTTGACCTTTGGTTATTATCTATAACCAATGTCTCATTAGTTAAAACATATATGTCAAGTATAATGATTTTGCCTTAACAGTTATGGAAAATTAACATTTCAAGGTTTTTTCCCCATATAAATACATTAGGAAACAAATTCCATCATCTGTTTAAATTTGATAGGGCCCAGATCTCCAATGCTACATACCAAGTCCTAAGGTCATTGACCTCTTCGACCCAGTAAAGACATTAAAAAGGTTTTTACCTTATATGGGCATGGCGGGCATCTTGGTCTTGTGACTCAAACCAGTGGCATAGTTTTTGTTAGCCCACCCTAAGGAGTCTTCATATGAAATTTTAGCTCAATTGGCACAATGGTTTCTGAGAAAATATGTTTTAATATACTATGCAAAATAAATTTAACAATTGTTTTGCATGGGTGAGCCCATCGACGTCAGATCTCAAATTTCGATTTTCGTCATGTAGATATAAGCGCGAATTATCTAACAATGATTCCCATTAAAAACAGAATTACCAAACGCAGTGGTCGTGCTAAAGTGACGTTAGATTTTAAGATTAGCTGGTAACATGCGCATTTCTGATCACTAGGGTAAGCCCAAACCATTTTCAAGCGGTTGTTTGTTCACTGAAAACCACAATAAATGCTGCAATTTGCTGAACTTTCAACTAGCAATAAACGAACAAGTTTTCACAATTTGACGTTTTTCTTCATACTTAACAATATCGCCTTTAAACGGTACTTCTAGACGGCATTTCTTGAACCACATTAACAAGAATAACTGTCTCACCCAGGTGAACCGCATGTGTAGATCTCGGAGGGTGTTGGCTACCGGAGGTAAACAAAGGATTTTTTGGTTGGACATGGTCTGTATTGAGACGATTTTATTTCATTTAGATTCGTTTTGAGGGATAAGAACAACATACAGGTCGATAGTGTACAGAATGATGATAACTCTGAAACCATTACATGTTTTGGAACTTAATCTGTTCGAGTTTAAATCGCATTTGAATTCGGAAATGCAGTAGTTTGGACGAATATTTCGAATTCATCAGTTAATATTCATATGTATTATTTTATTTTTACTTGATTCACAGCCACCGCTGGAATGTATAACCTCTCTTTGGAATGAATCAGTCAAATACAATTCAAACATACTTGTAAAACACTTATTTATTTGCAATTTTATGACGGTGGTATCATGTTTATAGGTAGCTTTCCGTTCGGAGGTATGTTGGGTAGCTCTCGGAGGGTAGGCATGCGCATGTTAACATTGATTTCAGAGAAGGACAAATTGATTATGCTCATTAAACAAGCTCTCGCATACGGAAACAAAAGTGTAACACTCAAACACTTTCAAAAATAAGTGGTTCGATTGGCGGGGAACATTTCAAAGGAGAAACAAGCTTAAATAAGCCAATTTGTTAGAGTTTTTGTTCAACATTGAATGGGTGTTTTTGTGCATTAGTTTGTTTTGGCCTATCATATCTATTAAGCCCTTTGCATCACATTAAAGAAACGATCTGGCAGTAACATAACATGCCAACGTATTATACTATGAAATGGACACATACCTTTCTGTGAAGGTGACAGATCATGTAGCAATGCAATTGGTATACCAGATGTTTAGACGAGCACATGTACGGTCTAATCAGTCTTCACTAGATGCATAAATTTAACTAGGAGTTTTCGCATTTACACAACATAAGTTAACCCTTCTTTAAGAACGGCCTTTGGGTTAAAACAAGTGTGAATGACCAGGAAATGCCACAATCCCAGGCAGACACATATCTCCAAGCACAGGGACACTGGAACACAGACAAATAAGGAATACGCCCAAAAGTCAGAATACAATAAGCAAAGCATTCAGCTCCATTTATCTCAGTGAGAGTATTGCCAAACTAGAAATGACACAATATAAGCGTTTAACACGAAGTGCTAAACATGAACCCCCAGCAAATACAACAAAAATAGTAAGTGAGTATGGTCAGGAAATTTCACAATCACAAACTTCAGACAAACCCATGGCACTATGAGGAAGAGCCACACAGCAATCACGAGGCACTAGGAAAACAAACTAAGCAAAGCAACCAGATCTCTCTTCCCCATCTACTCGCCCTCTCTCTCTCTCTCTCTCTCTCTCTCTACTCGCTCACCTATCTACTCTTTACCTTCTCTCTCTCTCTCTCTCTCTCTCTCTCTCTCTCTCTCTCCATTCTCTCTACTCGCTCACCTATCTACTCTTTACCCTCTCTCTCTCTCTCTGTCTCTCTGTGTGTCCCTCTCTACTCTCTACTCTATTCTCTTTGTCGTTCTCCACTCTCTATTATCTTTGTCTCTCTCTACTCTGTCTCTCTCTACGTCTCTCTCTACTCTGTCTCCCTCTCTACGCCTGTCTCTACTCTCTCTCTCTCTCTCTCTCTCTCTCTCTCTCTACTCTGTCTCTGTCTCTCTACTCTCTCTCTCTCTAACCTTTATTCTCTACTTGCACTCCTCTCTACTCTCTCTATACTTAATTCTCTACTCGCACTCCTCTCAACTCTCTTTTTCTCTACTCGCATTCCTTCTCTACTCACACTCCTTCTCTATTCTCTCTTTCTCTACTCGCACTCCTTCTCTACTCTCTTTTTCTCTATTCACACTCCTTCTCTACCTGCACTCCTTCTCTACTCGCACTGATTCTCTACTAGCACTCCTTCTCTACTCTCTCCTTCTCTACTCGCACTCCTTCTAAGTTCGCATTCCTTCTCTACTCGCACTCCTTCTAAGTTCGCATTCCTTCTCTACTCGCACTCCTTCTCTACTCTCTCTTTCTCTACTCGCTTTCCTTATCTACTCGCACTCCTTCTCTACTCGCACTCCTTCTCTAGTCTCTCTTTCTCTACTCGCACTCCTTCTCTAGTCTCTCTTTCTCTGCTCACACTTTTTATCTACTCACACTCCTTCCCTACTCGCACTCCTTCTCTACTAGCACTAGTACTCCTTCTCTACTCTCTCCTTCTCTACTCGCACCCAGTCTCTATTCACACTCCTTCTCTACTCGCACTCCTTCTCTACTCACACTCCTTCTCTACTCGCACTCCTTCTTTACTCTCTGTTACTCTACTCGCACTCCTTTTCTACTCGCACTCCTTCTCTACTCACACTCCTTCTCTACTCACACTCCTTCTCTACTCGCACTCCTTCTTTGCTCTCTGTTACTCTACTCGCACAACTTTTCTACTCGCACTCCTTCTCTACTCGCACTTCTTCTCTACTCAAACTCCTTCTCTACTCGCACTCCTTCTATACTCGCACGTCTTCTCTACTCGCACTCCTTCTCTACTCTCTCTTTCTCTACTCGCACTCCTTCTCTACTCGCACTCCTTCTCTACTTGCACTCCTTCTCTACTCTTTCTTTCTCTACTCTCTCTCTTTTTCTTCTCGCACTCCTTTCTCTACTCGCACTCATTCTCTACTCTCTCTTTCTCTTCTCGCCCTCCTTCTCTACTCTCTTTCTCTACTCGCACTGCTTCTCTTCCAGCAGTCCTCCTCTACTCGCCTTCCTTCTCTACTCACACTCCTTCTCTAGTCTCACTCCTTCTCAACTTACATTCCTTCTCTACTCGCACTCCTTCTCTACTCGCACTCCTTCTCTTCTCGCTCTTCTTCTCTACTCGCACCCCTTCTCTACTCGCACTCCCTCTACTCGCTCTTTCTCTACTCTCTCTTTCTCTATCTCTCTCTTTCTCATGAGCAATACGAGAATTTAATGAAATGATAGCGAGTGTTCGACTCCCATGTTCAGTCCTCCTCTGTCAAATTCCAAGTACGTCACCCGATCATCGGGTAATGGGTAAAGAACTGTTATAACGTGCTAACAGGGAACATTTTATCATGGAATTGAGAGAGGAGTTTCTGTATGCCTTAACAATGAAGCCCTCTCACGAGTTAGGGTGTATTTGTGCAAGCCATTTTATTCTAGGGAAAGGGAAAATGCCAAACTGAGGGATACAATATTGTCAGAGAACGGGGGAATAAATAAAACATGAAACATGGAGACAAGTCAATATTTAAGAAGAACAAGGGAATATGTACCTCCTGGGAGGGCCTCTATTATAGATAATAGAACAAACATCACAACTATACAACTACTAAACTTGGTATGATTAAAAATACATTTGTATTGTACCCAAACTCTAAACATTACAATCCGATTGTCCATCTCTTTCTGAAAAGGACGTCACCCAGGTACATTTATTGAACTAAAGATAATTTAAAGTCGTACTGCAAACGGTTGCATAAAAATCTAATTAAACATTCGATTTTTACAGAAATTTTGATTGCCATTTGTTGCCAGTCGGGTGACACATGGCAATCGAAAAATCGGGCGACAAATGGCAATCGAAAACTCTGTTTCCAACGATTTTTGATCTACATTCGTCGATAGAATTAACGTTTTCGATTGCCGCATATCCGGTGTGAAACTTTTAAAAATATCTTAAAGATATACAACCCATCTTTATTGCTTCTTATAGAATGACAAATGAGCCGCGACATGTGATTTCCAACAATGTGGCATTTTGAAATGAATAGACTCAGACGAGCCTGTGTAGCCTTCTTTTAAGCTTTAAGTTAGAAACTCCAAATTATGTACGTTCAGTAGCTTAATATTCATATAATACTCAAGCGACAAGCACAGGCTCTGATCAGACTGCGCGTATTCGCAATCTGGTCTGAGCCTTTGCTGGTCGCACATACCACATTGTTGGAAATCTCATGTTGCGGCTCAAATAATATTGTTTAGAAATAATGCCATTGTGGGGTTTGGGCTGCTGTTACCGGAATATGAGGACCTGGGCCCGGAATAACAATGCCTCCTTAAAGTTAAGGAAGACTTACTGAGTTAAGTATTGATTTTTCAGGGTGCAAAAAATGACGTTTAAAGCTGCATACTCTGTCACTATAAACATTTTTCGAAAAAAATTATTTTCTTTTAAAATCATTTGTAAGAGTAGAATAAAGCTATGTTTTCACAATAAAAATGTTCAGTACAGCTGGAAACTGCATGGAAAAGTGAATTATCTTATCAAATAGGTGTATTTTTCTCTTGTTTGTAATTATTTGCGTCCCTCCAATAATTTAAGACCGTTGAATTTTAACATAAATAGAGTTATTTTGATAGTGATAACTTGTTAAGATTTACGAAAATGTTTACCTGAATTTGAGTATTTTTACTGTGTTCTTGAAAAATAAAAACATTATTTTTAAAATTAGAAGATCAAAAATTACAGACTATGCAGCTTTAAAACTGATTAAAATCAAAATTATTTCACTTTTCTGTAGATCACAATGATATCTTTGACCACAAGTACTGCGTCGATCCAGGCAATTTATTTAGCATGTTGAAATATCAATACTTAACTTAAGTCGTCCTTAATTTTAAGGAACACTTGTAATTCCGGGCCCTGTACTACTATGTAAAGTTTAAAAACGTTAAAAGATAAAATAACAGAACGGATTACCACTGAAACTGCAATATTTTCAATATTTTTACGGTTATTTGTTATATGGATTACTTTGTCCACCTATACAAATATGCAGTGAAGATCCAGATAAGCTTACATGTATACTAATACTTTTAAGAATGAACTGACAACAGACCAAAAACATAAATTGCTTTTTAATACGTGTGGTATTTTATTTTACTGTCGCAATGGCGCAAAGAGTACAGCTTTAAAACGTATGCAAACTGTACAGGGTTCATTATTATGTTTTTTATTTTGTTTGATTTTATTCTTAACATCCCAGTCAACAATTTTTCGGTTATGTCAGGATGGGTCTTCCTGGGTTGAACCAGTACTAAGCTATGATTAATATGTTTTACTCAAGGGCACAACACAGTGACGCCGGATAGGCCAAAAATTCGAACGCTCACGTTACTCAATAGCTGCGCATTCAACTAAGAGTAAGATGCGCGGATCCAGAGAGGGGCGGCAGAGGGTCCTGACTCCCACCATTGAAAATCGGAAACCTTTGGGGCTCTTTAGCAATACTGGTCCAGATCCCATGGAAAATCAAAAGTTACCAAGCCAGCATTCCATATTGGTTAATCATCGGCCCGCCAGCGTTTTGCTGTTGGGCTGACGATGGCCCGCTTTTAGTGGTATTTTAATTCCTCACTCCATTCATCTAAAAAAAGTGTGTCAGAGTTAAGTTGGACTTCGTCTGACAAAATTTCTGGATCCATGCATGATTAAGCATCGCATGGGATGTTTTGTTGCATTTTTCTCACTTATATTTTACAAAACCGAAGAAAGCGTATCAGTGCAACGCTACTAGATGACGGTACAAGACATGGACATACCCTATCCCAGCCAGCACACATTGTCGGGCAACCATCGGCCCGCTAGCGAAATGCCATTCAAAATGTTTTAGATGTTGCATAGCAAAAAAGGAAGAAAGGAAGGCGGGAGGGGGGATTGGGGACCGGCTTGAGAGCCCCATTGAAACCCATTCAATGTTTGTGGTGGTTGTTTTTTGCATGTGTTGTTGTTGTTGTTTTTAACGGTTTGGGGGGGGGGTAAATTGTTGATATAGTTTGTTTCATTGAATAGAATCCTAAAGGGCGGTGCAACAGGAGGGTGTTTCAGTGGACTAGGTGAGTTGAATGTTTCAATGGATTTGATCAGGGTATTTCAGTGAACTGAGTGGTCTGAGTGCTTCCCTGGGCTGGGCGGTTTGGGTGTATCAGTTGCCTAGGGAGTTTGGGAGTTTCAATGGGTTGGCTGTTTTGTGCATTTCAGTGGACTGTGTGCGTTTGGGTGTTCTGTGGCGATTCAGTAGACTGGTGGTTATGGGTGTTTCAATTGTCTGGATGGCATACATGAATATATTTTTGGATCAAAGGTTTACTAATCATGCACACGTGGCATCTTAACCAACAGTTTCCTTGCATTTTGACACTCCATTTACACAACAAGATGAGCCTCAATGTGAACCTGCATTTTGTAACCCTGTTCACGTTGTTAATATACTGCGTTGCCAGGTAAGATAATGAGTATAATTATGGCACATGTTCTTGCCTTCTTTCAGGGATCGTACCCTCACCCCCATCCCACCCAGCCATCATATCCCCTTCCTATATCAAGCATACTGGTTTCACCAAAAATGAATCAGTGCAGAATTTAAATAAATATGTTTTCCCAGACTCACTAGACAAAAACATGCATAATGGCAACGACTGAAGATGAGCGCTTTTCACAACACACCACAACTGTAAAACGTCTCAAATTCCCTTCTGTATTTCGCCCCCCTGATAGTCTTCCATTTGTAGCATTACATATTTTTTTGTATCAAGACATGCTTAAAATATATCAGATTCAGGCACTAATTGTGCGGCAGTTTGTATCAATCTCCGAAATCAAAACCACTGTCACTCCGATAGCAAGGATGCCAGCTGTCAAGTTACCTCTGCACATTTTGCTAACCACCAAAGCGATATCAACGTAAGCAAATTTCAAATATTGATGTTTTAATAGCATTTTGAGATACGACTCTTATAAATCATGCAGGAGAATGATATAGAATTGTGGCGACACAAGCAAATTGTGTCAAAGGTTGATGTAAATCCAGCTATGATCAAACGAATAGCATTTTTTCATTGAAAATTTCACAATCGTCGTTTGAAAGGTCGCCCAGGGTCCTACGGACATGGATCAAAAGCATTTAACACATTCCGAGTCCTTATCATTCATTATAGAAGCAACCTGTTTGCTGCTTTCGTCTCCAAGAAACTTTCTATAGGACATAAAAATGGATAAATACAGACCCTGTCCATCCATAATCGCAATGTTTACCTCCGATAGCCAACACCCTCCGAGATCTAAACATGCGGTTTACCTGGGTGTGTCTGATGCCTTCCAACAATTCAGACAAATAATGTTGAAGGAAATATCTTCACGGCTACAGAGCACGAGTTGAAATTTAAAAACTAACCCAACCGTTATCTCACATATGCGTAGCATCATTTTACAGTAACTGTAGGTTTTAATAAGCCTATGATGTCTTTGTAAACTGATACAACACCAATTACCATTAGAAGTTTAATCAAAAGACGACAATTGACAGCAGCTGATTTTTTCAACATAAAAACCAATCACATCATTCTGTCACATATAAACTAATAGCTTTTATAGGTGTATGATACACGAGGAAGATGAAAGGTCACCAAACGAAAATCCATATGCTAATCATTTTAGCATTACTTAAAACGGATGTGATTTTTGCTTACTGACCCCCTTTGCAATAGTTGCTCTCCCCAATTGCTAATTCAAAGGATGACGTCTGTTAATTCGTGGTTTCATTTGCCTGAAATCCAGTTCTGACCATAGTCATAGTAATTATTCGATACTGCACAAAGATGAGCAAAATAAGATAAAAAAAACACTCATAAGAAATTGCTAAATATATTATGCATAGTGTATATTGATGATAATCCATTGAGTGACCTACGAATTAAAGGTCAAAGGTCAACCTTGATATTTGGTATTGCCTCATTAGGTTATCTAGAACCAATGGGTTTGCAAGATAGACAAGCATGTTACATACATCAAACACAAAAATAGTGAGTATGATCAGGAAATACCACACTCACAAACCGCAGACAAACCCATGGCACCGCGAGGAAATGCCACACAACCATCGCGAGACAGCAGGAAGAAAAACTAGGCAAAGCAATCAGCTCTCTCTCTCTCCCATCAGGATGATTTGACGTTCGACCCAAGGTAGCACTCATTGGATTGCAAACACATTATTTTCAGAAATCAGAAGGCCAATTGAAGTGGATTTTTATATGGAACATGCTTTGTATTAGACAACCTTCAATTGGGCATTAATATAGCTTCGTAGATTGTCCATGTCACATGACCAAAATGTCTTCCATGCCATGTTAGGCAAAAACTATTTAAAAACTTTAATGGATCAATCACTTTCGGTCTTGGTATGTCTCATTAATAGGGATAAGGGCCTTACAAATTATGTTCAAGTGGTCGTCCTAGGACACTAAGATTGATCTTGAATTTGTAAAACCTAATATAAAGTTCATTTACATCCTTGTAATACATGGGCGCTTCAGGACCAAGGTCCTCTTTTTTAGCCATCAACGTATTTCACAGAGGGCCATATGGACCTCCCTCGAACAGCAATTGGACCCAAGAAATTAATTCATTCAATCTGACGTCATTAAAAAGGTGGATTCAGAGATTGATGCACTGGAAAGACGACTAAGGCCAGATTTTTTTATTAGTTGATTTACGAACCCTCCTACTGTAATTTTCCGAAAAGTAGGAAAAAATTAAATTTATTTTTTAATTTTTTTTTTCATTTTATCCACCGAATCTAAAAATTATTTGTTTGGTTGAAAAAAAATATTTTTTTTTAGGTTCTGACTGTGCATTTTTGAGAGTGACACTGTTTAAAGTGATTGTCCTGTCCAGATTTTTAGGAAAATGATGAAATATATAAAGATTAAAGTTTACGTCACTAGTTTTACTGTTTTTTTTTTTCTAGAGATTTAAAAAAAAAAAAAAAACTCTGAAAATGACCAGTTAACTGGTCATTTTCAGAGCTTTTTAATTTATTTTTTTTCGTCCCCCCGACCCTAAATCTGAAAAAAAAATCCCGTAAATCAACTAACAAAAAAAATCTGGCCTAACTCAGCTTAGAGTAAAAAAGAAACTCCTGAATTTATAGAGGTTAGACAGAAACTCTAATATAAAGGAATCTCCAAGATCAGAAGCAATGATGCTGAAGACAGACTGAATTGTGCTGTGGCTGCATGTGCTCTGTCCCTTCCTCATGGTGCCATGGGTTTGTCTTTGATTGTAGTATTTCTGGTCATACTCATTTATTTTTCTAGAAGCTATTGTGTCTATATTGTACAGAGTTGGGGTAATTAGATTGTAATTGTTATTAAGTGTAATTTAATTACATTTTCTAAAATAATTACATGTTATTCAGACCTTTCTTTTATTACAGTAATTGAATGTTATAATTAATCACAAGGTCAAAAATTGGAGTTATTAACAAATATTTTCTATTACTTTTCAGCTCAGTTATGAACTTCAGTTACCTAAGATTATCATAGATACTTAAAATACTGCTTCACGGATTGTTCTTGGCTTCATTTACTGTGCTCATATCATTTTGCAACATTTAACCCATTGAATGGATTTGTTAATTTTTCACACCTAGGATCAACATACTCATAAATGATTCAAATTATGCTAAGGTGCATGACACAATCTATCCACTACAAAAACGGCTCATTTGCTAATCTCAATAATAATAATAATAATAATAATAATAATAATAATAATAATAATAATAATAATAATAATAAAATGGGATTTAGAAATTGATAGATTGGATTCTGGGACCTATCATTGGTGATATAATAACAAAAAAGGACCTGGGTTCGATGATAAAATTGATGAATCTTTGGTAGAATTGGAAACCAGAGTCAAAATTGAGTCTAGGTTGAATATCAAAGTATGAAGCCTAATTTTAGAAGAAGGCTTGATTCAATATAAAGAAAACTAGAAAGAATCAATTGCAAGTCTTGATTTCATTCCTCTCATCAAGGTTGATTCAATATCGACTTGTAAAGTTGAATGAAAGGTGAAAAACAACCCTGATTTAAGTTTGGAAAATAAAGTTGAATTCAACATACACATTCTTTGTCAAGTTGATAGTCTATTTCCTTTTTCTGGTGTAAACTCAAGGTAAAATCAGTATTGATCCTCAATCTTGAATCAATAAATTCCACAAAAAAATGCCCGCTGGGAATGTATTGCCTTTACTGCATAGCCATTATTTTGTGAACATATCTGTATGAAGATAAGGGCAACCCTGTCTAAATGGCACAATAAACGTCGTGCTTGCCAGAACCATGCACTGTTGAAAATATCTACACGTATATATTACAACATGGGTTTATAACATGAGCTTGCTTGACCATTGCCTTGGAAGGACGCTCCAAGAACTAATATATACTATGCACAATAAGTTAAGCAATTTCTTATGTTTCGCATCTTTCTTTGTGCTCATCTTTGTGCAGTGCTGATCAATTTCAATTGCAATGACGAGAACAGGATCTTAGGCAAATGAAACCACGACATTTCAGACGCCATCCTTTAAATAGGCATTTGGGAAGAGCAAGAATTGCAGAAGGGGTCAGTAAGCAAAAATCGCATCCGTTGTAAGTAATGCTAAAATGATAAGCATGTGATTTTTCGTTTGGTGGTGTTTCATCTTCCTCATGCATCATACGCCTATAAAAACTATTGGTTATGTGACAGATGTGATAGAGATTTCATGCTGGAAAAAATTAGGTTCCATCAATGACGTCAAAACGTAGTCTTCATTGATTAAACTTCTAATGTTAATTGGCATCTCAATTCAACAGAGTATTACTTTACAAAGATATCAGGCTTACAATGTAGCTCATCTTATGGTTGATAAAAACCTCTAGTTACTGAAATTTCCGAGATACCGGTGACGTTAGATCTTATCTTTCGGCTCGTGCACTGTAGTAGTGAAGATGTTTCATTCGACAGTATTTGTCTGAATGTGCTGGAAGGCATCAAGCGGTTTTACTTGTTAATGTGGTTCAAGAAAACACCGTTTAAAGGCGATAACGTAAATGCATTAGTAAAAACGTCAAATTGTGAAAACTTGGTCCTTTATTTCTCTGAGAAAGTTCACAAAATTGCAACATTTGCTTTGCTTTTTTAGTTTTCAGTGACCAAACAACCGTTTAAAAATGGTTTCGACTTCCCTCAATAACCAGAAATACTCACGTTACCCGCTTGTCTTAAAATTAAACGTCGCTTTAGCACGGCCGCTGCGTTTGGTAATTCTGTATTTTTTTGAATGGAAAATCTTGTCAGATGATCGGCGCTTGTATCTTCATGACAACAAATGAAACTCGAAATTTGATGTGGATGGGCTCACCCATACAAAACAATTGCTAAATTTATTGTGCATAGTAATAATTGTCACCATTGCAGGTCCCCAGCCCCTTAACGAACCCTTGTCGATCTTTACTTTCTGGTGCAATAGGTACAGCTTTAGGATATTTTTGTAGAATAAAGAATCGTTTTTATTCTAGCTTGTTATCGAAACATTTAAGGACATATGCTATTAAATACTTCCCATCTTGAAATCTGTTCAATAGTTTGCATACAGTTTGTTTTATGCATGGGCTATCCCTTTATGAAATAAAAAGGATATGTCACCGTGCTTATTTGTTCATAATCTCATCTCGAAGTTTTCAGCATTTGACCAATTTTCTAAACAGATGAAAGAACACCACTAGTCCTAAATATCGAGCTAAAATTGTTGTAATCTTCAGCCAGCTTCTTTCTTTTAACGTACATTAATGCCCATGGCCTCAAACCTTTTTAGAAAGTGTGCAAGTTTATTTGTTGTCCCAAGCTTTGACAAGATACTGCATGATATACTTCGACTCGACTTCGCCTCATCGCTTTGCGTTAGTAGCCCTGTCGCGCATCGAAACCTATGTAATTGATAATGTTCTCTTCGTGAAGTAAAACGATAGCACTGCATTCTTCAGCGCATACTACCCATACTTCTTATAAAAAAATTGCTTCATACTCCCATGTCTGCGTATGGCTGGGCAAAATACTATATTTAATAAAGTTCAGTTCAGTTCAGTTCAGATGATTTTGGCAATTTGTCAAAACTTGGACTTTGTTTTTAGAATAAATCATATATTAAAAAAAATTTGATGTCGAAAATCTTAAGAATTTATTTTTTATTTCATGGACTGTTATAATACCTTTCAGAAAAAAAATCTGGGGTCACCGAACTAACTCTTTTTCAGGAGGGCCAAATTTAACCCCACCCTCATAGGTTTCATGCATAATTAAACACAAAAAAGTTAAGGAATGACCATTTCCGTCGTTTTGATGATGCCTTTTACTAGTATGAAGCAATTAAACATCAAAATGCTAAAATAAGAAAGACAAAACACACTGTAAATTGGGTGCGCACCCAGGTATCGATCCAGGTTTTCTGTTTCGTAGCCAGATACGCTAACCACTAGGCCACGAGGTCAGGCGTGCGCTGCTTTAGATAATCTTACAAATAAAAGAGAATCGGCCACTTTCGTATTTGTAACCAAGGTAATTGTGTACAGCGTTTGATTTCGCTGAGACGATCAGAACTCTTTCGCTGAGACGATCAGTTCGAGGTATGTATTGATCCAAATTTGGAGTTTCTGCGCAGGGCGCAAAACATCCTGTAGTGGAATTTTTGCTTGTGTGTGCACTCAATAATGTTTTTATTTTTCAAGAACACAGTTGAAATACTCAAATTCAGGTTAATATTTTACCATTTTCGTAAATCTTAACAAGTTATCACTATCAAAACAACTGCATTTATGTTAAAATTCAACGGTTTAGAATTATTGGAGGGACGCAAATAATTACCAACAAGAGAAATAAACACCTATTTGATAAGATAATTCATTTTTCCATGCAGTTTTCAGCTGTACTGAACATTTTTATTGTGAAAACATAGCTTAATTCTACTTTTACAAATGATTTAAAAAGAAAATAAAAATTTTCGAAAAATGTTCATGGTTACAGAGTATGCAGCTTTAAAATGAAAATAATCAAAGTCTTCCATGCTGGATTATTTGCGCATTTAGAGATATGATTAATGATCAGTTGATCATTTTCGCCCGATATTATCTGCGCAGGTACGCAGATATTCCCCATTATCATTTTGGTCTTCCAAAGCTGGATTTTTTGCGCATATGACCAAGAACATAGACACGTACGCAGATATTCCTAATAATCATTTGTCCTCCAATTCTGGATTATTTGCGCAAGTACATAGGCGCGTGGGTGTATTCTGTTTATACGTACGCAGATATTCCTAATAATGATTTTGATCGCCCAACACTAGATCATCTGCGCATATGCCCGGAGCAAGTACCTCATAGAGACACGGATGTATTGTCCAATGCTGGATTATTTGCGCATATGACCAAGTACCTCATAGACAAATGGATGTATTCTGCGTACTAACGCAGATATTCCTAATAATTATTTGTCTTCCAATGCTGGATTATTTGCGCAAGTACATAGAGATATGGATGTAATCTGCGTACGTATGCAGATATTCCTTGTAATGATTTTGATCGTCCAACGCTGGATTATTTGCGCATATGAGCAAATACCTCATAGAGACATGAGTGTATTCTGCGTACGTACGCAAAAAAATCCTCGTCTCTGTTTAGAATTTACGTATATGCGCAAATAATCCAGCGTTGGAAGACTTTCTTATCCAAAATCATTATAAGGAATTTCTGCGCATGTACGCAAAAATCTTCCACGTCTCTATTAAGGATTTGCGTATATGCGCAAAAAATCCAGTGTTGGAAGACTTTGTTATCCGAAATCATTATTAGGAATTTCTGCGCATGTACGCAAAAAATTTCCACGTCTCTACTTAGGATTTGCGTAAATGCGCAAAAAATCCAACAAATGATTATTATAAAAAGCTCAAATAATCAAATAGTGGATGTTTTGCGCCCTGCGCAAAAACTCCAGGTATGGAATACGTATATACCTGTCAGTTCTGATAAAAGGACAATGAATATTTCGGACACACTTTAATTACTTTATTTTGTCAAGAAATTGTCGGAACATCGATAGGGGAGACCGGGGCAAAATGGTACACGGGGCAAAATGATACAGTGCGATTTTTCAAACGATGATGCCGTGTGACGCTTCTTACTCAAACTGAATGCGCGTTTTGAAATCCGACATATTGTATAAGAAAGGCTCACTCAAAACAGAGCAAGGTTAAGCTTATTACATAAACAATTGGCTTTTGAGGCACCCTCGGTAAATTTCGAAGGTCACATGATCAGTTTTTTATGAAGGTGAAAACTGTGAGAGAAATATATCTTAATTGTATCGTGTAAATTGAATATACGTAATATAGATACTGTCAGGTTTCCAAATAATCATAACTAATATGAGGTGTCATATTTTTTAATTGTTACGAAAACAGTAAACAAGAGGTCACTGGGGCAAAATGATACAGCGTGGTCAGGGCATAATGATACAGTCTGAAATAATCTAATTTGACTCTGTTTTAAAGTATTTTCAAGATATTTTTTATCGAAACTGTCTATTCCTATCACAAGAAAATTAAATGATACTGGTTGGTCAGAAAAGTACCATTTCATTTTTCAGAATGTTAAAAATGTGTGGTCAACCGTATCATTTTGCCCCGTGGCAACACATGAAACATGAAGGGTAACAAATGTGACTCTGAAAATTCAGAAAACTGTTCGTGTTCAATCATTCCTCTGTGGCGATATATAGCATTATAAATTGTTTAATTGTGTTAATAGTTATTTCTGTGCTAGGTCGTGAAAATATGAATCTGAGATGAGAAAAGTATTTTTGTATCATTTTGCCCCGTGTACTCTATCATCCGTGCACGGGGCAAAATGATACAGCTGACCAACCATTTTGAATGGTATTCTAGCATAAATGTCACTTTATGCCTGTATTTCTTCCTCCCAAGTTGTAGCAAATACTTGACAGTGTATTATTTATTTAAAAGCAATAAGATATATCTAGTCATAAAAGAAGAAAAAAATAATTCTGAAAAGTGGACCATCTTGCCCCGGTCTCCCCTATGACTTAAGAGTTTACGAAAGTTGTGTTGATCCGAATCCGTAAATGTTCGAAAGACAGGACCCAGACAACTTTACCTGTTTCCTGACGCGGGAATGATGCGCACCGCATATGTCTTTAATATTCGATTCAGGGTGTGTTGCATTCGAGCAATTTAAAAATAGACAAAGAGACGTTAAGCATATCGATAAAATATTGATGTAAACTGGTCAAAATAAATTAAGCCCCATCGGAATTTTTCCCATAGTCTTAATATAATCACACTGATCAATGTAAACGCACCGGTGGTTGCTACAACGAGCTGGTGGTTGCATTTTTCAGCACTGGTGGTGGCGTAAAAGGTAAAAACAATCTACACCTGTTGACTTTATGATTTATTTATAAACTTGCATTTATTTTATTTGTGATGACACCTGGCGCACAGACCACCGGTAACATTGCAGTTTATGGCTCTGCCAAGCAATTGGTGATTTAATTCATGCTTTGGACTGCAAATCCAACAAAGTTCTGGAGTTTTGCTGTAACAGGTGCTTTTTTCTAGTGTAACTGCCTAAATTGAGGGATATATGCATGTCTAAGCACAGCTGTTATCATATTTACATGTATTAACATCCAAAAACGATTACCACTTTGTATCTTTCAAGAAAGCGTGGTAGCTCAGTGGTTTGGCACTTGCCCCCCGGTGCTAGAGGTCCCAGGTTCGATTCCCGCTCGCGGCGAGAAAAATTTCGGTGTCCGAACTGGCTTTCTCTAGTGTCATTTGCAGGGATGACGCTAGATAAGTGCATCGTCCTTCGGATCGGGACGCTAACTGGAAGTCCCCTGTGCAGGGAAAGTCGCCCCCTGTGCAGGTTAAAGAACCCTACGGTAAGTTAGATATGGTTACTTGTAGGCTTTCATCCTGCAACCCGGAGTGTACAAAGTACACCTGCCGATAATACTCGATAGAGGGTCTGGCAGTATATAGAGAAAGAAAGAAAGAAAGAAAGTATCTTTTTTCTTGGTAAACTAGCTAACGTTTTATTGAGGAATTTTATTACAACGCACTGGGAGCATTTTTTGACGCATTGATACAACGCACTGATGGTTGCCTAGATGTGTCATGGTTGCTGGTGCAGCCTCACCACAGCATTCACTGTTCTTATAAACGGTACATAAATCGTTATTTGAGCCAGCACATGATATTTCAGTACCAGGACGAAGACTCAGGTGAGCCTGTGCAAATGTACAGACTCGCCAGAGCCTTCTCTGCATAGAAAAAATAGAGAGTAGTAATCGTTTTTGGATGTTATTTCATGGAACTATGATAACAACTGCAGCTGTGCTTAGACATGCAGAATTTTCCTGAAGTTAGGCAGTCACAATAGAAAAAAGCACCTGTCACTGTCAAACTCCAACACTGTGTCGGATTTGTCGGTCAAACCATGAATTAATACGCCAATTGCATGGCAGAGCCATAGACTGCAATGTTTCTGACGGTTTGTGCGCATTGGGTCATCAAAAGTAAAATAAATGCAAGCTTATAAAGAAATCATACAGTCAATAGGCATAGAGTTTGTGGTTTTTGTACACTGATGAAGGCTCAAGCGTGACTCTGCAAATGTGTAGCCTCACCAGAGACGCTCAAGAGCTAGCCCTGTTCGCACTTTGAGAGTGTTTCCGCCTATTTTTCAGATTTGCCCCAAAACTTTTAATTTAATGAGATTGTTTGTCACTTTAATATGATTACAATAGTTAAGAAGCCTCCATGCGAGCTTTAACTTTTTTACGCTTCAACAATAGCAGAATCTAGGGCGAAGATTTGGTACCAGTAAAATGCAATTTTAGCACCCCAGAGATATAGGTTGCTGTCTGTTCTAAGGCGGCGATTCTGTTGTTGATTCGTTGTTGATTGTTACTCCCATTTCAGGAGTCTGTAATTATTCTATATTTTGTTACTTTATGTCCATTCTTGTTTTGGGATCATCTTGTTGGGGAAGAGGGAGAGCTGGCTGCTTTGCTTAGTTTGTCTTCCTGGTGTCTCGTGATTGTTGTGTGGCTATTCCTCTCAGTGCCGTGGGTTTGTCTGCAGTTTGTGATTGTGATACTCACTTACCATTTTTGGGTGTCATTCATGCGAACAGCGAAAGCTTTGGCGAGTCTGCACATTTGCTTGGTCTAGTCTGAGCCTTCGTCACAGTTCAAAATTCTCATGTGGTGACTCAAATAGCGATTGAATGCCATTTTGTGCGAGCAGCGAAGGATCTGGCGAGTCTGCACATTTGCACAGGCTTCCCTTACCCTTCGTCGCTGTACAAAATCTCTTGTGCTGCCTTAAATGGCGATTTGTGTGCTATTCACGCCAGGAGCGAATACTCTGGTGAGTCTGCACATTTGCGCAGGCAAAGTCACTGGACAATGTAATATATATAAATATCTCTTGCTTGTGCTGACAGCAAAGGCTCTTTGGAGTCTGCACGTGTGCACAGGCTCGCCTGAGCCTTCTTTACAGTATCGAAATATCACGTGCTGGTTGAAATGACGATTTTTGTAACGTTTATGCGAACAGCGAATGATGTCTGCACCAGCAACCACAGGACTTCTGTGCAACCACCAGTGCGTTGTATCAATGCGTCAAAAATGCTCCCAGTGCGTTGTAATAAAATTCCTCAACAAAACATTTGCTAGTTTACCAAGAAAAAAAAATACAAAGTAGTAATCGTTTTTTGGATGTTATTTCATGGGAATATGATAACAGCTGTGCTTAGACATGCATATACCCCTCAATTTAGACAGTTACACTAGAAAAAAGCACCTGTTACGGCAAAACTCCAGGACGTTGTTGGATTTGCAGTCCAAACCATAAATTAAATCACCAATTGCTTGGCAGAGCCATAAACTGCAATGTTACCGGTGGTCTGCGCGCCAGGTGTCATCACAAATAAAATAAATGCAAGTTTATAAATAAATCAGAAAGTCAACAGGTAAAGATTTTTTTACCTTTTACGCCACCACCAGTGCTGAAAATGCAACCACCAGCTCGTTGTAGCAACCACCGTAGCGTTTACATTGACCAGTGTGATAATACATTTATGTTAGATGTATCATAACATTTTAATGAATAGAGATTTCCGAAAAAATTGTCAGCGAAGTAGCAGCAATAATTCCTCTCAACATGTGCTAGTTTTCACATGTATTAAGAAATTGTCCATAGAGCTTCAGACATTCCAGTAAATTTCCCGTTTCTTTCCCTATCATTCCTATAGTAAAATTGGAAAAAATTTGGATACACTTGGAAAATTTAGCACATACACAGAGAAAATCGGTATTTTCAATTGAAACTTTGTGTAATTATAGCTAAGATATTGCTGTCTAACTTGCGTAGAGTAAGATTTTTCAACTACCTTCGATATTTTTGAAATAAACAATTAAACTTTATGAATTTAACATTATGGCTCTGGAAAAAGTGACAAAAAGGCTTAATTCATTTTGACCAGTTTATTTTATGCTGCGGCGCATTTCTGAATTTTCTGAATTTCTCAAGATATCAGGGCTTTGTCACAAGCATGCAGTGCCACGGAACCTGTTGGAGAAATTAGGGGAAGTAGTCAAGAACAACTTCTTCACAGCGAAGTAGGGCCTAAAACGAAGTATACAAGAGGGTCCTAATGCCCTGGTCGCTCACCTGGGTGATGGCAATGCATTGGCCTGTGGCTGTGGAGATAGGATTTAAAATATTTTTAGCTCTGGTAGCCATGTTATTCAGCAAAAGAGATTCATCTGATCAATTTAGTAGAGGGCAACGTGAGAGCCATTTCTGTGAAATTATTTTAATTTTGGACCTATGGTTAAGGAGAAAATGGTATCTAAAGATATATTTTATCTAGTGCTCTGGATTCCCTTATGTTCGGCGGAACGAAATCATTTGTGCAATTTTGGTAGACGACATCAAAAATAACGATTCTGTGAAATTATTTTGATTTTGGTCTAGCAGATGTTGTTTACATATATTGATTTTCTAGAGCTCTGGCGGCCCTTTTGTTCAGCTGAGCGGAATATTTTGTGTACTTTGGTAGAGGGTATCCCGAGAAACAATTCTGTGAATTTATTATGAATATGGACCTGTGGTTTAGAAGGTGATGTCGTTTCTGGAGCTCTGGCAGCCCTCCTGTTTAGTGGAGCAGAACTATTTATGCAAATTTTGTATAGGCTATTATGGGGAACAATTCTGTGAATTTATTTTGAATATGGACCTGTGGTTTAGAAGGTGGTGTCGTTTCTGGAGCTCTGGCAGCCCTCCTGTTTAGTGGAGCAGAACTATTTATGCAAATTTTGTATAGGCTATTATGGGGAACAATTCTGTGAAATTATTTTGAATTCGGACCAATGGTTCAGGTTTCAAGACTATTCTCATCTAGAGCCCCTGCAGCCCCTTTGTTCAGTGGAGCGGAACCGTTTGTACAATTTTGGTGGAAGACATCACAAGGAACAATTCTGTGAAATTGTTTTGAATTTGGAGTAGTTGTCCAGGATGAGATGTCGTTTAAAGATATTTCTTATCTAGAACTCTGGCGGCCCTTATGTTCAACAGAACAGAACCATTTGTGCAATTTTAAAGGGGAGTATCCTGAGGAACATTTTTATGAATCTATTTTTAATTTGGACCTGTGGTCCAGGAGGTGATGTTGTTTAAAATATTTCTTATCTGGAGCTCTGGCAGTCCTCGTGTTCAGTGGAGCGGACCCATATATGCAATTTGAGTAGAGAGCATTATGGGGAACATTCATGTGAAGTTATTTTAAACTACGGACGCTTGACGGACGACGCACGACGGACGACTGACGAATACCGATGACAATAACTCTTCGGCTCAAGTGAGCTAAAAAGCTGGAACTGCTACAAACCTGTGCCACAGAAATTCTGAACGGAGTTTTTTTGTACTATTTGCTAATAAAAACAATATTTAAGGACAGAAAAAGTAAGTGAGTATGAGAAGGATATACCACAATCGCACATTGCAGACCAACTCGAACAGCACCGCGAAAAAGAGCCACAGAACACTCACAGTCACAAGACATCAGGAAGACAACTAGAGCAAACAATCAGCTCTCCGTCTGTTCTCCTCGTCAAGATGGATGCAAAACTAGAAAGGACACAAAGTAATGTATAATAAACCAATAACCAAAAACACAGGAAACAATTGGAGGAACATAAAACAATGAGTCAACAACAACAGAACCACCGCCTTAGAACGGACAGCAACCTGAGCCACGAATGGGGGAGGCGTAAATGCATTATACTGGTACTAAATCTTCGCCATAGATTCTGTTGTTGTCAAAACACAAAAATGTTTAGCTCGCGTTACTTTTTCTGACGTTTTATTGACCAATAGCTTTTTATAGGTACTTAACAGTTTGAAAATATCTCATCAACCTTACAAACATAAATAGCGCCCCTCCCATATACTCATATAAGCCTAGCGTCTTTTTGTGGGACATCGGCAAACAGTACAAAACCAGTTCAGACGCCACAGAACGCGGCGTATGATCATGTTTTGAACTGTTTGTTAGTAAATGAACTTTTAAAATTTGAATGAATTGAAAAATACCACACAACAACCTTTAATCTCGCACTGGATTCGTCCAATGATATGGATGGAGAATGAGAGTGTAGCGATGAGAATTCTCCAATACTGGCACTTATCTTTAATGAGATCTCTCCAATACTGGCACTTATCTTTAATGAGTCTTTAGCTCGGGGTGATGTACCAGATGAATGGCTTTCCCCGGTCTTTAAAAAAGGTGAAATATGATGCTGCTAATTACAGACCGGTGTAGCTCACATGAGTCTGCTACAAAACCCAAAAAGAGCATATATTAATGAGCAACATCAACAAACACTTAGCCTTAGATATTATACTTGCTGACTGTCATTATGGTTTCTGAAGTCAGAGGTCCTGCGAAACCCAGTTGGTCGAGTCTATGCACGACATCATCAGCAACCTGAATCGTGGACACAAGCAGACAGATTTGATCATAATGGATTTCACAAAGGCCTTTGACAAGGTATCAAAGAAGAGACTATTACACAAATTGGATAAGAGGATCAACAACTGGATCTACTCATGGCTCTCTGGGCGCACTCAACAAGTAGTATTAGATGGTCAAGCCACAGATCCATGGTGTACCTGGGAGATCAGTTTTAGGACCGATCCTGTTCCTTATTTTTATATATGACCTGTCGGATAATATCAGGTCTTCTGTTCGCCTGTTCGCGGATGACTATGTCCTGTATAAGAACATATATTAGATTCTGTTTGATCCTGCAAGAAAACCTCGCTAGCTTAGGACAATAGGAAGCCGATTGGTAAATAAAATACAATGTGGCAAAATGTCACTCTATGAGAGTGACTCGGCATCAGCATCACAAACAAATTCTTTTTGACAATTCACTTCACAACCAAACTTTGGAAAACGTTCAGTCAGCACATACCCTTGGAATATAATATGCATTGGGGTCAACACATTTTAGAAATTTCTTCCAAAGCAACTAAGACACTCGGTTTCCTTCGCATGAACTTGGCTTCTGCACCTAGGAGTACTAAGGAAGTTGCATTCAAAACTTTGGTTCGGCCTATACTAGAGTATGCAGAAACCATTTGGAGTCCTTACTCAAAACTTCAGATTTATCAGGTAGAGAAAGTTCAGAGGGCAACAGCCCGCTGGACCTGCAAGAGATGGTGAAACACAGTGTCGTGTAGTGCAGCGAGATGCTTGATGTGCTAGAGTGGTCATCTCTTAAGGCCCGAAGGGATCGGTCCTCCCCTTCTCTTTCATAAGATACATTGTGGTGCTGTGTCTATAGAGAAAGACAAGTACCTGACCCCTGCTCACAGTTTGAAATCTACCAGGCCATTTCACAGTGTCCAATGTTGAAGATACCAGACAGACAGTTGCCTTGTTATTCTTTTGTGGATCTTTTATGTTTTTGTTCTGTCTCATGTTTGCTATGTCTTTATGCGCGTTTGTTTATTTGTGCTTTGTTGTCACCTGCTGGGAAAGAGCTGACTTCTTGGCTCTCGTTTGTGGTGTCTAACTGTGAGTTTGTAACTTTCCCATTGGTATCCTGGGTCAGGTGTGGTACTTGACTGTATCGACTCCTGATCTTTGCACCCTTACTTACTTTGAAGAACTATTTTTTTCCTGGACTATTCCACAATGGAACAGTGGAATAGTGGAATAGTCCTCCTCTGGTGGTCATTTCCCAGACCACCGCTCCTAAATTAGTTAAAAGCACAGTCAAAAGATGGTGTTTTTAATTCTAAAATTTGCACCTCCTGGCGTAATTGAGGGATCAAGCCAGTAGATAAAGAAAGATGGGGAAATACATTCAGCAAAAATTGGTTAAAACACCTTGCATCAACATTTTATATTCGGAAATGCATCAGTTCTGCATTTCATCAGGGTCTACCCTGTTTGCCAAGGTAAAACGGTCTTCAGACAAAAAACACATTTTTTTTGTTAAAGTTATAATTTGCACCCCTAGATACGTACAATGAACAGTACAAAGTTAATTGTATCAAACCAGAACAAATAGTCCACTATAGTGCTGCCAAGATCTAATGACCATGTTTACATTTGTTTGTTTGTAAACATTGAAATCAAAACATTAGGCTGGCATATTCAGCAGCCAGCTATAGTTTTGAAAACTTTTTGATATCAGTTTGTATAGTTCAGAAGGTAGAGTCGCTGGCAGCAGAAAATACATTTATTTTCCATTATGCGCAGGTTCGATCCTATCAATGCTTTAATTTCTTTTTCTTCGTTTTTATTGTATCATATGTTCACATGTATCCTATATATTAAAGGCATATATTTTGTGATATATGGAATCATTAGTGATTTTACTGATGAGGGACAGTTTCAGTATCTCACAAACTTAAAGGGGCCTCAAGAGGGGACTTACCTGTATACAACACAATTTCTGTCACTTAGATAAAGATGAATATTTTATCAGAAAAAACCTAATCCCTTTATGGGACCACTTAATTGCCCCCTGTAAGGAAGTCATAATCACCTAATAAAGATTAGCCTATGATCTGTCCAGTATGACCCCTGGAGAGAATCATTATGAGTGGTACCAGTATTATTGCTAAATTTTCTATGCCTTTAAGCATTATCGGAAAAAAGGTTTAACATTTATACAAAGTGTCCATAAAATGGGACATTATCAAACACGAAAACGCATATGGGAGATGCCACTGAATGCACCAACTCAATAAGGCATGCATTGTATGCTGCCATTAAAACGATATTCAGCAACCCAAAAGGTTTGCAAATGATTATGAACTATATCTTTAAATAAATAAATAAATTAAGACAAATATAAAATCGAAAAAAGTACACACACAAAACAAGGTACGGTAATGGTGTTCGTATTCGCAACCTCTATGACAGTAGACATGCGATTCGTCCACTATACTACGAATTCTCCTTGTGATTGGTATATGCATATAACATTTAAGATGTAATAAAATGCATGTATTATTCTAAAAATAGTGAGTTAAAATAATTTTGCTATTGGTAAATATTATTGTAAATACAGAATGTCAACATAGTCAAAATAACGCTGTAGGTTTCTAGTAATCAAGGGTTTAAAATTAAGGATATTTCATCTGGTTGGAAAATCTATCGTCCGAATCATTTATTGCTTTAAAGCATATGATGTCTCTATAGAATATAAGAATCTGTCCTGGTGTGAGAATGAGAAAGAAAACTCAGGCCCGATGATCACCATTTGGCATCACGAGGCTTGCCGAGTGATGACAAATGGTGGTCGCGAGAGAGGAATTTATTATCTTAACTCTCATTATTCTACATTAAAAAAATAGTGACGAATTTCTTTGTATCCCTGATCCTATTGAACTTTGCCGCAGTACTGGGACCCCAGGGATCCATTGGTGGCGAGGATGATAAAAAACAAGGAACTATGGTGAGTGTTTGATCATGTCAGGGTCATGATTCCGTGACGAACTTACATGTAATGCACAATACATCACAATTATAATTATCATGTAATATCTCAAATAAAGGGAGACAACTCAAAAGTAATAATTACAAGTCTGGCCGCACCATCCCGCAACCCGGCCAACCCCAGGGAAACCAGTCAAGCGACAGAAGTGACATAAAGGGGGCGCAGTTGCTCAGTGGTAGAGTGCTTGACTCGAGACCGAAGGGCCGCGGGTTCTAGCCTCAACGGCGTCAATGCGTTGTGGTCCTTGAGCAAGACACATTTATCCTAGCTTAGTGCTGGTTAACGTCCCTATATAACTGAAAGGTTGTTGATGGGACGTAAAGAATCAAATCAAACAAACAAAAGAAGTGACATAAAATTACATGTCCGCTACAAAAATAACTTGAAAATACAACCTGGCTAAATTTAACAAACAAAATCATTTAAAAAAAGAGTACGAGGGATGTTCAAATATGAATGCAAGTAGCTTCATAACCTTTTTCACATATATGCTACGACAAAATGGCATACCTCTCTAGAAAGAACTATTTGTGGCCTTTACAATGACACCAAACATAACGAAAGACTCACTATATTTTTCGAGTTACAAACGCTTATATAAAGGCCATTCCTGTATACTGACGTTTTTCTGAAGCTAATTGCCATACACGTTTTGGTACATGTGCAGATATAGTGTCATATCTTTGTAAGTTTGAGACAAAATGGCACCAAATTTTAGATGCAAGTTTAAGGTACATTGACACAGTTGCTTGCAGGAAAAAGTTTATATAATCCTGATTCAATATCGAGTTAACAGGCACGTTTGTGACATCATTAATTTTATGATAAACGTCATTTCGAGTTATCTACTGGTGATGAAATCATGAACATCGTTGTGTCTTTTTCTTTGCGTTTTGCTTAAAACATGCCTAATGTTTCATAAGGAAGTTTTCAAAACGCTCCGTCCTCTATTTACAGAGTTATCACATTTTAATCATTTTTCAAGCCTTTTTCTGCTTCTAAATGACCTGTTTAAATTTATTAAAAAATGTTCAATCTGTCTAGTCCTCAAAACCGGGTGAGTAATTTTATTGTAAATAATGCCTATTTTGGTAAAACTTAAAGTTAACGTTCAAAGGACCTCGGACAGTCTTAATGAATGATTGGCCATAAATATGGCCAGAAAAAAGTTTCAAAGAAGATGATATTTTTTCAATGAAAAAGATAGTAGGTTCAACACTCGAATTATCCGCAAAAGTGTTTTTGTCATTGGACAAGTACCAATTAAAAAATTTGGGTTGAAAAAGCTGTTTTTGTTATTCAACATATAGGAAATAGAAAAAAGTTTTACCGAAGTGCTTCCCCCCCCCCCCCCCCCCCCCCCCCCGTGACCAAACTATTCCTTTTGCATACAGTCGTAGTTTTACATTTCACACATCATATAAAAACGGCATGATTGGTCACGGGGGGGAACGCTGTCAAAATGCTCACAAACAACTTATTATAAAAACTTATTAGAAACTAATTTTGTACAGACCTGTAGGTAAATATCATTTTACAATGGCATGTTTCAGGGCATTGGTTATGATTATGTTCCAAGTAATAAATTGTCTTATTTCTCAACCAAAACATATGTTGTGGGTACTCATTAGAACCGTCCAAATGAGACGGTTCTTTTGAGCACCAAATTATAGGTTAAATCGATTGAGTAAGAAAACATTTACAATTTTACACTCAAAAACTGTGTTTATCTAGAGAATGTTGTATACAATATGCAGATATGATACACCTCAGTGAATGCACTTGAAACATATTACAGGTAATAGTCAAAATTCATGGACTGCATACTTATTTAGAAGAAAAGATGAAATCTTCTCAGCCTCAATTTTATGCAAACTGATCATTTTCGTCTTGCGTTTTATGCTGCAAACATTATATATTCAGGTATTTAGGTGAATACCTGGCGAAATTTTGCCTTTCTGTGAAATAAAATTTGGTCACAAAAATACCCCCACCCCCTATACCCTAAAGTCCTGGCACTCATATGCAATATTTTCCAACTATTTTTATTTTGCTAGGTGCACTAAATGTACAGGTTTGATTTAAGCACAAAAACATAGTTGTCCAAAATGCATTATCCTAGCCACAGGCTGTCAAAATTTGGGCAGATTGAATAGGAGAGTGTCCGAGGTCCTTTAGATTAAAACGCAATGTTATGGCAACAAAATTAAGTATAAAGTCTATAACCCCTTCTCTTAAGGCAGTTTTGACTTAATTAAAATGCTTTTCAGCGTTTAAAATATCCCACTATCCTTCAATGATTTGTAGCAACAACTCAGTATGAGCGATCAACATGTATTGTCTTTGAGTTAAAACTAGTTTAGAAGTTGCTTTGTGCTTTTTGTTAGAGAAAAGTTTGACTGAAAACTGAAAGGTGGTGTTTTGTTTACCATTTATTAGCAAACAGAGGGAGACTTCAGTGAAAACGATTCGATGTAATTTAATAAAAACATGTCAGATTTTCGCAACTTTCACAGAATCAATATATAAGTATATGGGGATACTGTCTTTAAAATCAAGAAAGTTCACCGATTTATCGAAGTATTATACGCTCGTCTATATCATTGGTATTTTTCAAAGCATTGCGTTTGTTAGTATACAAAAGTGACCCTCATTCAAAGGGCTATAACTCAATAAGTATACTGTATTTTCCTTAGGTCTGGTGCCAGCTTAAAGATGACATATAGTCCATTATAGATACGTATGTCATTTTGTCGTAGCATGTAATATAATAAATAGAATCTAACATTCGCATATTATGTGACGAAAGTTATGAAGCTGCTTGCATTCATATTTGAACAGCCCTCGTATGATTAATCTCTAAGAAAACACCATTCATACCATTTTCTGAGAATTACTCACGGAAACAATAGGTACATTGTCATGGTTCAAATTTGAATGGTTTTGCTATTGTGAATTTCTTGAAAACTCCTACTGTAACAATGAGACCCTATCATAGTGAAGAACACAATCCCAGCAAGAGATATACTGACTGACAAAAGAAACGCTACATCTAAATTCAAAGCCATGTTATATAAATGTTTATACATGAGGTAATTAATGGAAATACGAATTATTTTTACTTTTAATGGCATTTTATGTTGTACCTAGAAACTTTTTGTCCGAGAAAATTTTATGGTGGAAATCAAAATTTTGAAAACTGACGTCGTTTTTCCTTAGTTTTTGTTAAGAATTCAAAAAGACATGTACGTGATATGGTTTTCGTGAAGACAAAAAAATAATGGCAAATAAAGATAAACATAAATCATGCGTTTTAACACAACTTTGCATCGCCTACAATTTGACTGTGACATGCAGATAATATGTGAAGTATGACGTTAACGTCTTCACTTACATGAAAACGAATGTCGCCATTTAAAATTACAACCCAGATATTGCTTACACATATTGCAAACAATTGGCATACAATGTTTTATCCATATATTCCTCGCCATTTTGAGGTATTCCTGAAAAATCCCAAAACGTCAGTTTCAGTCAGTTTTGTATTTGGCGTAGAAATGAGTTGGCAGAATGTAATGATACGATGTTTTCATATTATTTGCGCCACACACTAAGCCTGCTACGTTTTTTTACCATCATAATGATCACCTGTTAGGTGTGGTGGCTGTAAAACCTCTTTTAAGCAAATGACGTCATAACGTCAAACATCATGGATAAACTGCAAAAATAACAACGCTAAACATGACCTGGACTCTAGACTTCAAATTTTACTAACAAATATAGCGTGTTTATTAGCTTTTCATAAGTGCTTTAAAATGAGGAAGTATGTAGCGTTTCTTTTGTCAGTCAGTATATTTACAGCACACCCCAATGTTGCAAACAACCCCTACAAGGACGTTGATCACTATCTACTAATGACTCAGGAACACACAACTAATCAAGTCTGATCCAGGGATGATCTCACCACACCCCAATGATGTGATCATCCCCAGCTTAGACATCACACCCATAATGAGACTTTGCAAAGTCATTGATACACTTATAGTTGCCATTCGGCTGAATGTTTACATAAAGTACCACATATTATTTGCATAACTCTCCAAAATGTGTAACCTCAAAATTGATACATTTGAACTTGAACAAAATGCTGTCATGTTAAATTCCCACCGTAAAACCATAAGAAAAGTAAGAAAGAGAGCAAAGATCAGGAATCAATACAATCAAGCACCACACCTGACCCAGGATAATAATTGGAAAAGGGCAACGTCACAATAAGACATCACAAACGAGAGCCAAGACGTCAGCCCTTTCCCAGCAGGAGACCACAAGGCATCAACAAACAGACGTGCATGAAGGCATAACAAAGCAAGACAGTAATAACATAAATGATCCACAAAAGAAGCGCCGCCTTGCAACGCTCAGTAAAAATATTTTACTGGAGGGCTTAAACCGGTTTAACAGTGCACCAACCTTATCCTGAGTGTGGATCAAGACACAAAGATGTTTGGATTGCATGAAAGACCCCTAACTTATCAATGCATCATCTCCTAGAACATATAAATCAAGATACAAAAAGGAGATAAAGCAAAGATAAGGACTCAACAGTAAATAAAACTGAATACCGGAGCACTTAAATGAAAATGTCTTCATCCACTGCAATCCTGTACACACACAATTAAACTGTAAAACAGTCAGCTTTACTGATTGTAGCAAAATAAGATGTCAATTTCTACAGTTTAAATGATGCAATAATGAGAGCCACACCCCAATGCCCCTCTTTACTGAGAACATGTTACAAATGTCTTAATCTTACCCCCTTGAAGAAGTCCCCACAACGGTTAATGTCTATTTTGCCATTGAGTACGAATGTACCGTTTAAAGGCTAACCTAGAAGACCAACGGCATAAAGCCTTTACAGAATCCTGTTGTACCCCTTGCAGTATGGCCTCTGAACAGTCTCCAATTCTGAAGCTATGCCCCTTATAAAATCGGGTTGACAAACATACCCATCGTAGCATTGCCTTAAAATGCGTCGTAAACATGCAAGGAGTTACCGGTTTCCCATTATATAGCAGAAATAAACTGATAAAGGCCTGGACTCAGAGCCTCTAAGTTTGAGATAGCGTTTCAAAGCCTTTACCGGGCAATGTTTTGGTTTACGAGAAATTATAATAAACAGTGATCTTTGAGACCGCCTCGTTTTGTAATGTCTCTGACAAATTTGCACTGTTTGACATTTGCAAGTCACACCTTGAAACTGAATAACTTTTCTTGTGCGTTTTCTGTTGGAGCTTATCAATTCTCCCATACGAAAGAAACCATTAAAAGACACTAAAATGTATTTGAAAGAAGATAATGCTCAAAATATGAAAACAAACATTTACATGCCCTTAACATGGGACGTCGTAAATCACGTGACGGGGCAGACATCTTACAGCCTAATAACACTCTCTGTGTCATAAAATCTTGACAGGGATCTGAAAAAACTTTTAATTTATGAAAAAAGAAAATGGCGGGAATACTTGATGAGGCAAAATTATGGGTATATAAATAAGCTATAAAATGAGAAACCATCATAGAAGATGCCGGAAAATGATCTTCTGCAAAATTCTAATCACAAAATTGCTAAAATCTGACCCAGAATCTTTTATAAGCCTTTCTCGTGCTAGGTGCCAATGACGCCTTCATCAGAAAAATACTCATAGAAGCACACTTTTGGGAGGGAATCTTGGTGGAGCTTCGTCTGGCTCGTCTTTGAGATGTTTTGCCAAGGACTTTGCCTCTGTGGTCTGAAACCTGGAGAGTTTATCACATATAATATTGGATATATAACTAATTACTTACTGTCATAGCAACAATTGTGTTTCAAACTCTCTAAAACAATAATTCGCAACATTCGCAATATCGTTTTATCCTTACTGGTTTGATAATTTGGACAATGAACGATTGACATGTTGTCACAAATAAATAAAATGTTTTTATTTCGCCAGTGAGACACAAACAACTAAACGGCCAAAGTTATTGGATATTATTTCAAAACATATAATTGGGCCAGTGCATGTGATTTCCAACAATGTGGCATTTTGACATGTGTAGACTCGGACGAGCCTCTGCAACCTCCTTTTAGGCTTAGAAACTCCAAATGGTGTTCAGTCAGTAGCTCAACAGTCATAGAATATTAAGCGACTAGCAAAGGCTCTGGTCAGACTGCGCGTATGCGCAGGCTGATCTGAGACTTTGCTGGTCGCACAAACCACATTGTTGGAAATCTCAAACACTGGCTCATATATGAAATTGCTTAACAGAGTCTGAGAAAGCACCCCAAGCCCAAAATTCCTGAAAGATGCAAGCAAATCTCTTAGATTTAGCTGCATTTGTATGAAGTTGCAAGGTATTTGATGAAATAAACTTATCGCTAGTCATTGTATTGCTCCAGGAAGGAAGCCCAAACCTTAAGGCCAGCCCTAGCTGCTGTATTAGGCTTAATAAGATGATCAGATCTATGAGACCCGCAATAAAGGTTATATAGCCTTCTGAGAAAGTACCTCCCCGGTTTTATCACTTTACAAGTAAAATTTAAATGTCCAAGCAATGACTGTAAATCCTTAAATCTGATCTTTTTCTCTGCATGTTATCTCGCAATAACTTTTTAATTCTGACAGTTTATCTTGAGTCAAACGAGCTTCCATCTTATCAGTATCTAAATCTATGACATGAATGGGAGCACATGTTGTTGGATAAATTGCTTTCTTCAGTTTAACTTGAATGCCAATGTCCTTGCATAATTAAAATATTGCAAATAATATACACACTCTGAAGAATTGCTCCTACCAACAAAGATATAATCGTCTATAATATGTGATACATGATTTACCCCCAATTCGGACTGCAAAATCCACTGAATACTTTTCCACAACGTCTCAAATATTCTCACTGAAGAAGATGCCCCCATCACTAGAGCCCCCTCGCAATAAAAATGGCCCTTCCTTGAAAACCCCAATCTGGGATATTCCACTGGACTCATATAGGAGCAATTCTATATGCTTCCTCTATGTCGGCTTTTGACATTAAGGAATTTCTGCCACAACTTAGCAACGTGATCAAAAGTTTCGGAAAAAAACCTGTTGCGTTTTCAGTTGGAATAAAATATATTACTGCAGACCCCTTAAAACGACAGCAAAATAACTGCATCTGAAAATGTCTATTAAACATAAGCACGGATGCAAACATTGTGGACCCAGATCAGACTGCTCCTACAGGATCTGGGTCCACCTTGCTTATCTATGAGGCTTCGAATAGTTTAGTGGACGACAAAGACATACATTTTGTGATTATGCGCTTTAAGGGTTAATAAATGTGAGTTCAGTGTGTATACGGTTAGGATTTTCATGAAATGCACGCAGATTCGCGCGGCTCAAAAAGCTTGTTAACTCTTTACCAAATTATAAATAAAACCTGATTTCCCTTTCTTAGCAGATGAAATAGCCGAACCACACCCAGGTATGAATATTAAAGTTGCCGCCTTTACAATAAGCGAAAAGTCAAGTAATACGAAACCTCCACCCCTAATGGAAACCCTTTTGTAAACCCATAAGCGACGAAATTTCTGTCTTCTGGGTCATAACCTTCCAAATAACTATCCAACACTTTGACCTTTATTGGTGTTGGCAGTATCAGGGGGGAGTTTTTGGCTTTCCTTGGTTGAGTTGACCCGAGTTGCCTTGTTGGGGGAGGGGGGACCTGGGACATGAGGTTCTGGCATGCTGTCCGTCACATGACGAACATTTGTGGACTCTCGAACAGTTGGACCTGTTGCAATTGCCATGTCGTTGGTTAGTCCAGCAGTATCCTGTACGAAAAATAGCCTTAGGACCAGGAGGTGGTAACCCCTGCTGATGCTGGGTCATACTATTGCTGGCGTAACCCTACCCTGACTCAAACCCTGGGACTTGCCTTTCTGAAACTTAGGCTTACTTAAAGATTGAAATAAAATAGTTTGTACCTGTGGCCTACCCCATGGCCACTGACATTTTGCGTGAAGCTGACGAAATTTCTGGTCATACAATAGTTTTAACCCTTATGTGCTAAGGATTTTATGATGGACATATATTAAAACATCCCAGATCCCACCTTAGAATATTTTTGGTGTAAATACTTGCATACAATTTGGAATGCTCGTGACCAACCCAAAACATTATTTATCTCCCGTTGCAGGCCCTCCTCAATGATATTAAGGTGTTTGCTTTTGATTTTTTAACATGTATGCTGAGATTATCTGACTTCTTTCCGTAATACAATTTAGACAATTTTTTAAACTCTCTGTTCCAAATTTTCTTCTGCATATTTTTAGAAAGTTGCGGAGCCGTAGTGTCTACAGGGTAACGCTACCGTTGCCAAAGAGCTGAAATATCACAAAACCCTTGCAAGACACTGGACCTTACGAAAAATATGTTCTCGCACAATAGGGATTATTTGATGGATTTGTTTTGTTCTTTTATTCATTTGTGTGTACGATTAAGTCCTCTCGGTTTGTATGCATTAGATAGTGCATCGATAAGTTAGGAATCTTTCGTGCGAACCAAACATCGATGTATCTTGATCCACATCAGAATAAGGGCGAGAAAGGGCGAGTTGGTACCGTTAAACATTTTTAGAACTACATTGTTTTTTACTAACCATTCCATGTTGGTGCTTCCTTTGTTGATCCTTTACATCATTTTGTTTCACGATTGTTTTTATTATTATGTTGTCTTTTCTGCTCTTTGCAACCTTGTGACCACCTGCTGGGAAAGGGCTGACCTCTTGGCTCTCTTGTGTGTGATATTTTCTGAAATCTGTCACTTTCTCATATGATGTCTCGGTTCAGGTATGATACTTGATTGTATTGATTCCTGGGCGTTGCCTGCTTAACTTTTACAAAATTCCCCACTGGGGGAGTTAAACCATATCTGGACAGCGGCCTGTAGACTTGGTGTGCAGACCGCCATAGATAGAGTCAGATCGATTACTTGACTATAATGAGCTGATTTTGAGGGACCTGAGCTCGAACCAGGTCCAGTTACTGGCTACTATGAACTGATAAACCTTGAAGGGCAAGGAGCTCAGGAACCGTGTTGAATTATTACTGGCTGTTAACTCTTAAAGCGTCAACAAAAATGCATCTGAAAATATCGTCTGTTGAAGTCGTCAGCTAACATTACTTACTAGTTAAAGCATGGAATCAAACAGCGTGGACCCAGATCAGACTGCTCCAAGAGGAGCAGTCTGATCTGGATCCATACCGTTTTTCATAGAGGTTTCTAAAACTTGTCAGCAGACGACAATCGCAGACGAATTTTATTGTGGTTGGTGCTTTAAGGGTTATGACATGATTGAGCAGCCGAAGTCAGTGATGAATGACAGGGAGTTTAAGACATGACCCTGTCGTTGGAAATTTAATCCCATTTAAGCCTAATGGAATTTCCTATTATTATTAATTGGACCATACCAGTTCCCTTTTTAGGAAGTTTGGGTGGTATATTATTTTTGTTTATTCAAATTTCGATAGAAAATTCTGTTAGCTAACAGGGAAGACCCTGTTCTGGGGCTGCAATGTTTGCCTACAACCTTCAAGGTACCATGTACAACTACCCTACTTATAAACAGTGACGCGCTAGAATTTGAAATGTACCTCCAGAGTGTCGAACTACATATAACTGGATCAAGATCATGTACAACAAAAATGTCTGGCCTGATCTGGGTCCAAAACCTTTGCAAAGGTTATCAGCAGAAGACAAATGAGCCAGTGCATGAGATTTCCAACAATTTGTCATTTTAACAAGTGTAGACTCGGACGAGCCTCTACAGCCTCCTTTTAATCTTAGAAACTCCAAATGGTGTTCAGTCAGTAGCTTAACTATCATAGAATACTCACGCGACTAGCAAAGGCTCCGATCAGACTGCGCGTATGCGCAGGCTGATCTGAGGCTTTGCTGGTCGTACATAACACATTGTTTGAAATCTCAGGTACTGGCTCAAATGTCGTTAGCTCACACTTTTGGCTGAAAACCCCCTAAACGGACAACAAAGACCGAGATTCATAATTGTTTGGAAATCCTTACATATGAACCCTCAAATTATACAAAAGACTATCCTGGCTTAAACTTTATCATTTTGTTTTTTGGAAAAATCCATTGTTCTACACGGGTTTAGGTTCCTAAAACAAGATTTAATTTTAGAACCAAATGCAGTACTCCGTTGTAGTATCGGGATTTCTCGTTAAGCTCAAGATGTATATATAGTGCTCTTGTCGAGGGGCTTAAGAATTTCTAGCGATAAGGCGAGCAATCTCCCTAAACGAGACGATCGTTTTATTTTGTTGAAATAACGACTGGAGAAACTAGGCACATTCAACAGATATATATAGACGAGCCGTCGATGCACCATTGCCCCCGAATTTGTATATTTAAAACGGGGTTTCCTTCATGCATGTAATAACTCTAATTCTTATTGAATGAGAATTTATTTCGATCATCAACTGTGCTTGTTATTCAGTAACATATATGGGAACTAGACCGTTAAACAAGGAACCAGGCTATGTACAGTAAAGCTATTTATATACAGTTGATGTACAATAAAAACGAACATCTTGCAAAGTGGTCTATTTTTGTCAGATATTTGGTGTCTTCTTTCGCTTATACAGCCCCTTCCCCCCCCCCCCCTAGACCCAAGACGCCCTTTACATATGTTATATATTTGTATAGCGACATTTAATTGTCCAAAGGGCATCTTGGGTCTAGGGGGGGGGGGGAAGCATCTAAAAACAAACTGAAAGACGCCAGTTTCATCTTTTCAATGACAAACGTCACAATTTTAAGTATATTTCGTACGCATGCGTAGAAGGAATACCGCAAAGTTTTGGAAATGAAAGGCACTTATATCCTTAATATTTTAGCACTTTTATTGTTTGAAAACATGCAAAGGATTTACTAAAACTCTCGTCTAAACGGCACCCAGTCTAAAGACGTAAAATGAGGGGTGGGAGTAGAAGGCGCAAGTTTTCACGGCTTTGTAAATGATTAATCGCTTTGAAACCTATTTTGATGCTTTCTATGCATAATTTACTACCGAAACAGTCCAATTTTAAAAACATTAGGGCAATTTGAAAATGTAGGTTTTGTAATCATATCAACTAGGGAAAATATACGCCTTATCGCTAGAGCTCCTTTACTGAGGGAAAAAGTTAAGCAATATACTTTGAGGATTCACAGTCTAGAAGAAATAGGTCTTTGAATATCATAGTATCAAAACTATATGTTGACAAACGTTCACGAGTACACTGACATTAACAAGTTGACATTTCACATAATGTAAAGTCTGATTTTATGCCCCCTTGCTAAACTGCTTATCTGGCAATAGTGCGAATAGTTTTCAACTAAAAGTTTCATTTTTCTGCCAAATGTTTAGATCCAAAAGCAAGAAAGTGAAAACACTTTAAACTGAATGTTAGGTTCACCCTTTTCGTACAGTTTTTAGTTGAAAATCGTATTTTTCCAAATTACCTCCCTTTCAATTGAATACCGTTTGAAAATAAAATGCTCAGCAGATCATATCCTCACTATGAAGTAGAATTTTGTTTCTTTTGACCACTTGCGGAAAGCCATTAGGTCATTTTCAAACAACTGACATGCTTGCGAACCTGTCAATTAAAAAGATCTAATGCTTCAAATATCGTCTATGGGAAACCCCATTATAAATAATTGCTAAACTTTTTTCCCTCAGTATATGTTTCTCAACAATTTTTCTGTCATCTCACAGCGGTAAGGTATCCTAAATACACTGGTCTTAGACACGCTGCTCTTGAAGGTTTTACAACTAACTATGATTATTGAACACTTTCGCCAGAAACTGAACACTACCGTAACATTACTTAACAGTAACCCAGCGGGCACACTACCTTAAAACAACGCCGTATCAACGTCGATGCGACGTCATGATGTCGCATAGAAGTTTATACGACGTCGTTTTGACGTGATGTGCCTGCTGGTAAGTGTGTATGATAAGGAAAACTGCAGATCAACCAATGGCACCTTTAGTCAGCATTAACAATTGAGCCAGTGCATGAGATTTCCAACAATGTGGTATGTGCGACGAGCAAAGCCTCAGATCAGCCTGCGCATACGCGCAGTCTGATCAGAGGCTTTGCTCGTCGCTTGAATATTCTATGAATGTTTAGCTACTGACTGAACACAATTTGGATTTTCAAAGCTTAAAAGGAGGCTGCAGAGGCTCATCCGAGTCTACACTTGTCAAAATGTCACATTTTTGGAAATCTCATGTTGCGGCTCCTATGTTTTGGATGATATAGAGGATGGGTTTCATTTCGTATGCAAGTGCACTTAATACACCATGTTGAGAAATACATATATTCCTAAGTACTCGTGACAGTAGGAACCCAAGCATGCATTGTTGCAGCACTTTTTGAAATAATGTAATAATTATTTCATTTTGATTTTTTAAAATTCATTTTGCGTTGCGAATGTCGACGCAAAATGAAATACTCGATTTTGCGTCGATGTTCGCGACGCAAAATGAAATAAGAAAAATCAAAATGAAATAAATTATTACATTATTTCAAAACGTGCTGCAACAATGCATACATTCTTGGAACTTCTAAATTCTGATAAGTTAAAAACGCTAAAACGCCTCACGATATTCATTTAAAAATCGCTAGAGCTGAGTCTACAAACTGACAGAAACATAAACTGACAGTTTACAGGCTCTTCGTAGCATCGCACCAATTCCTCAGGGAATGTCATTAACGAATCAGATAGTACCAATGTTGAGCCAGTGCAGGAGACGTTGGTTCAGCATTGGCTTTGTGTGAACCACGTATTTTGGCGTTCCGTATTGGTATTGAGTACAGGCTAGGGCAGCTTTTTGGGACATTGGATCGCCATTGAATGTCTTTCATGCAATACGGACTCTCCGCATATAGCCACGATCGAACCAGCGTTATTTTGTTTGTTTGATTTGATTCCTTACGTCCCATCAACAATCTTTCAGTTATAAAGGGACAGGTCTTGCTGGGTTGAACCAGTACTAAACTAGGATTAATGTATCTTGGTCAAAGACACAACGCAGTGACGCCGGTGAGCTCGAACCCGCGGCCGCTCGGTCTCGAGTCAAGCACTGAGCTACTGTGCTCCCTGAACTAGCGTTGTATTGACGTTGGTTCGGTTGTGTGTGTGTGTGTGTGTGTGTGTGTGTGTGTGTGTGTGTGTGTGTGTGTGTGTGTGTGTGTGTGTGTGTGTGTGTGTGTGTGTGTGTGTGTGTGTGTGTGTGTGTGTGTGTGTGTGTGTGTGTGTGTGTGTGTGTGTGTGTGTGTGTGTGTGTGTGTGTGTGTGTGTGTGTGTGTGTGTGTGCGTGTGGTTTACGTTTGGCGACGTATGAATTCTAGTGTGGCGTTTTTATTGTATCAGGCGGTGCATTATGGCCGAATTGCCAAAACATGTTGTCTTGACGTCATGTGCCTGCTAGGTACAGTTCGAATTCGATTCTTGCTGTCTTCCTTACTTTCAGATGGAACTAAGACCTGTAAAGTCCATCCACGAGAAAGAGAATGGCAAATCAGCCTGTGACGACAAAACTGACAAGCCCATTTAAATTTCTTTGGGCATATAATGCTTAGATCAGCTACTTATTATAAGAATCTATCATGAGTGTGAGGGTAGGATAGAAAAACCGTCAGAAGGATCGCTGTTTGGCATCACGAGGCTTGCCGACGTTGTATCCACGTCAGGTGTCTGCTGGGTATAGCATTTTGGTATCATATATGTGTGAATAAAGATTTGGCATGAAATAAATCAGTTTAAAAAGTGTATGTGGGGTAAAACAAACAAATCTATAGATGTACCACGACCTCTGATTAATGGCCTTCGGATCTTTTTATTTCTAATGATTGATGCAGAATGCGTAAAATGCGCGAGTCGGGCTGGAACATTGTGTATGTCAAAGCCTTTATAGTAAAGGTAAATAAATGCCCGAAACCCTTTTTTCTAGATTAACATAGCAATATTGTAAATACAGTCACGCTTTAAAGCTTTTGGTAGATCAGTAGCAATGTTCGTTTCTCTAAAAAAGCAAAATTTTAATAATAAAAGTTCTGATGACGTAAATATCTAGTTGAAATGAAACCATACACTGCCGTCCGCGTTTTAAAGAGTAATGTGCGGTAAAACAAACAAATGCAGCATTCTGTTTAAAAAAAAAAAAAAAAAAATAATAATAATAATAATAATAACAATGATTACGTAAATACCCAATAGAACTGAATCTCTGTTAGCTCATGTTTGTATTGGGCACAAAGCCATTGACAATGTTTTAACCCACGACTGCAGAAGACAAATTTTGCGACATCTGTCATCTGTCGTCAGTTTAAAAAAAACCAAGTAGTCCAATGGGCAACGATTGCTCACCTGAGAGCCAGCATAATATTGGAGACACCATAATTTATGATGCACAAAGGCAGATAAGTTAACTCTGAACTTGAAACAGTGCCCAGGAATTAATTCAAAACATAAGATATTATGTCAGTTCTAGTTATCTGCAAGTAAATAAAAAAGATCTGAATAAAAATTGCAGAGGACGCCTGATGAAAGTGTAGTTTTCAGATGCTCAAGGGCAGCTTAATTCTGTAGTCAGTGATGGGATCTGACCGAAATTCAAACTCATTCATACTTTTATGTATGTCCTGGTAACCTAAAAGGATGAAGAAAATCAAATGAAAAATGAAGGTGCTAGAGTGGTCACAACATTATACAGTTATATTTTAGATGCTCAAGGGCAGCTAACTCTGTAGCTGGTGGATGGGCGTGGCAGAAAAACAAACTCATTCAAACTTTTATGGTAGTCCTTGTTACCTGCAAGAATGAGGAAGATCCTTTCAAAAATGAAGGTGCTAGAGTGGTCACAATAGATCTCCCGTTGTAAGTCTTTGCAGATTTTTTCTGATGCTCAATGGATGTTAACTCCACTGTCTAAGGTTGGTTCTACTTTAAATTATACTCATCCAAGCTTATATGGTTGTCCTCGTTACCTGCAAGAATGAAGAAGATCCAATCGAAAATGAAGGCGCTAGAGTGGTCACAACATTATCAATCATTTTTTAAGATGCTCAAGGGAAGCTAACTCCATAATAGGTCACTGGTGATGGTATCTTGACGGAAATCAAACTCATCCAAGCTTTTATAGTTGTCCTTCTTATCTGCAAGAATGAATATGATCTATTCTAAAAAGAAAGCACTAGAGTGGTCACAACATTTCTCCCATTAAAAGTCTATGGTGATTTTCTAAGACGCTCAAGGGCAGCTAACTCCACAGTCCAAGGTCTGCTCTGGTCGAATTTCGAACCGATATAAGCTTTTATAGTTGACCTTGTTACCTGAAAGAATGATGAAGATCCAATCAAAAATGAAGGCGCTAGAGTGGTCACAACATTATCTATCTATTTTTAAGATGCTCAAGGGCAGTTAAGTTCACACTAGGTGATGAGATCTTGAAGAAATACAAACTCATTCAAGCTTTTATAGTTGTCCTTCTTATCTGCAAGAATGTGGAAGATCAATTCAAAATTGAAAGCCCTAGAGTGGTCACAACAGATCCCCCATTATACTTCTATGAGGATTTTTCCAGACGCTCAAGGGCAGCTAACTCCACAGTCCAAGGTCAGATCTGGCCGAATTTCAATCCGAGATTTTATCGTTGTCTGGTTACCTGCAAAAATGAAGAAGATCCAATTAAAAATGAAGGCGCTAGAGTGGTCACAACACTATTGATTTTTCAGACGCTCAAGGGCAGCTAACTCCCTAGTCAGTGATTGAATCTTGCCAACATTCAATATTCAAACCCATCCAAGCTTTTAAGGTTGACCTTGTTATCTGCAAGAATGAAGGAGATCCATTTAAAATTGAAAGCACTAGAGAGCTCACAGCATTTCTCCCATTATAAGTCTATTGGGATTTTTCAGACGCTCAAGGGCAGGTAACTCATAAGTCCCTGATCGGATCCTGCCAAATTTCGAATCCATCTGAGATTTTATGGGTGTCCTTGTTACCTGCAAGAATGAAGAAGATCCAATCAAAAATGAAGGCGCTAGAGTGGTCACAACACTATTTATTGATTTTTCAGACGATCAAGGGCAGCTAACTCCCTAGTCAGTGATTGAATCTTGCCAACATTCAAACTCATGCGAGCTTTTATGGTAGGGCTTATTCCTTGAAGAATGAAAAAGATCCATTTAAAATTGACTGCACTAGAGTGGTCACAATATTTCTCCCATTATAAGTCTATGGGGATTTTTCCAGACGCTCAAGGGCAGCTAACTCATAAGTCCCTAGTCGGACGTTGCTGAATTTTGAACACATTCAAGATGTTATGGTTGTTCTCGTACTTGCAAGAATAAAGAAGATCCAATCAAGAATGAAGGAGCTAGAGTGGTCACAAGGTTTTCCCCATTATAACCCTATGGGAGTTATCTGTTGCTATGTAAACCAGAGTTCTGATCCAATCAGGCCCAAAACCTTATGCAGCCAATCCCCCACCCCAATAATCTCCAGATGAAATTTGATTACAATCGGCCAGCTGGTCTTAGAGATATTCATGTTTGAAAGTGTGGACGGACGCACGGATGCACGGATGCACGGACGCCGGCTTGAGTCCCATACTATAAGCTCACCCTGAGCCTTCGGCTCTGGTGAGCTATTAAGGAGCTAGAGTGGTCACAACATTATCCATCAATTTTTAAGATGATCAAGGAGAGCTAACTCCATAATAGGTGTTGGGATCTTGACGAAATTCAAAGTCATTCAAGCTTTTTTAGTTGTCCTTCTTATCTGCAAGAATAAAGAAGATCCATTTAAAATTGAAAGCACTAGAGTGGTCACAACTTTTCTCCCATTATAAGTCTATGGGGATTTTTTGAGGTGCTCAAGGGCAGCTAACTAATAAGTCCTTGGTGGGATCCTGCATAATTTCAAACTCATCCAAGCTTTTATGTTTGCCCTTGATAGATGAAAGAATGAAGAAGATCCAATCAAAAATGTAGAGGCTAGAGCAGTCACAACAGTATCCATCAATATTTAAGATGCTCAAGGGGAGCTAACTCCAAAATAGGTGATAGGATCTTGACGAAATTCGTACTCATACAGCTTTAATAGTTGTCCTTATTGTATACAAGAATGAAGAAGATCCAGACAATACTGAGAGCACTAGAGTGGTCACAACATTTCTCCCATTATAAGTCTATTGGGATTTTTCCAAATGCTCAAGGGCAGGTAACTCATAAGTAGCTGGTCGGATCCTGCTGAATTTCGAAACCATCTGAGATATTATAGGTTTACTTATTGCCTGTAAGAATGAAGAAGATACAATCAAAAATGAAGGAGCTAGAGTGGTCACAATATTATTAATTAATTTTTAAGATGCTCAAGGGGAGCTAACTCCAAAATAGGCGATGGCATCTTGACGAAATTCAAACTCATCCAAGCTTTAATAGTTGTCCTTATTGTATGCAAGAATGAAGAAGATCCATTCATAATTGAAAGCACTAGAGTGGTCACAACATTTCTCCCATTATAAGTCTATGGGGATTTTTCTAAATGCTCAAGGGCAGGTAACTCATAAGTGCCTGGTCGGATCCCGCTGAATTTCGAACCCATCCGAGGTATTATGGGTCTTCTTGTTGCCTGCAAGAATGAAGAAGATCCAGTCAAGAACGAAGGGGCTAGAGTGGTCACAACATTATTCATTAGTTTTTCTGACGCCCAAGGGCAGCCAACTCCAAAGTCAGTGATGGAATCTTGCCAAAATTCAAACTCATCCAAGCTTTAATAGTTGTCCTTATTGTATGCAAGAATAAGAAAGATCCATTCAAAATTGAAAGCACTAGAGTGGTCACAACATTCCTCCCATTATAAGTCTATGGGGATTTTTCCAAACGCTCAAGGGCAGGTAACTCATAAGTCACTGGTCGGATCCTGCTGAATTTCGAACCCATCCAAGGTGTTATGGGTTAACTTGTTGCCTGCAAGAATGAATAAGATCCAATCAAAAATGAAGGAGCTAGAGTGGTCACAACATTATTCATTAGTTTTTCTGACGCTCAAGGGCAGCTAACTCCGATGTCAGTGATGGAATCTTGCCGAAATTCAAATTCATGCGAACTTTTATGGTTGGTCTAGTTATCTGCAAGAATGAAGAAGATCCATCAAACAAGTAGCCCAATGGGCAACGATCGCTCACCATGGAGCCAGCATAATGTTTTGAGACATCATAATTTACGATGCTCAGAGGCAGGTAACTCTGAACTTGAAACAGTGACCAGAAAGTAATTCAATAACATAAGATATTATGCCAGTTCTAGTTATCTGCAAGTCTTAAAAAAAATCTGAATAAAAATTGCAGAGAAAACCTGGTGAATGCATAGTTTTAGATGCTCAAGGTCAGCTAACTCTGTAGTCAGTGATGGGATCTGCCCGAAATTCAAATTCATCCATACTTTTATGTATGTCCTGATTACCTACAAGGATGAAGAAAATCAAATAAAATGAAGGCTCTAGAGTGGTCACATCATTATAAGCTGTATTTTAGACGCTCAAAGGCAGATAACTCTGTAGCTGGTGGTTGGGTGTGGCCGAAAATCAAACTCATTCAAACTTTTATAGGTGTCCTTGTTACCTGCAAGAATAAGGAAGATCAATTTAAAAATAAAGGTACTGGAGTGGTCACAACAGATATCCAATTGTAAGTCTATGCAGATTTTTTATGATGCTCAAGGGAAGTTAACTCCACAGTCTGGGGTTGGTTCTACTTTAAATTCAAACTCATCCAAGCTTTTATGGTTGTCCTTGTTACCTGCAAGAATGAAGAAGATCCAATCAAAAATTAAGGCGCTAGAGTGGTCACAACAATGCTACATTATCCATCATTTTTTAAGATGCTCAAAGGCAGCTAACTCCTAAATAGGTGATGGGATCTTGACAAAATTCAAACTAATCCGTGCTTTTATAGTTGTCCTTCTTATCTGCAAGAATGAATTGGATCTATTCAAATTTGAAAGCACTAGAGTGGTCACAACATTTCTTCCACTATCAGTCAATGGGGATTTTTTTAAGACACTCAAGGGCAGCTAACCCAAAGTCCAAGGTCTTATCTGGCAAAATTTTGAACCCATTTAAGCTTATATAGTTGACCTTTTTACCTGCAAGAATGAAAAAGATCCATTCAAAAATGTAAACGCTGGAGCGGTCACAACATTATCCATCAATTTTTAAGATGCTCAATGGGAGCTTTCTCCAAAATTGGTGATGGGATCCTGACGAAATTCATACTCATCCAAGCTTTAATAGTTGTCCTTATTGTATGCAAGAATGAAGAAGATCCATTCATAATTGAAAGCACTAGAGTGGTCACAACATTTCTCCCATTATAAGTCTATATGGATTTTCCCAGACGCTCAAGGACAGGTAACTCATAAGTCCCTGGTCGGATCCTGCTGAATTTCGAACCCATCCCAGATACTATGGGTTAACTTGTTGCCTGCAAGAATGAAGAAGATCCAATCAGAAATGAAGGCGCTAGAGTGGTCACAACATTATATATTAATTTTTAAGATGCTCAACGGGAGCTTACTCTAAAATAGGTGATGGGATCTTGACCAAATTCAAACTCATCCAAGCTTTAATAATTGTCCTTATTGTTTGCAAGAATGAAGAAGACCCATTTAAAATTGAAAGCACTAGAGTGGTCACAACATTTCTCCAATTATTAGTCTATGGGGATTTTTCCAAACGTTCAAGGGTAGGTAACTCATAAGTCCCTGGTCGGGTCCTGCTGAATTTCGAATCCATCAGAGATATTATGTGTTTCCTTGTTGCCTGCCAGAATGAAAAAGATCCATTCAAAAATGATGGAGCTAGAGTGGTCACAACATTATTCATTATTTTTTCTGACGCTCAAGGGCAGCTAACTCCGAAGTCAGTGATGGAATCTTGCCGAAATTTAAACTCATCCGAGCTTTTATGGTTGGTCTTGTTATCTGCAAGAATGAAGAAGATTCATCCAAAAATGAAGGTATTAGAGTGGTCACAACATTTCTCCCATTATAAGTCTATGGGGATTTTTCCAGACGCTCAAGGGCAGCTAACTCATAAGTTCCTGGGCCAATCTTGCCGAATTTTAAAGCCATCCGAGATTTTATGGTTGTCCTCGTGACCTGCAAGAATAAAGAAGAACCAATGAAAAATGAAGTAGCTAGAGTGGTCACAAGGTTTTCCCCATTATAACCCTATGGGAGCTATCTGTTGCCATGGAAACCAAAGTTTTGATCCGATCTGGCCCAAAACCTAATGCAGCCAATCCCCTACCCCAATGATGCTTCTGATGAAATTTGATTACGATTGGCCAGCTGGTCTCAGAGATATTTATGTTTGAAAGTGTGGACGCACGCACGGACGGACGCACGGACGGACGCCGGCTCGAGTCCCATACTATATAGTGGAGTGACTATGGCCAAAAAAGTGGCCTATTTTATAGAGTAGGTAGTGACCAAAGTACTACATTGAATGTTATATACCAAAATTTTTGTCATTCCCTGAAATTTATGAATCTGCCAGGATACAGTGGTCATTGTTGGTGCGAGCTGAGAAATCCAAGATGGCGTCCAAGATGGCCGCCAGAAATAAATACGAGGGGTTGTGGTATATGAATCTTTGTACTGATTTTGTGTATCATGATTCATCAAATTTATGATATTTATTTTTGTAGTGTATGTTTGAACTTTTTAATGATACATTTAAATATGGTTTCAATTTCAAGGTCAAGGTCAAATTCAAGGTCAAATACGAAAAATAGAGAAAAAAGTGCTTATTTCATAACTTTCTATTGCTATTGTATCAAAGTTAACTTAAATGGGAAAAAATCTTTAAAACAAAGTAAACTAGAATGTATAGGCTTCGTATAAATTAAATGAAAATTAAAAGTTGTTGCATTTCCATGGAGATATTCAAGATGGCGTCTTGAGACCCCTTATCAGAATAATAGAAAAACAGATTTACAATTTTTCAAAGTGATTTTTTTCTATTTTCGTTTTAAATGTAGCCATTATAGTATTACTTATCTTAATTCATCAAATTAATGATTTTTGTAATGTATGTTTCAACTTTTTGCGATACATTTACATATGATTACATTTTCAAGGTCAATGTCAAATTCAAGGTCAAATGCAAAAATAGTGGAAATTGACAATTGAACATTACTTTTTGGTTTAATAACAAAGCTCGCTGAAATGGGAAGAAGTATCATATAACAAAGTAAACTAAAATGTATAGAATTTGATCATTTTAAATGAAAAATAAACTATTTTGCATTTCCATGGATATTTTCAACATGGCTTCTTGCGACTTCTCAAAGTTATTGAAAAAGACTTTTTTTAACAAATTGACTTTTTCTCACATTATAACATTGCATCCTGAATCATATATCAGCATATTTCTAATACCATAGAATTTATAAAACTACAAAGAAATGGTGGTATTTTATGTTGTTACCTTGAAAATCCAAGATGGTGTCCAAAATGGACTCATATTATGCTTAATTATATGTCAGTATATTTCTTATAGCACCAACTTCAACAGGGCATATTGGAGCTTGGGACTTTATGGTGTCAAAATAGTTGTTGGGTGACCCATTTAAAAAGATAATCAGTTGTTATAAGAAAGTGGTGGTGGATATCATGCGACAGTCTGCATACCTGATTGTAAAATTCAATCACAGTTTATATTTATGAATTCCTTTTTAATTGCAAGATGGTTGGTCAGGCCTCAGAGACAGTGACAGAGCTTTCATGCCTGATGGTTGTCTTTGGCTGGGACCACCTTGGCTCAAGAGTTTCTTTAGTTCTGACTATCTGTGAGTAGTGAGCCAGTTTCTTTACTCTGTCGTTGTGTGTTAATTTGATTAGATTGTTTCTCTGTGATAATGCAGCATTGCATAAGTTAGGAAGCTAACAAATGTTCTGTTTTAATAACAACATAATAAAAGTGTGAAGAGTTGGCGCCAGTTAAATGCATTTAAGCCTCTCAGTGTCTTAGATTGCTGTCCGTTTTAAGGTGTTTGTTCTGTTGTTTACTACTTTTGTGGTTCCCAATGTTTGTGAGGATCCTGTGTTTAGTCATTGTTTTGTTATGCACTACTTAGTGTCCTTTCTAGTTGTGCAATCATCTTGATTATGAAAAGACAGCTAGTTGCTTAGCTTCAATTGTCGTGCTGATGTCTTGTTACTGCTAGTATTCTGTGATTTTCCTCACAGTGCCATGGGTTGGACTGCAGTGTGTGATTGTGTAAAACATTCAATTTGTAGTAACTATTATTACCTAGTAAATTGAAATAGGCGTCCCAAATTTGTGAAAATATAGACCTAGGTAGAAAGTTGTAAACGAAGCTGTAAAATCTGAGTATGTGGCTGTAGGAAACCCGAAGTATAAAATAATTGTATTTAATGAAGTAAAGCATTTAAATCCTGAAAACTGAGCCTCAAATTCAAATTTTTAGGTTAGTGTCAGAATTCTGTCATATGTGTGATAAAACCAGCAAGCCAAATGCCAAAGGGTCATCAAGCATGAAGAAGAATAACAACCTTTAGCCATGGACACGTCATTTATATCATTTTTCGCTAATAATTTTTTTAAGAAAATAAAAAGAAATCAGTCAAAGCCTGACTTGCCCCAAAGTCGCCCTTAAATCGTGTAAATATCAAGTGTCTGTCTCAAACTTTATTACAAAATCAAATAGTTCATCACATGATCTTAACATAAGGTCATTATCAAGGCAAGTAAGTCAAACTAATCACACTATAATGCTATAAACAATGAACAACTTCATTGCTCTCTTGAATTTGACCTGTAAAACGCAGCGACTTCTTAAAGTCTTGAATGAGCATGGTATGCATTTTATGATGTTTTGATGCATGCAATTAGTCATATATGAATCATGAGTTTTCAATTACTCTTTAATCAATGATTAGTAAATATTGCTGGTAACTAAATATCAACGGGTACATGTGCTGTTGTAGTGAATATATTGATGCATATATCATTATCCCCGCCACTGCTACCCAATGCATTCAGAAATGGTAAGTGAGTATGATCAGGAAATACCATAATCACAAACTGCAGACAAACCCATGGCACTGGGAGGAAGAGCCACACAACAATCACGAGACACTAGGAAGACAAACTAAGAAAAAACAACCAGCTCTCTCTTTCACATCAAGATGATTGAAGAAGCTTGTGTGCACGTCTATGCATTCATCAAACATATACAGAGTTCACATATATCTGTGCAGTCTAACGAGGTCATTGTAAAACTCAGACCGCATAACTAATTGGCTCATGAGCTGTTTAACCTGTGTAACCAGCAGATCAAACTCACTGTCACATGCTACATTCATAAAAACAGCAACTTGTAAGTGCACCGAAACTTTTGCTACAAAAAGCTGTCATCTGTAGGTGGAAGTTTCTTAGGTTTCCATGTTTAGTGTTTCAGAACCTCCTCAGTTCACAAGTTGTTCAGAGAACAACAATTAACAACATCATATAACAAACATGCTCATTTGGTACACACTTGCATTACTCCGAAAGGCAAGCTTTCGCCTTTTCCCAATTTTGCAACTATCTTGATAACGTCAGCATTTGAATGCATAACATTTAACATCTTGTTCTACCCAACACTGCATATAGTACAACAGGAGTCACATCCTGCAAGACAGAACATTGTCAATTAATCAGTCTGTGGTCCTCTGTCAGGGAGCCACTTAATTGATGGATGATAATGATATGTCCATAATGTTGATATTTAGTCATCAGGAAAATTTATTAACATGCTTTAAGAAGATATGGTGTATTACACAAGGTCAAATTCAAGATACCAAAGGAGGTGTTCATTGTTTTATAACTTGGTATTATTGTATATGTTACTATAATGTGATGATCCTTTTGATTTTGCGATGAAGTTTGAGACAGACAGGTGGTACTAACATGTTAGTGCAAATCAGCCTTCGACTGCTGTGTATATCTATTTTCTTATAGTAGAAATTGTCACAGATGGATATGCCTAAGGCTAAAGATCGTTTTTTGGTTTGTATTGTATGACCCTTTGGCACATTTCAGCTACGTTTGACCATCCCAGTGCTTGCATTAGTGGAAGTCTGGGTGTCAGAGACTCCCAAAAATTACTCTGTGATTTCCAAAACTGGATGCTAGGAAGTCAGTGACTTCCAATTTCGAAGGAAACCAAATTTATGATTTAGCTTGACTTCCAGATGATGAACCTTGGAAGCTGCATGACTTCCTGATTTTGACAGTTAGTGCAAGCACTGCCATCTGTGACTCAGCTCTATGACCTAGATAAATCCAGATATTTGTTCAGTATAATCAGTTTAGGATGTTCTTGCACGGCTAAAGTACTTAGCAGTCCAATGATTGGTCACACATTCACCTCACAATGAAAACCCATGACCCACTTCAAGAGGATAACCACTATGGAGGTATGATATGTAGGTATGATTGGTCTTACTAGGGAGATCACCGGCATCATAACTCTATAATCTTTGTCACAAATGCATGACCATCTTTACATGTGGGGCATCTACCCTCCTCGAAAAGGTCCATTGCCCACTTAATTTGGTTCACAACTTACATTGGGACGTTATCAACCAAACTAGCAGAGAGCACTTATAAGTGAAGCACCACCCACCCATCAGAGAAGAGGCACAGTCTGTCTAAACTAGGGCCACTTTTGGCCTCACAGGATGTCTACAGCCAACCTCATAGGATTTCCACGACCCTATACCAGCCTCATGGGGACAATGACCTGAATCACAAGCGACTAAGGCCTGGTTCATGGGGAACCTCCCTTGACCAACATCACGCAGGAGCATGTTTCACGAACAGGGTCGCACGAGTCGCTATGCATAAAGATAGTTTAAACCCTCCAGTAATTTCATTCCCTGACCATTCCAAGGCAGTGCGTCTAGGTGGATATATTCTTTTTGTGTTTGTCTTTTCCATCTGTGATGTCTATTTCTTGCAGCCTTATGGTCACCTGTTAGGAAAGGACTGACCTCTTGGCTCTCTGTATGTGATGTTTCATTGTGCTTTTGTCACTTTCCAATATGGTGTCCTAGGTCAGGTGTAGTACTTGATTGTATCGATTCCTGACCTTTCCTTTCTCTCTAAGTATCTTTCTTTGCTAGAATTCATGACTCAACTCACAGGGGTGGGCTGGAGCGCGAGCACAGTCCATACAATTACCTGCTCCAAGAGGATGGCCACAACATATCTCACAAAATGAACAGCTGGCCTCACAGGTGGACTACAAAACATCTCACAGGGAGACCATCATCCACCTCAAAAGTTGACTTTGACATGACCCCAAAGAGGATAGTCACAACATATCTTATTAGGGATACAGCACATCGTATTTTAGGAAACGACTTATCACATAGTATTACGTGTTAGACAGGACTTGTCTCCAATGGGATGAGACCAGCTTTACTAAGGGCACATAGGTCTCCAGGACTACGCCCAACCTCACATGGGATCTGGGTCCGACACGCATAGGATGGCCATGTACTAGCTCACTGAGGGGTCATAACTTTATTTACAAGGAGCATGGTACTTCTAAAGGACTTCACACAACCAACCTTGCGAAAGCACTGGCCTTACAAAGATACATGCAAGGGTGACAAAAACTCAACAAATATGGCACTTAAAAGGAAAAACGACAAAACCAACTTATTTTATCACTGATGATTTATGTGTCATACCAGAAACCTGCCTGGTCATAGTTGAACTTGACAGAAAGCAGAATGGAAAGGAAAAAAGAAACATGGATCCATGAACATGTAGACAAAGTCCCACTTTATTTAAGTGCCAAAAGATTTCAGACTTTTTAAAAGCTAATACTTGTATTACATAATATTTGACAAAAATCATAGAATTTGAGGCTCAATTTACAGGATTTAAATGCTGAAATATATTGAATACAGTTATTTATTTCCTTCTTTTTGTTTTCTACATTCACATATTTAGATTTTCACTATCATTTTCATTTTTCTACATGGGTCTACTTTTCTGTCTATTTCGGACGCCATCTTGTATTTACCAGGTAACAATAAAAAAAGAAGCATCATTTCTTGTTAGTTGTATAAACTTCATGGTGTCAGAAATATGCTGCTAAAATAATTAGCAAGTAATACCATAATAACTACATTTGAAATGAAAATGGAAAAAAAAGCATTTATTTTAAATGGTAGATCTATTTTTCAATTATTTTGATAAGGGGTCTCAAGAAGCCATCTTAAAAATCTCCATGGAAATGCAACAGAGTTTAATTTTTATTTATTTTATTTAAAGCCTATACATTCGAGTTTACATTGATATGTAACACTTCTTCCCATTTAAGTAAACTTTGGTACAATAGCAAAAGATGATAATGAAATAAGCCTTTTTTCGCTATTTTTCGTATTTGACCTTGAATTTGACCTTGACCTTGAAATTAAAACCATATTTAAATGTATCATTAAAAAGTTCAAACATACACTACAAAAATAAATATCATTAATTTGATGAAATAAGATACATCAAATCAGTACAACTTTTATAGACCACAACCCCTTGCATTTATTTCTGGCGGCCATCTTGGACGCCATCTTGGATTTCTCAGCCCGCACCAACAATGGCCGCTGTATCCTGGCAGATTCATAAACTTCAGGGTATGACAAAAATTTTGGTATATAACATTCAATGTAGTACTTTGGTCACCACCCCACCTTCAACTGAGCCTTGAAAGTCACCCTACTAATAAGCTCACCCTGAGCCTTCGGCTCTGGTGAGCTAATAAGGTGTGGTATTTCATCAGAATAGTCATCCGGCAGACGATTCTCATGAAATATAATGCCTTATTTGTTATTTTTGAAAAAAAGTGGCTATATTTGAAGATTTCGTCTGCTGCAAATTATAGATGGCGCGTTATGGGTGAAGTTCTAAAAAATGTCAAGATAAAAGGGACAATCTGAGTATAGATATCAACCGCTCAAAATATTACACAACTGCCAAATCTTTTTATTAAAACTTGAATAGGCGCTCATCTCGTGCTCGTGCGATAGTAAGTTACACGGGTATATAGAGTCCAGCAATACGCAGCATGACCTAACAGTTGTTAAACCATGATTTGTTTGTTTGATTTGATTCTTTACGTCCCATCAACAATCTTTCAGTTAAACAGGGACGGATCTTCCTGGGTTGAACCAGTACTAAGCTAGAATAAATGTGTCTTGCTCAAGGACCACAACGCAGTGACGCCGGTGAGGCTCGAACCCGCGACCCTTCGGTCTCAAGTCACTCTTCCACTGAGCCACTGCGCTCCCTATGTTAAACCATGAGGCTAATTGTCAAGATAATCCACCCTTACCGAAAATCACGCCTTCTTTAACTCTTGTCTATCAGTGTCGTCTGCTTTTACGATCCAGATTAACCTTTTTTTCTAAAAAAATAACCGTAAAATATTAGCACTTCCTGGCAAAATGATCAGTACAGAAGATATAGAGGATCTGAGGTTCAAATTTTATTGAATTTATAATAAACGAGCTGAGGAATGGTGATAAATGCGAGGCTTGTCGAGTATTCCATCGCCTTTTCGCAACGAGCTTAATAAATTCATTCATACTGGATCGCAAATGTTAGATTCTATTTATTATATGACATTAAAATTTCTTTGAAATCTTATTTCTGTCGTAAAAAGGTTAAGATTTCGTCATACGTTGCGTATGGTCGTCATTTGATAACGTTACCTAGAACCACTGGTTTTATCGATTTTAATGCTCATGGCGTTTTTGCATTCCCATACCCGACATCATCACGCTAGAGAACCACTGTACTCGACCAGCGCAGTCATCGCGTGGTGGTTGCAGTCGACGAGTGCACAAAATAGTGTACCTAGCTGTTAAAAAGGTTAATATTTTGGTAAATATTTTACTTCTGAAAATATTCATCGCAAATTGTTGCCACTTATAGATCAAGCTGTGTATCTGCTTAACAAAAATAATTGTGGATTGAGTGGTAGTCGCTACAGTGCCCAAGTTATGCCAAAATTAGATTTTTTTCCTGAAAAGGAGCATGAAAGAAATTATTGCTTATATTCTGGAATTTATGCTTATTTTAGCTAAAATGCAAAACAACAGTACTTTAATGTAAAAAAAGTTTGAAAGCTGAGATTGAAACATTTTGAAAGTTATCCAAGCTTTTCATAATGTATTCACAGTTCTGTATATCGGGTGTTCTGGCCATGTGGTCGGGTCGTCGACTGCAACATGTTGATTTTATTTAGTCACTCGACAACTGGGCCAGAACGCCCGATATACTGAACTATTAGTAGAGTATGAAAAGCTTGAATAACTTTCAAATTGCTCTGTCCTCAGATTTCATACTTTTTGCTCATTAAAGGACTGGCATTTTGCATTTTATCAAAAGAAAGCTTACAAACCAGAACATAAGCAAACATTTCTTTCCTCTTGTTTTCAGGAAATATCACATTTGGGCGTAACTCTGGCGCTGTAGCGACTATCACTCAACCCACAAAAAATTGTTAAGCAGATACACAGCTGGGTTTATAAGTACAAATAATAATTCGCGATGAATATTTTCAGAAGTAAAGTATTTACCAAAATATTACCTTTTTTACAGCTAGGTACACTATTTTGTGCACTCGTCGACTGCAACCAGAACGCGATGACTGCGCCGATCGAGTACAGTGGTTCTCTAGTGTGGTCATAATTATGATATAGTTGTTGCAAACTGGAAAAGGATTATTTGAAATTTTACCCCGGGATAATATATGGTTATTTCATGCCTCTTTGTAGTATAGTATACAACTATTTCATACATTTCTGTGCAACAGTCAAAACTACCACCACCGAGGTGCTGTTGCACGAGGCCGAATGCGTTACTGCCAATTTCACAATTTGTTCTCCTGTTACTGCGCTAATGTCAATTTCACAATTTGTTCTACTAATACTGCGCTACTGCTAACTTCGCAATTTGTTCCACTGCTACAGTAACTGTGCTACTGCTAATTTCGCAATTTGTTCTACTGCTACAGTAACTGCCCTACTGCGCTACTGCCAACTTCACAATATGTTCTACTGCTACAGTAACTGCCCTACTGCGCTACTGCCAACTTCACAATTTGTTCTTCTGCTACAGTAACTGCCCTACTGTGCTACTGTCAACTTCACAATTTGTTCTACTGCTACAGTAACTGCCCTACTGTGCTACTACCAACTTCACAATTTGTTCTACTGCTACAGTAACCGCTCTACTGTGCTACTGCCAACTTCACAATTTGTTCTGTTGCTACAGTAACTGCCCTACTGTGCTACTGCCAACTTCAGAATTGTTCTACTGCTACAGTAAGTGTGCTACTGCGCCACTTAACAATTTGTTCTACTGCTACAGTAACGTCAGCTTCACAATTTGTTCTACTGCTGCAGTAACTGCGCTACTGTGCTACTGTCAGCTTCACAGTTTGTTCTTCTGCTGATGTGCTACTGCGCTACTGCACGACTGCCAACTTCACAAATTTATCTTACACAGCGACTGCCAACTTCACAAATTTATCTTACTGCGCTACTGCCCTACTGTTAACTTCACACACGCCTTATACCCAACTCATAACTTACTAGTGGGGCGGATATGTAACAATTTTGAGAAGAATCGTGCACTTTATGATAAAAGCATGAAACTTTGTACATGGCTAGTTGATAACAAAACAAAAAAAATAAGGGTCAGTGCCACGCCGAAAATGCCCTCTGATGGCCGCCATCTTGTTTTTCCAAAATGGCCGCCTTTTTCAACTTTTTCATTATAATCTCATTATTTATTTGCAAACATCATGTTTTCTTCAGTTATTTTTACTTAAATAGCCATCAGTTATATCTCAATACCTTAAAATCATATTTCAATTTTAAAAAATCAGGATTGAGGCTGTATTTTTTCAAGATGGCCGCCACTTTTGTATCTAAATAGTACAGCTATATTATAGAACTTTACAAAGTTATAAATTTTGATGCAAATTACTTCTAGCAAGTAGAAATAGTCCCGTTAAACAAGTTTCTAATTTATCAGCATGGCTTTATTGTTGCGCATTGTTCAAATATGGTATTAAAGATGGCTACTAATGTGCAAATCATAACATACTATCTGCTTTCATTTGGAACTGGAAGAATGTAGTTTGAATTAATGCAAACGATTTTTAAGAATAACTATATTTAATGGCTTTGAATAAAAAAGGGAGCACCCAACATACCATCCAAGACGGCTGTCAAAGTAGAAATGTTATATGGACACCATTTATAAGATGGCCGCCATCTTGGTTTTTCCAAAATATGCAGTCTATTTTCAATTGCATTTTTTAAGCTCATACATTTGCAAGCCAATTTGTTGTCTTCATTTATTTCCACTTTTTTTGCAGTCAATCATACTAATTTGCCTCAAAATTGTCATTTAGGCTTAGAGAACACAAGATTTAGGACATAGTCTCAAGGTGGTTGTCACATTTTGCATCCAAAGAGAGCTCAGTGACTCAATGGTAGAGCGCTTGACTCGAGACTGAGGTGCCACGGGTTCGAGCCTCACCGGCGTCTCTGTGTTGTTGTCCTTGAGCAAGACACATTCATACTAGCTTAGTACTGGTTCAACCCAGGAAGACCCTTCCCTGTTTAACTGAAAGATTGTTAATGGGAGGTAAAGAATCAAATCAAACAAACAAAAAACATTTTGCATTCTCAATAGTGGTGGCCAACTTGACAAATTATGAATTTCCATGCACAATTATTATGCAATTAAGTAGAAATAGCTACACAAACAAGGGAAGACTTTGTTTTTATTTTAACTTATTATAACATGGTATTCAAGATGGCTTTGACTTTGGTTTAGAAAAAAAAGAAACATATTTTTACTTTCTATAGGATCATATTTTGAGGTTGTATGAAGGTATGAAAATGATTTTCAAGAAATTATTATACTCAATGAATTAGAATAGTAAAGGGGACATCCAACCTGTCATCCACGATGGTTGCCAAATTTGGTTTTAGACACATATGTTGCTATTAAGTGTGTTCTATATAAAATTGAAATGATCAAAATGAGATACAAATAATTTATGTACCTTTAGCAAACTAAAACTGTCCTTTGTAGAATTGCCATTGCATAAAATATCATTTTTTACATCAGATTTTAGTGAAAATCCTATAAAATCTGTAGAGATATCAAAGTTTCTTTTTGACCTTTCTCCTTCTCATCAAGTTACCATAGGCTTAAAAGGCTATATGTTTCCTAAAATTGTATACAATTTAAAAATAAATGTACTTAGACCACAACCCTCCGTTTTCACACACATCAACTTTTCAAATTGAGCTTGTCAAATGACGAATTTGCTGCAGCCAGCCTTATTAGGTTGTGTTGATGATGTAGCTGGCACTATCATATCTACTTGAAAGTAATCAAAATTTATATTATTCTGAGGTCAAGCCAATATATAATGTTGCAGACATCTCAGTTTCTAGCCAAAGCTTCCCTCACCAATTGCTTGCTAGTGAGTCGGGCATTTGATTCCATAATAACCTCTTCAGTCTAGTTAGTTGAAACAAAAGTTTTTTTTGTCTTTTTAGGTATGTAGGATTTTTAAATGTCATAATGATGTTATTTTGCTCTGTGTTTACAGTAATGGTCTTTTACAGCCCAGGGAGCTTGAGCTAGGTGCCTCAACGGCATATTCAGTCGAATCCCTGTCCTTGCTGCATCAATTCTTGCTTTTCGTGATTTATTGTTCACTGTGGTTATTCAATGACTAGTTAAACATTCGTTCTAGAAATTGTTTCACGGTAGTAGTGCTGTTGTGATTCTCATTTTATTAGTGGTTTGTATGTACTTCTATATACATGCATGTGAATGATTTTGGTTATGTTGAGGTAGCCTAGTAACTGCCTTCAAGGGGAGAGCTACATCACCACTGTATACTATCTAACTGTATATTTAGTTTTCCCTATTTTGATTTTGTAGGAATAATGTTAGCTCTGATTGTACTAGTTTCTGGTCATTGCTATAATTTTACCTAGTATATAAGCAAAAATGGGAATAACATGTACGGAATGACGCAGGCCAACAGCCGCTAGGTGAAGAAGCGATAAAAGAAGAGCATTATGGAAAGAGCATTATGAAGTTACTCAAATTTGAACTCTTTGGAGTGCAGACGTCATGCCAGAGGAAATCCCAGTTGAAGGTCCAGCCAGCTGATCAGTACAGGAATTATCACAAAAACAATTAGCAGGATGCGTTCTGACAAAGCAGACATATCATCAGCAATTGTCATCCAGATGCTTTATTCTACATGCATTTGGGAAACTGGCACAGTCGAGGTGTTTGGCCTAATCTGCAACATAATCTTGAGTGTTAGTATTGAGTGAAGTTGAAAGGGGGTGCTCTGAACAGAGGCTTGAAGTTGCAAATTGGAGAGACATATCGGGCAGAGATTGACGAGATGCAGTGCAGATTTATGTCAGGCCATGGTGGCACTACAGTTGCGTCTTCATTTTAAGCCAGCTACAGAAGCTGCTCCTTACTTCTAACAAGCCATTCTATGTCACATTCATTAACATAGAGAAGGACAGCAGGTAGGTAGTGTGCATGCTTTTAAATCAACAAGTAGTTGGAGGAATTGATGAATGGCATGATCAAGGACATGAAAAGCAGGACAATAGTTGGCAATTGTCGCAGTGAGAAGTTTTTTGGTGTTGATGTTCATCGTGGCTCTGTTCTGACTCCACTGCTCTTAATTGTTATGCAAGAAATTCTAATGACGGAATTCAGAACAGACTGCACATAGTGGCTGTTATACAAATATGATCCGGTGATCAAGACTGAGTCCATGTAGGAATTGCTGGTGAAATTGGATGCATGGAAGTATTGGGAGGAGAAGGCTCTTCATGTGAACATAATAATATGAAGTCATATACAAGTAAAGTCGTCCCTTGAGCTAAAGTGCACCAAATGCATGTGGCACAAAACTACTTAATGATGGAAGATGGAGGTGATAGCACCTGATAAAAACTTGAAGTAGGACATCTGTAACCATATGGACATTCTCTACGCTAGAGACATCCTCGAGCTGCCTGCAGTCAATACATTGTAATGTACATGGCAGAAACTCCATAAACTTCTTAACCTTATGATCATCGATCATCTGCTGCCCTTGACTCGAGACAAGTGGTAATAAACATGCATTCATTGTTTTGTTTTTGTTGAATGTATGTTCACTAGCATTATACATCCTAGCTAGTGATGTCGAAACGCTTAATAGCAAAAATGTATAGGTTTATTTAGAAAGAACAGCAAAAATTACCAATAAATAGGATTTTCCAATTCGGCGGCCATCTTGGATGCCATGCTTGAATTAACAGTTGAGAAAATTTCAAAATTAAATATTATATATAAGAAACGAACATTCATTGCTACTAAAGCAAATTTCACTCATACAAATCTCAATGATAAATTAATGTATAAAAAACAAAACCATAAAATCATTTTTCTTTGGCAGCCACTTTGGATGCCATATTGTATCAAGGCTCTCTTATAAATTGTTTACAAATAACAAAGTCACATTTTGAGCCTTTCTATGCTTGAAACAACTTGAATTTGATGCAATAATCTGAATTAAGTTCATTCTATGATGTTTTCATAAAGCAAGCTTGATTTAACATATAAAAATGGCGGCCATCTTATAAAATGGCCACCATCTTGGATAATATGCCAATCTACATGTGATTTCAGATAATTACAAATGTTCTATTGTTAAAATTCACACTTACACAAGCTTTAAATTAAATTTTATGGCAAAATGATACCCAACTTAACAGGCATTACACGAAATTAGGTCGCCATTTTGAAATTCAAGATGGCGGCCGTCAAGGTGCATTTCTGGCTTGGCACTGACCCTCAGAAATTTTGATAATTACTAATCTGGCCATGTACCAAGTTTCATGCTTTTATCATAAAATGCACGATTTTTTCACATATCTGCCGCACTATACGTTATAATAAGCGGATGCTGATGCGCGTACGGTTCGTTTACGACGGAAGACCATGGCGGGTGTGCTCTTTAAATTCATAATAACTTCGTTGTTTGTGGTCAGGGTACTCGTTTTCTTAGTAAGAATGAGCGGCACACTTTGAAACCAAAATTGAACGCGCGTCACGTGACTGTGCAAAAGTAAAAAATGTAGCATGTGCAACAGTTCATCGAAACCGGATCAAATTGGTAGCGACCGACAATTCGATAAAACAGTCAAAAAAGCTTAATTACTCTCTATATAAGTAATTACTCTAAAATATTAACACAGGGCCGCCGCCGCGTATTTAAAAGTGGTCCGGCGGAGGAACCCATCGAGTAACGAAGGCACGAGAGGGGGAGAGCACGAGAGGGGGATTGATCTCCCTCTCGTTAGGGGGGTTAGGGGGGCCTCCCCCGAGAAAATTTTTGAATTTTGAGCGCTTCTATGTGCGTTTTTAATGGGGGTTTTATGCGTTTGGGACCAGATTTTAGTCGTTTTGGTCACAAAGATATTTCTTGTCGCGTGAGAAACCGAATGCTGGACAAACTTGTTTTCAGACAGTCACATGTTTTTTTTTCACTTTTTTTATTCAGCATGTTTCTTTGACATTATTTCATCTATGTCCCCGCAGGTTTTAGCAAAGTACTTTTAGCACTGATCCTTGGTGGTACTTCAAAGAGTCATGTTTTCGAAAAGATATGTATACACTTAGTCTAGCGTCTTTTCAATTAGAACACCCGTTAAGGATGCTGGCTTCATCTAGGTTTTGGCTTCGGTAGGCATAACATGAGAACTTTCGCTTCATCGTAACAACTGTCGAACCACGACGTCTAAACACTTCTTTTCTAAGGGTTCTTAAAGTCGAGTGGACGTTGGGGGAACCTAAAAGTCTTGGGCTGAATTGGACCAACAGGCGGGACTCGTATATCCGTAACAGAATGCATTGTAATTACACAGGCCCACGATGCTCATATATATGTAAAGTCAAAACGTTTGAAACATACTTTGTCGCTCAACACGTTAATTATAATAGAAAAAAACAATATGTCAATTTGAGGGAATGAAACTGGATCACAGAAATTATCTGGACCTCAACGAGAAGACCTGTCTTCAGGGTTTCCCACCATGCGAGGCTCAAACCAACCTACTCTGTTACAGAGATTAGTTCAGTAGAATGCTGCAATATTGCGTGTAGCAAGTTTATCAATTATACTTTCATGGGAAGCGAACAATAAAGGCGCTGATCAGACTGCGCGGATGTGTAGACTGGTCTGCGCCTTTGGTGTCCGCATGCAGCTACGTCAGGTTTTCTCTCGACACGGTCCATAAGAATGATAACGCCCACTGCATGACTATAAGACCATCAGATTATGAAATTAATCAGGTGTCATTATAATTTTCCAATGCTTTCACACCTCGGCTAGTTCGGTCTATTGATGACACGCGCAACGAAAGTTATTGATAATTGCATCAATAAATTTTGGCAGATTGAATAAAATCAGAGTAAAAAGTAAAATGAGCCGAAACGAGAAAAAAGGACACGGCGGAAAGCATACTCGGCCAAAAAAGTGGTCCGGCGCTCGCCGTCCTGCCGGACCGGCGACGACGGCCTTGTAACATGAGCCTGGCCTTTATCATTATCATAATTTCATAGCTGATTGAGCATCTAAATATATCTCCGGCCTCCATCGTACGTACAAATACGGAAATGCACGTGGTACTTTATATCACAATAGATGTATATACTGCAATAATGAAAAATTGCCTATCGACAGTGGGTAGAGCACGTGAATTTCACAGTTATTTTAAGCGCTGCGTCGTTAGTTCGAATCCCGTTCGCGACACTATTTATTGTAAAGAATTTTGTTTTGTTTTTTTATTAAATTTTCTCCTTTTTACTCTATCGTTTTTCCATTTTGTTTAATCTGATCTCATCGGTGACAGAAACATTCTCTCGTCGGATCCGTAACACTGTACTTCAACTATCGACTGTCACCTCTTCAGTTTTAAGATACATGTATGAGCTGCGCATTCCAACAATGTGGCATTTTGAAATGAATAGCCTCAAGTGAGGCTGTGCAGCCTCCTTTTAAGAATAGAAATTATAAATGCTGTTCAGTCAATGACTTACAAGGCTTAGAATATTCAAGCGACTAGCAAAGGCTCTGATCAGACTGTGCATATGTACAGGCTGGTATAAGCATTTGTTTGTCGCACATACCACATTGTTGGAAATCTCATGTTGTGGCTCATATATAGACCTCCTTGCTGCTTTTCCGAGAAATGCTTCGTTGTCGCGCATGTCGATAAGCGCCTGTGTGTTTTAACAGGGAAGCGGGTAACCAGGCCATGGTATAGTGCCAGTCAATAGTCATATTTATTGACCGGTGGATCATGACATAGCAAAAAATAGACAATTACTCCGTATATAGACGGCTGGGTAATAATATACAGTTATTTCATGCCTTCGGCCTCGTGCAATAGTGCATCAGGTCGTCCACGGCACCTCGGGGTAATAGTTTTGATTATTACCCAACGGCCTGGTTACCCGCTTCCCTGTTAAAAACACACATGCGCTTGCGCTTATAAACATGCGCGACAACGATGCGCGTACGATTCGTTTATGAAAGGAGACGTTATGAACCAATGGTGAAATTAAGACATGGTTTGGCAACTTTAAACTCCAATAACTCCGTTGTTTATGGTCAGAAACATAAAGTGTCGGTACTCGTATTCTTAGTTAGAACAAGGGGAACATTTGAGACCGAAATTGATCAGATTTGGTGAAATTTTCTGCTTTTTTAGCAAAACCAACTCCATGCAAGAAACGCTGCTAAGTATTTCATCAAATGGGTTGGGTAATAAAACAGTTATTTCATGCCTGTTTGTAGTATAGTCAAACTATTACCCCTCGGTACAATGTACACGGCACCTCGGGGTAATATACTACAAACAGGCATGTAATCACTGTATACAATACTGCAAACAGGTTTTATTACCAAACCCATTTGATGAAATACTTAGCAGCGTTTCTTGCATGGAGTTGCTGTAGACGATGCGGTTTTGATGCAAAATAGAAAATTTCACCAAATCTGCTCAATTTTGGGCTCACAATGTTCCACTCGTTCTAACTAAGAAAACGAGTACCCACACTTTATATTTCTGGCCATAAACACCGGAGTTATTGGAGTTTAAAGCTACAAAACAATGCCTTATTTTCACCATGTTGCATAACGTCTCCTTTCATAAACGAACCGTACGCGCATTGTTGTCGCGCATGTCGATAAGCGCCTCTGTGTAATTAACAGGGAAGCGGGTAACCAGGCCATGGTGTAATGCCAGTCAATAGTCAAATTTATTGACCGGTGGAATAGTTCAGTGACTGATGACATAGCAAAAAAATAGACAATTACTCCGTGTATAGATAGTTGGGTAATAATCAAAAATATTGACTGGGCAATAGTTCAGAGACTCTTGACATAGCAAAAAATAGACAATTACTCTGTATATAGACGGTTGGGTAATAAAAAACTATTGCCTGGACAATAGAAAAAAGGAGAAATACTCCGTATATAGACGGTTGGGTAATAAAAATCTTATCTTACCCAGAACGTCAGTGTTTTAATAGCGTCACTATGTGAAATTTCAGGGACTTGTGGAAGCTTATTTTAAAATAAATAAATAAATAAATAAATAAATAAATAAATAAATAAATAAATAAATAAATAAATAAATAAATAAATAAATAAATAAATAAATAAATAATAAATAAATTAATTAATAAATAAATTAATTAATTAATTAATTAATTAATTAATTAATTAATTGATTGATTAATTAATTAATTAATTTGAAAAGTAAAAAAAGTGATGAGCAAGAAAAAAATCCATTATTCGTGTGAGGGTAGGATAGAAAAATCTTTCCCTCGGGTTCACCGTTTGTCATCATTCGGCAAGTCTCGTAAAGCCAAACGGCGGTCCTAAGGACGGATTTTTCTATCCTACCCTCACTCTTATGATATATTTTTATAGTACATATATGCAGGCGGTCGGGCAGGCGGGCAGGCGGACTTACGTACGTACAGGGCGCATATAAAAGCAAACTTAAACAGCAGGCGATTTTCTATGGTATGCCTCACCTAAATATTGTCTGAAGATTACCTGACTTTTATCACACTGGTAAATGTATACGTTGATTTGGTGGTATTTACGCGCATTGCCGCTACTTCATAGACCGGAAGTGGTAGATATTGGTGTTAATACTGTATTTGTTTGTTTGTTTGTTTTTGTTGCTTTACGTCCCATGTCAACAGCTATGGTCAATGCGGGACGGTCAGTTCACTTAACCACACTTTTTCCTGGGCAGGCTTGAGCAAGCGGTTAACCAGTAATTTGTGCACATACTTTCGCTTGTAACTGACAAAAACCCTTCTTGAATAAATCAGCGGAAGGGAGGAGAATGACCGTAGAAATTATTTCATGATCACTCTCCACGAAAGTATGGTACCGGGCCGGGATCGAACTCGATAAAACTGTGTAAGCATTTAGGAATAGATTCGAGTACCGATCTGGTGATCGGTACTCGAATCTATTCCTATATGCTTACATATATCGCCATGAACATACTGAATACTTAAAAATGGTTGAAGTCTTTAGTCCTTTAGGCATATGGCATGTATTTCTATATAGTATTAACACCAATATCTACCACTTCCGGTCTATGAAGTACCGGCAATATGCGTAAATACCACCAAATCGACGTATACATTTACTAGTGGGTTTATGGCATTTACTTTTTCAGCATTAACTTTTTCAAACAGTTACTCCAGGAATACAAATGTACCATCTGAGTGTCAAACTTACTGGAACCAGATCAGGTTCGTCAAATATCTGGCCTGATCTGGGTCCGAACCCTTTGGAAAGGTTGCCGCTGTCAGTAGACTACAACAAGTCGTTAGCGGACCCCTTAGAACTGGAAACCCCTAATGAGTACTTCGGTGAACAGCGAAGACGAAGATTAAAAAAATGTTTGCAGACAACAACAGGTGACCCCTCAATATGTATCTTGTACAAGAAATTATCCTGACTTAACTTTATCAAGATTTTACGTTGAAAATTCCGTTCATGAGCAAACCCAGAATGTTTTGTCAGAGGGGGTCCAACTCTGACATGTTTTTCCTTTGATGAGGGGAGAGAGGATCTAAATACCGCTAAAAGTGGACCATCATCGGCCCGCTAGTGGAATGCATTTTTGTATCCCCGACTATATAAATAAATTTTGCATTGTATTGTATCGGCCCGCCAGCGAAATGCCACTCAAATGGCGTTTCTCTGACAGGCCATTGCATGCTTGCTTGGTAGCTTTGTGATTTTTTTGATGTTCCGGACCATTATTGCTAAGGAACCTTATAGGTTTGTGAATTTCCATGGGGGGGGGGGGGGTCCGGAACCATGCCCCCGCTGGATCCGCACATACCGTTGCTCTACACGGGTTATTATTTTAACTTTATAACTCAATGCAGTAACTCGCTGACACGTGATTGCTCAAATCGCAAGAATAGGTGGAAAGGGGAAATTTCTTTTGTTAAGAAATACAGGTGAGAACAGTACGCTTCATGATTTCAAGATTTTTACTCATGTTTTTGGTGGTTGAAAAATGGAGATTGAGATTTTAGTCAAGTTTTATTATTTTATATTGGAAATCCATCATACAGTCTATACTATGAAGAAGAGGCTGACGTTTTGGGAGTCTGTGAGTAGATTTTATGCATATTTGAATATTAAAGTTTTGTTTTGAAACTGCAAAAATCTGTTGCATGATGCCCCACGAAGGTGTTAGCAGCAAGGGGTTGCCACAAAAGACTCTCGCAATGTGAAGCATATTGGTAGACTGTCTGATTGCACCACCCATGGGTCTACACTATATGAGCCTCGACATGTGATTTCCAACAATGTGACATTTTGACAAGTGTAGACTCAGACAAGCCTGTGCAGCCTCCTTATAAGCTTAGAAACTCCAAATGATGTTCAGTCAGTAGCTTAACACTCATTGAATGTTCAAGCGACTAGTAAAGGCTCGGATCAGACTGCGCGTATGCACAGGCTGATCTGAGACTTTGCTGGTCGCACATACCACATTGTTGGTAATCCAATGTCGCGGCTCATATTCACTATGTGAGCTCGTCAGTAAGCAGTTAGTGAAAATGTTCATACATTGTATCTCTTGAACAGCACGTTTTATTTGAACACATTTTGCACACATACATGTATGTGTGTTAACATTCCCTAACCACTATAATGCCAATCCATTTTTTTATATGAGCATCAGTCCAGCCTGTTGTGGTCAGTAAGTGAAAACTCCTCCTAACTGATATTTGGAGCAAATTTTGCTTGCTAATTCATTTTAATATTGTCCAGCCACTGGCATGCGAATCTATTTCTCCAAATCTATGATATATGATATAGGCCATGATTATCCAGTGTCTGTTGATAAGCATGAGGGTCTGGGTGGGGGGGGGGGTCTGGTATTCACTATTCATTAAAAATTTAGCCCATTATTCATCTCATTAAAATTTTGGGTTATTCATTAAAAAAAGACCAATTATTCATTAAAAGTAAGAGAGGAGGCAAATAAGTCTTATTATTCACTATTCATTAATGTTTTCTTCAATTCATTAAAAAATAGGATTAATCATTAATTTTAAGGCCCTTATCATTCACTATTCATTATTTTTTGACTAATTATCCACTATTCATTATAAAAAAGGGCTATTATTCACTAATCATTATACCCCATCCAGACCCTCAAGCATGACAGTGATTACAATTTTACTACAACCTAACCCCTTAGGTGGGGTCAAAGGTCAAATATTTAAATTTTGCAATAACTCAGTAAGTTGTCAATATCTTTTTTACTGAAATTTCACATGCAGACAGGGGTACAATAAATATGAAATAAAGCAAACTTGATTTTCGATCGTAGGCCTGTGTCTCACCCACTGGGTGGACTTAGGGGGTGGGGTCAAATTCAACTTTTTCTGAACATGGTCATGTTGTATATCAAATTAAAAAGAACTAGACTTCAGTCGATGGAAAACCATCGTAAATACCCGCCTTTGAGCTAACCAAAGCATCAGCAAAGTTTGAAGTTGCTACGTCCAACCGTTTACGAGGAGATGCATTTACAAGAAGGTACGTTATATTGCTCTTTTGACCTTGACCTTTCTTAGGTCAAGGACGAACACGAAATGTTGCCCAGTATCCTCTACATCATATTACCTATGCACCTGCAAAGTTTGAAGCTGCTATGTCCAACGGCTTAGGAGGATATGCATTTACAAGAAATATTTGATTTGACCTTGACCTGCAAAGTTTGAAGTTGCTACGGCCAATGGTTCAGGAGATGCATTTACAAGAAAATGCATCATTTGACCTTGGCCCAAAGGTCAAGGGGGTCATGGTCACACGAAATGTTGCCCAGTACCCTCGACATCACGTGACCTATGCACCAGCAAATTTGATATTGCTACATCCCACGATTAAGGAAACGATGCATTTACAAGAAAACACATTATTTGACCTTGACCTTCGGGTTAAGGCTATACGAAATGTTGTCCAGTGCCCCCTACATCATGTGACCTATGCACCTACAGAGTTTGAAGTTACTACGTCAAAAGGTTTAGATGGAGAAGCATTTACAAGAAAATTCAATATTTGACCTTTGACCTTGGGATGAAGCTTGCACGAACTGTTGCCCAGTACCCTCTACATCATGTGATCTATTCAGCTACAAATTTTAAAGTTGCTACGTATAACCGTTTATGAGGAGATACATTAACAATAAAATACATTATTTGATCTTTGACCTTGACTTTGGAGTCAAGGTCACACCAAGGTTGTCCAGTACCCTTTACATCATGTGACCTATTCAGCTACAAAGTTTAAAGTTGTTATGTCAAAAGGTTTAGGAGGAGATGCATTTACAAGAAAATTCAATATTTGACCTTTGACCTTGACCTTGGGGTCAAGATCTCACGAAATGTTTCCCAGTACCCTCTACATCACGTGACCTATTCAGCTACAAAGTTTGAAGTTGCTACATCAAAGGGTTTCGGAGGAGATTCATTTACAAGAAAATTCAATAATTGACCTTTAACATTGACCTTGGGGTCGGGTCAAGGTCACACGAAATGTTGCCCAGTACCCTCTACATTCAGCTACAATGTTTGAAGTTGCTACCTCTAACGGTTTAGGAGGAGAAACATTTACAAGAAACGTGACGAACGGACAGACGGACAGAGGGACGGACGACGGACCGACTTTGGTACGAAATTAGTATGCCCTTTCTTACTAAAGAAAAAGCGGGTATAATCACAAATGCAGTAATATGGTAGCGAATATTTTTATATTTTTTCCCGCAGATCCCCCCCCCCCCGACCCTAGGGATGGGGTCAATAGGTCAAAATTCAACTCTTTTAGAACCTGGTCATGTTGCACATCAAATTAAAGGGAATCGCGAAATGAAGGGAAATAAGCATTACTAAGGGCTAAAATTCACCTGGCTACAACCCTTCGTTGTAAAAATGAGTGCTAGCTTACACTTAGCACTAAAGAGGTGACATCTTAGCTGCCACACCTTTTTGAGCTCTTCTACTAAAACAACTTGAGGTCAACATTTCTCTAGCGATAAATGTTTTACCCGATATAGTTATAGTTACTCTCTTGATTCCTACAACCGAACAGAACATGTTTTTTAAAGCAGTTGAATGGTAACTCCGATATCAGTGACAATTCAGTTGCCACCAAAATAGCTGTAATATAGGGCAGTTACTGTCGTGCCAACCAAGAGAGACAGTGACGTAATTCTTTGTTTACAATTGCTAAGTAAAACACTTACGTGTACACTTCTATTGAGCTAACGCGAATCGATAGATCACTTGAGTATAAATCCTATCCTGCGGATAGGATTAATACACAAGTGATCTATCGATTCTAAGTCCTGATTACTTAGTAAACAAAACATGACGCCACTGTCACTCTTGGCTGGCAGGACAGTATATCCGGCTGGAGCAGAATTGCATGCCAGAAGAACCGCCGGAACAACTTCATACTGTGTAGGCCGCTATGTGAACATGCCAATTTGTTTGGTCCAAGTCAACATTTTATCAGTCATATCGGCACGAGTCTTCTTGGAATTAACCAGTGTTCGTGTGTCTTGCTCATGAACACAATGCAGTGCATCCGGTGAGGCTCGAACTCTCGATCTCAAGCCAAGAACTCCACCACTGAGCCACCGCGCTCCTCATTATATAAACATGTCCTAATTCACTACTGCTGCTACTATCATATGAACCACTACTACAAATACAATTTATTTAACTACTACTAAGTTATAGTACGAGCTCAGTACCTCAGTTGGCAGAGCGTTAGAGTTATTGAAGTTGAGCCCCACCGCCGGCGAAGTCACTGTGTTGTGTCCTTGAGCAAGCCACTTTATCCGATGCTTAGTACTGGTTCCATCCAGAAAGACAGTAAATTGTCCCGAAATGACTGAAAATTGTTGACTCGGACGTTAAGCCTCAACATAAGCAAACAAGACAAACTGCTTGGGCTCGCTTCCCCAATCCGTCGGCGGATGACACTTTAAGCCCACCTTAGGTGCTGGCGGGACACAAGCCTCCCCAGACTGTCGGCGGATGAGACTTTAAGCCCACCTTTGTTGCTGGTGAGACACAAGCCTCCCAAGTCTGTCGGCGGAGGAGACTTTAAGCTTACCTTAGGTGCTGGCTGGACACAAGCTTCCCCAGTCTGTCGGCGGATGAGACTTTAAGCCCACCTTAGGTGCTGGCGGGACACAAGCCTCCCCAGTCTGTCGGCGGATGAGACTTTAAGCCCACCTTAGGTGCTGGCGGGACACAAGCCTCCCCCGTCTGTCGGTGTATGAGACTTTAAGCCCACCTTTGCTGTACTGGTGGGACACAAGCCTCCCCAGTCTGTCGGCGGATGAGACTTTAAGCCCACCTTTGGTGCTGGTGAGACACAAGCCTCCCCAGTCTGTCGGTGGATGAGACTTTAAGCCCACCTTTGCCGTACTGGTGGGACACAAACCTTACCCAGTCTGTCGGCGTATGAGACTTTAAGCCCACCTTAGGTGCTGGTGGAACACAAGCCTTCCCCAGTCTGTCGGCGGATGAGGCTTTAAGCCCACATTAGGTGCTGGTGGGACACAAGCCTCCCCAGTCTCTCGGCGGATGAGACTTTAAGCCCACCTTTGGTGCTGGTGAGAACACAAGCCTTCCCCAGTCTGTCAGCGTATGAGACTTTAAGCCCACCTTAGGTGCTGGTGGAACACAAGCCTCCCCAGTCTGTCGGCGGATGAGGCTTTAAGCCCACATTAGGTGCTGGTGGGACACAAGCCTCCCCAGTCTATCGGCGGATGAGACTTTAAGCCCACCTTTGGTGCTGGTGAGAACACAAGCCTTCCCCAGTCTGTCAGCGTATGAGACTTTAAGCCCACCTTAGGTGCTGGTGAGACACAAGCCTCCCCAGTCTGTCGGCGGATGAGACTTTAAGCCCACCTTAGGTGCTGGCGGGACACAAGCCTCCCCAGTCTGTCGGCGGATGAGACTTTAAGCCCACCTTAGGTGCTGGCGGGACACAAGCCTCCCCAGTCTGTCGGCGGATGAGACTTTAAGCCCACCTTTGGTGCTGGTGAGACACAAGCCTCCCCAGTCTGTCGGCGGATGAGACTTTAAGCCCACCTTTGCCGTACTGGTGGGACACAAACCTTCCCCAGTCTGTCGGCGTATGAGACTTTAAGCCCACCTTAGGTGCTGGTGGAACACAAGCCTTCCCCAGTCTGTCGGCGGATGAGGCTTTAAGCCCACATTAGGTGCTGGTGGGACACAAGCCTCCCCAGTCTATCGGCGGATGAGACTTTAAGCCCACCTTTGGTGCTGGTGAGAACACAAGCCTTCCCCAGTCTGTCAGCGTATGAGACTTTAAGCCCACCTTAGGTGCTGGTGGAACACAAGCCTCCCCAGTCTGTCGGCGGATGAGGCTTTAAGCCCACATTAGGTGCTGGTGGGACACAAGCCTCCCCAGTCTATCGGCGGATGAGACTTTAAGCCCACCTTTGGTGCTGGTGAGAACACAAGCCTTCCCCAGTCTGTCAGCGTATGAGACTTTAAGCCCACCTTAGGTGCTGGTGAGACACAAGCCTCCCCAGTCTGTCGGCGGATGAGACTTTAAGCCCACCTTAGGTGCTGGCGGGACACAAGCCTCCCCAGTCTGTCGGCGGATGAGACTTTAAGCCCACCTTAGGTGCTGGCGGGACACAAGCCTCCCCAGTCTGTCGGCGGATGAGACTTTAAGCCCACCTTTGGTGCTGGTGAGACACAAGCCTCCCCAGTCTGTCGGCGGATGAGACTTTAAGCCCACCTTTGCCGTACTGGTGGGACACAAACCTTCCCCAGTCTGTCGGCGTATGAGACTTTAAGCCCACCTTAGGTGCTGGTGGAACACAAGCCTTCCCCAGTCTGTCGGCGGATGAGGCTTTAAGCCCACATTAGGTGCTGGTGGGACACAAGCCTCCCCAGTCTATCGGCGGATGAGACTTTAAGCCCACCTTTGGTGCTGGTGAGAACACAAGCCTTCCCCAGTCTGTCAGCGTATGAGACTTTAAGCCCACCTTAGGTGCTGGTGGAACACAAGCCTCCCCAGTCTGTCGGCGGATGAGGCTTTAAGCCCACATTAGGTGCTGGTGGGACACAAGCCTCCCCAGTCTATCGGCGGATGAGACTTTAAGCCCACCTTTGGTGCTGGTGAGAACACAAGCCTTCCCCAGTCTGTCAGCGTATGAGACTTTAAGCCCACCTTAGGTGCTGGTGAGACACAAGCCTCCCCAGTCTGTCGGCGGATGAGACTTTAAGCCCACCTTAGGTGCTGGCGGGACACAAGCCTCCCCAGTCTGTCGGCGGATGAGACTTTAAGCCCACCTTAGGTGCTGGCGGGACACAAGCCTCCCCAGTCTGTCGGCGGATGAGACTTTAAGCCCACCTTTGGTGCTGGTGAGACACAAGCCTCCCCAGTCTGTCGGCGGATGAGACTTTAAGCCCACCTTTGCCGTACTGGTGGGACACAAACCTTCCCCAGTCTGTCGGCGTATGAGACTTTAAGCCCACCTTAGGTGCTGGTGGAACACAAGCTTCCCCAGTCTGTCGGCGGATGAGGCTTTAAGCCCACATTAGGTGCTGGTGGGACACAAGCCTCCCCAGTCTATCGGCGGATGAGACTTTAGCCCACCTTAGGTGCTGGCAGGACACAAGCCATCCCAGTCTGTCAGCGGATGAGACTTTAAGCCCACCTTAGGTGCCCGCTTCTATAGTCTATCGGCGGATGAAACTTTAAGCCCACCTTAGGTGCTGGTGGGACACAAACCTTCCCCAGCCTGTCGGCGGATGAGACTTTAAGCCCACCTTAGGTGCTGGTGGGACACAAACCTTCCCCAGTCTGTCGGCGGATGAGACTTTAAGCCCACCTTAGGTGCCCGCTTCCACAGTCTATCGGCGGATGAGACTTTAAGCCCACCTTAGGTGCTGGTGGAACACAAGCCTCCCCAGTCTATCGGCGGATGAGACTTTAAGCCCATCTTAGGTGCTGGCGGGACACAAGCCTCCCCAGTCTGTCAGCGGATGAGACTTTAAGCCCACCTTAGGTGCCCGCTTCTATAGTCTATCGGCGGATGAAACTTTAAGCCCACCTTAGGTGCTGGTGGGACACAAACCTTCCCCAGCCTGTCGGCGGATGAGACTTTAAGCCCACCTTAGGTGCTGGTGGGACACAAAACTTCCCCAGTCTGTCGGCGGATGAGACTTTAAGCCCACCTTAGGTGCCCGCTTCCACAGTCTATCGGCGGATGAGACTTTAAGCCCACCTTTGCTGTACTGGTGGGACACAAGCCTCCCCAGTCTGTCGGCGGATGAGACTTTAAGCCCACCTTTGGTGCTGGTGAGACACAAGCCTCCCCAGTCTGTCGGCGTATGAGACTTTAAGCCAACCTTAGGTGCCCGCTTCCACAGTCTATCGGCGGATGAGACTTTAAGCCCACCTTTGCTGTACTGGTGGGACACAAGCCTCCCCAGTCTGTCGGCGGATGAGACTTTAAGCCCACCTTAGGTGCCCGCTTCTACAGTCTATCGGCGGATGAGACTTTAAGCCCACCTTAGGTGCTGGTGGACACAGGCCTCCCCAGTCTGTCGGCGGATGAGACTTTAAGCCCACCTTAGGTGCCCGCTTCTACAGTCTATCGGCGGATGAGACTTTAAGCCCACCTTAGGTGCTGGTGGGACACAGGCCTCCCCAGTCTGTCGGCGGATGAGACTTTAAACCCACCTTAGGTGCCCGCTTCCCCAGTCTGTCGGCGGAGGAGACCGTAGCCCTCCTTAGGTGCTGGTGGGACACAAACCTTCCCCAGTCTGTCGGCGGATGAGACTTAAAGCCAACCTTAGGTGCCCGCTTCCCCAGTCTGTCGGCGGAGGAGACCGTAGCCCACCTTAGGTGCTGGTGGGACACAAACCTCCAGATAAGAGAGTCTGTTTGTTTTTTTTATTTCAGTCAAAACATGTTTTGCTTACTCAAAAGAACCGACTAAAACAAGTATGTTCTTTTGGGCATATAATTATGTTTAAACTGATAGAATATAATTGTGCCGAGTAGTAAGAAAATCTGTTTCGGTGTTTCCGACAAGATGGGATTCAAAAAAGCCTGCTCTTGGCGACAGGCAAATAACATAGGCGATAATCAGACTGCGCAGGCTGGTCCCCGCCTTTGTTGTTCGCAAAATTCCCGATTACAGAGGCCCAATTGTCATTTTACGCCCAAAAACTATGGGGGCGTCAAACAAAAACACTCAATCTACTACCTCTAAACTCATCTAGCATTCATGCCTTAATTATGGATTCTGTTCTGATCGATTGTTTAATCTATCTACCTATCTATCGATTGATTGATTTAATTGATTGATCATTGAGTTGTTTGTTTGTTTGAATGTTCGATTAAGTTATGAGGGGGTGACAAATATTTGCATAGTTGATCAAGCGGCTGATAATAACGTTAAAGCGCTTCACCGGCGTCAATATTGCTTCGTCTTGTCAGCTGATGTTTGCTCCCCTAGCCTTCGAAAAAGTTTACTACATGTCATAGGGTTATCAAACGACGTAATATTGACGTCGATGCGACGTAAAAGCGCTGCATCACAGCCTTCGCTCTTTGGGATTCATGTACAGTTGTACAATATAAATTTGGACTTGCACAATGAGTGAACGAGAACAGCCTCATACCATATCTTAAACGACGTAATACTTCGAAAACTTTCGTCACGTTATCAAACGACGTAATATTGACGTCGATGCGACGCAAATGCGCTGCATCGGCGTCAATATTGCTTCGTCTTGTCCCTAGAGCTAAGGAGCAGAAGTTTGTTTCCCCCCAGCACTCGGAAAATTTCATCACATGTTATCAAACGACGTAATATTGACGCCGATGCGACGTTAAAGCGCTGCATCGGCGCTAATATTGCCTCGTCTTGTCCCTAGAGCTAATGAGCTGATGCTTGCTTCCCCCAGCCTTCGAAAAAATTTACCACATATCATCGGGTTATAAAGCGACGTAATGTTGACGTCGGTGCGACGTGAAAGCGCTGCATCGTCGCCAATATTGCCTCGTGTTACAACTGGCCAACTCACATTTTGACCTGATCCTATATTACCTGTAAGAGTACTAAGATAACCTGCAGCCCTGGCGACGCGATGAACTAACACTTGTTGTAAGAAGGGAAGTATTACCTGTCCAGATGCTGATCCATAAACAAAACCACAGCTTTTAGTAATTCCAAAACTTTTGATTTTTTTTTTAAAATACATATCCAAAATAACAGAATCACCTCAAAGAATAACACGCGGTTTTCTGATTGAATGAAACACAACATGACATAACATCCTAAAACCGGTACCTGTCAACTCAATCAGATCGGATTAATGCCCACGTGACACAATTACGTTAATAATATTTACATACAGTAACTGACCATAGACAAATTCCCAGATCAGAAAAACCGATCATAGATTAGGTCTGTTGTGACCCCAAATTCCGAGGATTACGCATCTGGATAGGTAATACTCGGATGTGTTGATGCTCACGTTATTTGTATAGGAACATGTTATGTAAAATCCGATTCTCTTGTTGTTAACCATGTTAACCTAGAGCAATAAAGAATAGAATAGAATTGAACGGCGTTTCATACCACAAGCTTTCACACACGCACGCACGCACGCACGCACGCACACACGCACAAAGGATTATAACCACAAAATGTGTTTTTTGAAGTATATTTTTCGGATCATAAATGGCAGTTCCCTCTTCCAGAATAATGTACCTTTGATGGGCACAGACCTGTAATTGTAAAAAGGGCAGTGATTGGCTAAAAAGGTGGGTGGAAGCTCAGCACAATATTTAAGTTGTAAGGTGTTTCTTGATTGATTAATAATAAAATTACAGAAATAATTTGATCTTTCCTGCACTTTGTGTGTGTGTGTGGGGGGGGGCATAGGGCATAGTTACGCAATAATTATTTAAAAAAAAAATATCTGACCAGTTGATCAATGTTATGCATATTTTATTAAGCGATCTCAAAGGTCAAGCTCGAGTGTGATATATAAATCTATAGTCCAGTTCAAATAAACAGTCATATATTTTAGAAAAGTGTATAGTACGTTATGGCAATACGGACGTAAGCCATGTAAATAGTGTAAAAATACCCATGATTTAAGTGAAATACTATTTGGGGTTCTGGGATATTCAGTATTTACAATTGTGTTTGATCGATAACTACCATCGATATCAACAAGATTTTTTTTAAAAAAGTCAAACGAAATATAAATTCATTTTTTGCTTTCTGCAGGGCTTCCTAAATCCCCCGAACTATGAGGTTGCTCCCTAGATCCCTGAAAATAATAACCAGTGCTCCCAAGCTACCTGAAAACAAATAGCCCTTATCTCCAGATCCTAACCCCCCCCCCCCCCTCCCCCCACACACACCCAGACTCTCTGTTTTTATCCAATGAATCTTTCAATGAAGGGCAGATTATGTCGCGCCTACATGGTTCCAATGTACTGCTGAAGCGATTATGTTACTATGGTGGTCGATGCTGACTAGAATATTAACGTTAAGATAATACCAAGCTTCTGAAAAAGTATCCATCCATTTTATCTCAGCCACTTATCTTTTTAAAATATATTTCTTGTTAAACATCTCATTGATTTTGTTAATTAATGTTACTGGTGTGACACCCTTACTTACTTAGAAAAAGGACCTTACATTCTGTATTTTTAAAGGATTTTTCCTCTCATGTAGGGTGTCCATCTTCAGGGGCAAACAAGTGGTAAAATATGCTGGTCACCGGGGTATCTCATTATTGCTCATTGTATTGTGATTGAAGAGTTGTGAGGACTACATCCTTCTTAAAAGCTATAAATGAGCTAATGGAAAAAAAATTACAGGTCTGGGCCCAGATAGTCTACGCGCTATTACATTAAACACCGAACAGTGATACGTAGAACGCAAAACTTTTGGCACATAATCTGAATATTTTATTACATGCTAGGTAAATTGGCGAAAAGGTGCCTTTCGCTCTATCTTTTCAGTGGAGTTATATGCCTGCTCCTGCTGGGTTCTGTAGCCAGGGAAGTGATAAAGGGAGTTGGAAACCATGTGGGTAACGTAGCCCCCCCCCACGTAACCACGTGTGCGGCTATAGTGGAAAAACCGGTGTATTGAATATTCGAGTAAAAACACCCTTTCAATGCCAAATTAGCCTTCTATGGGTGGACATAGGCAAAGAGTGCATACCCAGATCAGGCGCCACAGAACGTCTTGTGTACACCCATAAAAGCAAGTGAAAAGGACTAGGACATTTCACAATCATAGATTAGCTTCAACATAGGTCATTCTAGTAGTACACTTTATCACTAAAACAAACAAAGCTGGTCACTACTTGGGTTGGTGTACAGACTGAGGAAACACCTTATATAAGTCATTTTTGCAAATATATGAAATTGTTGTTCTTAATGCATATACGTTAATCACTCTTTAAAACTTGCATAACAAATGGGACTCCAAGTATATTATTTTAGTACGCTCATCTACTTCAATACTATATCAAGGCGAGCTGCAAAGGCACTGGTGAGACTTGGTGGATGCACAGTGTCGCCTGAGCCTTCACTTAAGACTTGTGCAATAGGTACCAGAATCTCAAGTGCTGGAACAAACACTGTTTTTGTGTTGAGATTGACTTTTGGGAAGATGCTTAACCCATATTAGCCTAGCGTCCTTTCTGTGGGACATAGGCAAACAGTGCAGACCCAGATCAGACGCCACAGAACGTGGCGTCCGCTCAGGGTCTCCACTGTTTTCATACAGAGTGTACTCTTAAAATTTGAATGGAAATGAAAATTGCCACTTAACAATCCTTAAAACGGAAATGAACTGGTCCAGTTGATAAAAAAGTGGGAATTCCATTCAGCTTATGTGGGTTAAGAACGTTTTATATGAAGATCTAGTAACTATACAGTGTATGTCTATATTTCCAGGTCCAGAAGACTAAAAACCATGGCTGGTTAGAAGTCCACTTGAACAGATAGACAGGACGCAGCAATGTGACGTCTATTGCAATGGTAGGTATTTTTTTCCGTTTTTTCGTACACCTGCTGAGTTCAAGATGCGTCCCTAATCTTAGCGTAAATTAGCGTCGTCTTCATTTTTTGGGTGGGGGAAAAATGGTCTCTAAAACTGCACCCTCCTTGGCGCTCGTGGCTTCTCCGAATTCTAAGCGTGTATAACCGTCGTCTCCTTTTTTTCTGCTGGGGTAAAATGGTCTCTAAAAGTGCACCCTCCTTTGCGCTTGTCATAACAGGTACCTTCTCCGAATTCTTAGCGCGTATTGCCGTCGTCTTCCTTTTTTGCTAGGGTGAAATGGTCTCTAAAACTGCACTTTCGTTTGCGCTCGTACCTTCTCCGAATTCATAGCGTGTATTATCGTCGTCTCCTTTTTTCTGCTGGGGTAAAATGCTCTCAAAAACTGCTCCCTGCTTTGCGCTTGTCGTTACAGGTACCTTCTCCGAATTCTTAGCGTGTATTACCGTCGTCTTCCTTTTTTGCTGGGGTGAAATGGTCTCTTAAACTGCACTTTCGTTTGCGCTCGTACCTTCTCCAAATTCTAAGCTAGTAACATCGTCGTTTCCTTTTTTCTGCTGGGGTAAAATGCTTTCAAAAACTGCTCCCTCCTTTGCGCTTGTCGTTACAGGTACCTTCTCCGAATTCGTAGCGTGTATTACCGTCGTCTTCCTTTTTTGCTAGGGTGAAATGGTCTCTAAAACTGCACTTTCGTTTGCGCTCGTACCTTCTCCGAATTCTTAGCGTGTATTATCGTCGTCTCCTTTTTTTCTGCTGGGGTAAAATGCTCTCAAAAAACCGCTCCCTGCTTTGCGCTTGTCGTTACAGGTACCTCCTCTAAATTCTTAGCGTGTATTACCGTCGTCTTCCTTTTTTGCTGGGGTAAAATGGTCTCTAAAACTGCACTTTTGTTTGCGCTTGTACCTTATCCGAATTCTTAGCGTGTATTATCGTCGTTTCCTTTTTTTGCTTGGGTAAAATGGTCACTTTAACTGCACTTTTGGTTGCGCTTGTCATTGCAGGTACCTATGTCGAATCGTTGCCGCGTACTCACGTATTCTTTTCTTATATTTTCAGGTGTCATGTTCTAGCAAGTAGATGGTACAGATGTATTACCAGACGAACGTGTCAATGAGATTAAAGAGGTATGGTTGGCTTTGTATACTAACTCGAATTTCATTCCGGAATAGCTCAAGAATTTCAAACAGTTTAGACCCGGACAAGGTCTGACAAAATGCTTAAAAGGAGTCTCTGTATGGTCACCAAATGGAACAAGCATAAAGTTAGGTTTGGCTTGTAAGATAAGGGGAGGAAACCCATTGAAATTCACAATTATTGCTGAACATGAACTTGTCAAGTGTACACTCGTAAAAGCAAGGGAAATGACTAGGACATTTCACAATCATAGATTAGCTTCAACATAGGTCATTCTGGTAGTACACTTATCATCAAAACAATACTTGGGTTTGTGTACAGACTGAAGAAACACTTTATCTTTGGTTGGTGTACAGACTGAGGAAACACCTTATATAAGTCATTTTTGCAAATATATGAAATTGTTGTTCTTAATGCATATACGTTAATCACTCTTTAAAACTTGCATAACAAATGGGACTCCAAGTATATTATTTTAGTACGCTCATCTACTTCAATACTATATCAAGGCGAGCTGCAAAGGCACTGGTGAGACTTGGTGGATGCACAGTGTCGCCTGAGCCTTCACTTAAGACTTGTGCAATAGGTACCAGAATCTCAAGTGCTGGAACAAACACTGTTTTTGTGTTGAGATTGACTTTTGGGAAGATGCTTAACCCATATTAGCCTAGCGTCCTTTCTGTGGGACATAGGCAAACAGTGCAGACCCAGATCAGACGCCACAGAACGTGGCGTCCGCTCAGGGTCTCCACTGTTTTCATACAGAGTGTACTCTTAAAATTTGAATGGAAATGAAAATTGCCACTTAACAATCCTTAAAACGGAAATGGACTGGTCCAGTTGATAAAAAGTGGGGAATTCCATTCAGCTTATGTGGGTTAAGAACGTTTTATATGAAGATCTAGTAACTATACAGTGTATGTCTATATTTCCAGGTCCAGAAGACTAAAAACCATGGCTGGTTAGAAGTCCACTTGAACAGATAGACAGGACGCAGCAATGTGACGTCTATTGCAATGGTAGGTATTTTTTTCCGTTTTTTCGTACACCTGCTGAGTTCAAGATGCGTCCGTAATCTTAGCGTAAATTAGCGTCGTCTTCATTTTTTGGGTGGGGGAAAAATGGTCTCTAAAACTGCACCCTCCTTGGCGCTCGTGGCTTCTCCGAATTCTAAGCGTGTATAACCGTCGTCTCCTTTTTTTCTGCTGGGGTAAAATGGTCTCTAAAAGTGCACCCTCCTTTGCGCTTGTCGTTACAGGTACCTTCTCCGAATTCTTAGCGCGTATTGCCGTCGTCTTCCTTTTTTGCTAGGGTGAAATGGTCTCTAAAACTGCACTTTCGTTTGCGCTCGTACCTTCTCCGAATTCAAAGCGTGTATTATCGTCGTCTCCTTTTTTCTGCTGGGGTAAAATGCTCTCAAAAACTGCTCCCTGCCTTGCGCTTGTCGTTACAGGTACCTTCTCCGAATTCTTAGCGTGTATTACCGTCGTCTTCCTTTTTTGCTGGGGTGAAATGGTCTCTAAAACTGCACTTTCGTTTGCGCTCGTACCTTCTCCAAATTCTAAGCTAGTAACATCGTCGTTTCCTTTTTTCTGCTGGGGTAAAATGCTTTCAAAAACTGCTCCCTCCTTTGCGCTTGTCGTTACAGGTACCTTCTCCGAATTCGTAGCGTGTATTACCGTCGTCTTTCTTTTTTGCTAGGGTGAAATGGTCTCTAAAACTGCACTTTCGTTTGCGCTCGTACCTTCTCCGAATTCTTAGCGTGTATTATCGTCGTCTCCTTTTTTTCTGCTGGGGTAAAATGCTCTCAAAAAACCGCTCCCTGCTTTGCGCTTGTCGTTACAGGTACCTCATCTAAATTCTTAGCGTGTATTACCGTCGTCTTCCTTTTTTGCTGGGGTAAAATGGTCTCTAAAACTGCACTTTTGTTTGCGCTTGTACCTTATCCGAATTCTTAGCGTGTATTATCGTCGTTTCCTTTTTTTGCTTGGGTAAAATGGTCACTTTAACTGCACTTTCGGTTGCGCTTGTCATTGCAGGTACCTATGTCGAATCGTTGCCGCGTACTCACGTATTCTTTTCTTATATTTTCAGGTGTCATGTTCTAGCAAGTAGATGGTACAGATGTATGGACAGACGAACGTGTCAATGAGATTAAAGAGGTATGGTTGGCTTTGTATACTAACTCGAATTTCATTCCGGAATAGCTCAAGAATTTCAAACAGTTTAGACCCGGACAAGGTCTGACAAAATGCTTAAAAGGAGTCTCTGTATGGTCACCAAATGGAACAAGCATAAAGTTAGGTTTGGCTTGTAAGATAAGGGGAGGAAACCCATTGAAATTCACAATTATTGCTGATCATGAACCTGTCAAGTGTACACTCGTAAAAGCAAGGGAAATGACTAGGACATTTCACAATCATAGATTAGCTTCAACATAGGTCATTCTGGTAGTACACTTATCATCAAAACAATACTTGGGTTTGTGTACAGACAGAAGAAACACTTTATCTTTGGTTGGTGTACAGACTGAGGAAACACCTTATATAAGTCATTTTTGCAAATATATGAAATTGTTGTTCTTAATGCATATACGTTAATCACTCTTTAAAACTTGCATAACAAATGGGACTCCAAGTATATTATTTTAGTACGCTCATCTACTTCAATACTATATCAAGGCGAGCTGCAAAGGCACTGGTGAGACTTGGTGGATGCACAGTGTCGCCTGAGCCTTCACTTAAGACTTGTGCAATAGGTACCAGAATCTCAAGTGCTGGAACAAACACTGTTTTTGTGTTGAGATTGACTTTTGGGAAGATGCTTAACCCATATTAGCCTAGCGTCCTTTCTGTGGGACATAGGCAAACAGTGCAGACCCAGATCAGACGCCACAGAACGTGGCGTCCGCTCAGGGTCTCCACTGTTTTCATACAGAGTGTACTCTTAAAATTTGAATGGAAATGAAAATTGCCACTTAACAATCCTTAAAACGGAAATGGACTGGTCCAGTTGATAAAAAGTGGGGAATTCCATACAGCTTATGTGGGTTAAGAACGTTTTATATGAAGATCTAGTAACTATACAGTGTATGTCTATATTTCCAGGTCCAGAAGACTAAAAACCATGGCTGGTTAGAAGTCCACTTGAACAGATAGACAGGACGCAGCAATGTGACGTCTATTGCAATGGTAGGTATTTTTTTCCGTTTTTTCGTACACCTGCTGAGTTCAAGATGCGTCCGTAATCTTAGCGTAAATTAGCGTCGTCTTCATTTTTTGGGTGGGGGAAAAATGGTCTCTAAAACTGCACCCTCCTTGGCGCTCGTGGCTTCTCCGAATTCTAAGCGTGTATAACCGTCGTCTCCTTTTTTTCTGCTGGGGTAAAATGGTCTCTAAAAGTGCACCCTCCTTTGCGCTTGTCGTTACAGGTACCTTCTCCGAATTCTTAGCGCGTATTGCCGTCGTCTTCCTTTTTTGCTAGGGTGAAATGGTCTCTAAAACTGCACTTTCGTTTGCGCTCGTACGTTCTCCGAATTCATAGCGTGTATTATCGTCGTCTCCTTTTTTCTGCTGGGGTAAAATGCTCTCAAAAACTGCTCCCTGCTTTGCGCTTGTCGTTACAGGTACCTTCTCCGAATTCTTAGCGTGTATTACCGTCGTCTTCCTTTTTTGCTGGGGTGAAATGGTCTCTAAAACTGCACTTTCGTTTGCGCTCGTACCTTCTCCAAATTCTAAGCTAGTAACATCGTCGTTTCCTTTTTTCTGCTGGGGTAAAATGCTTTCAAAAACTGCTCCCTCCTTTGCGCTTGTCGTTACAGGTACCTTCTCCGAATTCGTAGCGTGTATTACCGTCGTCTTCCTTTTTTGCTAGGGTGAAATGGTCTCTAAAACTGCACTTTCGTTTGCGCTCGTACCTTCTCCGAATTCTTAGCGTGTATTATCGTCGTCTCCTTTTTTTCTGCTGGGGTAAAATGCTCTCAAAAAACCGCTCCCTGCTTTGCGCTTGTCGTTACAGGTACCTCCTCTAAATTCTTAGCGTGTATTACCGTCGTCTTCCTTTTTTGCTGGGGTAAAATGGTCTCTAAAACTGCACTTTTGTTTGCGCTTGTACCTTATCCGAATTCTTAGCGTGTATTATCGTCGTTTCCTTTTTTTGCTTGGGTAAAATGGTCACTTTAACTGCACTTTCGGTTGCGCTTGTCATTGCAGGTACCTATGTCGAATCGTTGCCGCGTACTCACGTATTCTTTTCTTATATTTTCAGGTGTCATGTTCTAGCAAGTAGATGGTACAGATGTATGGACTGATGAACGTGTCAATGAGATTAAAGAGGTATGGTTGGCTTTGTATACTAACTCGAATTTCATTCCGGAATAGCTCAAGAATTTCAAACAGTTTAGACCCGGACAAGGTCTGACAAAATGCTTAAAAGGAGTCTCTGTATGGTCACCAAATGGAACAAGCATAAAGTTAGGTTTGGCTTGTAAGATAAGGGGAGGAAACCCATTGAAATTCACAATTATTGCTGATCATGAACCTGTCAAGTGTACACTCGTAAAAGCAAGGGAAATGACTAGGACATTTCACAATCATAGATTAGCTTCAACATAGGTCATTCTGGTAGTACACTTATCATCAAAACAATACTTGGGTTTGTGTACAGACAGAAGAAACACTTTATCTTTGGTTGGTGTACAGACTGAGGAAACACCTTATATAAGTCATTTTTGCAAATATATGAAATTGTTGTTCTTAATGCATATACGTTAATCACTCTTTAAAACTTGCATAACAAATGGGACTCCAAGTATATTATTTTAGTACGCTCATCTACTTCAATACTATATCAAGGCGAGCTGCAAAGGCACTGGTGAGACTTGGTGGATGCACAGTGTCGCCTGAGCCTTCACTTAAGACTTGTGCAATAGGTACCAGAATCTCAAGTGCTGGAACAAACACTGTTTTTGTGTTGAGATTGACTTTTGGGAAGATGCTTAACCCATATTAGCCTAGCGTCCTTTCTGTGGGACATAGGCAAACAGTGCAGACCCAGATCAGACGCCACAGAACGTGGCGTCCGCTCAGGGTCTCCACTGTTTTCATACAGAGTGTACTCTTAAAATTTGAATGGAAATGAAAATTGCCACTTAACAATCCTTAAAACGGAAATGGACTGGTCCAGTTGATAAAAAGTGGGGAATTCCATTCAGCTTATGTGGGTTAAGAACGTTTTATATGAAGATCTAGTAACTATACAGTGTATGTCTATATTTCCAGGTCCAGAAGACTAAAAACCATGGCTGGTTAGAAGTCCACTTGAACAGATAGACAGGACGCAGCAATGTGACGTCTATTGCAATGGTAGGTATTTTTTTCCGTTTTTTCGTACACCTGCTGAGTTCAAGATGCGTCCGTAATCTTAGCGTAAATTAGCGTCGTCTTCATTTTTTGGGTGGGGGAAAAATGGTCTTTAAAACTGCACCCTCCTTGGCGCTCGTGGCTTCTCCGAATTCTAAGCGTGTATAACCGTCGTCTCCTTTTTTTCTGCTGGGGTAAAATGGTCTCTAAAAGTGCACCCTCCTTTGCGCTTGTCGTTACAGGTACCTTCACCGAATTCTTAGCGCGTATTGCCGTCGTCTTCCTTTTTTGCTAGGGTGAAATGGTCTCTAAAACTGCACTTTCGTTTGCGCTCGTACGTTCTCCGAATTCATAGCGTGTATTATCGTCGTCTCCTTTTTTCTGCTGGGGTAAAATGCTCTCAAAAACTGCTCCCTGCTTTGCGCTTGTCGTTACAGGTACCTTCTCCGAATTCTTAGCGTGTATTACCGTCGTCTTCCTTTTTTGCTGGGGTGAAATGGTCTCTAAAACTGCACTTTCGTTTGCGCTCGTACCTTCTCCAAATTCTAAGCTAGTAACATCGTCGTTTCCTTTTTTCTGCTGGGGTAAAATGCTTTCAAAAACTGCTCCCTCCTTTGCGCTTGTCGTTACAGGTACCTTCTCCGAATTCGTAGCGTGTATTACCGTCGTCTTCCTTTTTTGCTAGGGTGAAATGGTCTCTAAAACTGCACTTTCGTTTGCGCTCGTACCTTCTTCGAATTCTTAGCGTGTATTATCGTCGTCTCCTTTTTTTCTGCTGGGGTAAAATGCTCTCAAAAACCGCTCCCTGCTTTGCGCTTGTCGTTACAGGTACCTCCTCTAAATTCTTAGCGTGTTTTACCGTCGTCTTCCTTTTTTGCTGGGGTAAAATGGTCTCTAAAACTGCACTTTTGTTTGCGCTTGTACCTTATCCGAATTCTTAGCGTGTATTATCGTCGTTTCCTTTTTTTGCTTGGGTAAAATGGTCACTTTAACTGCACTTTCGGTTGCGCTTGTCATTGCAGGTACCTATGTCGAATCGTTGCCGCGTACTCACGTATTCTTTTCTTATATTTTCAGGTGTCATGTTCTAGCAAGTAGATGGTACAGATGTATGGACAGATGAACGTGTCAATGAGATTAAAGAGGTATGGTTGGCTTTGTATACTAACTCGAATTTCATTCCATAATAGCTCAAGAATTTCAAACAGTTTAGACCCGGACAAGGTCTGACAAAATGCTTAAAAGGAGTCTCTGTATGGTCACCAAATGGAACAAGCATAAAGTTAGGTTTGGCTTGTAAGATAAGGGGAGGAAACCCATTGAAATTCACAATTATTGCTGATCATGAACCTGTCAAGTGTACACTCGTAAAAGCAAGGGAAATGACTAGGACATTTCACAATCATAGATTAGCTTCAACATAGGTCATTCTGGTAGTACACTTATCATCAAAACAATACTTGGGTTTGTGTACAGGCTGAAGAAACACTTTATCTTTGGTTGGTGTACAGACTGAGGAAACACCTTATATAAGTCATTTTTGCAAATATATGAAATTGTTGTTCTTAATGCATATACGTTAATCACTCTTTAAAACTTGCATAACAAATGGGACTCCAAGTTTATTATTTTAGTACGCTCATCTACTTCAATACTATATCAAGGCGAGCTGCAAAGGCACTGGTGAGACTTGGTGGATGCACAGTGTCGCCTGAGCCTTCACTTAAGACTTGTGCAATAGGTACCAGAATCTCAAGTGCTGGAACAAACACTGTTTTTGTGTTGAGATTGACTTTTGGGAAGATGCTTAACCCATATTAGCCTAGCGTCCTTTCTGTGGGACATAGGCAAACAGTGCAGACCCAGATCAGACGCCACAGAACGTGGCGTCCGCTCAGGGTCTCCACTGTTTTCATACAGAGTGTACTCTTAAAATTTGAATGGAAATGAAAATTGCCACTTAACAATCCTTAAAACGGAAATGGACTGGTCCAGTTGATAAAAAGTGGGGAATTCCATTCAGCTTATGTGGGTTAAGAACGTTTTATATGAAGATCTAGTAACTATACAGTGTATGTCTATATTTCCAGGTCCAGAAGACTAAAAACCATGGCTGGTTAGAAGTCCACTTGAACAGATAGACAGGACGCAGCAATGTGACGTCTATTGCAATGGTAGGTATTTTTTCCGTTTTTTCGTACACCTGCTGAGTTCAAGATGCGTCCGTAATCTTAGCGTAAATTAGCGTCGTCTTCATTTTTTGGGTGGGGGAAAAATGGTCTCTAAAACTGCACCCTCCTTGGCGCTCGTGGCTTCTCCGAATTCTAAGCGTGTATAACCGTCGTCTCCTTTTTTTCTGCTGGGGTAAAATGGTCTCTAAAAGTGCACCCTCCTTTGCGCTTGTCGTTACAGGTACCTTCTCCGAATTCTTAGCGCGTATTGCCGTCGTCTTCCTTTATTTCTAGGGTGAAATGGTCTCTAAAACTGCACTTTCGTTTGCGCTCGTACGTTCTCCGAATTCATAGCGTGTATTATCGTCGTCTCCTTTTTTCTGCTGGGATAAAATGCTCTCAAAAACTGCTCCCTGCTTTGCGCTTGTCGTTACAGGTACCTTCTCCGAATTCTTAGCGTGTATTACCGTCGTCTTCCTTTTTTGCTGGGGTGAAATGGTCTCTAAAACTGCACTTTCGTTTGCGCTCGTACCTTCTCCAAATTCTAAGCTAGTAACATCGTCGTTTCCTTTTTTCTGCTGGGGTAAAATGCTTTCAAAAACTGCTCCCTCCTTTGCGCTTGTCGTTACAGGTACCTTCTCCGAATTCGTAGCGTGTATTACCGTCGTCTTCCTTTTTTGCTAGGGTGAAATGGTCTCTAAAACTGCACTTTCGTTTGCGCTCGTACCTTCTCCGAATTCTTAGCGTGTATTATCGTCGTCTCCTTTTTTTCTGCTGGGGTAAAATGCTCTCAAAAACCGCTTCCTGCTTTGCGCTTGTCGTTACAGGTACCTCCTCTAAATTCTTAGCGTGTATTACCGTCGTCTTCCTTTTTTGCTGGGGTAAAATGGTCTCTAAAACTGCACTTTTGTTTGCGCTTGTACCTTATCCGAATTCTTAGCGTGTATTATCGTCGTTTCCTTTTTTGCTGGGGTAAAATGGTCACTTTAACTGCACTTTCGGTTGCGCTTGTCATTGCAGGTACCTATGTCGAATCGTTGCCGCGTACTCACGTATTCTTTTCTTATATTTTCAGGTGTCATGTTCTAGCAAGTAGATGGTACAGATGTATGGACAGATGAACGTGTCAATGAGATTAAAGAGGTATGGTTGGCTTTGCATACTAACTCGAATTTCATTCCGGAATAGCTCAAGAATTTCAAACAGTTTAGACCCGGACAAGGTCTGACAAAATGCTTAAAAGGAGTCTCTGTATGGTCACCAAATGGAACAAGCATAAAGTTAGGTTTGGCTTGTAAGATAAGGGGAGGAAACCCATTGAAATTCACAATTATTGCTGATCATGAACCTGTCAAGTGTACACTCGTAAAAGCAAGGGAAATGACTAGGACATTTCACAATCATAGATTAGCTTCAACATAGGTCATTCTGGTAGTACACTTATCATCAAAACAATACTTGGGTTTGTGTACAGACTGAAGAAACACTTTATCTTTGGTTGGTGTATAGACTGAGGAAACACCTTATATAAGTCATTTTTGCAAATATATGAAATTGTTGTTCTTAATGCATATACGTTAATCACTCTTTAAAACTTGCATAACAAATGGGACTCCAAGTATATTATTTTAGTACGCTCATCTACTTCAATACTATATCAAGGCGAGCTGCAAAGGCACTGGTGAGACTTGGTGGATGCACAGTGTCGCCTGAGCCTTCACTTAAGACTTGTGCAATAGGTACCAGAATCTCAAGTGCTGGAACAAACACTGTTTTTGTGTTGAGATTGACTTTTGGGAAGATGCTTAACCCATATTAGCCTAGCGTCCTTTCTGTGGGACATAGGCAAACAGTGCAGACCCAGATCAGACGCCACAGAACGTGGCGTCCGCTCAGGGTCTCCACTGTTTTCATACAGAGTGTACTCTTAAAATTTGAATGGAAATGAAAATTGCCACTTAACAATCCTTAAAACGGAAATGGACTGGTCCAGTTGATAAAAAGTGGGGAATTCCATTCAGCTTATGTGGGTTAAGAACGTTTTATATGAAGATCTAGTAACTATACAGTGTATGTCTATATTTCCAGGTCCAGAAGACTAAAAACCATGGCTGGTTAGAAGTCCACTTGAACAGATAGACAGGACGCAGCAATGTGACGTCTATTGCAATGGTAGGTATTTTTTTCCGTTTTTTCGTACACCTGCTGAGTTCAAGATGCGTCCGTAATCTTAGCGTAAATTAGCGTCGTCTTCATTTTTTGGGTGGGGGAAAAATGGTCTCTAAAACTGCACCCTCCTTGGCGCTCGTGGCTTCTCCGAATTCTAAGCGTGTATAACCGTCGTCTCCTTTTTTTCTGCTGGGGTAAAATGGTCTCTAAAAGTGCACCCTCCTTTGCGCTTGTCGTTACAGGTACCTTCTCCGAATTCTTAGCGCGTATTGCCGTCGTCTTCCTTTATTTCTAGGGTGAAATGGTCTCTAAAACTGCACTTTCGTTTGCGCTCGTACGTTCTCCGAATTCATAGCGTGTATTATCGTCGTCTCCTTTTTTCTGCTGGGGTAAAATGCTCTCAAAAACTGCTCCCTGCTTTGCGCTTGTCGTTACAGGTACCTTCTCCGAATTCGTAGCGTGTATTACCGTCGTCTTCCTTTTTTGCTGGGGTGAAATGGTCTCTAAAACTGCACTTTCGTTTGCGCTCGTACCTTCTCCAAATTCTAAGCTAGTAACATCGTCGTTTCCTTTTTTCTGCTGGGGTAAAATGCTTTCAAAAACTGCTCCCTCCTTTGCGCTTGTCGTTACAGGTACCTTCTCCGAATTCGTAGCGTGTATTACCGTCGTCTTCCTTTTTTGCTAGGGTGAAATGGTCTCTAAAACTGCACTTTCGTTTGCGCTCGTACCTTCTCCGAATTCTTAGCGTGTATTATCGTCGTCTCCTTTTTTTCTGCTGGGGTAAAATGCTCTCAAAAACCGCTCCCTGCTTTGCGCTTGTCGTTACAGGTACCTCCTCTAAATTCTTAGCGTGTATTACCGTCGTCTTCCTTTTTTGCTGGGGTAAAATGGTCTCTAAAACTGCACTTTTGTTTGCGCTTGTACCTTATCCGAATTCTTAGCGTGTATTATCGTCGTTTCCTTTTTTTGCTTGGGTAAAATGGTCACTTTAACTGCATTTTCGGTTGCGCTTGTCATTGCAGGTACCTATGTCGAATCATTGCCGCGTACTCACGTATTCTTTTCTTATATTTTCAGGTGTCATGTTCTAGCAAGTAGATGGTACAGATGTATGGACAGATGAACGTGTCAATGAGATTAAAGAGGTATGGTTGGCTTTGTATACTAACTCGAATTTCATTCCGGAATAGCTCAAGAATTTCAAACAGTTTAGACCCGGACAAGGTCTGACAAAATGCTTAAAAGGAGTCTCTGTATGGTCACCAAATGGAACAAGCATAAAGTTAGGTTTGGCTTGTAAGATAAGGGGAGGAAACCCATTGAAATTCACAATTATTACTGATCATGAACCTGTCAAGTGTACACTCGTAAAAGCAAGGGAAATGACTAGGACATTTCACAATCATAGATTAGCTTCAACATAGGTCATTCTGGTAGTACACTTATCATCAAAACAATACTTGGGTTTGTGTACAGACTGAAGAAACACTTTATCTTTGGTTGGTGTACAGACTGAGGAAACACCTTATATAAGTCATTTTTGCAAATATATGAAATTGTTGTTCTTAATGCATATACGTTAATCACTCTTTAAAACTTGCATAACAAATGGGACTCCAAGTATATTATTTTAGTACGCTCATCTACTTCAATACTATATCAAGGCGAGCTGCAAAGGCACTGGTGAGACTTGGTGGATGCACAGTGTCGCCTGAGCCTTCACTTAAGACTTGTGCAATAGGTACCAGAATCTCAAGTGCTGGAACAAACACTGTTTTTGTGTTGAGATTGACTTTTGGGAAGATGCTTAACCCATATTAGCCTAGCGTCCTTTCTGTGGGACATAGGCAAACAGTGCAGACCCAGATCAGACGCCACAGAACGTGGCGTCCGCTCAGGGTCTCCACTGTTTTCATACAGAGTGTACTCTTAAAATTTGAATGGAAATGAAAATTGCCACTTAACAATCCTTAAAACGGAAATGGACTGGTCCAGTTGATAAAAAGTGGGGAATTCCATTCAGCTTATGTGGGTTAAGAACGTTTTATATGAAGATCTAGTAACTATACAGTGTATGTCTATATTTCCAGGTCCAGAAGACTAAAAACCATGGCTGGTTAGAAGTCCACTTGAACAGATAGACAGGACGCAGCAATGTGACGTCTATTGCAATGGTAGGTATTTTTTCCGTTTTTTCGTACACCTGCTGAGTTCAAGATGCGTCCGTAATCTTAGCGTAAATTAGCGTCGTCTTCATTTTTTGGGTGGGGGAAAAATGGTCTCTAAAACTGCACCCTCCTTGGCGCTCGTGGCTTCTCCGAATTCTAAGCGTGTATAACCATCGTCTCCTTTTTTTCTGCTGGGGTAAAATGGTCTCTAAAAGTGCACCCTCCTTTGCGCTTGTCGTTACAGGTACCTTCTCCGAATTCTTAGCGCGTATTGCCGTCGTCTTCCTTTTTTGCTAGGGTGAAATGGTCTCTAAAACTGCACTTTCGTTTGCGCATGTACGTTCTCCGAATTCATAGCGTGTATTATCGTCGTCTCCTTTTTTCTGCTGGGGTAAAATGCTCTCAAAAACTGCTCCCTGCTTTGCGCTTGTCGTTACAGGTACCTTCTCCGAATTCTTAGCGTGTATTACCGTCGTCTTCCTTTTTTGCTGGGGTGAAATGGTCTCTAAAACTGCACTTTCGTTTGCGCTCGTACCTTCTCCAAATTCTAAGCTAGTAACATCGTCGTTTCCTTTTTTCTGCTGGGGTAAAATGCTTTCAAAAACTGCTCCCTCCTTTGCGCTTGTCGTTACAGGTACCTTCTCCGAATTCGTAGCGTGTATTACCGTCGTCTTCCTTTTTTGCTAGGGTGAAATGGTCTCTAAAACTGCACTTTCGTTTGCGCTCGTACCTTCTCCGAATTCTTAGCGTGTATTATCGTCGTCTCCTTTTTTTCTGCTGGGGTAAAATGCTCTCAAAAACCGCTCCCTGCTTTGCGCTTGTCGTTACAGGTACCTCCTCTAAATTCTTAGCGTGTATTACCGTCGTCTTCCTTTTTTGCTGGGGTAAAATGGTCTCTAAAACTGCACTTTTGTTTGCGCTTGTACCTTATCCGAATTCTTAGCGTGTATTATCGTCGTTTCCTTTTTTTGCTTGGGTAAAATGGTCACTTTAACTGCACTTTCCGTTGCGCTTGTCATTGCAGGTACCGATGTCGAATCGTTGCCGCGTACTCACGTATTCTTTTCTTATATTTTCAGGTGTCATGTTCTAGCAAGTAGATGGTACAGATGTATGGACAGATGAACGTGTCAATGAGATTAAAGAGGTATGGTTGGCTTTGTATACTAACTCGAATTTCATTCCGGAAAAGCTCAAGAATATCAAACAGTTTAGACCCGGACAAGGTCTGACAAAATGCTTAAAAGGAGTCTCTGTATGGTCACCAAATGGAACAAGCATAAAGTTAGGTTTGGCTTGTAAGATAAGGGGAGGAAACCCATTGAAATTCACAATTATTGCTGATCATGAACCTGTCAAGTGTACACTCGTAAAAGCAAGGGAAATGACTAGGACATTTCACAATCATAGATTAGCTTCAACATAGGTCATTCTGGTAGTACACTTATCATCAAAACAATACTTGGGTTTGTGTACAGACTGAAGAAACACCTTATATAAGTCATTTTTGCAAATATATGAAATTGTTGTTCTTAATGCATATACGTTAATCACTCTTTAAAACTTGCATAACAAATGGGACTCCAAGTATATTATTTTAGTACGCTCATCTACTTCAATACTATATCAAGGCGAGCTGCAAAGGCACTGGTGAGACTTGGTGGATGCACAGTGTCGCCTGAGCCTTCACTTAAGACTTGTGCAATAGGTACCAGAATCTCAAGTGCTGGAACAAACACTGTTTTTGTGTTGAGATTGACTTTTGGGAAGATGCTTAACCCATATTAGCCTAGCGTCCTTTCTGTGGGACATAGGCAAACAGTGCAGACCCAGATCAGACGCCACAGAACGTGGCGTCCGCTCAGGGTCTCCACTGTTTTCATACAGAGTGTACTCTTAAAATTTGAATGGAAATGAAAATTGCCACTTAACAATCCTTAAAACGGAAATGGACTGGTCCAGTTGATAAAAAGTGGGGAATTCCATTCAGCTTATGTGGGTTAAGAACGTTTTATATGAAGATCTAGTAACTATACAGTGTATGTCTATATTTCCAGGTCCAGAAGACTAAAAACCATGGCTGGTTAGAAGTCCACTTGAACAGATAGACAGGACGCAGCAATGTGACGTCTATTGCAATGGTAGGTATTTTTTCGGTTTTTTCGTACACCTGCTGAGTTCAAGATGCGTCCGTAATCTTAGCGTAAATATGCGTCGTCTTCATTTTTTGGGTGGAGGAAAAATGGTCTCTAAAACTGCACCCTCCTTGGCGCTCGTGGCTTCTCCGAATTCTAAGCGTGTATAACCGTCGTCTCCTTTTTTTCTGCTGGGGTAAAATGGTCTCTAAAACTGCACCCTCCTTTGCGCTTGTCGTTACAGGTACCTTCTCCGAATTCTTAGCGCGTATTGCCGTCGTCTTCCTTTTTTGCTAGGGTGAAATGGTCTCTAAAACTGCACTTTCGTTTGCGCTCGTACCTTCTCCGAATTCATAGCGTGTATTATCGTCGTCTCCTTTTTTCTGCTGGGGTAAAATGCTCTCAAAAACTGCTCCCTGCTTTGCGCTTGTCGTTACAGGTACCTTCTCCGAATTCTTAGCGTGTATTACCGTCGTCTTCCTTTTTTGCTGGGGTGAAATGGTCTCTAAAACTGCACTTTCGTTTGCCCTCGTACCTTCTCCAAATTCTAAGCTAGTAACATCGTCGTTTCCTTTTTTCTGCTGGGGTAAAATGCTTTCAAAAACTGCTCCCTCCTTTGCGCTTGTCGTTACAGGTACCTTCTCCGAATTCGTAGCGTGTATTACCGTCGTCTTCCTTTTTTGCTAGGGTGAAATGGTCTCTAAAACTGCACTTTCGTTTGCGCTCGTACCTTCTCCGAATTCTTAGCGTGTATTATCGTCGTCTCCTTTTTTTCTGCTGGGGTAAAATGCTCTCAAAAACCGCTCCCTGCTTTGCGCTTGTCGTTACAGGTACCTCCTCTAAATTCTTAGCGTGTATTACCGTCGTCTTCCTTTTTTGCTGGGGTAAAATGGTCTCTAAAACTGCACTTTTGTTTGCGCTTGTACCTTATCCGAATTCTTAGCGTGTATTATCGTCGTTTCCTTTTTTTGCTTGGGTAAAATGGTCACTTTAACTGCACTTTCGGTTGCGCTTGTCATTGCAGGTACCTATGTCGAATCGTTGCCGCGTACTCACGTATTCTTTTCTTATATTTTCAGGTGTCATGTTCTAGCAAGTAGATGGTACAGATGTATGGACAGATGAACGTGTCAATGAGATTAAAGAGGTATGGTTGGCTTTGTATACTAACTCGAATTTCATTCCGGAATAGCTCAAGAATTTCAAACAGTTTAGACCCGGACAAGGTCTGACAAAATGCTTAAAAGGAGTCTCTGTATGGTCACCAAATGGAACAAGCATAAAGTTAGGTTTGGCTTGTAAGATAAGGGGAGGAAACCCATTGAAATTCACAATTATTGCTAATCATGAACCTGTCAAGTGTACACTCGTAAAAGCAAGGGAAATGACTAGGACATTTCACAATCATAGATTAGCTTCAACATAGGTCATTCTGGTAGTACACTTATCATCAAAACAATACTTGGGTTTGTGTACAGACTGAAGAAACACTTTATCTTTGGTTGGTGTACAGACTGAGGAAACACCTTATATAAGTCATTTTTGCAAATATATGAAATTGTTGTTCTTAATGCATATACGTTAATCACTCTTTAAAACTTGCATAACAAATGGGACTCCAAGTATATTATTTTAGTACGCTCATCTACTTCAATACTATATCAAGGCGAGCTGCAAAGGCACTGGTGAGACTTGGTGGATGCACAGTGTCGCCTGAGCCTTCACTTAAGACTTGTGCAATAGGTACCAGAATCTCAAGTGCTGGAACAAACACTGTTTTTGTGTTGAGATTGACTTTTGGGAAGATGCTTAACCCATATTAGCCTAGCGTCCTTTCTGTGGGACATAGGCAAACAGTGCAGACCCAGATCAGACGCCACAGAATGTGGCGTCCGCTCAGGGTCTCCACTGTTTTCATACAGAGTGTACTCTTAAAATTTGAATGGAAATGAAAATTGCCACTTAACAATCCTTAAAACGGAAATGGACTGGTCCAGTTGATAAAAAGTGGGGAATTCCATTCAGCTTATGTGGGTTAAGAACGTTTTATATGAAGATCTAGTAACTATACAGTGTATGTCTATATTTCCAGGTCCAGAAGACTAAAAACCATGGCTGGTTAGAAGTCCACTTGAACAGATAGACAGGACGCAGCAATGTGACGTCTATTGCAATGGTAGGTATTTTTTTCCGTTTTTTCGTACACCTGCTGAGTTCAAGATGCGTCCGTAATCTTAGCGTAAATTAGCGTCGTCTTCATTTTTTGGGTGGGGGAAAAATGGTCTTTAAAACTGCACCCTCCTTGGCGCTCGTGGCTTCTCCGAATTCTAAGCGTGTATAACCGTCGTCTCCTTTTTTTCTGCTGGGGTAAAATGGTCTCTAAAAGTGCACCCTCCTTTGCGCTTGTCGTTACAGGTACCTTCTCCGAATTCTTAGCGCGTATTGCCGTCGTCTTCCTTTTTTGCTAGGGTGAAATGGTCTCTAAAACTGCACTTTCGTTTGCGCTCGTACCTTCTCCGAATTCATAGCGTGTATTATCGTCGTCTCCTTTTTTCTGCTGGGGTAAAATGCTCTCAAAAACTGCTCCCTGCTTTGCGCTTGTCGTTACAGGTACCTTCTCCGAATTCTTAGCGTGTATCACCGTCGTCTTCCTTTTTTGCTGGGGTGAAATGGTCTCTAAAACTGCACTTTCGTTTGCGCTCGTTCCTTCTCCAAATTCTAAGCTAGTAACATCGTCGTTTCCTTTTTTCTGCTGGGGTAAAATGCTTTCAAAAACTGCTCCCTCCTTTGCGCTTGTCGTTACAGGTACCTTCTCCGAATTCGTAGCGTGTATTACCGTCGTCTTCCTTTTTTGCTAGGGTGAAATGGTCTCTAAAACTGCACTTTCGTTTGCGCTCGTACCTTCTCCGAATTCTTAGCGTGTATTATCGTCGTCTCCTTTTTTTCTGCTGGGGTAAAATGCTCTCAAAAACCGCTCCCTGCTTTGCGCTTGTCGTTACAGGTACCTCCTCTAAATTCTTAGCGTGTATTACCGTCGTCTTCCTTTTTTGCTGGGGTAAAATGGTCTCTAAAACTGCACTTTTGTTTGCCCTTGTACCTTATCCAAATTCTTAGCGTGTATTATCGTCGTTTCCTTTTTTTGCTTGGGTAAAATGGTCACTTTAACTGCACTTTCGGTTGCGCTTGTCATTGCAGGTACCTATGTCGAATCGTTGCCCGTACTCACGTATTCTTTTCTTATATTTTCAGGTGTCATGTTCTAGCAAGTAGATGGTACAGATGTATGGACAGATGAACGTGTCAATGAGATTAAAGAGGTATGGTTGGCTTTGTATACTAACTCGAATTTCATTCCGGAATAGCTCAAGAATTTCAAACAGTTTAGACCCGGACAAGGTCTGACAAAATGCTTAAAAGGAGTCTCTGTATGGTCACCAAATGGAACAAGCATAAAGTTAGGTTTGGCTTGTAAGATAAGGGGAGGAAACCCATTGAAATTCACAATTATTGCTGATCATGAACCTGTCAAGTGTACACTCGTAAAAGCAAGGGAAATGACTAGGACATTTCACAATCATAGATTAGCTTCAACATAGGTCATTCTGGTAGTACACTTATCATCAAAACAATACTTGGGTTTGTGTACAGACTGAAGAAACACTTTATCTTTGGTTGGTGTACAGACTGAGGAAACACCTTATATAAGTCATTTTTGCAAATATATGAAATTGTTGTTCTTAATGCATATACGTTAATCACTCTTTAAAACTTGCATAACAAATGGGACTCCAAGTATATTATTTTAGTACGCTCATCTACTTCAATACTATATCAAGGCGAGCTGCAAAGGCACTGGTGAGACTTGGTGGATGCACAGTGTCGCCTGAGCCTTCACTTAAGACTTGTGCAATAGGTACCAGAATCTCAAGTGCTGGAACAAACACTGTTTTTGTGTTGAGATTGACTTTTGGGAAGATGCTTAACCCATATTAGCCTAGCGTCCTTTCTGTGGGACATAGGCAAACAGTGCAGACCCAGATCAGACGCAACAGAACGTGGCGTCCGCTCAGGGTCTCCACTGTTTTCATACAGAGTGTACTCTTAAAATTTGAATGGAAATGAAAATTGCCACTTAACAATCCTTAAAACGGAAATGGACTGGTCCAGTTGATAAAAAGTGGGGAATTCCATTCAGCTTATGTGGGTTAAGAACGTTTTATATGAAGATCTAGTAACTATACAGTGTATGTCTATATTTCCAGGTCCAGAAGACTAAAAACCATGGCTGGTTAGAAGTCCACTTGAACAGATAGACAGGACGCAGCAATGTGACGTCTATTGCAATGGTAGGTATTTTTTTCCGTTTTTTCGTACACCTGCTGAGTTCAAGATGCGTCCGTAATCTTAGCGTAAATTAGCGTCGTCTTCATTTTTTGGGTGGGGGAAAAATGGTCTTTAAAACTGCACCCTCCTTGGCGCTCGTGGCTTCTCCGAATTCTAAGCGTGTATAACCGTCGTCTCCTTTTTTTCTGCTGGGGTAAAATGGTCTCTAAAAGTGCACCCTCAGTTGCGCTTGTCGTTACAGGTACCTTCTCCGAATTCTTAGCGCGTATTGCCGTCATCTTCCTTTTTTGCTAGGGTGAAATGGTCTCTAAAACTGCACTTTCGTTTGCGCTCGTACCTTCTCCGAATTCATAGCGTGTATTATCGTCGTCTCCTTTTTTCTGCTGGGGTAAAATGCTCTCAAAAACTGCTCCCTGCTTTGCGCTTGTCGTTACAGGTACCTTCTCCGAATTCTTAGCGTGTATTACCGTCGTCTTCCTTTTTTGCTGGGGTGAAATGGTCTCTAAAACTGCACTTTCGTTTGCGCTCGTACCTTCTCCAAATTCTAAGCTTGTAACATCGTCGTTTCCTTTTTTCTGCTGGGGTAAAATGCTTTCAAAAACTGCTCCCTCCTTTGCGCTTGTCGTTACAGGTACCATCTCCGAATTCGTAGCGTGTATTACCGTCGTCTTCCTTTTTTGCTAGGGTGAAATGGTCTCTAAAACTGCACTTTCGTTTGCGCTCGTACCTTCTCCGAATTCTTAGCGTGTATTATCGTCGTCTCCTTTTTTTCTGCTGGGGTAAAATGCTCTCAAAAACCGCTCCCTGCTTTGCGCTTGTCGTTACAGGTACCTCCTCTAAATTCTTAGCGTGTATTACCGTCGTCTTCCTTTTTTGCTGGGGTAAAATGGTCTCTAAAACTGCACTTTTGTTTGCGCTTGTACCTTATCCGAATTCTTAGCGTGTATTATCGTCGTTTCCTTTTTTTGCTTGGGTAAAATGGTCACTTTAACTGCACTTTCGGTTGCGCTTGTCATTGCAGGTACCTATGTCGAATCGTTGCCCGTACTCACGTATTCTTTTCTTATATTTTCAGGTGTCATGTTCTAGCAAGTAGATGGTACAGATGTATGGACAGATGAACGTGTCAATGAGATTAAAGAGGTATGGTTGGCTTTGTATACTAACTCGAATTTCATTCCGGAATAGCTCAAGAATTTCAAACAGTTTAGACCCGGACAAGGTCTGACAAAATGCTTAAAAGGAGTCTCTGTATGGTCACCAAATGGAACAAGCATAAAGTTAGGTTTGGCTTGTAAGATAAGGGGAGAAAACCCATTGAAATTCACAATTATTGCTGATCATGAACCTGTCAAGTGTACACTCGTAAAAGCAAGGGAAATGACTAGGACATTTCACAATCATAGATTAGCTTCAACATAGGTCATTCTGGTAGTACACTTATCATCAAAACAATACTTGGGTTTGTGTACAGACTGAAGAAACACTTTATCTTTGGTTGGTGTACAGACTGAGGAAACACCTTATATAAGTCATTTTTGCAAATATATGAAATTGTTGTTCTTAATGCATATACGTTAATCACTCTTTAAAACTTGCATAACAAATGGGACTCCAAGTATATTATTTTAGTACGCTCATCTACTTCAATACTATATCAAGGCGAGCTGCAAAGGCACTGGTGAGACTTGGTGGATGCACAGTGTCGCCTGAGCCTTCACTTAAGACTTGTGCAATAGGTACCAGAATCTCAAGTGCTGGAACAAACACTGTTTTTGTGTTGAGATTGACTTTTGGGAAGATGCTTAACCCATATTAGCCTAGCGTCCTTTCTGTGGGACATAGGCAAACAGTGCAGACCCAGATCAGACGCCACAGAACGTGGCGTCCGCTCAGGGTCTCCACTGTTTTCATACAGAGTGTACTCTTAAAATTTGAATGGAAATGAAAATTGCCACTTAACAATCCTTAAAACGGAAATGGACTGGTCCAGTTGATAAAAAGTGGGGAATTCCATTCAGCTTATGTGGGTTAAGAACGTTTTATATGAAGATCTAGTAACTATACAGTGTATGTCTATATTTCCAGGTCCAGAAGACTAAAAACCATGGCTGGTTAGAAGTCCACTTGAACAGATAGACAGGACGCAGCAATGTGACGTCTATTGCAATGGTAGGTATTTTTTTTCGGTTTTTTCGTACACCTGCTGAGTTCAAGATGCGTCCGTAATCTTAGCGTAAATTAGCGTCGTCTTCATTTTTTGGGTGGGGGAAAATGGTCTCTAAAACTGCACCCTCCTTGGCGCTCGTGGCTTCTCCGAATTCTAAGCGTGTATAACCGTCGTCTCCTTTTTTCTGCTGGGGTAAAATGGTCTCTAAAACTGCACCCTCCTTTGCGCTTGTCGTTACAGGTACCTTCTCCGAATTCTTAGCGCGTATTGCCGTCGTCTTCCTTTTTTGCTAGGGTGAAATGGTCTCTAAAACTGCACTTTCGTTTGCGCTCGTACCTTCTCCGAATTCATAGCGTGTATTATCGTCGTCTCCTTTTTTCTGCTGGGGTAAAATGCTCTCAAAAACTGCTCCCTGCTTTGCGCTTGTCGTTACAGGTACCTTCTCCGAATTCTTAGCGTGTATTACCGTCGTCTTCCTTTTTTGCTGGGGTGAAATGGTCTCTAAAACTGCACTTTCGTTTGCGCTCGTACCTTCTCCAAATTCTAAGCTAGTAACATCGTCGTTTCCTTTTTTCTGCTGGGGTAAAATGCTTTCAAAAACTGCTCCCTCCTTTGCGCTTGTCGTTACAGGTTCCTTCTCCGAATTCGTAGCGTGTATTACCGTCGTCTTCCTTTTTTGCTAGGGTGAAATGGTCTCTAAAACTGCACTTTCGTTTGCGCTCGTACCTTCTCCGAATTCTTAGCGTGTATTATCGTCGTCTCCTTTTTTTCTGCTGGGGTAAAATGCTCTCAAAAACCGCTCCCTGCTTTGCGCTTGTCGTTACAGGTACCTCCTCTAAATTCTTAGCGTGTATTACCGTCGTCTTCCTTTTTTGCTGGGGTAAAATGGTCTCTAAAACTGCACTTTTGTTTGCGCTTGTACCTTATCCGAATTCTTAGCGTGTATTATCGTCGTTTCCTTTTTTTGCTTGGGTAAAATGGTAACTTTAACTGCACTTTCGGTTGCGCTTGTCATTGCAGGTACCTATGTCGAATCGTTGCCGCGTACTCACGTATTCTTTTCTTATATTTTCAGGTGTCATGTTCTAGCAAGTAGATGGTACAGATGTATGGACAGATGGACGTGTCAATGAGATTAAAGAGGTATGGTTGGCTTTGTATACTAACTCGAATTTCATTCCGGAATAGCTCAAGAATTTCAAACAGTTTAGACCCGGACAAGGTCTGACAAAATGCTTAAAAGGAGTCTCTGTATGGTCACCAAATGGAACAAGCATAAAGTTAGGTTTGGCTTGTAAGATAAGGGGAGGAAACCCATTGAAATTCACAATTATTGCTGATCATGAACCTGTCAAGTGTACACTCGTAAAAGCAAGGGAAATGACTAGGACATTTCACAATCATAGATTAGCTTCAACATAGGTCATTCTGGTAGTACACTTATCATCAAAACAATACTTGGGTTTGTGTACAGACTGAAGAAACACTTTATCTTTGGTTGGTGTACAGACTGAGGAAACACCTTATATAAGTCATTTTTGCAAATATATGAAATTGTTGTTCTTAATGCATATACGTTAATCACTCTTTAAAACTTGCATAACAAATGGGACTCCAAGTATATTATTTTAGTACGCTCATCTACTTCAATACTATATCAAGGCGAGCTGCAAAGGCACTGGTGAGACTTGGTGGATGCACAGTGTCGCCTGAGCCTTCACTTAAGACTTGTGCAATAGGTACCAGAATCTCAAGTGCTGGAACAAACACTGTTTTTGTGTTGAGATTGACTTTTGGGAAGATGCTTAACCCATATTAGCCTAGCGTCCTTTCTGTGGGACATAGGCAAACAGTGCAGACCCAGATCAGACGCCACAGAACGTGGCGTCCGCTCAGGGTCTCCACTGTTTTCATACAGAGTGTACTCTTAAAATTTGAATGGAAATGAAAATTGCCACTTAACAATCCTTAAAACGGAAATGGACTGGTCCAGTTGATAAAAAGTGGGGAATTCCATTCAGCTTATGTGGGTTAAGAACGTTTTATATGAAGATCTAGTAACTATACAGTGTATGTCTATATTTCCAGGTCCAGAAGACTAAAAACCATGGCTGGTTAGAAGTCCACTTGAACAGATAGACAGGACACAGCAATGTGACGTCTATTGCAATGGTAGGTATTTTTTTCCGTTTTTTCGTACACCTGCTGAGTTCAAGATGCGTCCGTAATCTTAGCGTAAATTAGCGTCGTCTTCATTTTTTGGGTGGGGGAAAAATGGTCTTTAAAACTGCACCCTCCTTGGCGCTCGTGGCTTCTCCGAATTCTAAGCGTGTATAACCGTCGTCTCCTTTTTTTCTGCTGGGGTAAAATGGTCTCTAAAAGTGCACCCTCCTTTGCGCTTGTCGTTACAGGTACCTTCTCCGAATTCTTAGCGCGTATTGCCGTCATCTTCCTTTTTTGCTAGGGTGAAATGGTCTCTAAAACTGCACTTTCGTTTGCGCTCGTACCTTCTCCGAATTCATAGCGTGTATTATCGTCGTCTCCTTTTTTCTGCTGGGGTAAAATGCTCTCAAAAACTGCTCCCTGCTTTGCGCTTGTCGTTACAGGTACCTTCTCCGAATTCTTAGCGTGTATTACCGTCGTCTTCCTTTTTTGCTGGGGTGAAATGGTCTCTAAAACTGCACTTTCGTTTGCGCTCGTACCTTCTCCAAATTCTAAGCTAGTAACATCGTCGTTTCCTTTTTTCTGCTGGGGTAAAATGCTTTCAAAAACTGCTCCCTCCTTTGCGCTTGTCGTTACAGGTACCTTCTCCGAATTCGTAGCGTGTATTACCGTCGTCTTCCTTTTTTGCTAGGGTGAAATGGTCTCTAAAACTGCACTTTCGTTTGCGCTCGTACCTTCTCCGAATTCTTAGCGTGTATTATCGTCGTCTCCTTTTTTTCTGCTGGGGTAAAATGCTCTCAAAAACCGCTCCCTGCTTTGCGCTTGTCGTTACAGGTACCTCCTCTAAATTCTTAGCGTGTATTACCGTCGTCTTCCTTTTTTGCTGGGGTAAAATGGTCTCTAAAACTGCACTTTTGTTTGCGCTTGTACCTTATCCGAATTCTTAGCGTGTATTATCGTCGTTTCCTTTTTTTGCTTGGGTAAAATGGTCACTTTAACTGCACTTTCGGTTGCGCTTGTCATTGCAGGTACCTATGTCGAATCGTTGCCCGTACTCACGTATTCTTTTCTTATATTTTCAGGTGTCATGTTCTAGCAAGTAGATGGTACAGATGTATGGACAGATGAACGTGTCAATGAGATTAAAGAGGTATGGTTGGCTTTGTATACTAACTCGAATTTCATTCCGGAATAGCTCAAGAATTTCAAACAGTTTAGACCCGGACAAGGTCTGACAAAATGCTTAAAAGGAGTCTCTGTATGGTCACCAAATGGAACAAGCATAAAGTTAGGTTTGGCTTGTAAGATAAGGGGAGAAAACCCATTGAAATTCACAATTATTGCTGATCATGAACCTGTCAAGTGTACACTCGTAAAAGCAAGGGAAATGACTAGGACATTTCACAATCATAGATTAGCTTCAACATAGGTCATTCTGGTAGTACACTTATCATCAAAACAATACTTGGGTTTGTGTACAGACTGAAGAAACACTTTATCTTTGGTTGGTGTACAGACTGAGGAAACACCTTATATAAGTCATTTTTGCAAATATATGAAATTGTTGTTCTTAATGCATATACGTTAATCACTCTTTAAAACTTGCATAACAAATGGGACTCCAAGTATATTATTTTAGTACGCTCATCTACTTCAATACTATATCAAGGCGAGCTGCAAAGGCACTGGTGAGACTTGGTGGATGCACAGTGTCGCCTGAGCCTTCACTTAAGACTTGTGCAATAGGTACCAGAATCTCAAGTGCTGGAACAAACACTGTTTTTGTGTTGAGATTGACTTTTGGGAAGATGCTTAACCCATATTAGCCTAGCGTCCTTTCTGTGGGACATAGGCAAACAGTGCAGACCCAGATCAGACGCCACAGAACGTGGCGTCCGCTCAGGGTCTCCACTGTTTTCATACAGAGTGTACTCTTAAAATTTGAATGGAAATGAAAATTGCCACTTAACAATCCTTAAAACGGAAATGGACTGGTCCAGTTGATAAAAAGTGGGGAATTCCATTCAGCTTATGTGGGTTAAGAACGTTTTATATGAAGATCTAGTAACTATACAGTGTATGTCTATATTTCCAGGTCCAGAAGACTAAAAACCATGGCTGGTTAGAAGTCCACTTGAACAGATAGACAGGACGCAGCAATGTGACGTCTATTGCAATGGTAGGTATTTTTTTTCGGTTTTTTCGTACACCTGCTGAGTTCAAGATGCGTCCGTAATCTTAGCGTAAATTAGCGTCGTCTTCATTTTTTGGGTGGGGGAAAAATGGTCTCTAAAACTGCACCCTCCTTGGCGCTCGTGGCTTCTCCGAATTCTAAGCGTGTATAACCGTCGTCTCCTTTTTTTCTGCTGGGGTAAAATGGTCTCTAAAAGTGCACCCTCCTTTGCGCTTGTCATTACAGGTACCTTCTCCGAATTCTTAGCGCGTATTGCCGTCGTCTTCCTTTTTTGCTAGGGTGAAATGGTCTCTAAAACTGCACTTTCGTTTGCGCTCGTACCTTCTCCGAATTCATAGCGTGTATTATCGTCGTCTCCTTTTTTCTGCTGGGGTAAAATGCTCTCAAAAACTGCTCCCTGCTTTGCGCTTGTCGTTACAGGTACCTTCTCCGAATTCTTAGCGTGTATTACCGTCGTCTTCCTTTTTTGCTGGGGTGAAATGGTCTCTAAAACTGCACTTTCGTTTGCGCTCGTACCTTCTCCAAATTCTAAGCTAGTAACATCGTCGTTTCCTTTTTTCTGCTGGGGTAAAATGCTTTCAAAAACTGCTCCCTCCTTTGCGCTTGTCGTTACAGGTACCTTCTCCGAATTCGTAGCGTGTATTACCGTCGTCTTCCTTTTTTGCTAGGGTGAAATGGTCTCTAAAACTGCACTTTCGTTTGCGCTCGTACCTTCTCCGAATTCTTAGCGTGTATTATCGTCGTCTCCTTTTTTTCTGCTGGGGTAAAATGCTCTCAAAAACCGCTCCCTGCTTTGCGCTTGTCGTTACAGGTACCTCCTCTAAATTCTTAGCGTGTATTACCGTCGTCTTCCTTTTTTGCTGGGGTAAAATGGTCTCTAAAACTGCACTTTTGTTTGCGCTTGTACCTTATCCGAATTCTTAGCGTGTATTATCGTCGTTTCCTTTTTTTGCTTGGGTAAAATGGTCACTTTAACTGCACTTTCGGTTGCGCTTGTCATTGCAGGTACCTATGTCGAATCGTTGCCGCGTACTCACGTATTCTTTTCTTATATTTTCAGGTGTCATGTTCTAGCAAGTAGATGGTACAGATGTATGGACAGATGGACGTGTCAATGAGATTAAAGAGGTATGGTTGGCTTTGTATACGAACTCGAATTTCATTCCGGAATAGCTCAAGAATTTCAAACAGTTTAGACCCGGACAAGGTCTGACAAAATGCTTAAAAGGAGTCTCTGTATGGTCACCAAATGGAACAAGCATAAAGTTAGGTTTGGCTTGTAAGATAAGGGGAGGAAACCCATTGAAATTCACAATTATTGCTGATCATGAACCTGTCAAGTGTACACTCGTAAAAGCAAGGGAAATGACTAGGACATTTCACAATCATAGATTAGCTTCAACATAGGTCATTCTGGTAGTACACTTATCATCAAAACAATACTTGGGTTTGTGTACAGACTGAAGAAACACTTTATCTTTGGTTGGTGTACAGACTGAGGAAACACCTTATATAAGTCATTTTTGCAAATATATGAAATTGTTGTTCTTAATGCATATACGTTAATCACTCTTTAAAACTTGCATAACAAATGGGACTCCAAGTATATTATTTTAGTACGCTCATCTACTTCAATACTATATCAAGGCGAGCTGCAAAGGCACTGGTGAGACTTGGTGGATGCACAGTGTCGCCTGAGCCTTCACTTAAGACTTGTGCAATAGGTACCAGAATCTCAAGTGCTGGAACAAACACTGTTTTTGTGTTGAGATTGACTTTTGGGAAGATGCTTAACCCATATTAGCCTAGCGTCCTTTCTGTGGGACATAGGCAAACAGTGCAGACCCAGATCAGACGCCACAGAACGTGGCGTCCGCTCAGGGTCTCCACTGTTTTCATACAGAGTGTACTCTTAAAATTTGAATGGAAATGAAAATTGCCACTTAACAATCCTTAAAACGGAAATGGACTGGTCCAGTTGATAAAAAGTGGGGAATTCCATTCAGCTTATGTGGGTTAAGAACGTTTTATATGAAGATCTAGTAACTATACAGTGTATGTCTATATTTCCAGGTCCAGAAGACTAAAAACCATGGCTGGTTAGAAGTCCACTTGAACAGATAGACAGGACGCAGCAATGTGACGTCTATTGCAATGGTAGGTATTTTTTTCCGTTTTTTCGTACACCTACTGAGTTCAAGATGCGTCCGTAATCTTAGCGTAAATTAGCGTCGTCTTCATTTTTTGGGTGGGGGAAAAATGGTCTCTAAAACTGCACCCTCCTTGGCGCTCGTGGCTTCTCCAAATTCTAAGCATGTATAACCGTCGTCTCCTTTTTTTCTGCTGGGGTAAAATGGTCTCTAAAAGTGCACCCTCCTTTGCGCTTGTCGTTACAGGTACCTTCTCCGAATTCTTAGCGCATATTGCCGTCGTCTTCCTTTTTTGCTAGGGTGAAATGGTCTCAAAAACTGCACTTTCGTTTGCGCTCGTACCTTCTCCGAATTCTTAGCGTGTATTATCGTCGTCTCCTTTTTTCTGCTGGGGTAAAATGCTCTCAAAAACTGCTCCCTGCTTTGCGCTTGTCGTTACAGGTACCTTCTCCGAATTCTTAGCGTGTATTACCGTCGTCTTCCTTTTTTGCTGGGGTGAAATGGTCTCTAAAACTGCACTTTCGTTTGCGCTCATCCTTCTCCAAATTCTAAGCTAGTAACATCGTCGTTTCCTTTTTTCTGCTGGGGTAAAATGCTTTCAAAAACTGCTCCCTCCTTTGCGCTTGTCGTTACAGGTACCTTCTCCGAATTCGTAGCGTGTATTACCGTCGTCTTCCTTTTTTGCTAGGGTGAAATGGTCTCTAAAACTGCACTTTCGTTTGCGCTCGTACCTTCTCCGAATTCTTAGCGTGTATTATCGTCGTCTCCTTTTTTTCTGCTGGGGTAAAATGCTCTCAAAAACCGCTCCCTGCTTTGCGCTTGTCGTTACAGGTACCTCCTCTAAATTCTTAGCGTGTATTACCGTCGTCTTCCTTTTTTGCTGGGGTAAAATGGTCTCTAAAACTGCACTTTTGTTTGCGCTTGTACCTTATCCGAATTCTTAGCGTGTATTATCGTCGTTTCCTTTTTTTGCTTGGGTAAAATGGTCACTTTAACTGCACTTTCGGTTGCGCTTGTCATTGCAGGTACCGATGTCGAATCGTTGCCGCGTACTCACGTATTCTTTTCTTATATTTTCAGGTGTCATGTTCTAGCAAGTAGATGGTACAGATGTATGGACAGATGAACGTGTCAATGAGATTAAAGAGGTATGGTTGGCTTTGTATACTAACTCGAATTTCATTCCGGAATAGCTCAAGAATTTCAAACAGTTTAGACCCGGACAAGGTCTGACAAAATGCTTAAAAGGAGTCTCTGTATGGTCACCAAATGGAACAAGCATAAAGTTAGGTTTGGCTTGTAAGATAAGGGGAGGAAACCCATTGAAATTCACAATTATTGCTGATCATGAACCTGTCAAGTGTACACTCGTAAAAGCAAGGGAAATGACTAGGACATTTCACAATCATAGATAAGCTTCAACATAGGTCATTCTGGTAGTACACTTATCATCAAAACAATACTTGGGTTTGTGTACAGACTGAAGAAACACTTTATCTTTGGTTGGTGTACAGACTGAGGAAACACCTTATATAAGTCATTTTTGCAAATATATGAAATTGTTGTTCTTAATGCATATACGTTAATCACTCTTTAAAACTTGCATAACAAATGGGACTCCAAGTATATTATTTTAGTACGCTCATCTACTTCAATACTATATCAAGGCGAGCTGCAAAGGCACTGGTGAGACTTGGTGGATGCACAGTGTCGCCTGAGCCTTCACTTAAGACTTGTGCAATAGGTACCAGAATCTCAAGTGCTGGAACAAACACTGTTTTTGTGTTGAGATTGACTTTTGGGAAGATGCTTAACCCATATTAGCCTAGCGTCCTTTCTGTGGGACATAGGCAAACAGTGCAGACCCAGATCAGACGCCACAGAACGTGGCGTCCGCTCAGGGTCTCCACTGTTTTCATACAGAGTGTACTCTTAAAATTTGAATGGAAATGAAAATTGCCACTTAACAATCCTTAAAACGGAAATGGACTGGTCCAGTTGATAAAAAGTGGGGAATTCCATTCAGCTTATGTGGGTTAAGAACGTTTTATATGAAGATCTAGTAACTATACAGTGTATGTCTATATTTCCAGGTCCAGAAGACTAAAAACCATGGCTGGTTAGAAGTCCACTTGAACAGATAGACAGGACGCAGCAATGTGACGTCTATTGCAATGGTAGGTATTTTTTTCCGTTTTTTCGTACACCTGCTGAGTTCAAGATGCGTCCGTAATCTTAGCGTAAATTAGCGTCGTCTTCATTTTTTGGGTGGGGGAAAAATGGTCTCTAAAACTGCACCCTCCTTGGCGCTCATGGCTTCTCCGAATTCTAAGCGTGTATAACCGTCGTCTCCTTTTTTTCTGCTGGGGTAAAATGGTCTCTAAAACTGCACCCTCCTTTGCGCTTGTCGTTACAGGTACCTTCTCCGAATTCTTAGCGCGTATTGCCGTCGTCTTCCTTTTTTGCTAGGGTGAAATGGTCTCTAAAACTGCACTTTCGTTTGCGCTCGTACCTTCTCCGAATTCATAGCGTGTATTATCGTCGTCTCCTTTTTTCTGCTGGGGTAAAATGCTCTCAAAAACTGCTCCCTGCTTTGCGCTTGTCGTTACAGGTACCTTCTCCGAATTCTTAGCGTGTATTACCGTCGTCTTCCTTTTTTGCTGGGGTGAAATGGTCTCTAAAACTGCACTTTCGTTTGCGCTCGTACCTTCTCCAAATTCTAAGCTAGTAACATCGTCGTTTCCTTTTTTCTGCTGGGGTAAAATGCTTTCAAAAACTGCTCCCTCCTTTGCGCTTGTCGTTACAGGTACCTTCTCCGAATTCGTAGCGTGTATTACCGTCGTCTTCCTTTTTTGCTAGGGTGAAATGGTCTCTAAAACTGCACTTTCGTTTGCGCTCGTACCTTCTCCGAATTCTTAGCGTGTATTATCGTCGTCTCCTTTTTTTCTGCTGGGGTAAAATGCTCTCAAAAACCGCTCCCTGCTTTGCGCTTGTCGTTACAGGTACCTCCTCTAAATTCTTAGCGTGTATTACCGTCGTCTTCCTTTTTTGCTGGGGTAAAATGGTCTCTAAAACTGCACTTTTGTTTGCGCTTGTACCTTATCCGAATTCTTAGCGTGTTTTATCGTCGTTTCCTTTTTTTGCTTGGCTAAAATGGTCACTTTAACTGCACTTTCGGTTGCGCTTGTCATTGCAGGTACCGATGTCGAATCGTTGCCGCGTACTCACGTATTCTTTTCTTATATTTTCAGGTGTCATGTTCTAGCAAGTAGATGGTACAGATGTATGGACAGATGAACGTGTCAATGAGATTAAAGAGGTATGGTTGGCTTTGTATACTAACTCGAATTTCATTCCGGAATAGCTCGAGAATTTCAAACAGTTTAGACCCGGACAAGGTCTGACAAAATGCTTAAAAGGAGTCTCTGTATGGTCACCAAATGGAACAAGCATAAAGTTAGGTTTGGCTTGTAAGATAAGGGGAGGAAACCCATTGAAATTCACAATTATTGCTGATCATGAACCTGTCAAGTGTACACTCGTAAAAGCAAGGGAAATGACTAGGACATTTCACAATCATAGATTAGCTTCAACATAGGTCATTCTGGTAGTACACTTATCATCAAAACAATACTTGGGTTTGTGTACAGACTGAAGAAACACTTTATCTTTGGTTGGTGTACAGACTGAGGAAACACCTTATATAAGTCATTTTTGCAAATATATGAAATTGTTGTTCTTAATGCATATACGTTAATCACTCTTTAAAACTTGCATAACAAATGGGACTCCAAGTATATTATTTTAGTACGCTCATCTACTTCAATACTATATCAAGGCGAGCTGCAAAGGCACTGGTGAGACTTGGTGGATGCACAGTGTCGCCTGAGCCTTCACTTAAGACTTGTGCAATAGGTACCAGAATCTCAAGTGCTGGAACAAACACTGTTTTTGTGTTGAGATTGACTTTTGGGAAGATGCTTAACCCATATTAGCCTAGCGTCCTTTCTGTGGGACATAGGCAAACAGTGCAGACCCAGATCAGAAGCCACAGAACGTGGCGTCCGCTCAGGGTCTCCACTGTTTTCATACAGAGTGTACTCTTAAAATTTGAATGGAAATGAAAATTGCCACTTAACAATCCTTAAAACGGAAATGGACTGGTCCAGTTGATAAAAAGTGGGGAATTCCATTCAGCTTATGTGGGTTAAGAAAGTTTTATATGAAGATCTAGTAACTATACAGTGTATGTCTATATTTCCAGGTCCAGAAGACTAAAAACCATGGCTGGTTAGAAGTCCACTTGAACAGATAGACAGGACGCAGCAATGTGACGTCTATTGCAATGGTAGGTATTTTTTTCCGTTTTTTCGTACACCTGCTGAGTTCAAGATGCGTCCGTAATCTTAGCGTAAATTAGCGTCGTCTTCATTTTTTGGGTGGGGGAAAAATGGTCTCTAAAACTGCACCCTCCTTGGCGCTCGTGGCTTCTCCAAATTCTAAGCGTGTATAACCGTCGTCTCCTTTTTTTCTGCTGGGGTAAAATGGTCTCTAAAAGTGCACCCTCCTTTGCGCTTGTCGTTACAGGTACCTTCTCCGAATTCTTAGCGCGTATTGCCGTCGTCTTCCTTTTTTGCTAGGGTGAAATGGTCTCTAAAACTGCACTTTCGTTTGCGCTCGTACCTTCTCCGAATTCTAAGCGTGTTTTATCGTCGTCTCCTTTTTTCTGCTGGGGTAAAATGCTCTCAAAAACTGCTCCCTGCTTTGCGCTTGTCGTTACAGGTACCTTCTCCGAATTCTTAGCGTGTATTACCGTCGTCTTCCTTTTTTGCTGGGGTGAAATGGTCTCTAAAACTGCACTTTCGTTTGCGCTCGTACCTTCTCCAAATTCTAAGCTAGTAACATCGTCGTTTCCTTTTTTCTGCTGGGGTAAAATGCTTTCAAAAACTGCTCCCTCCTTTGCGCTTGTCGTTACAGGTACCTTCTCCGAATTCGTAGCGTGTATTACCGTCGTCTTCCTTTTTTGCTAGGGTGAAATGGTCTCTAAAACTGCACTTTTGTTTGCGCTCGTACCTTCTCCGAATTCTTAGCGTGTATTATCGTCGTCTCCTTTTTTTCTGCTGGGGTAAAATGCTCTCAAAAACCGCTCCCTGCTTTGCGCTTGTCGTTACAGGTACCTCCTCTAAATTCTTAGCGTGTATTACCGTCGTCTTCCTTTTTTGCTGGGGTAAAATGGTCTCTAAAACTGCACTTTTGTTTGCGCTTGTACCTTATCCGAATTCTTAGCGTGTTTTATCGTCGTTTCCTTTTTTTGCTTGGGTAAAATGGTCACTTTAACTGCACTTTCGGTTGCGCTTGTCATTGCAGGTACCGATGTCGAATCGTTGCCGCGTACTCACGTATTCTTTTCTTATATTTTCAGGTGTCATGTTCTAGCAAGTAGATGGTACAGATGTATGGACAGATGAACGTGTCAATGAGATTAAAGAGGTATGGTTGGCTTTGTATACTAACTCGAATTTCATTCCGGAATAGCTCGAGAATTTCAAACAGTTTAGACCCGGACAAGGTCTGACAAAATGCTTAAAAGGAGTCTCTGTATGGTCACCAAATGGAACAAGCATAAAGTTAGGTTTGGCTTGTAAGATAAGGGGAGGAAACCCATTGAAATTCACAATTATTGCTGATCATGAACCTGTCAAGTGTACACTTGTAAAAGCAAGGGAAATGACTAGGACATTTCACAATCATAGATTAGCTTCAACATAGGTCATTCTGGTAGTACACTTATCATCAAAACAATACTTGGGTTTGTGTACAGACTGAAGAAACACTTTATCTTTGGTTGGTGTACAGACTGAGGAAACACCTTATATAAGTCATTTTTGCAAATATATGAAATTGTTGTTCTTAATGCATATACGTTAATCACTCTTTAAAACTTGCATAACAAATGGGACTCCAAGTATATTATTTTAGTACGCTCATCTACTTCAATACTATATCAAGGCGAGCTGCAAAGGCACTGGTGAGACTTGGTGGATGCACAGTGTCGCCTGAGCCTTCACTTAAGACTTGTGCAATAGGTACCAGAATCTCAAGTGCTGGAACAAACACTGTTTTTGTGTTGAGATTGACTTTTGGGAAGATGCTTAACCCATATTAGCCTAGCGTCCTTTCTGTGGGACATAGGCAAACAGTGCAGACCCAGATCAGACGCCACAGAACGTGGCGTCCGCTCAGGGTCTCCACTGTTTTCATACAGAGTGTACTCTTAAAATTTGAATGGAAATGAAAATTGCCACTTAACAATCCTTAAAACGGAAATGGACTGGTCCAGTTGATAAAAAGTGGGGAATTCCATTCAGCTTATGTGGGTTAAGAACGTTTTATATGAAGATCTAGTAACTATACAGTGTATGTCTATATTTCCAGGTCCAGAAGACTAAAAACCATGGCTGGTTAGAAGTCCACTTGAACAGATAGACAGGACGCAGCAATGTGACGTCTATTGCAATGGTAGGTATTTTTTTCCGTTTTTTCGTACACCTGCTGAGTTCAAGATGCGTCCGTAATCTTAGCGTAAATTAGCGTCGTCTTCATTTTTTGGGTGGGGGAAAAATGGTCTCTAAAACTGCACCCTCCTTGGCGCTCGTGGCTTCTCCGAATTCTAAGCGTGTATAACCGTCGTCTCCTTTTTTTCTGCTGGGGTAAAATGGTCTCTAAAAGTGCACCCTCCTTTGCGCTTGTCGTTACAGGTACCTTCTCCGAATTCTTAGCGCGTATTGCCGTCGTCTTCCTTTATTGCTAGGGTGAAATGGTCTCTAAAACTGCACTTTCGTTTGCGCTCGTACGTTCTCCGAATTCATAGCGTGTATTATCGTCGTCTCCTTTTTTCTGCTGGGGTAAAATGCTCTCAAAAACTGCTCCCTGCTTTGCGCTTGTCGTTACAGGTACCTTCTCCGAATTCTTAGCGTGTATTACCGTCGTCTTCCTTTTTTGCTGGGGTGAAATGGTCTCTAAAACTGCACTTTCGTTTGCGCTCGTACCTTCTCCAAATTCTAAGCTAGTAACATCGTCGTTTCCTTTTTTCTGCTGGGGTAAAATGCTTTCAAAAACTGCTCCCTCCTTTGCGCTTGTCGTTACAGGTACCTTCTCCGAATTCGTAGCGTGTATTACCGTCGTCTTCCTTTTTTGCTAGGGTGAAATGGTCTCTAAAACTGCACTTTCGTTTGCGCTCGTACCTTCTCCAAATTCTTAGCGTGTATTATCGTCGTCTCCTTTTTTTCTGCTGGGGTAAAATGCTCTCAAAAACCGCTCCCTGCTTTGCGCTTGTCGTTACAGGTACCTCCTCTAAATTCTTAGCGTGTATTACCGTCGTCTTCCTTTTTTGCTGGGGTAAAATGGTCTCTAAAACTGCACTTTTGTTTGCGCTTGTACCTTATCCGAATTCTTAGCGTGTATTATCGTCGTTTCCTTTTTTTGCTTGGGTAAAATGGTCACTTTAACTGCACTTTCGGTTGCGCTTGTCATTGCAGGTACCTATGTCGAATCGTTGCCGCGTACTCACGTATTCTTTTCTTATATTTTCAGGTGTCATGTTCTAGCAAGTAGATGGTACAGATGTATGGACAGATGAACGTGTCAATGAGATTAAAGAGGTATGGTTGGCTTTGTATACTAACTCGAATTTCATTCCGGAATAGCTCAAGAATTTCAAACAGTTTAGACCCGGACAAGGTCTGACAAAATGCTTAAAAGGAGTCTCTGTATGGTCACCAAATGGAACAAGCATAAAGTTAGGTTTGGCTTGTAAGATAAGGGGAGGAAACCCATTGAAATTCACAATTATTGCTGATCATGAACCTGTCAAGTGTACACTCGTAAAAGCAAGGGAAATGACTAGGACATTTCACAATCATAGATTAGCTTCAACATAGGTCATTCTGGTAGTACACTTATCATCAAAACAATACTTGGGTTTGTGTACAGACTGAAGAAACACTTTATCTTTGGTTGGTGTACAGACTGAGGAAACACCTTATATAAGTCATTTTTGCAAATATATGAAATTGTTGTTCTTAATGCATATACGTTAATCACTCTTTAAAACTTGCATAACAAATGGGACTCCAAGTATATTATTTTAGTACGCTCATCTACTTCAATACTATATCAAGGCGAGCTGCAAAGGCACTGGTGAGACTTGGTGGATGCACAGTGTCGCCTGAGCCTTCACTTAAGACTTGTGCAATAGGTACCAGAATCTCAAGTGCTGGAACAAACACTGTTTTTGTGTTGAGATTGACTTTTGGGAAGATGCTTAACCCATATTAGCCTAGCGTCCTTTCTGTGGGACATAGGCAAACAGTGCAGACCCAGATCAGACGCCACAGAACGTGGCGTCCGCTCAGGGTCTCCACTGTTTTCATACAGAGTGTACTCTTAAAATTTGAATGGAAATGAAAATTGCCACTTAACAATCCTTAAAACGGAAATGGACTGGTCCAGTTGATAAAAAGTGGGGAATTCCATTCAGCTTATGTGGGTTAAGAACGTTTTATATGAAGATCTAGTAACTATACAGTGTATGTCTATATTTCCAGGTCCAGAAGACTAAAAACCATGGCTGGTTAGAAGTCCACTTGAACAGATAGACAGGACGCAGCAATGTGACGTCTATTGCAATGGTAGGTATTTTTTTCCGTTTTTTCGTACACCTGCTGAGTTCAAGATGCGTCCGTAATCTTAGCGTAAATTAGCGTCGTCTTCATTTTTTGGGTGGGGGAAAAATGGTCTCTAAAACTGCACCCTCCTTGGCGCTCGTGGCTTCTCCGAATTCTAAGCGTGTATAAACATCGTCTCCTTTTTTTCTGCTGGGGTAAAATGGTCTCTAAAAGTGCACCCTCCTTTGCGCTTGTCGTTACAGGTACCTTCTCCGAATTCTTAGCGCGTATTGCCGTCGTCTTCCTTTTTTGCTAGGGTGAAATGGTCTCTAAAACTGCACTTTCGTTTGCGCTCGTACCTTCTCCGAATTCATAGCGTGTATTATCGTCGTCTCCTTTTTTCTGCTGGGGTAAAATGCTCTCAAAAACTGCTCCCTGCTTTGCGCTTGTCGTTACAGGTACCTTCTCCGAATTCTTAGCGTGTATTACCGTCGTCTTTTTTTTTTGCTGGGGTGAAATGGTCTCTAAAACTGCACTTTCGTTTGCGCTCGTACCTTCTCCAAATTCTAAGCTAGTAACATCGTCGTTTCCTTTTTTCTGCTGGGGTAAAATGCTTTCAAAAACTGCTCCCTCCTTTGCGCTTGTCGTTACAGGTACCTTCTCCGAATTCGTAGCGTGTATTACCGTCGTCTTCCTTTTTTGCTAGGGTGAAATGGTCTCTAAAACTGCACTTTCGTTTGCGCTCGTACCTTCTCCGAATTCTTAGCGTGTATTATCGTCGTCTCCTTTTTTTCTGCTGGGGTAAAATGCTCTCAAAAACCGCTCCCTGCTTTGCGCTTGTCGTTACAGGTACCTCCTCTAAATTCTTAGCGTGTATTACCGTCGTCTTCCTTTTTTGCTGGGGTAAAATGGTCTCTAAAACTGCACTTTTGTTTGCGCTTGTACCTTATCCGAATTCTTAGCGTGTATTATCGTCGTTTCCTTTTTTTGCTTGGGTAAAATGGTCACTTTAACTGCACTTTCGGTTGCGCTTGTCATTGCAGGTACCGATGTCGAATCGTTGCCGCGTACTCACGTATTCTTTTCTTATATTTTCAGGTGTCATGTTCTAGCAAGTAGATGGTACAGATGTATGGACAGATGAACGTGTCAATGAGATTAAAGAGGTATGGTTGGCTTTGTATACTAACTCGAATTTCATTCCGGAATAGCTCAAGAATTTCAAACAGTTTAGACCCGGACAAGGTCTGACAAAATGCTTAAAAGGAGTCTCTGTATGGTCACCAAATGGAACAAGCATAAAGTTAGGTTTGGCTTGTAAGATAAGGGGAGGAAACCCATTGAAATTCACAATTATTGCTGATCATGAACCTGTCAAGTGTACACTCGTAAAAGCAAGGGAAATGACTAGGACATTTCACAATCATAGATTAGCTTCAACATAGGTCATTCTGGTAGTACACTTATCATCAAAACAATACTTGGGTTTGTGTACAGACTGAAGAAACACTTTATCTTTGGTTGGTGTACAGACTGAGGAAACACCTTATATAAGTCATTTTTGCAAATATATGAAATTGTTGTTCTTAATGCATATACGTTAATCACTCTTTAAAACTTGCATAACAAATGGGACTCCAAGTATATTATTTTAGTACGCTCATCTACTTCAATACTATATCAAGGCGAGCTGCAAAGGCACTGGTGAGACTTGGTGGATGCACAGTGTCGCCTGAGCCTTCACTTAAGACTTGTGCAATAGGTACCAGAATCTCAAGTGCTGGAACAAACACTGTTTTTGTGTTGAGATTGACTTTTGGGAAGATGCTTAACCCATATTAGCCTAGCGTCCTTTCTGTGGGACATAGGCAAACAGTGCAGACCCAGATCAGACGCCACAGAACGTGGCGTCCGCTCAGGGTCTCCACTGTTTTCATACAGAGTGTACTCTTAAAATTTGAATGGAAATGAAAATTGCCACTTAACAATCCTTAAAACGGAAATGGACTGGTCCAGTTGATAAAAAGTGGGGAATTCCATTCAGCTTATGTGGGTTAAGAACGTTTTATATGAAGATCTAGTAACTATACAGTGTATGTCTATATTTCCAGGTCCAGAAGACTAAAAACCATGGCTGGTTAGAAGTCCACTTGAACAGATAGACAGGACGCAGCAATGTGACGTCTATTGCAATGGTAGGTATTTTTTTCCGTTTTTTCGTACACCTGCTGAGTTCAAGATGCGTCCGTAATCTTAGCGTAAATTAGCGTCGTCTTCATTTTTTGGGTGGGGGAAAAATGGTCTCTAAAACTGCACCCTCCTTTGCGCTTGTCGTTACAGGTACCTTCTCCGAATTCTTAGCGCGTATTGCCGTCGTCTTCCTTTTTTGCTAGGGTGAAATGGTCTCTAAAACTGCACTTTCGTTTGCGCTCGTACCTTCTCCGAATTCATAGCGTGTATTATCGTCGTCTCCTTTTTTCTGCTGGGGTAAAATGCTCTCAAAAACTGCTCCCTGCTTTGCGCTTGTCGTTACAGGTACCTTCTCCGAATTCTTAGCGTGTATTACCGTCGTCTTCCTTTTTTGCTGGGGTGAAATGGTCTCTAAAACTGCACTTTCGTTTGCGCTCGTACCTTCTCCAAATTCTAAGCTAGTAACATCGTCGTTTCCTTTTTTCTGCTGGGGTAAAATGCTTTCAAAAACTGCTCCCTCCTTTGCGCTTGTCGTTACAGGTACCTTCTCCGAATTCGTAGCGTGTATTACCGTCGTCTTCCTTTTTTGCTAGGGTGAAATGGTCTCTAAAACTGCACTTTCGTTTGCGCTCGTACCTTCTCCGAATTCTTAGCGTGTATTTTCGTCGTCTCCTTTTTTTCTGCTGGGGTAAAATGCTCTCAAAAACCGCTCCCTGCTTTGCGCTTGTCGTTACAGGTACCTCCTCTAAATTCTTAGCGTGTATTACCGTCGTCTTCCTTTTTTGCTGGGGTAAAATGGTCTCTAAAACTGCACTTTTGTTTGCGCTTGTACCTTATCCGAATTCTTAGCGTGTATTATCGTCGTTTCCTTTTTTTGTTTGGGTAAAATGGTCACTTTAACTGCACTTTCGGTTGCGCTTGTCATTGCAGGTACCTATGTCGAATCGTTGCCGCGTACTCACGTATTCTTTTCTTATATTTTCAGGTGTCATGTTCTAGCAAGTAGATGGTACAGATGTATGGACAGATGGACGTGTCAATGAGATTAAAGAGGTATGGTTGGCTTTGTATACTAACTCGAATTTCATTCCGGAATAGCTCAAGAATTTCAAACAGTTTAGACCCGGACAAGGTCTGACAAAATGCTTAAAACGTGTCTCTGTATGGTCACCAAATGGAACAAGCATAAAGTTAGGTTTGGCTTGTAAGATAAGGGGAGGAAACCCATTGAAATTCACAATTATTGCTGATCATGAACCTGTCAAGTGTACACTCGTAAAAGCAAGGGAAATGACTAGGACATTTCACAATCATAGATTAGCTTCAACATAGGTCATTCTGGTAGTACACTTATCATCAAAACAATACTTGGGTTTGTGTACAGACTGAAGAAACACTTTATCTTTGGTTGGTGTACAGACTGAGGAAACACCTTATATAAGTCATTTTTGCAAATATATGAAAGTGTTGTTCTTAATGCATATACGTTAATCACTCTTTAAAACTTGCATAACAAATGGGACTCCAAGTATATTATTTTAGTACGCTCATCTACTTCAATACTATATCAAGGCGAGCTGCAAAGGCACTGGTGAGACTTGGTGGATGCACAGTGTCGCCTGAGCCTTCACTTAAGACTTGTGCAATAGGTACCAGAATCTCAAGTGCTGGAACAAACACTGTTTTTGTGTTGAGATTGACTTTTGGGAAGATGCTAAACCCATATTAGCCTAGCGTCCTTTCTGTGGGACATAGGCAAACAGTGCAGACCCAGATCAGACGCCACAGAACGTGGCGTCCGCTCAGGGTCTCCATTGTTTTCATACAGAGTGTACTCTTAAAATTTGAATGGAAATGAAAATTGCCACTTAACAATCCTTAAAACGGAAATGGACTGGTCCAGTTGATAAAAAGTGGGGAATTCCATTCAGCTTATGTGGGTTAAGAACGTTTTATATGAAGATCTAGAAACTATACAGTGTATGTCTATATTTCCAGGTCCAGAAGACTAAAAACCATGGCTGGTTAGAAGTCCACTTGAACAGATAGACAGGACGCAGCAATGTGACGTCTATTGCAATGGTAGGTATTTTTTTCCGTTTTTTCGTACACCTGCTGAGTTCAAGATGCGTCCGTAATCTTAGCGTAAATTAGCGTCGTCTTCATTTTTTGGGTGGGGGAAAAATGGTCTCTAAAACTGCACCCTCCTTGGCGCTCGTGGCTTCTCCGAATTCTAAGCGTGTATAACCGTCGTCTCCTTTTTTTCTGCTGGGGTAAAATGGTCTCTAAAACTGCACCCTCCTTTGCGCTTGTCGTTACAGGTACCTTCTCCGAATTCTTAGCGCGTATTGCCGTCGTCTTCCTTTTTTGCTAGGGTGAAATGGTCTCTAAAACTGCACTTTCGTTTGCGCTCGTACCTTCTCCGAATTCATAGCGTGTATTATCTTCGTCTCCTTTTTTCTGCTGGGGTAAAATGCTCTCAAAAACTGCTCCCTGCTTTGCGCTTGTCGTTACAGGTACCTTCTCCGAATTCTTAGCGTGTATTACCGTCGTCTTCCTTTTTTGCTGGGGTGAAATGGTCTCTAAAACTGCACTTTCGTTTGCGCTCGTACCTTCTCCAAATTCTAAGCTAGTAACATCGTCGTTTCCTTTTTTCTGCTGGGGTAAAATGCTTTCAAAAACTGCTCCCTCCTTTGCGCTTGTCGTTACAGGTACCTTCCCCGAATTCGTAGCGTGTATTACCGTCGTCTTCCTTTTTTGCTAGGGTGAAATGGTCTCTAAAACTGCACTATCGTTTGCGCTCGTACCTTCTCCAAATTCTTAGCGTGTATTATCGTCGTCTCCTTTTTTTCTGCTGGGGTAAAATGCTCTCAAAAACCGCTCCCTGCTTTGCGCTTGTCGTTACAGGTACCTCCTCTAAATTCTTAGCGTGTATTACCGTCGTCTTCCTTTTTTGCTGGGGTAAAATGGTCTCTAAAACTGCACTTTTGTTTGCGCTTGTACCTTATCCGAATTCTTAGCGTGTATTATCGTCGTTTCCTTTTTTTGCTTGGGTAAAATGGTCACTTTAACTGCACTTTCGGTTGCGCTTGTCATTGCAGGTACCTATGTCGAATCGTTGCCGCGTACTCACGTATTCTTTTCTTATATTTTCAGGTGTCATGTTCTAGCAAGTAGATGGTACAGATATATGGACAGATGGACGTGTCAATGAGATTAAAGAGGTATGGTTGGCTTTGTATACTAACTCGAATTCCATTCCGGAATAGCTCAAGAATTTCAAACAGTTTAGACCCGGACAAGGTCTGACAAAATGCTTAAAAGGAGTCTCTGTATGGTCACCAAATGGAACAAGCATAAAGTTAGGTTTGGCTTGTAAGATAAGGGGAGGAAACCCATTGAAATTCACAATTATTGCTGATCATGAACCTGTCAAGTGTACACTCGTAAAAGCAAGGGAAATGACTAGGACATTTCACAATCATAGATTAGCTTCAACATAGGTCATTCTGGTAGTACACTTATCATCAAAACAATACTTGGGTTTGTGTACAGACTGAAGAAACACTTTATCTTTGGTTGGTGTACAGACTGAGGAAACACCTTATATAAGTCATTTTTGCAAATATATGAAATTGTTGTTCTTAATGCATATACGTTAATCACTCTTTAAAACTTGCATAACAAATGGGACTCCAAGTATATTATTTTAGTACGCTCATCTACTTCAATACTATATCAAGGCGAGCTGCAAAGGCACTGGTGAGACTTGGTGGATGCACAGTGTCGCCTGAGCCTTCACTTAAGACTTGTGCAATAGGTACCAGAATCTCAAGTGCTGGAACAAACACTGTTTTTGTGTTGAGATTGACTTTTGGGAAGATGCTTAACCCATATTAGCCTAGCGTCCTTTCTGTGGGACATAGGCAAACAGTGCAGACCCAGATCAGACGCCACAGAACGTGGCGTCCGCTCAGGGTCTCCACTGTTTTCATACAGAGTGTACTCTTAAAATTTGAATGGAAATGAAAATTGCCACTTAACAATCCTTAAAACGGTAATGGACTGGTCCAGTTGATAAAAAGTGGGGAATTCCATTCAGCTTATGTGGGTTAAGAACGTTTTATATGAAGATCTAGTAACTATACAGTGTATGTCTATATTTCCAGGTCCAGAAGACTAAAAACCATGGCTGGTTAGAAGTCCACTTGAACAGATAGACAGGACGCAGCAATGTACGTCTATTGCAATGGTAGGTATTTTTTTCCGTTTTTTCGTACACCTGCTGAGTTCAAGATGCGTCCGTAATCTTAGCGTAAATTAGCGTCGTCTTCATTTTTTGGGTGGGGAAAAATGGTCTCTAAAACTGCACCCTCCTTGGCGCTCGTGGCTTCTCCGAATTTTAAGCGTGTATATCCGTCGTCTCCTTTTTTTCTGCTGGGGTAAAATGGTCTCTAAAACTGCACCCTCCTTTGCGCTTGTCGTTACAGGTACCTTCTCCGAATTCTTAGCGCGTATTGCCGTCGTCTTCCTTTTTTGCTAGGGTGAAATGGTCTCTAAAACTGCACTTTCGTTTGCGCTCGTACCTTCTCCGAATTCATAGCGTGTATTATCGTCGTCTCCTTTTTTCTGCTGGGGTAAAATGCTCTCAAAAACTGCTCCCTGCTTTGCGCTTGTCGTTACAGGTACCTTCTCCGAATTCTTAGCGTGTATTACCGTCGTCTTCCTTTTTTGCTGGGGTGAAATGGTCTCTAAAACTGCACTTTCGTTTGCGCTCGTACCTTCTCCAAATTCTAAGCTAGTAACATCGTCGTTTCCTTTTTTTCTGCTGGGGTAAAATGCTTTCAAAAACTGCTCCCTCCTTTGCGCTTGTCGTTACAGGTACCTTCTCCGAATTCGTAGCGTGTATTACCGTCGTCTTCCTTTTTTGCTAGGGTGAAATGGTCTCTAAAACTGCACTTTCGTTTGCGCTCGTACCTTCTCCGAATTCTTAGCGTGTATTATCGTCGTCTCCTTTTTTCTGCTGGGGTAAAATGCTCTCAAAAACCGCTCCCTGCTTTGCGCTTGTCGTTACAGGTACCTCCTCTAAATTCTTAGCGTGTATTACCGTCGTCTTCCTTTTTTGCTGGGGTAAAATGGTCTCTAAAACTGCACTTTTGTTTGCGCTTGTACCTTATCCGAATTCTTAGCGTGTATTATCGTCGTTTCCTTTTTTTGCTTGGGTAAAATGGTCACTTTAACTGCACTTTCGGTTGCGCTTGTCATTGCAGGTACCTATGTCGAATCGTTGCCGCATACTCACGTATTCTTTTCTTATATTTTCAGGTGTCATGTTCTAGCAAGTAGATGGTACAGATGTATGGACAGATGAACGTGTCAATGAGATTAAAGAGGTATGGTTGGCTTTGTATACTAACTCGAATTTCATTCCGGAATAGCTCAAGAGTTTCAAACAGTTTAGACCCAGACAAGGTCTGACAAAATGCTTAAAAGGAGTCTCTGTATGGTCACCAAATGGAACAAGCATAAAGTTAGGTTTGGCTTGTAAGATAAGGGGAGGAAACCCATTGAAATTCACAATTATTGCTGATCATGAACCTGTCAAGTGTACACTCGTAAAAGCAAGGGAAATGACTAGGACATTTCACAATCATAGATTAGCTTCAACATAGGTCATTCTGGTAGTACACTTATCATCAAAACAATACTTGGGTTTGTGTACAGACTGAAGAAACACTTTATCTTTGGTTGGTGTACAGACAGAGGAAACACCTTATATAAGTCATTTTTGCAAATATATGAAATTGTTGTTCTTAATGCATATACGTTAATCACTCTTTAAAACTTGCATAACAAATGGGACTCCAAGTATATTATTTTAGTACGCTCATCTACTTCAATACTATATCAAGGCGAGCTGCAAAGGCACTGGTGAGACTTGGTGGATGCACAGTGTCGCCTGAGCCTTCACTTAAGACTTGTGCAATAGGTACCAGAATCTCAAGTGCTGGAACAAACAATGTTTTTGTGTTGAGATTGACTTTTGGGAAGATGCTTAACCCATATTAGCCTAGCGTCCTTTCTGTGGGACATAGGCAAACAGTGCAGACCCAGATCAGACGCCACAGAACGTGGCGTCCGCTCAGGGTCTCCACTGTTTTCATACAGAGTGTACTCTTAAAATTTGAATGGAAATGAAAATTGCCACTTAACAATCCTTAAAACGGAAATGGACTGGTCCAGTTGATAAAAAGTGGGGAATTCCATTCAGCTTATGTGGGTTAAGAACGTTTTATATGAAGATCTAGTAACTATGTCTATATTTCCAGGTCCAGAAGACTAAAAACCATGGCTGGTTAGAAGTCCACTTGAACAGATAGACAGGACGCAGCAATGTGACGTCTATTGCAATGGTAGGTATTTTTTTCCGGTTTTTTCGTACACCTGCTTAGTTCAAGATGCGTCCGTAATCTTAGCGTAAATTAGCGTCGTCTTCATTTTTTGGGTGGGGGAAAAATGGTCTCTAAAACTGCACCCTCCTTGGCGCTCGTGGCTTCTCCGAATTCTAAGCGTGTATAACCGTCGTCTCCTTTTTTTCTGCTGGGGTAAAATGGTCTCTAAAACTGCACCCTCCTTTGCGCTTGTCATTACAGGTACCTTCTCCGAATTCTTAGCGCGTATTGCCGTCGTCTTCCTTTTTTGCTAGGGTGAAATGGTCTCTAAAACTGCACTTTCGTTTGCGCTCGTACCTTCTCCGAATTCATAGCGTGTATTATCGTCGTCTCCTTTTTTCTGCTGGGGTAAAATGCTCTCAAAAACTGCTCCCTGCTTTGCGCTTGTCGTTACAGGTACCTTCTCCGAATTCTTAGCGTGTATTACCGTCGTCTTCCTTTTTTGCTGGGGTGAAATGGTCTCTAAAACTGCACTTTCGTTTGCGCTCGTACCTTCTCCAAATTCTAAGCTAGTAACATCGTCGTTTCCTTTTTTCTGCTGGGGTAAAATGCTTTCAAAAACTGCTCCCTCCTTTGCGCTTGTCGTTACAGGTACCTTCCCCGAATTCGTAGCGTGTATTACCGTCGTCTTCCTTTTTTGCTAGGGTGAAATGGTCTCTAAAACTGCACTTTCGTTTGCGCTCGTACCTTCTCCGAATTCTTAGCGTGTATTATCGTCGTCTCCTTTTTTTCTGCTGGGGTAAAATGCTCTCAAAAACTGCTCCCTGCTTTGCGCTTGTCGTTACAGGTACCTCCTCTAAATTCTTAGCGTGTATTACCGTCGTCTTCCTTTTTTGCTGGGGTAAAATGGTTTCTTAAACTGCACTTTTGTTTGCGCTTGTACCTTATCCGAATTCTTAGCGTGTATTTTCGTCGTTTCCTTTTTTTGCTTGGGTAAAATGGTCACTTTAACTGCACTTTCGGTTGCGCTTGTCATTGCAGGTACCTATGTCGAATCGTTGCCGCGTACTCACGTATTCTTTTCTTATATTTTCAGGTGTCATGTTCTAGCAAGTAGATGGTACAGATGTATGGACAGATGAACGTGTCAATGAGATTAAAGAGGTATGGTTGGCTTTGTATACTAACTCGAATTTCATTCCGGAATAGCTCAAGAATTTCAAACAGTTTAGACCCAGACAAGGTCTGACAAAATGCTTAAAAGGAGTCTCTGTATGGTCACCAAATGGAACAAGCATAAAGTTAGGTTTGGCTTGTAAGATAAGGGGAGGAAACCCATTGAAATTCACAATTATTGCTGATCATGAACCTGTCAAGTGTACACTCGTAAAAGCAAGGGAAATGACTAGGACATTTCACAATCATAGATTAGCTTCAACATAGGTCATTCTGGTAGTACACTTATCATCAAAACTATATTTGGGTTTGTGTACAGACTGAAGAAACACTTTATCTTTGGTTGGTGTACAGACTGAGGAAACACCTTATATAAGTCATTTTTGCAAATATATGAAATTGTTGTTCTTAATGCATATACGTTAATCACTCTTTAAAACTTGCATAACAAATGGGACTCCAAGTATATTATTTTAGTACGCTCATCTACTTCAATACTATATCAAGGCGAGCTGCAAAGGCACTGGTGAGACTTGGTGGATGCACAGTGTCGCCTGAGCCTTCACTTAAGACTTGTGCAATAGGTACCAGAATCTCAAGTGCTGGAACAAACACTGTTTTTGTGTTGAGATTGACTTTTGGGAAGATGCTTAACCCATATTAGCCTAGCGTCCTTTCTGTGGGACATAGGCAAACAGTGCAGACCCAGATCAGACGCCACAGAACGTGGCGTCCGCTCAGGGTCCCCACTGTTTTCATACAGAGTGTACTCTTAAAATTTGAATGGAAATGAAAATTGCCACTTAACAATCCTTAAAACGGAAATGGACTGGTCCAGTTGATAAAAAGTGGGGAATTCCATTCAGCTTATGTGGGTTAAGAACGTTTTATATGAAGATCTAGTAACTATACAGTGTATGTCTATATTTCCAGGTCCAGAAGACTAAAAACCATGGCTGGTTAGAAGTCCACTTGAACAGGTAGACAGGACGCAGCAATGTGACGTCTATTGCAATGGTAGGTATTTTTTTCCGTTTTTTCGTACACCTGCTGAGTTCAAAATGCGTCCGTAATCTTAGCGTAAATTAGCGTCGTCTTCATTTTTTGGGTGGGGGAAAAATGGTCTCTAAAACTGCACCCTCCTTGGCGCTCGTGGCTTCTCCAAATTCTAAGCATGTATAACCGTTGTCTCCTTTTTTTCTGCTGGGGTAAAATGGTCTCTTAAACTGCACCCTCCTTTGCGCTTGTCGTTACAGGTACCTTCTCCGAATTCTTAGCGCGTATTGCCGTCGTCTTCCTTTTTTGCTAGGGTGAAATGGTCTCTAAAACTGCACTTTCGTTTGCGCTCGTACCTTCTCCGAATTCATAGCGTGTATTATCGTCGTCTCCTTTTTTCTGCTGGGGTAAAATGCTCTCAAAAACTGCTCCCTGCTTTGCGCTTGTCGTTACAGGTACCTTCTCCGAATTCTTAGCGTGTATTACCGTCGTCTTCCTTTTTTGCTGGGGTGAAATGGTCTCTAAAACTGCACTTTCGTTTGCGCTCGTACCTTCTCCAAATTCTAAGCTAGTAAGATCGTCGTTTCCTTTTTTCTGCTGGGGTAAAATGCTTTCAAAAACTGCTCCCTCCTTTTGCGCTTGTCGTTACAGGTACCTTCTCCGAATTCGTAGCGTGTATTACCGTCGTCTTCCTTTTTTGCTAGGGTGAAATGGTCTCTAAAACTGCACTTTCGTTTGCGCTCGTACCTTCTCCGAATTCTTAGCGTGTATTATCGTCGTCTCCTTTTTTCTGCTGGGGTAAAATGCTCTCAAAAACCGCTCCCTGCTTTGCGCTTGTCGTTACAGGTACCTCCTCTAAATTCTTAGCGTGTATTACCGTCGTCTTCCTTTTTTGCTGGGGTAAAATGGTCTCTAAAACTGCACTTTTGTTTGCGCTTGTACCTTATCCGAATTCTTAGCGTGTATTATCGTCGTTTCCTTTTTTTGCTTGGGTAAAATGGTCACTTTAACTGCACTTTCGGTTGCGCTTGTCATTGCAGGTACCTATGTTGAATCGTTGCCGCGTACTCACGTATTCTTTTCTTATATTTTCAGGTGTCATGTTCTAGCAAGTAGATGGTACAGATGTATGGACAGATGAACGTGTCAATGAGATTAAAGAGGTATGGTTGGCTTTGTATACTAACTCTAATTTCATTCGGGAATAGCTCAAGAATTTCAAACAGTTTAGACCCAGACAAGGTCTGACAAAATGCTTAAAAGGAGTCTCTGTATGGTCACCAAATGGAACAAGCATAAAGTTAGGTTTGGCTTGTAAGATAAGGGGAGGAAACCCATTGAAATTCACAATTATTGCTGATCATGAACCTGTCAAGTGTACACTCGTAAAAGCAAGGGAAATGACTAGGACATTTCACAATCATAGATTAGCTTCAACATAGGTCATTCTGGTAGTACACTTATCATCAAAACAATACTTGGGTTTGTGTACAGACTGAAGAAACACTTTATCTTTGGTTGGTGTACAGACTGAGGAAACACCTTATATAAGTCATTTTTGCAAATATATGAAATTGTTGTTCTTAATGCATATACGTTAATCACTCTTTAAAACTTGCATAACAAATGGGACTCCAAGTATATTATTTTAGTACGCTCATCTACTTCAATACTATATCAAGGCGAGCTGCAAAGGCACTGGTGAGACTTGGTGGATGCACAGTGTCGCCTGAGCCTTCACTTAAGACTTGTGCAATAGGTACCAGAATCTCAAGTCCTGGAACAAACACTGTTTTTGTGTTGAGATTGACTTTTGGGAAGATGCTTAACCCATATTAGCCTAGCGTCCTTTCTGTGGGACATAGGCAAACAGTGCAGACCCAGATCAGACGCCACAGAACGTGGCGTCCGCTCAGGGTCTCCACTGTTTTCATACAGAGTGTACTCTTAAAATTTGAATGGAAATGAAAATTGCCACTTAACAATCCTTAAAACGGAAATGGACTGGTCCAGTTGATAAAAAGTGGGGAATTCCATTCAGCTTATGTGGGTTAAGAACGTTTTATATGAAGATCTAGTAACTATACAGTGTATGTCTATATTTCCAGGTCCAGAAGACTAAAAACCATGGCTGGTTAGAAGTCCACTTGAACAGATAGACAGGACGCAGCAATGTGACGTCTATTGCAATGGTAGGTATTTTTTTCCGTTTTTTCGTACACCTGCTGAGTTCAAAATGCGTCCGTAATCTTAGCGTAAATTAGCGTCGTCTTCATTTTTTGGGTGGGGGAAAAATGGTCTCTAAAACTGCACCCTCCTTGGCGCTCGTGGCTTCTCCAAATTCTAAGCATGTATAACCGTCGTCTCCTTTTTTTCTGCTGGGGTAAAATGGTCTCTTAAACTGCACCCTCCTTTGCGCTTGTCGTTACAGGTACCTTCTCCGAATTCTTAGCGCGTATTGCCGTCGTCTTCCTTTTTTGCTAGGGTGAAATGGTCTCTAAAACTGCACTTTCGTTTGCGCTCGTACCTTCTCCGAATTCATAGCGTGTATTATCGTCGTCTCCTTTTTTCTGCTGGGGTAAAATGCTCTCAAAAACTGCTCCCTGCTTTGCGCTTGTCGTTACAGGTACCTTCTCCGAATTCTTAGCGTGTATTACCGTCGTCTTCCTTTTTTGCTGGGGTGAAATGGTCTCTAAAACTGCACTTTTGTTTGCGCTCGTACCTTCTCCAAATTCTAAGCTAGTAACATCGTCGTTTCCTTTTTTCTGCTGGGGTAAAATGCTTTCAAAAACTGCTCCCTCCTTTGCGCTTGTCGTTACAGGTACCTTCTCCGAATTCGTAGCGTGTATTACCGTCGTCTTCCTTTTTTGCTAGGGTGAAATGGTCTCTAAAACTGCACTTTCGTTTGCGCTCGTACCTTCTCCGAATTCTTAGCGTGTATTATCGTCGTCTCCTTTTTTCTGCTGGGGTAAAATGCTCTCAAAAACCGCTCCCTGCTTTGCGCTTGTCGTTACAGGTACCTCCTCTAAATTCTTAGCGTGTATTACCGTCGTCTTCCTTTTTTGCTGGGGTAAAATGGTCTCTAAAACTGCACTTTTGTTTGCGCTTGTACCTTATCCGAATTCTTAGCGTGTATTATCGTCGTTTCCTTTTTTTGCTTGGGTAAAATGGTCACTTTAACTGCACTTTCGGTTGCGCTTGTCATTGCAGGTACCTATGTTGAATCGTTGCCGCGTACTCACGTATTCTTTTCTTATATTTTCAGGTGTCATGTTCTAGCAAGTAGATGGTACAGATGTATGGACAGATGAACGTGTCAATGAGATTAAAGAGGTATGGTTGGCTTTGTATACTAACTCGAATTTCATTCGGGAATAGCTCAAGAATTTCAAACAGTTTAGACCCAGACAAGGTCTGACAAAATGCTTAAAAGGAGTCTCTGTATGGTCACCAAATGGAACAAGCATAAAGTTAGGTTTGGCTTGTAAGATAAGGGGAGGAAACCCATTGAAATTCACAATTATTGCTGATCATGAACCTGTCAAGTGTACACTCGTAAAAGCAAGGGAAATGACTAGGACATTTCACAATCATAGATTAGCTTCAACATAGGTCATTCTGGTAGTACACTTATCATCAAAACAATACTTGGGTTTGTGTTCAGACTGAAGAAACACTTTATCTTTGGTTGGTGTACAGACTGAGGAAACACCTTATATAAGTCATTTTTGCAAATATATGAAATTGTTGTTCTTAATGCATATACGTTAATCACTCTTTAAAACTTGCATAACAAATGGGACTCCAAGTATATTATTTTAGTACGCTCATCTACTTCAATACTATATCAAGGCGAGCTGCAAAGGCACTGGTGAGACTTGGTGGATGCACAGTGTCGCCTGAGCCTTCACTTAAGACTTGTGCAATAGGTACCAGAATCTCAAGTCCTGGAACAAACACTGTTTTTGTGTTGAGATTGACTTTTGGGAAGATGCTTAACCCATATTAGCCTAGCGTCCTTTCTGTGGGACATAGGCAAACAGTGCAGACCCAGATCAGACGCCACAGAACGTGGCGTCCGCTCAGGGTCTCCACTGTTTTCATACAGAGTGTACTCTTAAAATTTGAATGGAAATGAAAATTGCCACTTAACAATCCTTAAAACGGAAATGGACTGGTCCAGTTGATAAAAAGTGGGGAATTCCATTCAGCTTATGTGGGTTAAGAACGTTTTATATGAAGATCTAGTAACTATACAGTGTATGTCTATATTTCCAGGTCCAGAAGACTAAAAACCATGGCTGGTTAGAAGTCCACTTGAGCAGATAGACAGGACGCAGCAATGTGACGTCTATTGCAATGGTAGGTGTTTTTTTCCGTTTTTTCGTACACCTGCTGAGTTCAAGATGCGTCCGTAATCTTAGCGTAAATTAGCGTCGTCTTCATTTTTTGGGTGGGGGAAAAATGGTCTCTAAAACTGCACCCTCCTTGGCGCTCGTGGCTTCTCCGAATTCTAAGCGTGTATAACCGTCGTCTCCTTTTTTTCTGCTGGGGTAAAATGGTCTCTAAAACTGCACCCTCCTTTGCGCTTGTCGTTACAGGTACCTTCTCCGAATTCTTAGCGCGTATTGCCGTCGTCTTCCTTTTTTGCTAGGGTGAAATGGTCTCTAAAACTGCACTTTCGTTTGCGCTCATACCTTCTCCGAATTCATAGCGTGTATTATCGTCGTCTCCTTTTTTCTGCTGGGGTAAAATGCTCTCAAAAACTGCTCCCTGCTTTGCGCTTGTCGTTACAGGTACCTTCTCCGAATTCTTAGCGTGTATTACCGTCGTCTTCCTTTTTTGCTGGGGTGAAATGGTCTCTAAAACTGCACTTTCGTTTGCGCTCGTACCTTCTCCAAATTCTAAGCTAGTAACATCGTCGTTTCCTTTTTTCTGCTGGGGTAAAATGCTTTCAAAAACTGCTCCCTCCTTTGCGCTTGTCGTTACAGGTACCTTCTCCGAATTCGTAGCGTGTATTACCGTCGTCTTCCTTTTTTGCTAGGGTGAAATGGTCTCTAAAACTGCACTTTCGTTTGCGCTCGTACCTTCTCCGAATTCTTAGCGTGTATTATCGTCGTCTCCTTTTTTTCTGCTGGGGTAAAATGCTCTCAAAAACCGCTCCCTGCTTTGCGCTTGTCGTTACAGGTACCTCCTCTAAATTCTTAGCGTGTATTACCGTCGTCTTCCTTTTTTGCTGGGGTAAAATGGTCTCTAAAACTGCACTTTTGTTTGCGCTTGTACCTTATCCGAATTCTTAGCGTGTATTATCGTCGTTTCCTTTTTTTGCTTGGGTAAAATGGTCACTTTAACTGCACTTTCGGTTGCGCTTGTCATTGCAGGTACCTATGTCGAATCGTTGCCGCGTACTCACGTATTCTTTTCTTATATTTTCAGGTGTCATGTTCTAGCAAGTAGATGGTACAGATGTATGGACAGATGGACGTGTCAATGAGATTAAAGAGGTATGGTTGGCTTTGTATACTAACTCGAATTTCATTCCGGAATAGCTCAAGAATTTCAAACAGTTTAGACCCGGATAAGGTCTGACAAAATGCTTAAAAGGAGTCTCTGTATGGTCACCAAATGGAACAAGCATAAAGTTAGGTTTGGCTTGTAAGATAAGGGGAGGAAACCCATTGAAATTCACAATTATTGCTGATCATGAACCTGTCAAGTGTACACTCGTAAAAGCAAGGGAAATGACTAGGACATTTCACAATCATAGATTAGCTTCAACATAGGTCATTCTGGTAGTACACTTATCATCAAAACAATACTTGGGATTGTGTACAGACTGAAGAAACACTTTATCTTTGGTTGGTGTACAGACTGAGGAAACACCTTATATAAGTCATTTTTGCAAATATATGAAATTGTTGTTCTTAATGCATATACGTTAATCACTCTTTAAAACTTGCATAACAAATGGGACTCCAAGTATATTATTTTAGTACGCTCATCTACTTCAATACTATATCAAGGCGAGCTGCAAAGGCACTGGTGAGACTTGGTGGATGCACAGTGTCGCCTGAGCCTTCACTTAAGACTTGTGCAATAGGTACCAGAATCTCAAGTGCTGGAACAAACACTGTTTTTGTGTTGAGATTGACTTTTGGGAAGATGCTTAACCCATATTAGCCTAGCGTCCTTTCTGTGGGACATAGGCAAACAGTGCAGACCCAGATCAGACGCCACAGAACGTGGCGTCCGCTCAGGGTCTCCACTGTTTTCATACAGAGTGTACTCTTAAAATTTGAATGGAAATGAAAATTGCCACTTAACAATCCTTAAAACGGAAATGGACTGGTCCAGTTGATAAAAAGTGGGGAATTCCATTCAGCTTATGAACGTTTTATATGAAGATCTAGTAACTATACAGTGTATGTCTATATTTCCAGGTCCAGAAGACTAAAAACCATGGCTGGTTAGAAGTCCACTTGAACAGATAGACAGGACGCAGCAATGTACGTCTATTGCAATGGTAGGTATTTTTTCCGTTTTTTCGTACACCTGCTGAGTTCAAGATGCGTCCGTAATCTTAGCGTAAATTAGCGTCGTCTTCATTTTTTGGGTGGGGGAAAAATGGTCTCTAAAACTGCACCCTCCTTGGCGCTCGTGGCTTCTCCGAATTCTAAGCGTGTATAACCGTCGTCTCCTTTTTTTCTGCTGGGGTAAAATGGTCTCTAAAACTGCACCCTCCTTTGCGCTTGTCGTTACAGGTACCTTCTCCGAATTCTTAGCGCGTATTGCCGTCGTCTTCCTTTTTTGCTAGGGTGAAATTGTCTCTAAAACTGCACTTTCGTTTGCGCTCGTACCTTCTCCGAATTCATAGCGTGTATTATCGTCGTCTCCTTTTTTCTGCTGGGGTAAAATGCTCTCAAAAACTGCTCCCTGCTTTGCGCTTGTCGTTACAGGTACCTTCTCCGAATTCTTAGCGTGTATTACCGTCGTCTTCCTTTTTTGCTGGGGTGAAATGGTCTCTAAAACTGCACTTTCGTTTGTGCTCGTACCTTCTCCAAATTCTAAGCTAGTAACATCGTCGTTTCCTTTTTTCTGCTGGGGTAAAATGCTTTCAAAAACTGCTCCCTCCTTTGCGCTTGTCGTTACAGGTACCTTCTCCGAATTCGTAGCATGTATTACCGTCGTCTTCCTTTTTTGCTAGGGTGAAATGGTCTCTAAAACTGCACTTTCGTTTGCGCTCGTACCTTCTCCGAATTCTTAGCGTGTATTATCGTCGTCTCCTTTTTTTTTGCTGGGGTAAAATGCTCTCAAAAACCGCTTACTGCTTTGCGCTTGTCGTTACAGGTACCTCCTCTAAATTCTTAGCGTGTATTACCGTCGTCTTCCTTTTTTGCTGGGGTAAAATGGTCTCTAAAACTGCACTTTTGTTTGCGCTTGTACCTTATCCGAATTCTTAGCGTGTATTATCGTCGTTTCCTTTTTTTGCTTGGGTAAAATGGTCACTTTAACTGCACTTTCGGTTGCGCTTGTCATTGCAGGTACCTATGTCGAATCGTTGCCGCGTACTCACGTATTCTTTTCTTATATTTTCAGGTGTCATGTTCTAGCAAGTAGATGGTACAGATGTATGGACAGATGGACGTGTCAATGAGATTAAAGAGGTATGGTTGGCTTTGTATACTAACTCGAATTTCATTCCGGAATAGCTCAAGAATTTCAAACAGTTTAGACCCGGACAAGGTCTGACAAAATGCTTAAAAGGAGTCTATGTATGGTCACCAAATGGAACAAGCATAAAGTTAGGTTTGGCTTGTAAGATAAGGGGAGGAAACCCATTGAAATTCACAATTATTGCTGATCATGAACCTGTCAAGTGTACACTCGTAAAAGCAAGGGAAATAACTAGGACATTTCACAATCATAGATTAGCTTCAACATAGGTCATTCTGGTAGTACACTTATCATCAAAACAATACTTGGGATTGTGTACAGACTGAAGAAACACTTTATCTTTGGTTGGTGTACAGACTGAGGAAACACCTTATATAAGTCATTTTTGCAAATATATGAAATTGTTGTTCTTAATGCATATACGTTAATCACTCTTTAAAACTTGCATAACAAATGGGACTCCAAGTATATTATTTTAGTACGCTCATCTACTTCAATACTATATCAAGGCGAGCTGCAAAGGCACTGGTGAGACTTGGTGGATGCACAGTGTCGCCTGAGCCTTCACTTAAGACTTGTGCAATAGGTACCAGAATCTCAAGTGCTGGAACAAACACTGTTTTTGTGTTGAGATTGACTTTTGGGAAGATGCTTAACCCATATTAGCCTAGCGTCCTTTCTGTGGGACATAGGCAAACAGTGCAGACCCAGATCAGACGCCACAGAACGTGGCGTCCGCTCAGGGTCTCCACTGTTTTCATACAGAGTGTACTCTTAAAATTTGAATGGAAATGAAAATTGCCACTTAACAATCCTTAAAACGGAAATGGACTGGTCCAGTTGATAAAAAGTGGGGAATTCCATTCAGCTTATGAACGTTTTATATGAAGATCTAGTAACTATACAGTGTATGTCTATATTTCCAGGTCCAGAAGACTAAAAACCATGGCTGGTTAGAAGTCCACTTGAACAGATAGACAGGACGCAGCAATGTACGTCTATTGCAATGGTAGGTATTTTTCCGTTTTTTCGTACACCTGCTGAGTTCAAGATGCGTCCGTAATCTTAGCGTAAATTAGCGTCGTCTTCATTTTTTGGGTGGGGGAAAAATGGTCTCTAAAACTGCACCCTCCTTGGCGCTCGTGGCTTCTCCGAATTCTAAGCGTGTATAACCGTCGTCTCCTTTTTTTCTGCTGGGGTAAAATGGTCTCTAAAACTGCACCCTCCTTTGCGCTTGTCGTTACAGGTACCTTCTCCGAATTCTTAGCGCGTATTGCCGTCGTCTTCCTTTTTTGCTAGGGTGAAATGGTCTCTAAAACTGCACTTTCGTTTGCGCTCGTACCTTCTCCGAATTCATAGCGTGTATTATCGTCGTCTCCTTTTTTCTGCTGGGGTAAAATGCTCTCAAAAACTGCTCCCTGCTTTGCGCTTGTCGTTACAGGTACCTTCTCCGAATTCTTAGCGTGTATTACCGTCGTCTTCCTTTTTTGCTGGGGTGAAATGGTCTCTAAAACTGCACTTTCGTTTGCGCTCATACCTTCTCCAAATTCTAAGCTAGTAACATCGTCGTTTCCTTTTTTCTGCTGGGGTAAAATGCTTTCAAAAACTGCTCCCTCCTTTGCGCTTGTCGTTACAGGTACCTTCTCCGAATTCGTAGCGTGTATTACCGTCGTCTTCCTTTTTTGCTAGGGTGAAATGGTCTCTAAAACTGCACTTTCGTTTGCGCTCGTACCTTCTCCGAATTCTTAGCGTGTATTATCGTCGTCTCCTTTTTTTCTGCTGGGGTAAAATGCTCTCAAAAACCGCTCCCTGCTTTGCGCTTGTCGTTACAGGTACCTCCTCTAAATTCTTAGCGTGTATTACCGTCGTCTTCCTTTTTTGCTGGGGTAAAATGGTCTCTAAAACTGCACTTTTGTTTGCGCTTGTACCTTATCCGAATTCTTAGCGTGTATTATCGTCGTTTCCTTTTTTTGCTTGGGTAAAATGGTCACTTTAACTGCACTTTCGGTTGCGCTTGTCATTGCAGGTACCTATGTCGAATCGTTGCCGCGTACTCACGTATTCTTTTCTTATATTTTCAGGTGTCATGTTCTAGCAAGTAGATGGTACAGATGTATGGACAGATGGACGTGTCAATGAGATTAAAGAGGTATGGTTGGCTTTGTATACTAACTCGAATTTCATTCCGGAATAGCTCAAGAATTTCAAACAGTTTAGACCCGGACAAGGTCTGACAAAATGCTTAAAAGGAGTCTCTGTATGGTCACCAAATGGAACAAGCATAAAGTTAGGTTTGGCTTGTAAGATAAGGGGAGGAAACCCATTGAAATTCACAATTATTGCTGATCATGAACCTGTCAAGTGTACACTCGTAAAAGCAAGGGAAATGACTAGGACATTTCACAATCATAGATTAGCTTCAACATAGGTCATTCTGGTAGTACACTTATCATCAAAACAATACTTGGGTTTGTGTACAGACTGAAGAAACACTTTATCTTTGGTTGGTGTACAGACTGAGGAAACACCTTATATAAGTCATTTTTGCAAATATATGAAATTGTTGTTCTTAATGCATATACGTTAATCACTCTTTTAAACTTGCATAACAAATGGGACTCCAAGTATATTATTTTAGTACGCTCATCTACTTCAATACTATATCAAGGCGAGCTGCAAAGGCACTGGTGAGACTTGGTGGATGCACAGTGTCGCCTGAGCCTTCACTTAAGACTTGTGCAATAGGTACCAGAATCTCAAGTGCTGGAACAAACACTGTTTTTGTGTTGAGATTGACTTTTGGGAAGATGCTTAACCCATATTAGCCTAGCGTCCTTTCTGTGGGACATAGGCAAACAGTGCAGACCCAGATCAGACGCCACAGAACGTGGCGTCCGCTCAGGGTCTCCACTGTTTTCATACAGAGTGTACTCTTAAAATTTGAATGGAAATGAAAATTGCCACTTAACAATCCTTAAAACGGAAATGGACTGGTCCAGTTGATAAAAAGTGGGGAATTCCATTCAGCTTATGTGGGTTAAGAACGTTTTATATGAAGATCTAGTAACTATACAGTGTATGTCTATATTTCCAGGTCCAGAAGACTAAAAACCATGGCTGGTTAGAAGTCAACTTGAACAGATAGACAGGACGCAGCAATGTACGTCTATTGCAATGGTAGGTATTTTTTTCCGTTTTTTCGTACACCTGCTGAGTTCAAGATGCGTCCGTAATCTTAGCGTAAATTAGCGTCGTCTTCATTTTTTGGGTGGGGGAAAAATGGTCTCTAAAACTGCACCCTCCTTGGCGCTCGTGGCTTCTCCGAATTCTAAGCGTGTATAACCGTCGTCTCCTTTTTTTCTGCTGGGGTAAAATGGTCTCTAAAACTGCACCCTCCTTTGCGCTTGTCGTTACAGGTACCTTCTCCGAATTCTTAGCGCGTATTGCCGTCGTCTTCCTTTTTTGCTAGGGAGAAATGGTCTCTAAAACTGCACTTTCGTTTGCGCTCGTACCTTCTCCGAATTCATAGCGTGTATTATCGTCGTCTCCTTTTTTCTGCTGGGGTAAAATGCTCTCAAAAACTGCTCCCTGCTTTGCGCTTGTCGTTACAGGTACCTTCTCCGAATTCTTAGCGTGTATTACCGTCGTCTTCCTTTTTTGCTGGGGTGAAATGGTCTCTAAAACTGCACTTTCGTTTGCGCTCGTACCTTCTCCAAATTCTAAGCTAGTAACATCGTCGTTTCCTTTTTTCTGCTGGGGTAAAATGCTTTCAAAAACTGCTCCCTCCTTTGCGCTTGTCGTTACAGGTACCTTCTCCGAATTCGTAGCGTGTATTACCGTCGTCTTCCTTTTTTGCTAGGGTGAAATGGTCTCTAAAACTGCACTTTCGTTTGCGCTCGTACCTTCTCCGAATTCTTAGCGTGTATTATCGTCGTCTCCTTTTTTCTGCTGGGGTAAAATGCTCTCAAAAACCGCTCCCTGCTTTGCGCTTGTCGTTACAGGTACCTCCTCTAAATTCTTAGCGTGTATTACCGTCGTCTTCCTTTTTTGCTGGGGTAAAATGGTCTCTAAAACTGCACTTTTGTTTGCGCTTGTACCTTATCCGAATTCTTAGCGTGTATTATCGTCGTTTCCTTTTTTTGCTTGGGTAAAATGGTCACTTTAACTGCACTTTCGGTTGCGCTTGTCATTGCAGGTACCTATGTCGAATCGTTGCCGCATACTCACGTATTCTTTTCTTATATTTTCAGGTGTCATGTTCTAGCAAGTAGATGGTACAGATGTATGGACAGATGAACGTGTCAATGAGATTAAAGAGGTATGGTTGGCTTTGTATACTAACTCGAATTTCATTCCGGAATAGCTCAAGAGTTTCAAACAGTTTAGACCCAGACAAGGTCTGACAAAATGCTTAAAAGGAGTCTCTGTATGGTCACCAAATGGAACAAGGATAAAGTTAGGTTTGGCTTGTAAGATAAGGGGAGGAAACCCATTGAAATTCACAATTATTGCTGATCATGAACCTGTCAAGTGTAACTCGTAAAAGCAAGGGAAATGACTAGGACATTTCACAATCATAGATTAGCTTCAACATAGGTCATTCTGGTAGTACACTTATCATCAAAACAATACTTGGGTTTGTGTACAGACTGAAGAAACACTTTATCTTTGGTTGGTGTACAGACTGAGGAAACACCTTATATAAGTCATTTTTGCAAATATATGAAATTGTTGTTCTTAATGCATATACGTTAATCACTCTTTAAAACTTGCATAACAAATGGGACTCCAAGTATATTATTTTAGTACGCTCATCTACTTCAATACTATATCAAGGCGAGCTGCAAAGGCACTGGTGAGACTTGGTGGATGCACAGTGTCGCCTGAGCCTTCACTTAAGACTTGTGCAATAGGTACCAGAATCTCAAGTGCTGGAACAAACACTGTTTTTGTGTTGAGATTGACTTTTGGGAAGATGCTTAACCCATATTAGCCTAGCGTCCTTTCTGTGGGACATAGGCAAACAGTGGAGACCCAGATCAGACGCCACAGAACGTGGCGTCCGCTCAGGGTCCCCACTGTTTTCATACAGAGTGTACTCTTAAAATTTGAATGGAAATGAAAATTGCCACTTAACAATCCTTAAAACGGAAATGGACTGGTCCAGTTGATAAAAAGTGGGGAATTCCATTCAGCTTATGTGGGTTAAGAACGTTTTATATGAAGATCTAGTAACTATACAGTGTATGTCTATATTTCCAGGTCCAGAAGACTAAAAACCATGGCTGGTTAGAAGTCCACTTGAACAGATAGACAGGACGCAGCAATGTGACGTCTATTGCAATGGTAGGTATTTTTTTTCCCTTTTTTCGTACACCTGCTGAGTTCAAAATGCGTCCGTAATCTTAGCGTAAATTAGCGTCGTCTTCATTTTTTGGGTGGGGGAAAAATGGTCTCTAAAACTGCACCCTCCTTGGCGCTCGTGGCTTCTCCGAATTCTAAGCGTGTATAACCGTCGTCTCCTTTTTTTCTGCTGGGGTAAAATGGTCTCTAAAACTGCACCCTCCTTTGCGCTTGTCGTTACAGATACCTTCTCCGAATTCTTAGCGCGTATTGCCGTCGTCTTCCTTTTTTGCTAGGGTGAAATGGTCTCTAAAACTGCACTTTCGTTTGCGCTCGTACCTTCTCCGAATTCATAGCGTGTATTATCGTCGTCTCCTTTTTTCTGCAGGGGTAAAATGCTCTCAAAAACTGCTCCCTGCTTTGCGCTTGTCGTTACAGGTACCTTCTCCGAATTCTTAGCGTGTATTACCGTCGTCTTCCTTTTTTGCTGGGGTGAAATGGTCTCTAAAACTGCACTTTCGTTTGCGCTGGTACCTTCTCCAAATTCTAAGCTTGTAACATCGTCGTTTCCTTTTTTCTGCTGGGGTAAAATGCTTTCAAAAACTGCTCCCTCCTTTGCGCTTGTCGTTACAGGTACCTTCTCCGAATTCGTAGCGTGTATTACCGTCGTATTCCTTTTTTGCTAGGGTGAAATGGTCTCTAAAACTGCACTTTCGTTTGCGCTCGTACCTTCTCCGAATTCTTAGCGTGTATTATCGTCGTCGCCTTTTTTCTGCTGGGGTAAAATGCTCTCAAAAACCGCTCCCTGCTTTGCGCTTGTCGTTACAGGTACCTCCTCTAAATTCTTAGCGTGTATTACCGTCGTCTTCCTTTTTTGCTGGGGTAAAATGGTCTCTAAAACTGCACTTTTGTTTGCGCTTGTACCTTATCCGAATTCTTAGCGTGTATTATCGTCGTTTCCTTTTTTTGCTTGGGTAAAATGGTCACTTTAACTGCACTTTCGGTTGCGCTTGTCATTGCAGGTACCTATGTCGAATCGTTGCCACGTACTCACGTATTCTTTTCTTATATTTTCAGGTGTCATGTTCTAGCAAGTAGATGGTACAGATGTATGGACAGATGAACGTGTCAATGAGATTAAAGAGGTATGGTTGGCTTTGTATACAAACTCGAATTTCATTCCGGAATAGCTCAAGAGTTTCAAACAGTTTAGACCCAGACAAGGTCTGACAAAATGCTTAAAAGGAGTCTCTGTATGGTCACCAAATGGAACAAGCATAAAGTTAGGTTTGGCTTGTAAGATAAGGGGAGGAAACCCATTGAAATTCACAATTATTGCTGATCATGAACCTGTCAAGTATACACTCGTAAAAGCAAGGGAAATGACTAGGACATTTCACAATCATAGATTAGCTTCAACATAGGTCATTCTGGTAGTACACTTATCATCAAAACAATACTTGGGTTTGTGTACAGACTGAAGAAACACTTTATCTTTGGTTGGTGTACAGACTGAGGAAACACCTTATATAAGTCATTTTTGCAAATATATGAAATTGTTGTTCTTAATGCATATACGTTAATCACTCTTTAAAACTTGCATAACAAATGGGACTCCAAGTATATTATTTTAGTACGCTCATCTACTTCAATACTATATCAAGGCGAGCTGCAAAGGCACTGGTGAGACTTGGTGGATGCACAGTGTCGCCTGAGCCTTCACTTAAGACTTGTGCAATAGGTACCAGAATCTCAAGTGCTGGAACAAACACTGTTTTTGTGTTGAGATTGACTTTTGGGAAGATGCTTAACCCATATTAGCCTAGCGTCCTTTCTGTGGGACATAGGCAAACAGTGCAGACCCAGATCAGACGCCACAGAACGTGGCGTCCGCTCAGGGTCTCCACTGTTTTCATACAGAGTGTACTCTTAAAATTTGAATGGAAATGAAAATTGCCACTTAACAATCCTTAAAACGGAAATGGACTGGTCCAGTTGATAAAAAGTGGGGAATTCCATTCAGCTTATGTGGGTTAAGAACGTTTTATATGAAGATCTAGTAACTATACAGTGTATGTCTATATTTCCAGGTCCAGAAGACTAAAAACCATGGCTGGTTAGAAGTCCACTTGAACAGATAGACAGGACGCAGCAATGTGACGTCTATTGCAATGGTAGGTATTTTTTCCGTTTTTTCGTACACCTGCTGAGTTCAAGATGCGTCCGTAATCTTAGCGTAAATTAGCGTCGTCTTCATTTTTTGGGTGGGGGAAAAATGGTCTCTAAAACTGCACCCTCCTTGGCGCTCGTGGCTTCTCCGAATTCTAAGCGTGTATAACCGTCGTCTCCTTTTTTCTGCTGGGGTAAAATGGTCTCTAAAAGTGCACCCTCCTTTGCGCTTGTCGTTACAGGTACCTTCTCCGAATTCTTAGCGCGTATTGCCGTCGTCTTCCTTTTTTGCTAGGGTGAAATGGTCTCTAAAACTGCACTTTCGTTTGCGCTCGTACCTTCTCCGAATTCATAGCGTGTATTATCGTCGTCTCCTTTTTTCTGCTGGGGTAAAATGCTCTCAAAAACTGCTCCCTGCTTTGCGCTTGTCGTTACAGGTACCTTCTCCGAATTCTTAGCGTGTATTACCGTCGTCTTCCTTTTTTGCTGGGGTGAAATGGTCTCTAAAACTGCACTTTCGTTTGCGCTCGTACCTTCTCCAAATTCTAAGCCAGTAACATCGTCGTTTCCTTTTTTCTGCTGGGGTAAAATGCTTTCAAAAACTGCTCCCTCCTTTGCGCTTGTCGTTACAGGTACCTTCTCCGAATTCGTAGCGTGTATTACTGTCGTCTTCCTTTTTTGCTAGGGTGAAATGGTCTCTAAAACTGCACTTTCGTTTGCGCTCGTACCTTCTCCGAATTCTTAGCGTGTATTATCGTCGTCTCCTTTTTTTCTGCTGGGGTAAAATGCTCTCAAAAACCGCTCCCTGCTTTGCGCTTGTCGTTACAGGTACCTCCTCTAAATTCTTAGCGTGTATTACCGTCGTCTTCCTTTTTTGCTGGGGTAAAATGGTCTCTAAAACTGCACTTTTGTTTGCGCTTGTACCTTATCCGAATTCTTAGCGTGTATTATCGTCGTTTCCTTTTTTTGCTTGGGTAAAATGGTCACTTTAACTGCACTTTCGGTTGCGCTTGTCATTGCAGGTACCTATGTCGAATCGTTGCCGCGTACTCACGTATTCTTTTCTTATATTTTCAGGTGTCATGTTCTAGCAAGTAGATGGTACAGATGTATGGACAGATGAACGTGTCAATGAGATTAAAGAGGTATGGTTGGCTTTGTATACCAACTCGAATTTCATTCCGGAATAGCTCAAGAATTTCAAACAGTTTAGACCCAGACAAGGTCTGACAAAATGCTTAAAAGGAGTCTCTGTATGGTCACCAAATGGAACAAGCATAAAGTTAGGTTTGGCTTGTAAGATAAGGGGAGGAAACCCATTGAAATTCACAATTATTGCTGATCATGAACCTGTCAAGTGTAACTCGTAAAAGCAAGGGAAATGACTAGGACATTTCACAATCATAGATTAGCTTCAACATAGGTCATTCTGGTAGTACACTTATCATCAAAACAATACTTGGGTTTGTGTACAGACTGAAGAAACACTTTATCTTTGGTTGGTGTACAGACTGAGGAAACACCTTATATAAGTCATTTTTGCAAATATATGAAATTGTTGTTCTTAATGCATATACGTTAATCACTCTTTAAAACTTGCATAACAAATGGGACTCCAAGTATATTATTTTAGTACGCTCATCTACTTCAATACTATATCAAGGCGAGCTGCAAAGGCACTGGTGAGACTTGGTGGATGCACAGTGTCGCCTGAGCCTTCACTTAAGACTTGTGCAATAGGTACCAGAATCTCAAGTGCTGGAACAAACACTGTTTTTGTGTTGAGATTGACTTTTGGGAAGATGCTTAACCCATATTAGCCTAGCGTCCTTTCTGTGGGACATAGGCAAACAGTGCAGACCCAGATCAGACGCCACAGAACGTGGCGTCCGCTCAGGGTCTCCACTGTTTTCATACAGAGTGTACTCTTAAAATTTGAATGGAAATGAAAATTGCCACTTAACAATCCTTAAAACGGAAATGGACTGGTCCAGTTGATAAAAAGTGGGGAATTCCATTCAGCTTATGTGGGTTAAGAACGTTTTATATGAAGATCTAGTAACTATACAGTGTATGTCTATATTTCCAGGTCCAGAAGACTAAAAACCATGGCTGGTTAGAAGTCCACTTGAACAGATAGACAGGACGCAGCAATGTGACGTCTATTGCAATGGTAGGTATTTTTTCCGTTTTTTCGTACACCTGCTGAGTTCAAGATGCGTCCGTAATCTTAGCGTAAATTAGCGTCGTCTTCATTTTTTGGTGGGGGAAAAATGGTCTCTAAAACTGCACCCTCCTTGGCGCTCGTGGCTTCTCCGAATTCTAAGCGTGTATAACCGTCGTCTCCTTTTTTTCTGCTGGGGTAAAATGGTCTCTAAAAGTGCACCCTCCTTTGCGCTTGTCGTTACAGGTACCTTCTCCGAATTCTTAGCGCGTATTGCCGTCGTCTTCCTTTTTTGCTAGGGTGAAATGGTCTCTAAAACTGCACTTTCGTTTGCGCTCGTACCTTCTCCGAATTTATAGCGTGTATTATCGTCGTCTCCTTTTTTCTGCTGGGGTAAAATGCTCTCAAAAACTGCTCCCTGCTTTGCGCTTGTCGTTACAGGTACCTTCTCCGAATTCTTAGCGTGTATTACCGTCGTCTTCCTTTTTGGCTGGGGTGAAATGGTCTCTAAAACTGCACTTTCGTTTGCGCTCGTACCTTCTCCAAATTCTAAGCTAGTAACATCGTCGTTTCCTTTTTTCTGCTGGGGTAAAATGCTTTCAAAAACTGCTCCCTCCTTTGCGCTTGTCGTTACAGGTACCTTCTCCGAATTCGTAGCGTGTATTACCGTCGTCTTCCTTTTTTGCTAGGGTGAAATGGTCTCTAAAACTGCACTTTCGTTTGCGCTCGTACCTTCTCCGAATTCTTAGCGTGTATTATCGTCGTCTCCTTTTTTCTGCTGGGGTAAAATGCTCTCAAAAACCGCTCCCTGCTTTGCGCTTGTCGTTACAGGTACCTCCTCTAAATTCTTAGCGTGTATTACCGTCGTCTTCCTTTTTTGCTGGGGTAAAATGGTCTCTAAAACTGCACTTTTGTTTGCGCTTGTACCTTATCCGAATTCTTAGCGTGTATTATCGTCGTTTCCTTTTTTTGCTTGGGTAAAATGGTCACTTTAACTGCACTTTTGGTTGCGCTTGTCATTGCAGGTACCTATGTCGAATCGTTGCCGCGTACTCACGTATTCTTTTCTTATATTTTCAGGTGTCATGTTCTAGCAAGTAGATGGTACAGATGTATGGACAGATGAACGTGTCAATGAGATTAAAGAGGTATGGTTGGCTTTGTATACTAACTCGAATTTCATTCCGGAATAGCTCAAGAATTTCAAACAGTTTAGACCCAGACAAGGTCTGACAAAATGCTTAAAAGGAGTCTCTGTATGGTCACCAAATGGAACAAGCATAAAGTTAGGTTTGGCTTGTAAGATAAGGGGAGGAAACCCATTGAAATTCACAATTATTGCTGATCATGAACCTGTCAAGTGTACACTCGTAAAAGCAAGGGAAATGACTAGGACATTTCACAATCATAGATTAGCTTCAACATAGGTCATTCTGGTAGTACACTTATCATCAAAACAATACTTGGGTTTGTGTACAGACTGAAGAAACACTTTATCTTTGGTTGGTGTACAGACTGAGGAAACACCTTATATAAGTCATTTTTGCAAATATATGAAATTGTTGTTCTTAATGCATATACGTTAATCACTCTTTAAAACTTGCATAACAAATGGGACTCCAAGTATATTATTTTAGTACGCTCATCTACTTCAATACTATATCAAGGCGAGCTGCAAAGGCACTGGTGAGACTTGGTGGATGCACAGTGTCGCCTGAGCCTTCACTTAAGACTTGTGCAATAGGTACCAGAATCTCAAGTGCTGGAACAAACACTGTTTTTGTGTTGAGATTGACTTTTGGGAAGATGCTTAACCCATATTAGCCTAGCGTCCTTTCTGTGGGACATAGGCAAACAGTGCAGACCCAGATCAGACGCCACAGAACGTGGCGTCCGCTCAGGGTCTCCACTGTTTTCATACAGAGTGTACTCTTTAAATTTGAATGGAAATGAAAATTGCCACTTAACAATCCTTAAAACGGAAATGGACTGGTCCAGTTGATAAAAAGTGGGGAATTCCATTCAGCTTATGTGGGTTAAGAACGTTTTATATGAAGATCTAGTAACTATACAGTGTATGTCTATATTTCCAGGTCCAGAAGACTAAAAACCATGGCTGGTTAGAAGTCCACTTGAACAGATAGACAGGACGCAGCAATGTGACGTCTATTGCAATGGTAGGTATTTTTTTCCGTTTTTTCGTACACCTGCTGAGTTCAAGATGCGTCCGTAATCTTAGCGTAAATTAGCGTCGTCTTCATTTTTTGGGTGGGGGAAAAATGGTCTCTAAAACTGCACCCTCCTTGGCGCTCGTGGCTTCTCCGAATTCTAAGCGTGTATAACCGTCGTCTCCTTTTTTCTGCTGGGGTAAAATGGTCTCTAAAAGTGCACCCTCCTTTGCGCTTGTCGTTACAGGTACCTTCTCCGAATTCTTAGCGCGTATTGCCGTCGTCTTCCTTTTTTGCTAGGGTGAAATGGTTTTTAAAACTGCACTTTCGTTTGCGCTCGTACCTTCTCCGAATTCATAGCGTGTATTATCGTCGTCTCCTTTTTTCTGCTGGGGTAAAATGCTCTCAAAAACTGCTCCCTGCTTTGCGCTTGTCGTTACAGGTACCTTCTCCGAATTCTTAGCGTGTATTACCGTCGTCTTCCTTTTTTGCTGGGGTGAAATGGTCTCTAAAACTGCACTTTCGTTTGCGCTCGTACCTTCTCCAAATTCTAAGCTTGTAACATCGTCGTTTCCTTTTTTCTGCTGGGGTAAAATGCTTTCAAAAACTGCTCCCTCCTTTGCGCTTGTCGTTACAGGTACCTTCTCCGAATTCGTAGCGTGTATTACCGTCGTCTTCCTTTTTTGCTAGGGTGAAATGGTCTCTAAAACTGCACTTTCGTTTGCGCTCGTACCTTCTCCGAATTCTTAGCGTGTATTATCGTCGTCGCCTTTTTTCTGCTGGGGTAAAATGCTCTCAAAAACCGCTCCCTGCTTTGCGCTTGTCGTTACAGGTACCTCCTCTAAATTCTTAGCGTGTATTACCGTCGTCTTCCTTTTTTGCTGGGGTAAAATGGTCTCTAAAACTGCACTTTTGTTTGCGCTTGTACCTTATCCGAATTCTTAGCGTGTATTATCGTCGTTTCCTTTTTTTGCTTGGGTAAAATGGTCACTTTAACTGCACTTTCGGTTGCGCTTGTCATTGCAGGTACCTATGTCGAATCGTTGCCCCGTACTCACGTATTCTTTTCTTATATTTTCAGGTGTCATGTTCTAGCAAGTAGATGGTACAGATGTATGGACAGATGAACGTGTCAATGAGATTAAAGAGGTATGGTTGGCTTTGTATACTAACTCGAATTTCATTCCGGAATAGCTCAAGAGTTTCAAACAGTTTAGACCCAGACAAGGTCTGACAAAATGCTTAAAAGGAGTCTCTGTATGGTCACCAAATGGAACAAGCATAAAGTTAGGTTTGGCTTGTAAGATAAGGGGAGGAAACCCATTGAAATTCACAATTATTGCTGATCATGAACCTGTCAAGTGTACACTCGTAAAAGCAAGGGAAATGACTAGGACATTTCACAATCATAGATTAGCTTCAACATAGGTCATTCTGGTAGTACACTTATCATCAAAACAATACTTGGGTTTGTGTACAGACTGAAGAAACACTTTATCTTTGGTTGGTGTACAGACTGAGGAAACACCTTATATAAGTCATTTTTGCAAATATATGAAATTGTTGTTCTTAATGCATATACGTTAATCACTCTTTAAAACTTGCATAACAAATGGGACTCCAAGTATATTATTTTAGTACGCTCATCTACTTCAATACTATATCAAGGCGAGCTGCAAAGGCACTGGTGAGACTTGGTGGATGCACAGTGTCGCCTGAGCCTTCACTTAAGACTTGTGCAATAGGTACCAGAATCTCAAGTGCTGGAACAAACACTGTTTTTGTGTTGAGATTGACTTTTGGGAAGATGCTTAACCCATATTAGCCTAGCGTCCTTTCTGTGGGACATAGGCAAACAGTGCAGACCCAGATCAGACGCCACAGAACGTGGCGTCCGCTCAGGGTCTCCACTGTTTTCATACAGAGTGTACTCTTAAAATTTGAATGGAAATGAAAATTGCCACTTAACAATCCTTAAAACGGAAATTGACTGGTCCAGTTGATAAAAAGTGGGGAATTCCATTCAGCTTATGTGGGTTAAGAACGTTTTATATGAAGATCTAGTAACTATACAGTGTATGTCTATATTTCCAGGTCCAGAAGACTAAAAACCATGGCTGGTTAGAAGTCCACTTGAACAGATAGACAGGACGCAGCAATGTGACGTCTTTTGCAATGGTAGGTATTTTTTTCCGTTTTTTCGTACACCTGCTTAGTTCAAGATGCGTCCGTAATCTTAGCGTAAATTAGCGTCGTCTTCATTTTTTGGGTGGGGGAAAAATGGTCTCTAAAACTGCACCATCCTTGGCGCTCGTGGCTTCTCCGAATTCTAAGCGTGTATAACCGTCGTCTCCTTTTTTCTGCTGGGGTAAAATGGTCTCTAAAAGTGCACCCTCCTTTGCGCTTGTCGTTACAGGTACCTTCTCCGAATTCTTAGCGCGTATTGCCGTCGTCTTCCTTTTTTGCTAGGGTGAAATGGTCTCTAAAACTGCACTTTCGTTTGCGCTCGTACCTTCTCCGAATTCATAGCGTGTATTATCGTCGTCTCCTTTTTTCTGCTGGGGTAAAATGCTCTCAAAAACTGCTCCCTGCTTTGCGCTTGTCGTTACAGGTACCTTCTCCGAATTCGTAGCGTGTATTACTGTCGTCTTCCTTTTTTGCTAGGGTGAAATGGTCTCTAAAACTGCACTTTCGTTTGCGCTCGTACCTTCTCCGAATTCTTAGCGTGTATTATCGTCGTCTCCTTTTTTTCTGCTGGGGTAAAATGCTCTCAAAAACCGCTCCCTGCTTTGCGCTTGTCGTTACAGGTACCTCCTCTAAATTCTTAGCGTGTATTACCGTCGTCTTCCTTTTTTGCTGGGGTAAAATGGTCTCTAAAACTGCACTTTTGTTTGCGCTTGTACCTTATCCGAATTCTTAGCGTGTATTATCGTCGTTTCCTTTTTTTGCTTGGGTAAAATGGTCACTTTAACTGCACTTTCGGTTGCGCTTGTCATTGCAGGTACCTATGTCGAATCGTTGCCGCGTACTCACGTATTCTTTTCTTATATTTTCAGGTGTCATGTTCTAGCAAGTAGATGGTACAGATGTATGGACAGATGAACGTGTCAATGAGATTAAAGAGGTATGGTTGGCTTTGTATACCAACTCGAATTTCATTCCGGAATAGCTCAAGAATTTCAAACAGTTTAGACCCAGACAAGGTCTGACAAAATGCTTAAAAGGAGTCTCTGTATGGTCACCAAATGGAACAAGCATAAAGTTAGGTTTGGCTTGTAAGATAAGGGGAGGAAACCCATTGAAATTCACAATTATTGCTGATCATGAACCTGTCAAGTGTACACTCGTAAAAGCAAGGGAAATGACTAGGACATTTCACAATCATAGATTAGCTTCAACATAGGTCATTCTGGTAGTACACTTATCATCAAAACAATACTTGGGTTTGTGTACAGACTGAAGAAACACTTTATCTTTGGTTGGTGTACAGACTGAGGAAACACCTTATATAAGTCATTTTTGCAAATATATGAAATTGTTGTTCTTAATGCATATACGTTAATCACTCTTTAAAACTTGCATAACAAATGGGACTCCAAGTATATTATTTTAGTACGCTCATCTACTTCAATACTATATCAAGGCGAGCTGCAAAGGCACTGGTGAGACTTGGTGGATGCACAGTGTCGCCTGAGCCTTCACTTAAGACTTGTGCAATAGGTACCAGAATCTCAAGTGCTGGAACAAACACTGTTTTTGTGTTGAGATTGACTTTTGGGAAGATGCTTAACCCATATTAGCCTAGCGTCCTTTCTGTGGGACATAGGCAAACAGTGCAGACCCAGATCAGACGCCACAGAACGTGGCGTCCGCTCAGGGTCTCCACTGTTTTCATACAGAGTGTACTCTTAAAATTTGAATGGAAATGAAAATTGCCACTTAACAATCCTTAAAACGGAAATGGACTGGTCCAGTTGATAAAAAGTGGGGAATTCCATTCAGCTTATGTGGGTTAAGAACGTTTTATATGAAGATCTAGTAACTATACAGTGTATGTCTATATTTCCAGGTCTAGAAGACTAAAAACCATGGCTGGTTAGAAGTCCACTTGAACAGATAGACAGGACGCAGCAATGTGACGTCTATTGCAATGGTAGGTATTTTTTTCCGTTTTTTCGTACACCTGCTGAGTTCAAGATGCGTCCGTAATCTTAGCGTAAATTAGCGTCGTCTTCATTTTTTGGGTGGGGGAAAAATGGTCTCTAAAACTGCACCCTCCTTGGCGCTCGTGGCTTCTCCGAATTCTAAGCGTGTATAACCGTCGTCTCCTTTTTTTCTGCTGGGGTAAAATGGTCTCTAAAAGTGCACCCTCCTTTGCGCTTGTCGTTACAGGTACCTTCTCCGAATTCTTAGCGCGTATTGCCGTCGTCTTCCTTTTTTGCTAGGGTGAAATGGTCTCTAAAACAGCACTTTCGTTTGCGCTCATACCTTCTCCGAATTCATAGCGTGTATTATCGTCGTCTCCTTTTTTCTGCTGGGGTAAAATGCTTTCAAAAACTGCACTTTCGGTTGCGCTTGTCGTTACAGGTACCTTCTCCGAATTCTTAGCGTGTATTACCGTCGTCTTCCTTTTTTGCTGGGGTGAAATGGTCTCTAAAACTGCACTTTCGTTTGCGCTCGTACCTTCTCCAAATTCTAAGCTAGTAACATCGTCGTTTCCTTTTTTCTGCTGGGGTAAAATGCTTTCAAAAACTGCTCCCTGCTTTGCGCTTGTCGTTACAGGTACCTTCTCCGAATTCGTAGCGTGTATTACCGTCGTCTTCCTTTTTTGCTAGGGTGAAATGGTCTCTAAAACTGCACTTTCGTTTGCGCTCGTACCTTCTCCGAATTCTTAGCGTGTATTATCGTCGTCTCCTTTTTTCTGCTGGGGTAAAATGCTCTCAAAAACCGCTCCCTGCTTTGCGCTTGTCGTTACAGGTACCTCCTCTAAATTCTTAGCGTGTATTACCGTCGTCTTCCTTTTTTGCTGGGGTAAAATGGTCTCTAAAACTGCACTTTTGTTTGCGCTTGTACCTTATCCGAATTCTTAGCGTGTATTATCGTCGTTTCCTTTTTTTGCTTGGGTAAAATGGTCACTTTAACTGCACTTTCGGTTGCGCTTGTCATTGCAGGTACCTATGTCGAATCGTTGCCGCGTACTCACGAATTCTTTTCTTATATTTTCAGGTGTCATGTTCTAGCAAGTAGATGGTACAGATGTATGGACAGATGAATGTGTCAATGAGATTAAAGAGGTATGGTTGGCTTTGTATACTAACTCGAATTTCATTCCGGAATAGCTCAAGAGTTTCAAACAGTTTAGACCCAGACAAGGTCTGACAAAATGCTTAAAAGGAGTCTCTGTATGGTCACCAAATGGAACAAGCATAAAATTAGGTTTGGCTTGTAAGATAAGGGGAGGAAACCCATTGAAATTCACAATTATTGCTGATCATGAACCTGTCAAGTGTACACTCGTAAAAGCAAGGGAAATGACTAGGACATTTCACAATCATAGATTAGCTTCAACATAGGTCATTCTGGTAGTACACTTATCATCAAAACAATACTTGGGTTTGTGTACAGACTGAAGAAACACTTTATCTTTGGTTGGTGTACAGACTGAGGAAACACCTTATATAAGTCATTTTTGCAAATATATGAAATTGTTGTTCTTAATGCATATACGTTAATCACTCTTTAAAACTTGCATAACAAATGGGACTCCAAGTATATTATTTTAGTACGCTCATCTACTTTAATACTATATCAAGGCGAGCTGCAAAGGCACTGGTGAGACTTGGTGGATGCACAGTGTCGCCTGAGCCTTCACTTAAGACTTGTGCAATAGGTACCAGAATCTCAAGTGCTGGAACAAACACTGTTTTTGTGTTGAGATTGACTTTTGGGAAGATGCTTAACCCATATTAGCCTAGCGTCCTTTCTGTGCGACATAGGCAAACAGTGCAGACCCAGATCAGACGCCACAGAACGTGGCGTCCGCTCAGGGTCCCCACTGTTTTCATACAGAGTGTACTCTTAAAATTTGAATGGAAATGAAAATTGCCACTTAACAATCCTTAAAACGGAAATGGACTGGTCCAGTTGATAAAAAGTGGGGAATTCCATTCAGCTTATGTGGGTTAAGAACGTTTTATATGAAGATCTAGTAACTATACAGTGTATGTCTATATTTCCAGGTCCAGAAGACTAAAAACCATGGCTGGCTAGAAGTCCACTTGAACAGATAGACAGGACGCAGCAATGTGACGTCTATTGCAATGGTGGGTATTTTTTTCCGTTTTTTCGTACACCTGCTGAGTTCAAGATGCGTCCATAATCTTAGCGTAAATTAGCGTCGTCTTCATTTTTTGGGTGGGGAAAAATGGTCTCTAAAACTGCACCCTCCTTGGCGCTCGTGGCTTCTCCGAATTCTAAGCGTGTATAACCGTCGTCTCCTTTTTTTCTGCTGGGGTAAAATGGTCTCTAAAAGTGCACCCTCCTTTGCGCTTGTCGTTACAGGTACCTTCTCCGAATTCTTAGCGCGTATTGCCGTCGTCTTCCTTTTTTGCTAGGGTGAAATGGTCTCTAAAACTGCACTTTCGTTTGCGCTCGTACCTTCTCCGAATTCATAGCGTGTATTATCGTCGTCTCCTTTTTTCTGCTGGGGTAAAATGCTCTCAAAAACTGCTCCCTGCTTTGCGCTTGTCGTTACAGGTACCTTCTCCGAATTCTTAGCGTGTATTACCGTCGTCTTCCTTTTTTGCTGGGGTGAAATGGTCTCTAAAACTGCACTTTCGTTTGCGCTCGTACCTTCTCCAAATTCTAAGCTAGTAACATCGTCGTTTCCTTTTTTCTGCTGGGGTAAAATGCTTTCAAAAACTGCTCCCTCCTTTGCGCTTGTCGTTACAGGTACCTTCTCCGAATTCGTAGCGTGTATTACCGTCGTCTTCCTTTTTTGCTAGGGTGAAATGGTCTCTAAAACTGCACTTTCGTTTGCGCTCGTACCTTCTCCGAATTCTTAGCGTGTATTATCGTCGTCTCCTTTTTTTCTGCTGGGGTAAAATGCTCTCAAAAACTGCTCCCTGCTTTGCGCTTGTCGTTACAGGTACCTCCTCTAAATTCTTAGCGTGTATTACCGTCGTCTTCCTTTTTTGCTGGGGTAAAATGGTCTCTAAAACTGCACTTTTGTTTGCGCTTGTACCTTATCCGAATTCTTAGCGTGTATTATCGTCGTTTCCTTTTTTCGCTTGGGTAAAATGGTCACTTTAACTGCACTTTCGGTTGCGCTTGTCATTGCAGGTACCTATGTCGAATCGTTGCCGCGTACTCACGTATTCTTTTCTTATATTTTCAGGTGTCATGTTCTAGCAAGTAGATGGTACAGATGTATGGACAGATGAACGTGTCAATGAGATTAAAGAAGTATGGTTGGCTTTGTATACTAACTCGAATTTCATTCCGGAATAGCTCAAGAATTTCAAACAGTTTAGACCCAGACAAGGTCTGACAAAATGCTTAAAAGGAGTCTCTGTATGGTCACCAAATGGAACAAGCATAAAGTTAGGTTTGGCTTGTAAGATAAGGGGAGGAAACCCATTGAAATTCACAATTATTGCTGATCATGAACCTGTCAAGTGTACACTCGTAAAAGCAAGGGAAATGACTAGGACATTTCACAATCATAGATTAGCTTCAACATAGGTCATTCTGGTAGTACACTTATCATCAAAACAATACTTGGGTTTGTGTACAGACTGAAGAAACACTTTATCTTTGGTTGGTGTACAGACTGAGGAAACACCTTATATAAGTCATTTTTGCAAATTGTGAAATTGTTGTTCTTAATGCATATACGTTAATCACTCTTTAAAACTTGCATAACAAATGGGACTCCAAGTATATTATTTTAGTACGCTCATCTACTTCAATACTATATCAAGGCGAGCTGCAAAGGCACTGGTGAGACTTGGTGGATGCACAGTGTCGCCTGAGCCTTCACTTAAGACTTGTGCAATAGGTACCAGAATCTCAAGTGCTGGAACAAACACTGTTTTTGTGTTGAGATTGACTTTTGGGAAGATGCTTAACCCATATTAGCCTAGCGTCCTTTCTGTGGGACATAGGCAAACAGTGCAGACCCAGATCAGACGCCACAGAACGTGGCGTCCGCTCAGGGTCTCCACTGTTTTCATACAGAGTGTACTCTTAAAATTTGAATGGAAATGAAAATTGCCACTTAACAATCCTTAAAACGGAAATGGACTGGTCCAGTTGATAAAAAGTGGGGAATTCCATTCAGCTTATGTGGGTTAAGAACGTTTTATATGAAGATCTAGTAACTATACAGTGTATATCTATATTTCCAGGTCCAGAAGACTAAAAACCATGGCTGGTTAGAAGTCCACTTGAACAGATAGACAGGACGCAGCAATGTACGTCTTTTGCAATGGTAGGTATTTTTTTCCGTTTTTTCGTACACCTGCTGAGTTCAAGATGCGTCCGTAATCTTAGCATAAATTAGCGTCGTCTTCATTTTTTGGGTGGGGGAAAAATGGTCTCTAAAACTGCACCCTCCTTGGGGCTCGTGGCTTCTCCGAATTCTAAACGTGTATAACCGTCGTCTCCTTTTTTTCTGCTGGGGTAAAATGGTCTCTAAAACTGCACCCTCCTTTGCGCTTGTCGTTACAGGTACCTTCTCCGAATTCTTAGCGCGTATTGCCGTCGTCTTCCTTTTTTGCTAGGGTGAAATGGTCTCTAAAACTGCACTTTCGTTTGCGCTCGTACCTTCTCCGAACTCATAGCGTGTATTATCGTCGTCTCCTTTTTTCTGCTGGGGTAAAATGCTCTCAAAAACTGCTCCCTGCTTTGCGCTTGTCGTTACAGGTACCTTCTCCGAATTCTTAGCGTGTATTACCGTCGTCTTCCTTTTTTGCTGGGGTGAAATGGTCTCTAAAACTGCACTTTCGTTTGCGCTCGTACCTTCTCCAAATTCTAAGCTAGTAACATCGTCGTTTCCTTTTTTCTGCTGGGGTAAAATGCTTTCAAAAACTGCTCCCTCCTTTGCGCTTGTCGTTACAGGTACCTTCTCCGAATTCGTAGCGTGTATTACCGTCGTCTTCCTTTTTTTGCTAGGGTGAAATGGTCTCTAAAATTGCACTTTCGTTTGCGCTCGTACCTTCTCCGAATTCTTAGCGTGTATTATCGTCGTCTCCTTTTTTTTCTGCTGGGGTAAAATGCTCTCAAAAACCGCTCCCTGCTTTGCGCTTGTCGTAACAGGTACCTCCTCTAAATTCTTAGCGTGTATTACCGTCGTCTTCCTTTTTTGCTGGGGTAAAATGGTCTCTAAAACTGCACTTTTGTTTGCGCTTGTACCTTATCCGAATTCTTAGCGTGTATTATCGTCGTTTCCTTTTTTTGCTTGGGTAAAATGGTCACTTTAACTGCACTTTCGGTTGCGCTTGTCATTGCAGGTACCTATGTCGAATCGTTGCCGCGTACTCACGTATTCTTTTCTTATATTTCAGGTGTCATGTTCTAGCAAGTAGATGGTACAGATGTATGGACAGATGAACGTGTCAATGAGATTAAAGAGGTATGGTTGGCTTTGTATACTAACTCGAATTTCATTCCGGAATAGCTCAAGAGTTTCAAACAGTTTAGACCCAGACAAGGTCTAACAAAATGCTTAAAAGGAGTCTCTGTATGGTCACCAAATGGAACAAGCATAAAGTTAGGTTTGGCTTGTAAGATAAGGGGAGGAAACCCATTGAAATTCACAATTATTGCTGATTATGAACCTGTCAAGTGTACACTCGTAAAAGCAAGGGAAATGACTAGGACATTTCACAATCATAGATTAGCTTCAACATAGGTCATTCTGGTAGTACACTTATCATCAAAACAATACTTGGGTTTGTGTACAGACTGAAGAAACACTTTATCTTTGGTTGGTGTACAGACTGAGGAAACACCTTACATAAGTCATTTTTGCAAAGATATGAAATTGTTGTTCTTAATGCATATACGTTAATCACTCTTTAAAACTTGCATAACAAATGGGACTCCAAGTATATTATTTTAGTACGCTCATCTACTTCAATACTATATCAAGGCGAGCTGCAAAGGCACTGTTGAGACTTGGTGGATGCACAGTCTCGCCTAAGCCTTCACTAAAGACTTGTGCAATAGGTACCAGAATCTCAAGTGCTGGAACAAACACTGTTTTTGTGTTGAGATTGACTTTTGGGAAGATGCTTAACCCATATTAGCCTAGCGTCCTTTCTGTGGGACATAGGCAAACAGTGCAGACCCAGATCAGACGCCACAGAACGTGGCGTCCGCTCAGGGTCTCCACTGTTTTCATACAGAGTGTACTCTTAAAATTTGAATGGAAATGAAAATTGCCACTTAACAATCCTTAAAACGGAAATGGACTGGTCCAGTTGATAAAAAGTGGGGAATTCCATTCAGCTTATGTGGGTTAAGAACGTTTTATATGAAGATCTAGTAACTATACAGTGTATGTCTATATTTCCAGGTCCAGAAGACTAAAAACCATGGCTGGTTAGAAGTCCACTTGAACAGATAGACAGGACGCAGCAATGTGACGTCTATTGCAATGGTAGGTATTTTTTTCCGTTTTTTCGTACACCTGCTGAGTTCAAGATGCGTCCGTAATCTTAGCGTAAATTAGCGTCGTCTTCATTTTTTGGGTGGGGGAAAAATGGTCTCTAAAACTGCACCCTCCTTGGCGCTCGTGGCTTCTCCGAAATGTAAGCGTGTATAACCGTCGTCTCCTTTTTTTCTGCTGGGGTAAAATGGTCTCTAAAACTGCACACTCCTTTGCGCTTGTCGTTACAGGTACTTCTCCGAATTCTTAGCGCGTATTGCCGTCGTCTTCCTTTTTTGCTAGGGTGAAATGGTCTCTAAAACTGCACTTTCGTTTGCGCTCGTACCTTCTCCGAATTCTTAGCGTGTATTATCGTCGTCTCCTTTTTTTCTGCTGGGGTAAAATGCTCTCAAAAACCGCTCCCTGCTTTGCGCTTGTCGTTACAGGTACCTCCTCTAAATTCTTAGCGTGTATTACCGTCGTCTTCCTTTTTTGCTGGGTAAAATGGTCTCTAAAACTGCACTTTTGTTTGCGCTTGTACCTTATCCGAATTCTTAGCGTGTATTATCGTCGTTTCCTTTTTTTGCTTGGGTAAAATGGTCACTTTAACTGCACTTTCGGTTGCGCTTGTCATTGCAGGTACCTATGTCGAATCGTTGCCGCGTACTCACGTATTCTTTTCTTATATTTTCAGGTGTCATGTTCTAGCAAGTAGATGGTACAGATGTATGGACAGATGAACGTGTCAATGAGATTAAAGAGGTATGGTTGGCTTTGTATACTAACTCGAATTTCATTCCGGAATAGCTCAAGAATTTCAAACAGTTTAGACCCAGACAAGGTCTGACAAAATGCTTAAAAGGAGTCTCTGTATGGTCACCAAATGGAACAAGCATAACGTTAGGTTTGGCTTGTAAGATAAGGGGAGGAAACCCATTGAAATTCACAATTATTGCTGATCATGAACCTGTCAAGTGTACACTCGTAAAAGCAAGGGAAATGACTAGGACATTTCACAATCATAGATTAGCTTCAACATAGGTCATTCTGGTAGTACACTTATCATCAAAACAATACTTGGGTTTGTGTACAGACTGAAGAAACACTTTATCTTTGGTTGGTGTACAGACTGAGGAAACACCTTACATAAGTCATTTTTGCAAAGATATGAAATTGTTGTTCTTAATGCATATACGTTAATCACTCTTTAAAACTTGCATAACAAATGGGACTCCAAGTATATTATTTTAGTACGCTCATCTACTTCAATACTATATCAAGGCGAGCTGCAAAGGCACTGTTGAGACTTGGTGGATGCACAGTCTCGCCTAAGCCTTCACTTAAGACTTGTGCAATAGGTACCAGAATCTCAAGTGCTGGAACAAACACTGTTTTTGTGTTGAGATTGACTTTTGGGAAGATGCTTAACCCATATTAGCCTAGCGTCCTTTCTGTGGGACATAGGCAAACAGTGCAGACCCAGATCAGACGCCACAGAACGTGGCGTCCGCTCAGGGTCTCCACTGTTTTCATACAGAGTGTACTCTTAAAATTTGAATGGAAATGAAAATTGCCACTTAACAATCCTTAAAACGGAAATGGACTGGTCCAGTTGATAAAAAGTGGGGAATTCCATTCAGCTTATGTGGGTTAAGAACGTTTTATATGAAGATCTAGTAACTATACAGTGTATGTCTATATTTCCAGGTCCAGAAGACTAAAAACCATGGCTGGTTAGAAGTCCACTTGAACAGATAGACAGGACGCAGCAATGTGACGTCTATTGCAATGGTAGGTATTTTTTCCGTTTTTTCGTACACCTGCTGAGTTCAAGATGCGTCCGTAATCTTAGCGTAAATTAGCGTCGTCTTCATTTTTTGGGTGGGGGAAAAATGGTCTCTAAAACTGCACCCTCCTTGGCGCTCATGGCTTCTCTGAATAAAAGCGTGTATAACCGTCGTCTTCTTTTTTTCTGCTGGGGTAAAATGGTCTCTAAAACTGCACCCTCCTTTGCGCTTGTCGTTACAGGTACCTTCTCCAAATTCTAAGCGCGTATTACCGTCGTCTTCCTTTTTTGCTAGGGTGAAATGGTCTCTAAAACTGCACTTTCGTTTGTGCTCGTACCTTCTCCGAATTCATAGCGTGTATTATCGTCGTCTCCTTTTTTCTGCTGGGGTAAAATGCTCTCAAAAACTGCTCCCTGCTTTGCGCTTGTCGTTACAGGTACCTTCTCCGAATTCTTAGCGTGTATTACCGTCGTCTTCCTTTTTTGCTGGGGTGAATTGGTCTCTAAAACTGCACTTTCGTTTGCGCTCGTACCTTCTCCAAATTCTAAGCTAGTAACATCGTCGTTTCCTTTTTTCTGCTGGGGTAAAATGCTTTCAAAAACTGCTCCCTCCTTTGCGCTTGTCGTTACAGGTACCTTCTCCGAATTCGTAGCGTGTATTACCGTCGTCTTCCTTTTTTGCTAGGGTGAAATGGTCTCTAAAACTGCACTTTTGTTTGCGCTCGTACCTTCTCCGAATTCTTAGCGTGTATTATCGTCGTCTCCTTTTTTTCTGCTGGGGTAAAATGCTCTCAAAAACCACTCCCTGCTTTGCGCTTGTCGTTACAGGTACCTCCTCTAAATTCTTAGCGTGTATTACCGTCGTCTTCCTTTTTTGCTGGGGTAAAATGGTCTCTAAAACTGCACTTTTGTTTGCGCTTGTACCTTATCCGAATTCTTAGCGTGTATTATCGTCGTTTCCTTTTTTTGCTTGGGTAAAATGGTCACTTTAACTGCACTTTCGGTTGCGCTTGTCATTGCAGGTACCTATGTCGAATCGTTGCCGCGTACTCACGTATTCTTTTCTTATATTTTCAGGTGTCATGTTCTAGCAAGTAGATGGTACAGATGTATGGACAGATGAACGTGTCAATGAGATTAAAGAGGTATGGTTGGCTTTGTATACTAACTCGAATTTCATTCCGGAATAGCTCAAGAGTTTCAAACAGTTTAGACCCAGACAAGGTCTGACAAAATGCTTAAAAGGAGTCTCTGTATGGTCACCAAATGGAACAAGCATAAAGTTAGGTTTGGCTTGTAAGATAAGGGGAGGAAACCCATTGAAATTCACAATTATTGCTGATCATGAACCTGTCAAGTGTACACTCGTAAAAGCAAGGGAAATGACTAGGACATTTCACAATCATAGATTAGCTTCAACATAGGTCATTCTGGTAGTACACTTATCATCAAAACAATACTTGGGTTTGTGTACAGACTGAAGAAACACTTTATCTTTGGTTGGTGTACAGACTGAGGAAACACCTTATATAAGTCATTTTTGCAAATATATGAAATTGTTGTTCTTAATGCATATACGTTAATCACTCTTTAAAACTTGCATAACAAATGGGACTCCAAGTATATTATTTTAGTACGCTCATCTACTTCAATACTATATCAAGGCGAGCTGCAAAGGCACTGGTGAGACTCGGTGGATGCACAGTCTCGCCTGAGCCTTCACTTAAGACTTGTGCAATAGGTACCAGAATCTCAAGTGCTGGAACAAACACTGTTTTTGTGTTGAGATTGACTTTTGGGAAGATGCTTAACCCATATTAGCCTAGCGTCCTTTCTGTAGGACATAGGCAAACAGTGCAGACCCAGATCAGACGCCACAGAACGTGGCGTCCGCTCAGGGTCTCCACTGTTTTCATACAGAGTGTACTCTTAAAATTTGAATGGAAATGAAAATTGCCACTTAACAATCCTTAAAACGGAAATGGACTGGTCCAGTTGATAAAAAGTGGGGAATTCCATTCAGCTTATGTGGGTTAAGAACGTTTTATATGAAGATCTAGTAACTATACAGTGTATATCTATATTTCCAGGTCCAGAAGACTAAAAACCATGGCTGGTTAGAAGTCCACTTGAACAGATAGACAGGACGCAGCAATGTGACGTCTATTGCAATGGTAGGTATTTTTTTCCGTTTTTTCGTACACCTGCTGAGTTCAAGATGCGTCCGTAATCTTAGCGTAAATTAGCGTCGTCTTCATTTTTTGGGTGGGGGAAAAATGGTCTCTAAAACTGCACCCTCCTTGGCGCTCGTGGCTTCTCCGAATTCTAAGCGTGTATAACCGTCGTCTCCTTTTTTTCTGCTGGGGTAAAATGGTCTCTAAAACTGCACCCTCCTTTGCGCTTGTCGTTACAGGTACCTTCTCCGAATTCTTAGCACGTATTGCCGTCGTCTTCCTTTGTTGCTAGGGTGAAATGGTCTCTAAAACTGCACTTTCGTTTGCGCTCGTACCTTCTCTGAATTCATAGCGTGTATTATCGTCGTCTCCTTTTTTCTGCTGGGGTAAAATGCTCTCAAAAACTGCTCCCTGCTTTGCGCTTGTCGTTACAGGTACCTTCTCCGAATTCTTAGCGTGTATTACCGTCGTCTTCCTTTTTTGCTGGGGTGAAATGGTCTCTAAAACTGCACTTTCGTTTGCGCTCGTACCTTCTCCAAATTCTAAGCTAGTAACATCGTCGTTTCCTTTTTTCTGCTGGGGTAAAATGCTTTCAAAAACTGCTCCCTCCTTTGCGCTTGTCGTTACAGGTACCTTCTCCGAATTCGTAGCGTGTATTACCGTCGTCTTCCTTTTTTGCTAGGGTGAAATGGTCTCTAAAACTGCACTTTCGTTTGCGCTCGTACCTTCTCCGAATTCTTAGCGTGTATTATCGTCGTCTCCTTTTTTTCTGCTGGGGTAAAATGCTCTCAAAAACTGCTCCCTTCTTTGCGCTTGTCGTTACAGGTACCTCCTCTAAATTCTTAGCGTGTATTACCGTCGTCTTCCTTTTTTGCTGGGGTAAAATGGTCTCTAAAACTGCACTTTTGTTTGCGCTTGTACCTTATCCGAATTCTTAGCGTGTATTATCGTCGTTTCCTTTTTTTGCTTGGGTAAAATGGTCACTTTAACTGCACTTTCGGTTGCGCTTGTCATTGCAGGTACCTATGTCGAATCGTTGCCGCGTACTCACGTATTCTTTTCTTATATTTTCAGGTGTCATGTTCTAGCAAGTAGATGGTACAGATGTATGGACAGATGAACGTGTCAATGAGATTAAAGAGGTATGGTTGGCTTTGTATACTAACTCGAATTTCATTCCGGAATAGCTCAAGAATTTCAAACAGTTTAGACCCAGACAAGGTCTGACAAAATGCTTAAAAGGAGTCTCTGTATGGTCACCAAATGGAACAAGCATATAGTTAGGTTTGGCTTGTAAGATAAGGGGAGGAAACCCATTGAAATTCACAATTATTGCTGATCATGAACCTGTCAAGTGTACACTCGTAAAAGCAAGGGAAATGACTAGGACATTTCACAATTATAGATTAGCTTCAACATAGGTCATTCTGGTAGTACACTTATCATCAAAACAATACTTGGGTTTGTGTACAGACTGAAGAAACACTTTATCTTTGGTTGGTGTACAGACTGAGGAAACACCTTATATAAGTCATTTTTGCAAATATATGAAATTGTTGTTCTTAATGCATATACGTTAATCACTCTTTAAAACTTGCATAACAAATGGGACTCCAAGTATATTATTTTAGTACGCTCATCTACTTCAATACTATATCAAGGCGAGCTGCAAAGGCACTGGTGAGACTTGGTGGATGCACAGTGTCGCCTGAGCCTTCACTTAAGACTTGTGCAATAGGTACCAGAATCTCAAGTGCTGGAACAAACACTGTTTTTGTGTTGAGATTGACTTTTGGGAAGATGCTTAACCCATATTAGCCTAGCGTCCTTTCTGTGGGACATAGGCAAACAGTGCAGACCCAGATCAGACGCCACAGAACGTGGCGTCCGCTCAGAGTCTCCACTGTTTTCATACAGAGTGTACTCTTAAAATTTGAATGGAAATGAAAATTGCCACTTAACAATCCTTAAAACGGAAATGGACTGGTCCAGTTGATAAAAAGTGGGGAATTCCATTCAGCTTATGTGGGTTAAGAACGTTTTATATGAAGATCTAGTAACTATACAGTGTATGTCTATATTTCCAGGTCCAGAAGACTAAAAACCATGGCTGGTTAGAAGTCCACTTGAACAGATAGACAGGACGCAGCAATGTGACGTCTATTGCAATGGTAGGTATTTTTTTTCCGTTTTTTCGTACACCTGCTGAGTTCAAGATGCGTCCGTAATCTTAGCGTAAATTAGCGTCGTCTTCATTTTTTGGGTGGGGGAAAAATGGTCTCTAAAACTGCACCCTCCTTGGCGCTGGTGGCTTCTCCGAATTCTAAGCGTGTATAACCGTCGTCTCCTTTTTTTCTGCTGGGGTAAAATGGTCTCTAAAACTGCACCCTCCTTTGCGCTTGTCGTTACAGGTACCTTCTCCGAATTCTTAGCGCGTATTGCCGTCGTCTTCCTTTTTTGCTAGGGTGAAATGGTCTCTAAAACTGCACTTTCGTTTGCGCTCGTACCTTCTCCGAATTCATAGCGTGTATTATCGTCGTCTCCTTTTTTCTGCTGGGGTAAACTGCTCTCAAAAACTGCTCCCTGCTTTGCGCTTGTCGTTACAGGTACCTTCTCCGAATTCTTAGCGTGTATTACCGTCGTCTTCCTTTTTTGCTGGGGTGAAATGGTCTCTAAAACTGCACTTTCGTTTGCGCTCGTACCTTCTCCAAATTCTAAGCTAGTAACATCGTCGTTTCCTTTTTTCTGCTGGGGTAAAATGCTTTCAAAAACTGCTCCCTCCTTTGCGCTTGTCGTTACAGGTACCTTCTCCGAATTCGTAGCGTGTATTACCGTCGTCTTCCTTTTTTGCTAGGGTGAAATGGTCTCTAAAACTGCACTTTCGTTTGCGCTCGTACCTTCTCCGAATTCTTAGCGTGTATTATCGTCGTCTCCTTTTTTCTGCTGGGGTAAAATGCTCTCAAAAACCGCTCCCTGCTTTGCGCTTGTCGTTACAGGTACCTCCTCTAAATTCTTAGCGTGTATTACCGTCGTCTTCCTTTTTTGCTGGGGTAAAATGGTCTCTAAAACTGCACTTTTGTTTGCCCTTGTACCTTATCCGAATTCTTAGCGTGTATTATCGTCGTTTCCTTTTTTTGCTTGGGTAAAATGGTCACTTTAACTGCACGTTCGGTTGCGCTTGTCATTGCAGGTACCTATGTCGAATCGTTGCCGCGTACTCACGTATTCTTTTCTTATATTTTCAGGTGTCATGTTCTAGCAAGTAGATGGTACAGATGTATGGACAGATGAACGTGTCAATGAGATTAAAGAGGTATGGTTGGCTTTGTATACTAACTCGAATTTCATTCCGGAATAGCTCAAGAGTTTCAAACAGTTTAGACCCAGACAGGGTCTGACAAAATGCTTAAAAGGAGTCTCTGTATGGTCACCAAATGGAACAAGCATAAAGTTAGGTTTGGCTTGTAAGATAAGGGGAGGAAACCCATTGAAATTCACAATTATTGCTGATCATGAACCTGTCAAGTGTACACTCGTAAAAGCAAGGGAAATGACTAGGACATTTCACAATCATAGATTAGCTTCAACATAGGTCATTCTGGTAGTACACTTATCATCAAAACAATACTTGGGTTTGTGTACAGACTGAAGAAACACTTTATCTTTGGTTGGTGTACAGACTGAGGAAACACCTTATATAAGTCATTTTTGCAAATATATGAAATTGTTGTTCTTAATGCATATACGTTAATCACTCTTTAAAACTTGCATAACAAATGGGACTCCAAGTATATTATTTTAGTACGCTCATCTACTTCAATACTATATCAAGGCGAGCTGCAAAGGCACTGGTGAGACTTGGTGGATGCACAGTGTCGCCTGAGCCTTCACTTAAGACTTGTGCAATAGGTACCAGAATCTCAAGTGCTGGAACAAACACTGTTTTTGTGTTGAGATTGACTTTTGGGAAGATGCTTAACCCATATTAGCCTAGCGTCCTTTCTGTGGGACATAGGCAAACAGTGCAGACCCAGATCAGACGCCACAGAACGTGGCGTCCGCTCAGGGTCTCCACTGTTTTCATACAGAGTGTACTCTTAAAATTTGAATGGAAATGAAAATTGCCACTTAACAATCCTTAAAACGGAAATGGACTGGTCCAGTTGATAAAAAGTGGGGAATTCCATTCAGCTTATGTGGGTTAAGAACGTTTTATATGAAGATCTAGTAACTATACAGTGTATGTCTATATTTCCAGGTCCAGAAGACTAAAAACCATGGCTGGTTAGAAGTCCACTTGAACAGATAGACAGGACGCAGCAATGTGACGTCTATTGCAATGGTAGGTATTTTTTTCCGTTTTTTCGTACACCTGCTGAGTTCAAGATGCGTCCGTAATCTTAGCGTAAATTAGCGTCGTCTTCATTTTTTGGGTGGGGGAAAATGGTCTCTAAAACTGCACCCTCCTTGGCGCTCATGGCTTCTCTGAATTCTAAGCGTGTATAACCGTCGTCTCCTTTTTTTCTGCTGGGGTAAAATGGTCTCTAAAACTGCACCCTCCTTTGCGCTTGTCGTTACAGGTACCTTCTCCGAATTCTTAGCCAAATTGCCGTCGTCTTCCTTTTTTGCTAGGGTGAAATGGTCTCTAAAACTGCACTTTCGTTTGCGCTCATACCTTCTCCGAATTCATAGCGTGTATTATCGTCGTCTCCTTTTTTCTGCTGGGGTAAAATGCTCTCAAAAACTGCTCCCTGCTTTGCGCTTGTCGTTACAGGTACCCTCTCCGAATTCTTAGCGTGTATTACCGTCGTCTTCCTTTGTTGCTGGGGTGAAATGGTCTCTAAAACTGCACTTTTGTTTGCGCTCGTACCTTCTCCAAATTCTAAGCTAGTAACATCGTCGTTTCCTTTTTTCTGCTGGGGTAAAATGCTTTCAAAAACTGCTCCCTCCTTTGCGCTTGTCGTTACAGGTACCTTCTCCGAATTCGTAGCGTGTATTACCGTCGTCTTCCTTTTTTGCTAGGGTGAAATGGTCTCTAAAACTGCACTTTCGTTTGCGCTCGTACCTTCTCCGAATTCTTAGCGTGTATTATCGTCGTCTCCTTTTTTTCTGCTGGGGTAAAATGCTCTCAAAAACCGCTCCCTGCTTTGCGCTTGTCGTTACAGGTACCTCCTCTAAATTCTTAGCGTGTATTACCGTCGTCTTCCTTTTTTGCTGGGGTAAAATGGTCTCTAAAACTGCACTTTTGTTTGCGCTTGTACCTTATCCGAATTCTTAGCGTGTATTATCGTCGTTTCCTTTTTTTGCTTGTGTAAAATGGTCACTTTAACTGCACTTTCGGTTGCGCTTGTCATTGCAGGTACCTATGTCGAATCGTTGCCGCGTACTCACGTATTCTTTTCTTATATTTTCAGGTGTCATGTTCTAGCAAGTAGATGGTACAGATGTATGGACAGATGAACGTGTCAATGAGATTAAAGAGGTATGGTTGGCTTTGTATACTAACTCGAATTTCATTCCGGAATAGCTCAAAAATTTCAAACAGTTTAGACCCAGACAAGGTCTGACAAAATGCTTAAAAGGAGTCTCTGTATGGTCACCAAATGGAACAAGCATAAAGTTAGGTTTGGCTTGTAAGATAAGGGGAGGAAACCCATTGAAATTCACAATTATTGCTGATCATGAACCTGTCAAGTGTACACTCGTAAAAGCAAGGGAAATGACTAGGACATTTCACAATCATAGATTAGCTTCAACATAGGTCATTCTGGTAGTACACTTATCATCAAAACAATACTTGGGTTTGTGTACAGACTGAAGAAACACTTTATCTTTGGTTGGTGTACAGACTGAGGAAACACCTTATATAAGTCATTTTTGCAAATATATGAAATTGTTGTTCTTAATGCATATACGTTAATCACTCTTTAAAACTTGCATAACAAATGGGACTCCAAGTATATTATTTTAGTACGCTCATCTACTTCAATACTATATCAAGGCGAGCTGCAAAGGCACTGGTGAGACTTGGTGGATGCACAGTGTCGCCTGAGCCTTCACTTAAGACTTGTGCAATAGGTACCAGAATCTCAAGTGCTGGAACAAACACTGTTTTTGTGTTGAGATTGACTTTTGGGAAGATGCTTAACCCATATTAGCCTAGCGTCCTTTCTGTGGGACATAGGCAAACAGTGCAGACCCAGATCAGACGCCACAGAACGTGGCGTCCGCTCAGAGTCTCCACTGTTTTCATACAGAGTGTACTCTTAAAATTTGAATGGAAATGAAAATTGCCACTTAACAATCCTTAAAACGGAAATGGACTGGTCCAGTTGATAAAAAGTGGGGAATTCCATTCAGCTTATGTGGGTTAAGAACGTTTTATATGAAGATCTAGTAACTATACAGTGTATGTCTATATTTCCAGGTCCAGAAGACTAAAAACCATGGCTGGTTAGAAGTCCACTTGAACAGATAGACAGGACGCAGCAATGTGACGTCTATTGCAATGGTAGGTATTTTTTTCCGTTTTTTCGTACACCTGCTGAGTTCAAGATGCGTCCGTAATCTTAGCGTAAATTAGCGTCGTCTTCATTTTTTGGGTGGGGGAAAAATGGTCTCTAAAACTGCACCCTCCTTGGCGCTGGTGGCTTCTCCGAATTCTAAGCGTGTATAACCGTCGTCTCCTTTTTTTCTGCTGGGGTAAAATGGTCTCTAAAACTGCACCCTCCTTTGCGCTTGTCGTTACAGGTACCTTCTCCGAATTCTTAGCGCGTATTGCCGTCGTCTTCCTTTTTTGCTAGGGTGAAATGGTCTCTAAAACTGCACTTTCGTTTGCGCTCGTACCTTCTCCGAATTCATAGCGTGTATTATCGTCGTCTCCTTTTTTCTGCTGGGGTAAAATGCTCTCAAAAACTGCTCCCTGCTTTGCGCTTGTCGTTACAGGTACCTTCTCCGAATTCTTAGCGTGTATTACCGTCGTCTTCCTTTTTTGCTGGGGTGAAATGGTCTCTAAAACTGCACTTTCGTTTGCGCTCGTACCTTCTCCAAATTCTAAGCTAGTAACATCGTCGTTTCCTTTTTTCTGCTGGGGTAAAATGCTTTCAAAAACTGCTCCCTCCTTTGCGCTTGTCGTTACAGGTACCTTCTCCGAATTCGTAGCGTGTATTACCGTCGTCTTCCTTTTTTGCTAGGGTGAAATGGTCTCTAAAACTGCACTTTCGTTTGCGCTCATACCTTCTCCGAATTCTTAGCGTGTATTATCGTCGTCTCCTTTTTTCTGCTGGGGTAAAATGCTCTCAAAAACCGCTCCCTGCTTTGCGCTTGTCGTTACAGGTACCTCCTCTAAATTCTTAGCGTGTATTACCGTCGTCTTCCTTTTTTGCTGGGGTAAAATGGTCTCTAAAACTGCACTTTTGTTTGCGCTTGTACCTTATCCGAATTCTTAGCGTGTATTATCGTCGTTTCCTTTTTTTGCTTGGGTAAAATGGTCACTTTAACTGCACTTTCGGTTGCGCTTGTCATTGCAGGTACCTATGTCGAATCGTTGCCGCGTACTCACGTATTCTTTTCTTATATTTTCAGGTGTCATGTTCTAGCAAGTAGATGGTACAGATGTATGGACAGATGAACGTGTCAATGAGATTAAAGAGGTATGGTTGGCTTTGTATACTAACTCGAATTTCATTCCGGAATAGCTCAAGAGTTTCAAACAGTTAAGACCCAGACAAGGTCTGACAAAATGCTTAAAAGGAGTCTCTGTATGGTCACCAAATGGAACAAGCATAAAGTTAGGTTTGGCTTGTAAGATAAGGGGAGGAAACCCATTGAAATTCACAATTATTGCTGATCATGAACCTGTCAAGTGTACACTCGTAAAAGCAAGGGAAATGACTAGGACATTTCACAATCATAGATTAGCTTCAACATAGGTCATTCTGGTAGTACACTTATCATCAAAACAATACTTGGGTTTGTGTACAGACTGAAGAAACACTTTATCTTTGGTTGGTGTACAGACTGAGGAAACACCTTATATAAGTCATTTTTGCAAATATATAAAATTGTTGTTCTTAATGCATATACGTTAATCACTCTTTAAAACTTGCATAACAAATGGGACTCCAAGTATATTATTTTAGTACGCTCATCTACTTTAATACTATATCAAGGCGAGCTGCAAAGGCACTGGTGAGACTTGGTGGATGCACAGTGTCGCCTGAGCCTTCACTTAAGACTTGTGCAATAGGTACCAGAATCTCAAGTGCTGGAACAAACACTGTTTTTGTGTTGAGATTGACTTTTGGGAAGATGCTTAACCCATATTAGCCTAGCGTCCTTTCTGTGGGACATAGGCAAACAGTGCAGACCCAGATCAGACGCCACAGAACGTGGCGTCCGCTCAGGGTCCCCACTGTTTTCATACAGAGTGTACTCTTAAAATTTGAATGGAAATGAAAATTGCCACTTAACAATCCTTAAAACGGAAATGGACTGGTCCAGTTGATAAAAAGTGGGGAATTCCATTCAGCTTATGTGGGTTAAGAACGTTTTATATGAAGATCTAGTAACTATACAGTGTATGTCTATATTTCCAGGTCCAGAAGACTAAAAACCATGGCTGGTTAGAAGTCCACTTGAACAGATAGACAGGACGCAGCAATGTGACGTCTATTGCAATGGTAGGTATTTTTTTCCGTTTTTTCGTACACCTGCTGAGTTCAAGATGCGTCCGTAATCTTAGCGTAAATTAGCGTCGTCTTCATTTTTTGGGTGGGGGAAAATGGTTTCTAAAACTGCACCCTCCTTGGCGCTCGTGGCTTCTCCGAATTCTAAGCGTGTATAACCGTCGTCTCCTTTTTTTCTGCTGGGGTAAAATGGTCTCTAAAACTGCACCCTCCTTTGCGCTTGTCGTTACAGGTACCTTCTCCGAATTCTTAGCGCGTATTGCCGTCGTCTTCCTTTTTTGCTAGGGTGAAATGGTCTCTAAAACTGCACTTTCGTTTGCGCTCGTACCTTCTCCGAATTCATAGCGTGTATTATCGTCGTCTCCTTTTTTCTGCTGGGGTAAAATGCTCTCAAAAACTGCTCCCTGCTTTGCGCTTGTCGTTACAGGTACCTTCTCCGAATTCTTAGCGTGTATTACCGTCGTCTTCCTTTTTTGCTGGGGTGAAATGGTCTCTAAAACTGCACTTTCGTTTGCGCTCGTACCTTCTCCAAATTCTAAGCTAGTAACATCGTCGTTTCCTTTTTTCTGCTGGGGTAAAATGCTTTCAAAAACTGCTCCCTCCTTTGCGCTTGTCGTTACAGGTACCTTCTCCGAATTCGTAGCGTGTATTACCGTCGTCTTCCTTTTTTGCTAGGGTGAAATGGTCTCTAAAACTGCACTTTCGTTTGCGCTCGTACCTTCTCCGAATTCTTAGCGTGTATTATCGTCGTCTCCTTTTTTTCTGCTGGGGTAAAATGCTCTCAAAAACTGCTCCCTTCTTTGCGCTTGTCGTTACAGGTACCTCCTCTAAATTCTTAGCGTGTATTACCGTCGTCTTCCTTTTTTGCTGGGGTAAAATGGTCTCTAAAACTGCACTTTTGTTTGCGCTTGTACCTTATCCGAATTCTTAGCGTGTATTATCGTCGTTTCATTTTTTTGCTTGGGTAAAATGGTCACTTTAACTGCACTTTCAGTTGCGCTTGTCATTGCAGGTACCTATGTCGAATCGTTGCCGCGTACTCACGTATTCTTTTCTTATATTTTCAGGTGTCATGTTCTAGCAAGTAGATGGTACAGATGTATGGACAGATGAACGTGTCAATGAGATTAAAGAGGTATGGTTGGCTTTGTATACTAACTCGAATTTCATTCCGGAATAGCTCAAGAATTTCAAACAGTTTAGACCCAGACAAGGTCTGACAAAATGCTTAAAAGGAGTCTCTGTATGGTCACCAAATGGAACAAGCATATAGTTAGGTTTGGCTTGTAAGATAAGGGGAGGAAACCCATTGAAATTCACAATTATTGCTGATCATGAACCTGTCAAGTGTACACTCGTAAAAGCAAGGGAAATGACTAGGACATTTCACAATTATAGATTAGCTTCAACATAGGTCATTCTGGTAGTACACTTATCATCAAAACAATACTTGGGTTTGTGTACAGACTGAAGAAACACTTTATCTTTGGTTGGTGTACAGACTGAGGAAACACCTTATATAAGTCATTTTTGCAAATATATGAAATTGTTGTTCTTAATGCATATACGTTAATCACTCTTTAAAACTTGCATAACAAATGGGACTCCAAGTATATTATTTTAGTACGCTCATCTACTTCAATACTATATCAAGGCGAGCTGCAAAGGCACTGGTGAGACTTGGTGGATGCACAGTGTCGCCTGAGCCTTCACTTATGACTTGTGCAATAGGTACCAGAATCTCAAGTGCTGGAACAAACACTGTTTTTGTGTTGAGATTGACTTTTGGGAAGATGCTTAACCCATATTAGCCTAGCGTCCTTTCTGTGGGACATAGGCAAACAGTGCAGACCCAGATCAGACGCCACAGAACGTGGCGTCCGCTCAGAGTCTCCACTGTTTTCATACAGAGTGTACTCTTAAAATTTGAATGGAAATGAAAATTGCCACTTAACAATCCTTAAAACGGAAATGGACTGGTCCAGTTGATAAAAAGTGGGGAATTCCATTCAGCTTATGTGGGTTAAGAACGTTTTATATGAAGATCTAGTAACTATACAGTGTATGTCTATATTTCCAGGTCCAGAAGACTAAAAACCATGGCTGGTTAGAAGTCCACTTGAACAGATAGACAGGACGCAGCAATGTGACGTCTATTGCAATGGTAGGTATTTTTTTCCGTTTTTTCGTACACCTGCTGAGTTCAAGATGCGTCCGTAATCTTAGCGTAAATTAGCGTCGTCTTCATTTTTTGGGTGGGGGAAAAATGGTCTCTAAAACTGCACCCTCCTTGGCGCTGGTGGCTTCTCCGAATTCTAAGCGTGTATAACCGTCGTCTCCTTTTTTTCTGCTGGGGTAAAATGGTCTCTAAAACTGCACCCTCCTTTGCGCTTGTCGTTACAGGTACCTTCTCCGAATTCTTAGCGCGTATTGCCGTCGTCTTCCTTTTTTGCTAGGGTGAAATGGTCTCTAAAACTGCACTTTCGTTTGCGCTCGTACCTTCTCCGAATTCATAGCGTGTATTATCGTCGTCTCCTTTTTTCTGCTGGGGTAAAATGCTCTCAAAAACTGCTCCCTGCTTTGCGCTTGTCGTTACAGGTACCTTCTCCGAATTCTTAGCGTGTATTACCGTCGTCTTCCTTTTTTGCTGGGGTGAAATGGTCTCTAAAACTGCACTTTCGTTTGCGCTCGTACCTTCTCCAAATTCTAAGCTAGTAACATCGTCGTTTCCTTTTTTCTGCTGGGGTAAAATGCTTTCAAAAACTGCTCCCTCCTTTGCGCTTGTCGTTACAGGTACCTTCTCCGAATTCGTAGCGTGTATTACCTTCGTCTTCCTTTTTTGCTAGGGTGAAATGGTCTCTAAAACTGCACTTTCGTTTGCGCTCGTACCTTCTCCGAATTCTTAGCGTGTATTATCGTCGTCTCCTTTTTTCTGCTGGGGTAAAATGCTCTCAAAAACCGCTCCCTGCTTTGCGCTTGTCGTTACAGGTACCTCCTCTAAATTCTTAGCGTGTATTACCGTCGTCTTCCTTTTTTGCTGGGGTAAAATGGTCTCTAAAACTGCACTTTTGTTTGCCCTTGTACCTTATCCGAATTCTTAGCGTGTATTATCGTCGTTTCCTTTTTTTGCTTGGGTAAAATGGTCACTTTAACTGCACGTTCGGTTGCGCTTGTCATTGCAGGTACCTATGTCGAATCGTTGCCGCGTACTCACGTATTCTTTTCTTATATTTTCAGGTGTCATGTTCTAGCAAGTAGATGGTACAGATGTATGGACAGATGAACGTGTCAATGAGATTAAAGAGGTATGGTTGGCTTTGTTTACTAACTCGAATTTCATTCCGGAATAGCTCAAGAGTTTCAAACAGTTTAGACCCAGACAGGGTCTGACAAAATGCTTAAAAGGAGTCTCTGTATGGTCACCAAATGGAACAAGCATAAAGTTAGGTTTGGCTTGTAAGATAAGGGGAGGAAACCCATTGAAATTCACAATTATTGCTGATCATGAACCTGTCAAGTGTACACTCGTAAAAGCAAGGGAAATGACTAGGACATTTCACAATCATAGATTAGCTTCAACATAGGTCATTCTGGTAGTACACTTATCATCAAAACAATACTTGGGTTTGTGTACAGACTGAAGAAACACTTTATCTTTGGTTGGTGTACAGACTGAGGAAACACCTTATATAAGTCATTTTTGCAAATATATGAAATTGTTGTTCTTAATGCATATACGTTAATCACTCTTTAAAACTTGCATAACAAATGGGACTCCAAGTATATTATTTTAGTACGCTCATCTACTTCAATACTATATCAAGGCGAGCTGCAAAGGCACTGGTGAGACTTGGTGGATGCACAGTGTCGCCTGAGCCTTCACTTAAGACTTGTGCAATAGGTACCAGAATCTCAAGTGCTGGAACAAACACTGTTTTTGTGTTGAGATTGACTTTTGGGAAGATGCTTAACCCATATTAGCCTAGCGTCCTTTCTGTGGGACATAGGCAAACAGTGCAGACCCAGATCAGACGCCACAGAACGTGGCGTCCGCTCAGAGTCTCCACTGTTTTCATACAGAGTGTACTCTTAAAATTTGAATGGAAATGAAAATTGCCACTTAACAATCCTTAAAACGGAAATGGACTGGTCCAGTTGATAAAAAGTGGGGAATTCCATTCAGCTTATGTGGGTTAAGAACGTTTTATATGAAGATCTAGTAACTATACAGTGTATGTCTATATTTCCAGGTCCAGAAGACTAAAAACCATGGCTGGTTAGAAGTCCACTTGAACAGATAGACAGGACGCAGCAATGTGACGTCTATTGCAATGGTAGGTATTTTTTTCCGTTTTTTCGTACACCTGCTGAGTTCAAGATGCGTCCGTAATCTTAGCGTAAATTAGCGTCGTCTTCATTTTTTGGGTGGGGGAAAAATGGTCTCTAAAACTGCACCCTCCTTGGCGCTGGTGGCTTCTCCGAATTCTAAGCGTGTATAACCGTCGTCTCCTTTTTTCTGCTGGGGTAAAATGGTCTCTAAAACTGCACCCTCCTTTGCGCTTGTCGTTACAGGTACCTTCTCCGAATTCTTAGCGCGTATTGCCGTCGTCTTCCTTTTTTGCTAGGGTGAAATGGTCTCTAAAACTGCACTTTCGTTTGCGCTCGTACCTTCTCCGAATTCATAGCGTGTATTATCGTCGTCTCCTTTTTTCTGCTGGGGTAAAATGCTCTCAAAAACTGCTCCCTGCTTTGCGCTTGTCGTTACAGGTACCTTCTCCGAATTCTTAGCGTGTATTACCGTCGTCTTCCTTTTTTGCTGGGGTGAAATGGTCTCTAAAACTGCACTTTCGTTTGCGCTCGTACCTTCTCCAAATTCTAAGCTAGTAACATCGTCGTTTCCTTTTTTCTGCTGGGGTAAAATGCTTTCAAAAACTGCTCCCTCCTTTGCGCTTGTCGTTACAGGTACCTTCTCCGAATTCGTAGCGTGTATTACCGTCGTCTTCCTTTTTTGCTAGGGTGAAATGGTCTCTAAAACTGCACTTTCGTTTGCGCTCGTACCTTCTCCGAATTCTTAGCGTGTATTATCGTCGTCTCCTTTTTTCTGCTGGGGTAAAATGCTCTCAAAAACCGCTCCCTGCTTTGCGCTTGTCGTTACAGGTACCTCCTCTAAATTCTTAGCGTGTATTACCGTCGTCTTCCTTTTTTGCTGGGGTAAAATGGTCTCTAAAACTGCACTTTTGTTTGCCCTTGTACCTTATCCGAATTCTTAGCGTGTATTATCGTCGTTTCCTTTTTTTGCTTGGGTAAAATGGTCACTTTAACTGCACGTTCGGTTGCGCTTGTCATTGCAGGTACCTATGTCGAATCGTTGCCGCGTACTCACGTATTCTTTTCTTATATTTTCAGGTGTCATGTTCTAGCAAGTAGATGGTACAGATGTATGGACAGATGAACGTGTCAATGAGATTAAAGAGGTATGGTTGGCTTTGTTTACTAACTCGAATTTCATTCCGGAATAGCTCAAGAGTTTCAAACAGTTTAGACCCAGACAGGGTCTGACAAAATGCTTAAAAGGAGTCTCTGTATGGTCACCAAATGGAACAAGCATAAAGTTAGGTTTGGCTTGTAAGATAAGGGGAGGAAACCCATTGAAATTCACAATTATTGCTGATCATGAACCTGTCAAGTGTACACTCGTAAAAGCAAGGGAAATGACTAGGACATTTCACAATCATAGATTAGCTTCAACATAGGTCATTCTGGTAGTACACTTATCATCAAAACAATACTTGGGTTTGTGTACAGACTGAAGAAACACTTTATCTTTGGTTGGTGTACAGACTGAGGAAACACCTTATATAAGTCATTTTTGCAAATATATGAAATTGTTGTTCTTAATGCATATACGTTAATCACTCTTTAAAACTTGCATAACAAATGGGACTCCAAGTATATTATTTTAGTACGCTCATCTACTTCAATACTATATCAAGGCGAGCTGCAAAGGCACTGGTGAGACTTGGTGGATGCACAGTGTCGCCTGAGCCTTCACTTAAGACTTGTGCAATAGGTACCAGAATCTCAAGTGCTGGAACAAACACTGTTTTTGTGTTGAGATTGACTTTTGGGAAGATGCTTAACCCATATTAGCCTAGCGTCCTTTCTGTGGGACATAGGCAAACAGTGCAGACCCAGATCAGACGCCACAGAACGTGGCGTCCGCTCAGGGTCTCCACTGTTTTCATACAGAGTGTACTCTTAAAATTTGAATGGAAATGAAAATTGCCACTTAACAATCCTTAAAACGGAAATGGACTGGTCCAGTTGATAAAAAGTGGGGAATTCCATTCAGCTTATGTGGGTTAAGAACGTTTTATATGAAGATCTAGTAACTATACAGTGTATGTCTATATTTCCAGGTCCAGAAGACTAAAAACCATGGCTGGTTAGAAGTCCACTTGAACAGATAGACAGGACGCAGCAATGTGACGTCTATTGCAATGGTAGGTATTTTTTTCCGTTTTTTCGTACACCTGCTGAGTTCAAGATGCGTCCGTAATCTTAGCGTAAATTAGCGTCGTCTTCATTTTTTGGGTGGGGGAAAATGGTCTCTAAAACTGCACCCTCCTTGGCGCTCATAGCTTCTCTGAATTCTAAGCGTGTATAACCGTCGTCTCCTTTTTTTTCTGCTGGGGTAAAATGGTCTCTAAAACTGCACCCTCCTTTGCGCTTGTCGTTACAGGTACCTTCTCCGAATTCTTAGCCAAATTGCCGTCGTCTTCCTTTTTTGCTAGGGTGAAATGGTCTCTAAAACTGCACTTTCGTTTGCGCTCATACCTTCTCCGAATTCATAGCGTGTATTATCGTCGTCTCCTTTTTTCTGCTGGGGTAAAATGCTCTCAAAAACTGCTCCCTGCTTTGCGCTTGTCGTTACAGGTACCCTCTCCGAATTCTTAGCGTGTATTACCGTCGTCTTCCTTTGTTGCTGGGGTGAAATGGTCTCTAAAACTGCACTTTTGTTTGCGCTCGTACCTTCTCCAAATTCTAAGCTAGTAACATCGTCGTTTCCTTTTTTCTGCTGGGGTAAAATGCTTTCAAAAACTTCTCCCTCCTTTGCGCTTGTCGTTACAGGTACCTTCTCCGAATTCGTAGCGTGTATTACCGTCGTCTTCCTTTTTTGCTAGGGTGAAATGGTCTCTAAAACTGCACTTTCGTTTGCGCTCGTACCTTCTCCGAATTCTTAGCGTGTATTATCGTCGTCTCCTTTTTTTCTGCTGGGGTAAAATGCTCTCAAAAACCGCTCCCTGCTTTGCGCTTGTCGTTACAGGTACCTCCTCTAAATTCTTAGCGTGTATTACCGTCGTCTTCCTTTTTTGCTGGGGTAAAATGGTCTCTAAAACTGCACTTTTGTTTGCGCTTGTACCTTATCCGAATTCTTAGCGTGTATTATCGTCGTTTCCTTTTTTTGCTTGTGTAAAATGGTCACTTTAACTGCACTTTCGGTTGCGCTTGTCATTGCAGGTACCTATGTCGAATCGTTGCCGCGTACTCACGTATTCTTTTCTTATATTTTCAGGTGTCATGTTCTAGCAAGTAGATGGTACAGATGTATGGACAGATGAACGTGTCAATGAGATTAAAGAGGTATGGTTGGCTTTGTATACTAACTCGAATTTCATTCCGGAATAGCTCAAAAATTTCAAACAGTTTAGACCCAGACAAGGTCTGACAAAATGCTTAAAAGGAGTCTCTGTATGGTCACCAAATGGAACAAGCATAAAGTTAGGTTTGGCTTGTAAGATAAGGGGAGGAAACCCATTGAAATTCACAATTATTGCTGATCATGAACCTGTCAAGTGTACACTCTTAAAAGCAAGGGAAATGACTAGGACATTTCACAATCATAGATTAGCTTCAACATAGGTCATTCTGGTAGTACACTTATCATCAAAACAATACTTGGGTTTGTGTACAGACTGAAGAAACACTTTATCTTTGGTTGGTGTACAGACTGAGGAAACACCTTATATAAGTCATTTTTGCAAATATATGAAATTGTTGTTCTTAATGCATATACGTTAATCACTCTTTAAAACTTGCATAACAAATGGGACTCCAAGTATATTATTTTAGTACGCTCATCTACTTCAATACTATATCAAGGCGAGCTGCAAAGGCACTGGTGAGACTTGGTGGATGCACAGTGTCGCCTGAGCCTTCACTTAAGACTTGTGCAATAGGTACCAGAATCTCAAGTGCTGGAACAAACACTGTTTTTGTGTTGAGATTGACTTTTGGGAAGATGCTTAACCCATATTAGCCTAGCGTCCTTTCTGTGGGACATAGGCAAACAGTGCAGACCCAGATCAGACGCCACAGAACGTGGCGTCCGCTCAGAGTCTCCACTGTTTTCATACAGAGTGTACTCTTAAAATTTGAATGGAAATGAAAATTGCCACTTAACAATCCTTAAAACGGAAATGGACTGGTCCAGTTGATAAAAAGTGGGGAATTCCATTCAGCTTATGTGGGTTAAGAACGTTTTATATGAAGATCTAGTAACTATACAGTGTATGTCTATATTTCCAGGTCCAGAAGACTAAAAACCATGGCTGGTTAGAAGTCCACTTGAACAGATAGACAGGACGCAGCAATGTGACGTCTATTGCAATGGTAGGTATTTTTTTCCGTTTTTTCGTACACCTGCTGAGTTCAAGATGCGTCCGTAATCTTAGCGTAAATTAGCGTCGTCTTCATTTTTTGGGTGGGGGAAAAATGGTCTCTAAAACTGCACCCTCCTTGGCGCTGGTGGCTTCTCCGAATTCTAAGCGTGTATAACCGTCGTCTCCTTTTTTTCTGCTGGGGTAAAATGGTCTCTAAAACTGCACCCTCCTTTGCGCTTGTCGTTACAGGTACCTTCTCCGAATTCTTAGCGCGTATTGCCGTCGTCTTCCTTTTTTGCTAGGGTGAAATGGTCTCTAAAACTGCACTTTCGTTTGCGCTCGTACCTTCTCCGAATTCATAGCGTGTATTATCGTCGTCTCCTTTTTTCTGCTGGGGTAAAATGCTCTCAAAAACTGCTCCCTGCTTTGCGCTTGTCGTTACAGGTACCTTCTCCGAATTCTTAGCGTGTATTACCGTCGTCTTCCTTTTTTGCTGGGGTGAAATGGTCTCTAAAACTGCACTTTCGTTTGCGCTCGTACCTTCTCCAAATTCTAAGCTAGTAACATCGTCGTTTCCTTTTTTCTGCTGGGGTAAAATGCTTTCAAAAACTGCTCCCTCCTTTGCGCTTGTCGTTACAGGTACCTTCTCCGAATTCGTAGCGTGTATTACCGTCGTCTTCCTTTTTTGCTAGGGTGAAATGGTCTCTAAAACTGCACTTTCGTTTGCGCTCGTACCTTCTCCGAATTCTTAGCGTGTATTATCGTCGTCTCCTTTTTTCTGCTGGGGTAAAATGCTCTCAAAAACCGCTCCCTGCTTTGCGCTTGTCGTTACAGGTACCTCCTCTAAATTCTTAGCGTGTATTACCGTCGTCTTCCTTTTTTGCTGGGGTAAAATGGTCTCTAAAACTGCACTTTTGTTTGCCCTTGTACCTTATCCGAATTCTTAGCGTGTATTATCGTCGTTTCCTTTTTTTGCTTGGGTAAAATGGTCACTTTAACTGCACGTTCGGTTGCGCTTGTCATTGCAGGTACCTATGTCGAATCGTTGCCGCGTACTCACGTATTCTTTTCTTATATTTTCAGGTGTCATGTTCTAGCAAGTAGATGGTACAGATGTATGGACAGATGAACGTGTCAATGAGATTAAAGAGGTATGGTTGGCTTTGTATACTAACTCGAATTTCATTCCGGAATAGCTCAAGAGTTTCAAACAGTTTAGACCCAGACAAGGTCTGACAAAATGCTTAAAAGGAGTCTCTGTATGGTCACCAAATGGAACAAGCATAAAGTTAGGTTTGGCTTGTAAGATAAGGGGAGGAAACCCATTGAAATTCACAATTATTGCTGATCATGAACCTGTCAAGTGTACACTCGTAAAAGCAAGGGAAATGACTAGGACATTTCACAATCATAGATTAGCTTCAACATAGGTCATTCTGGTAGTACACTTATCATCAAAACAATACTTGGGTTTGTGTACAGACTGAAGAAACACTTTATCTTTGGTTGGTGTACAGACTGAGGAAACACCTTATATAAGTCATTTTTGCAAATATATGAAATTGTTGTTCTTAATGCATATACGTTAATCACTCTTTAAAACTTGCATAACAAATGGGACTCCAAGTATATTATTTTAGTACGCTCATCTACTTCAATACTATATCAAGGCGAGCTGCAAAGGCACTGGTGAGACTTGGTGGATGCACAGTGTCGCCTGAGCCTTCACTTAAGACTTGTGCAATAGGTACCAGAATCTCAAGTGCTGGAACAAACACTGTTTTTGTGTTGAGATTGACTTTTGGGAAGATGCTTAACCCATATTAGCCTAGCGTCCTTTCTGTGGGACATAGGCAAACAGTGCAGACCCAGATCAGACGCCACAGAACGTGGCGTCCGCTCAGAGTCTCCACTGTTTTCATACAGAGTGTACTCTTAAAATTTGAATGGAAATGAAAATTGCCACTTAACAATCCTTAAAACGGAAATGGACTGGTCCAGTTGATAAAAAGTGGGGAATTCCATTCAGCTTATGTGGGTTAAGAACGTTTTATATGAAGATCTAGTAACTATACAGTGTATGTCTATATTTCCAGGTCCAGAAGACTAAAAACCATGGCTGGTTAGAAGTCCACTTGAACAGATAGACAGGACGCAGCAATGTGACGTCTATTGCAATGGTAGGTATTTTTTTCCGTTTTTCGTACACCTGCTGAGTTCAAGATGCGTCCGTAATCTTAGCGTAAATTAGCGTCGTCTTCATTTTTTGGGTGGGGGAAAATGGTCTCTAAAACTGCACCCTCCTTGGCGCTCATGGCTTCTCTAAATTCTAAGCGTGTATAACCGTCGTCTCCTTTTTTTCTGCTGGGGTAAAATGGTCTCTAAAACTGCACCCTCCTTTGCGCTTGTCGTTACAGGTACCTTCTCCGAATTCTTAGCCAAATTGCCGTCGTCTTCCTTTTTTGCTAGGGTGAAATGGTCTCTAAAACTGCACTTTCGTTTGCGCTCATACCTTCTCCGAATTCATAGCGTGTATTATCGTCGTCTCCTTTTTTCTGCTGGGGTAAAATGCTCTCAAAAACTGCTCCCTGCTTTGCGCTTGTCGTTACAGGTACCCTCTCCGAATTCTTAGCGTGTATTACCGTCGTCTTCCTTTGTTGCTGGGGTGAAATGGTCTCTAAAACTGCACTTTTGTTTGCGCTCGTACCTTCTCCAAATTCTAAGCTAGTAACATCGTCGTTTCCTTTTTTCTGCTGGGGTAAAATGCTTTCAAAAACTGCTCCCTCCTTTGCGCTTGTCGTTACAGGTACCTTCTCCGAATTCGTAGCGTGTATTACCGTCGTCTTTCTTTTTTGCTAGGGTGAAATGGTCTCTAAAACTGCACTTTCGTTTGTGCTCGTACCTTCTCCGAATTCTTAGCGTGTATTATCGTCGTCTCCTTTTTTTCTGCTGGGGTAAAATGCTCTCAAAAACCGCTCCCTGCTTTGCGCTTGTCGTTACAGGTACCTCCTCTAAATTCTTAGCGTGTATTACCGTCGTCTTCCTTTTTTGCTGGGGTAAAATGGTCTCTAAAACTGCACTTTTGTTTGCGCTTGTACCTTATCCGAATTCTTAGCGTGTATTATCGTCGTTTCCTTTTTTTGCTTGTGTAAAATGGTCACTTTAACTGCACTTTCGGTTGCGCTTGTCATTGCAGGTACCTATGTCGAATCGTTGCCGCGTACTCACGTATTCTTTTCTTATATTTTCAGGTGTCATGTTCTAGCAAGTAGATGGTACAGATGTATGGACAGATGAACGTGTCAATGAGATTAAAGAGGTATGGTTGGCTTTGTATACTAACTCGAATTTCATTCCGGAATAGCTCAAGAATTTCAAACAGTTTAGACCCAGACAAGGTCTGACAAAATGCTTAAAAGGAGTCTCTGTATGGTCACCAAATGGAACAAGCATAAAGTTAGGTTTGGCTTGTAAGATAAGGGGAGGAAACCCATTGAAATTCACAATTATTGCTGATCATGAACCTGTCAAGTGTACACTCGTAAAAGCAGGAGAAATGACTAGGACATTTCACAATCATAGATTAGCTTCAACATAGGTCATTCTGGTAGTACACTTATCATCAAAACAATACTTGGGTTTGTGTACAGACTGAAGAAACACTTTATCTTTGGTTGGTGTACAGACTGAGGAAACACCTTATATAAGTCATTTTTGCAAATATATGAAATTGTTGTTCTTAATGCATATACGTTAATCACTCTTTAAAACTTGCATAACAAATGGGACTCCAAGTATATTATTTTAGTACGCTCATCTACTTCAATACTATATCAAGGCGAGCTGCAAAGGCACTGGTGAGACTTGGTGGATGCACAGTGTCGCCTGAGCCTTCACTTAAGACTTGTGCAATAGGTACCAGAATCTCAAGTGCTGGAACAAACACTGTTTTTGTGTTGAGATTGACTTTTGGGAAGATGCTTAACCCATATTAGCCTAGCGTCCTTTCTGTGGGACATAGGCAAACAGTGCAGACCCAGATCAGACGCCACAGAACGTGGCGTCCGCTCAGGGTCTCCACTGTTTTCATACAGAGTGTACTCTTAAAATTTGAATGGAAATGAAAATTGCCACTTAACAATCCTTAAAACGGAAATGGACTGGTCCAGTTGATAAAAAGTGGGGAATTCCATTCAGCTTATGTGGGTTAAGAACGTTTTATATGAAGATCTAGTAACTATACAGTGTATGTCTATATTTCCAGGTCCAGAAGACTAAAAACCATGGCTGGTTAGAAGTCCACTTGAACAGATAGACAGGACGCAGCAATGTGACGTCTATTGCAATGGTAGGTATTTTTTTCCGTTTTTTCGTACACCTGCTGAGTTCAAGATGCGTCCGTAATCTTAGCGTAAATTAGCGTCGTCTTCATTTTTTGGGTGGGGGAAAATGGTCTCTAAAACTGCACCCTCCTTGGCGCTCATGGCTTCTCTAAATTCTAAGCGTGTATAACCGTCGTCTCCTTTTTTTCTGCTGGGGTAAAATGGTCTCTAAAACTGCACCCTCCTTTGCGCTTGTCGTTACAGGTACCTTCTCCGAATTCTTAGCCAAATTGCCGTCGTCTTCCTTTTTTGCTAGGGTGAAATGGTCTCTAAAACTGCACTTTCGTTTGCGCTCATACCTTCTCCGAATTCATAGCGTGTATTATCGTCGTCTCCTTTTTTCTGCTGGGGTAAAATGCTCTCAAAAACTGCTCCCTGCTTTGCGCTTGTCGTTACAGGTACCCTCTCCGAATTCTTAGCGTGTATTACCGTCGTCTTCCTTTGTTGCTGGGGTGAAATGGTCTCTAAAACTGCACTTTTGTTAGTGCTCGTACCTTCTCCAAATTCTAAGCTAGTAACATCGTCGTTTCCTTTTTTCTGCTGGGGTAAAATGCTTTCAAAAACTGCTCCCTCCTTTGCGCTTGTCGTTACAGGTACCTTCTCCGAATTCGTAGCGTGTATTACCGTCGTCTTTCTTTTTTGCTAGGGTGAAATGGTCTCTAAAACTGCACTTTCGTTTGTGCTCGTACCTTCTCCGAATTCTTAGCGTGTATTATCGTCGTCTCCTTTTTTTCTGCTGGGGTAAAATGCTCTCAAAAACCGCTCCCTGCTTTGCGCTTGTCGTTACAGGTACCTCCTCTAAATTCTTAGCGTGTATTACCGTCGTCTTCCTTTTTTGCTGGGGTAAAATGGTCTCTAAAACTGCACTTTTGTTTGCGCTTGTACCTTATCCGAATTCTTAGCGTGTATTATCGTCGTTTCCTTTTTTTGCTTGTGTAAAATGGTCACTTTAACTGCACTTTCGGTTGCGCTTGTCATTGCAGGTACCTATGTCGAATCGTTGCCGCGTACTCACGTATTCTTTTCTTATATTTTCAGGTGTCATGTTCTAGCAAGTAGATGGTACAGATGTATGGACAGATGAACGTGTCAATGAGATTAAAGAGGTATGGTTGGCTTTGTATACTAACTCGAATTTCATTCCGGAATAGCTCAAGAATTTCAAACAGTTTAGACCCAGACAAGGTCTGACAAAATGCTTAAAAGGAGTCTCTGTATGGTCACCAAATGGAACAAGCATAAAGTTAGGTTTGGCTTGTAAGATAAGGGGAGGAAACCCATTGAAATTCACAATTATTGCTGATCATGAACCTGTCAAGTGTACACTCGTAAAAGCAGGAGAAATGACTAGGACATTTCACAATCATAGATTAGCTTCAACATAGGTCATTCTGGTAGTACACTTATCATCAAAACAATACTTGGGTTTGTGTACAGACTGAAGAAACACTTTATCTTTGGTTGGTGTACAGACTGAGGAAACACCTTATATAAGTCATTTTTGCAAATATATGAAATTGTTGTTCTTAATGCATATACGTTAATCACTCTTTAAAACTTGCATAACAAATGGGACTCCAAGTATATTATTTTAGTACGCTCATCTACTTCAATACTATATCAAGGCGAGCTGCAAAGGCACTGGTGAGACTTGGTGGATGCACAGTGTCGCCTGAGCCTTCACTTAAGACTTGTGCAATAGGTACCAGAATCTCAAGTGCTGGAACAAACACTGTTTTTGTGTTGAGATTGACTTTTGGGAAGATGCTTAACCCATATTAGCCTAGCGTCCTTTCTGTGGGACATAGGCAAACAGTGCAGACCCAGATCAGACGCCACAGAACGTGGCGTCCGCTCAGGGTCTCCACTGTTTTCATACAGAGTGTACTCTTAAAATTTGAATGGAAATGAAAATTGCCACTTAACAATCCTTAAAACGGAAATGGACTGGTCCAGTTGATAAAAAGTGGGGAATTCCATTCAGCTTATGTGGGTTAAGAACGTTTTATATGAAGATCTAGTAACTATACAGTGTATGTCTATATTTCCAGGTCCAGAAGACTAAAAACCATGGCTGGTTAGAAGTCCACTTGAACAGATAGACAGGACGCAGCAATGTGACGTCTATTGCAATGGTAGGTATTTTTTTCCGTTTTTTCGTACACCTGCTGAGTTCAAGATGCGTCCGTAATCTTAGCGTAAATTAGCGTCGTCTTCATTTTTTGGGTGGGGGAAAAATGGTCTCTAAAACTGCACCCTCCTTGGCGCTCGTGGCTTCTCCGAATTCTAAGCGTGTATAACCGTCGTCTCCTTTTTTTCTGCTTGGGTAAAATGGTCTCTAAAACTGCACCCTCCTTTGCGCTTGTCGTTACAGGTACCTTCTCCGAATTCTTAGCGCGTATTGCCGTCGTCTTCATTTTTTGCTAGGGTGAAATGGTCTCTAAAACTGCACTTTCGTTTGTGCTCGTACCTTCTCCGAATTCATAGCGTGTATTATCGTCGTCTCCTTTTTTCTGCTGGGGTAAAATGCTCTCAAAAACTGCTCCCTGCTTTGCGCTTGTCGTTACAGGTACCTTCTCCGAATTCTTAGCGTGTATTACCGTCGTCTTCCTTTTTTGCTGGGGTGAAATGGTCTCTAAAACTGCACTTTCGTTTGCGCTCGTACCTTCTCCGAATTCATAGCGTGTAACATCGTCGTTTCCTTTTTTCTGCTGGGGTAAAATGCTTTCAAAAACTGCTCCCTCCTTTGCGCTTGTCGTTACAGGTACCTTCACCGAATTCGTAGCGTGTATTACCGTCGTCTTCCTTTTTTGCTAGGGTGAAATGGTCTCTAAAACTGCACTTTCGTTTGCGCTTGTACCTTCTCCGAATTCTTAGCGTGTATTATCGTCGTCTCCTTTTTTTCTGCTGGGGTAAAATGCTCTCAAAAACCGCTCCCTGCTTTGCGCTTGTCGTTACAGGTACCACCTCTAAATTCTTAGCGTGTATTACCGTCGTCTTCCTTTTTTGCTGGGGTAAAATGGTCTCTAAAACTGCACTTTTGTTTGCGCTTGTACCTTATCCGAATTCTTATAGTGTATTATCGTCGTTTCCTTTTTTTGCTTGGCTAAAATGGTCACTTTAACTGCACTTTCGGTTGCGCTTGTCATTGCAGGTACCTATGTCGAATCGTTGCCGCGTACTCACGTATTCTTTTCTTATATTTTCAGGTGTCATGTTCTAGCAAGTAGATGGTACAGATGTATGGACAGATGAACGTGTCAATGAGATTAAAGAGGTATGGTTGGCTTTGTATACTAACTCGAATTTCATTCCGGAATAGCTCAAGAGTTTCAAACAGTTTAGACCCAGACAAGGTCTGACAAAATGCTTAAAAGGAGTCTCTGTATGGTCACCAAATGGAACAAGCATAAAGTTAGGTTTGGCTTGTAAGATAAGGGGAGGAAACCAATTGAAATTCACAATTATTGCTGATCATGAACCTGTCAAGTGTACACTCGTAAAAGCAAGGGAAATGACTAGGACATTTCACAATCATAGATTAGCTTCAACATAGGTCATTCTGGTAGTACACTTATCATCAAAACAATACTTGGGTTTGTGTACAGACTGAAGAAACACTTTATCTTTGGTTGGTGTACAGACTGAGGAAACACCTTATATAAGTCATTTTTGCAAATATATGAAATTGTTGTTCTTAATGCATATACGTTAATCACTCTATAAAACTTGCATAACAAATGGGACTCCAAGTATATTATTTTAGTACGCTCATCTACTTCAATACTATATCAAGGCGAGCTGCAAAGGCACTGGTGAGACTTGGTGGATGCACAGTGTCGCCTGAGCCTTCACTTAAGACTTGTGCAATAGGTACCAGAATCTCAAGTGCTGGAACAAACACTGTTTTTGTGTTGAGATTGACTTTTGGGAAGATGCTTAACCCATATTAGCCTAGCGTCCTTTCTGTGGGACATAGGCAAACAGTGCAGACCCAGATCAGACGCAACAGAACGTGGCGTCCGCTCAGGGTCTCCACTGTTTTCATACAGAGTGTACTCTTAAAATTTGAATGGAAATGAAAATTGCCACTTAACAATCCTTAAAACGGAAATGGACTGGTCCAGTTGATAAAAAGTGGGGAATTCCATTCAGCTTATGTGGGTTAAGAACGTTTTATATGAAGATCTAGTAACTATACAGTGTATGTCTATATTTCCAGGTCCAGAAGACTAAAAACCATGGCTGGTTAGAAGTCCACTTGAACAGATAGACAGGACGCAGCAATGTGACGTCTATTGCAATGGTAGGTATTTTTTTCCGTTTTTTCGTACACCTGCTGAGTTCAAGATGCGTCCGTAATCTTAGCGTAAATTAGCGTCGTCTTCATTTTTTGGGTGGGGGAAAAATGGTCTCTAAAACTGCACCCTCCTTGGCGCTCGTGGCTTCTCCGAATTCTAAGCGTGTATAACCGTCGTCTCCTTTTTTTCTGCTTGGGTAAAATGGTCTCTAAAACTGCACCCTCCTTTGCGCTTGTCGTTACAGGTACCTTCTCCGAATTCTTAGCGCGTATTGCCGTCGTCTTCATTTTTTGCTAGGGTGAAATGGTCTCTAAAACTGCACTTTCGTTTGTGCTCGTACCTTCTCCGAATTCATAGCGTGTATTATCGTCGTCTCCTTTTTTCTGCTGGGGTAAAATGCTCTCAAAAACTGCTCCCTGCTTTGCGCTTGTCGTTACAGGTACCTTCTCCGAATTCTTAGCGTGTATTACCGTCGTCTTCCTTTTTTGCTGGGGTGAAATGGTCTCTAAAACTGCACTTTCGTTTGCGCTCGTACCTTCTCCAAATTCTAAGCTAGTAACATCGTCGTTTCCTTTTTTCTGCTGGGGTAAAATGCTTTCAAAAACTGCTCCCTCCTTTGCGCTTGTCGTTACAGGTACCTTCTCCGAATTCGTAGCGTGTATTACCGTCGTCTTCCTTTTTTGCTAGGGTGAAATGGTCTCTAAAACTGCACTTTCGTTTGCGCTTGTACCTTCTCCGAATTCTTAGCGTGTATTATCGTCGTCTCCTTTTTTTCTGCTGGGGTAAAATGCTCTCAAAAACCGCTCCCTGCTTTGCGCTTGTCGTTACAGGTACCTCCTCTAAATTCTTAGCGTGTATTACCGTCGTCTTCCTTTTTTGCTGGGGTAAAATGGTCTCTAAAACTGCACTTTTGTTTGCGCTTGTACCTTATCCGAATTCTTAGCGTGTATTATCGTCGTTTCCTTTTTTTGCTTGGCTAAAATGGTCACTTTAACTGCACTTTCGGTTGCGCTTGTCATTGCAGGTACCTATGTTGAATCGTTGCCGCGTACTCACGTATTCTTTTCTTATATTTTCAGGTGTCATGTTCTAGCAAGTAGATGGTACAGTTGTATGGACAGATGAACGTGTCAATGAGATTAAAGAGGTATGGTTGGCTTTGTATACTAACTCGAATTTCATTCCGGAATAGCTCAAGAGTTTCAAACAGTTTAGACCCAGACAAGGTCTGACAAAATGCTTAAAAGGAGTCTCTGTATGGTCACCAAATGGAACAAGCATAAAGTTAGGTTTGGCTTGTAAGATAAGGGGAGGAAACCCATTGAAATTCACAATTATTGCTGATCATGAACCTGTCAAGTGTACACTCGTAAAAGCAAGGGAAATGACTAGGACATTTCACAATCATAGATTAGCTTCAACATAGGTCATTCTGGTAGTACACTTATCATCAAAACAATACTTGGGTTTGTGTACAGACTGAAGAAACACTTTATCTTTGGTTGGTGTACAGACTGAGGAAACACCTTATATAAGTCATTTTTGCAAATATATGAAATTGTTGTTCTTAATGCATATACGTTAATCACTCTTTAAAACTTGCATAACAAATGGGACTCCAAGTATATTATTTAAGTACGCTCATCTACTTCAATACTATATCAAGGCGAGCTGCAAAGGCACTGGTGAGACTTGGTGGATGCACAGTGTCGCCTGAGCCTTCACTTAAGACTTGTGCAATAGGTACCAGAATCTCAAGTGCTGGAACAAACACTGTGTTTGTGTTGAGATTGACTTTTGGGAAGATGCTTAACCCATATTAGCCTAGCGTCCTTTCTGTGGAACATAAGCAAACAGTATAGACCCAGATCAGACGCCACAGAACGTGGCGTCCGCTCAGGGTCTCCACTGTTTTCATACAGAGTGTACTCTTCAAATTTGAATGGAAATGAAAATTGCCACTTAACAATCCTTAAAACGGAAATGGACTGGTCCAGTTGATAAAAGGTGGGGAATTCCATTCAGCTTATGTGGGTTAAGAACGTTTTATATGAAGATCTAGTAACTATACAGTGTATGTCTATATTTCCAGGTCCAGAAGACTAAAAACCATGGCTGGTTAGAAGTCCACTTGAACAGATAGACAGGACGCAGCAATGTGACGTCTATTGCAATGGTAGGTATTTTTTCCGTTTTTTCGTACACCTGCTGAGTTCAAGATGCGTCCGTAATCTTAGCGTAAATTAGCGTCATCTTAATTTTTTGGGTGGGGGGAAAATGGTCTCTAAAACTGCACCCTCCTTGGCGCTCATGGCTTCTCCGAATTCTAAGCGTGTATAACCGTCATCTCCTTTTTTTCTGCTGGGGTAAAATGGTCTCTAAAACTGCACCCTCCTTTGCGCTTGTCGTTACAGGTACCTTCTCCGAATTCTTAGCGCGTATTGCCGTCGTCTTCCTTTTTTGCTAGGGTGAAATGGTCTCTAAAACTGCACTTTCGTTTGCGCTCGTACCTTCTCCAAATTCATAGCGTGTATTATCGTCGTCTCCTTTTTTCTGCTGGGGTAAAATGCTCTCAAAAACTGCTCCCTGCTTTGCGCTTGTCGTTACAGGTACCTTCTCCGAATTCTTAGCGTGTATTACCGTCGTCTTCCTTTTTTGCTGGGGTGAAATGGTCTCTAAAACTGCACTTTCGTTTGCGCTCGTACCTTCTCCAAATTCTAAGCTAGTAACATCGTCGTTTCCTTTTTTCTGCTGGGGTAAAATGCTTTCAAAAACTGCTCCCTCCTTTGCGCTTGTCGTTACAGGTACCTTCTCCGAATTCGTAGCGTGTATTACCGTCGTCTTCCTTTTTTGCTAGGGTGAAATGGTCTCTAAAACTGCACTTTCGTTTGCGCTCGTACCTTCTCCGAATTCTTAGCGTGTATTATCGTCGTCTCCTTTTTTTCTGCTGGGGTAAAATGCTCTCAAAAACCGCTCCCTGCTTAGCGCTTGTCGTTACAGGTACCTCCTCTAAATTCTTAGCGTGTATTACCGTCGTCTTCCTTTTTTGCTGGGGTAAAATGGTCTCTAAAACTGCACTTTTGTTTGCGCTTGTACCTTATCCGAATTCTTAGCGTGTATTATCGTCGTTTCCTTTTTTTGCTTGGCTAAAATGGTCACTTTAACTGCACTTTCGGTTGCGCTTGTCATTGCAGGTACCTATGTCGAATCGTTGCCGCGTACTCACGTATTCTTTTCTTATATTTTCAGGTGTCATGTTCTAGCAAGTAGATGGTACAGATGTATGGACAGATGAACGTGTCAATGAGATTAAAGAGGTATGGTTGGCTTTGTATACTAACTCGAATTTCATTCCGGAATAGCTCAAGAGTTTCAAACAGTTTAGACCCAGACAAGGTCTGACAAAATGCTTAAAAGGAGTCTCTGTATGGTCACCAAATGGAACAAGCATAAAGTTAGGTTTGGCTTGTAAGATAAGGGGAGGAAACCCATTGAAATTCACAATTATTGCTGATCATGAACCTGTCAAGTGTACACTCGTAAAAGCAAGGGAAATGACTAGGACATTTCACAATCATAGATTAGCTTCAACATAGGTCATTCTGGTAGTACACTTATCATCAAAACAATACTTGGGTTTGTGTACAGACTGAAGAAACACTTTATCTTTGGTTGGTGTACAGACTGAGGAAACACCTTATATAAGTCATTTTTGCAAATATATGAAATTGTTGTTCTTAATGCATATACGTTAATCACTCTTTAAAACTTGCATAACAAATGGGACTCCAAGTATATTATTTTAGTACGCTCATCTACTTCAATACTATATCAAGGCGAGCTGCAAAGGCACTGGTGAGACTTGGTGGATGCACAGTGTCGCCTGAGCCTTCACTTAAGAATTGTGCAATAGGTACCAGAATCTCAAGTGCTGGAACAAACACTGTTTTTGTGTTGAGATTGACTTTTGGGAAGATGCTTAACCCATATTAGCCTAGCGTCCTTTCTGTGGGACATAGGCAAACAGTGCAGACCCAGATCAGACGCCACAGAACGTGGCGTCCGCTCAGGGTCTCCACTGTTTTCATACAGAGTGTACTCTTAAAATTTGAATGGAAATGAAAATTGCCACTTAACAATCCTTAAAACGGAAATGGACTGGTCCAGTTGATAAAAAGTGGGGAATTCCATTCAGCTTATGTGGGTTAAGAACGTTTTATATGAAGATCTAGTAACTATACAGTGTATGTCTATATTTCCAGGTCCAGAAGACTAAAAACCATGGCTGGTTAGAAGTCCACTTGAACAGATAGACAGGACGCAGCAATGTGACGTCTATTGCAATGGTAGGTATTTTTTTCCTTTTTTTCGTACACCTGCTGAGTTCAAGATGCGTCCGTAATCTTAGCGTAAATTAGCGTCGTCTTCATTTTTTGGGTGGGGGAAAAATGGTCTCTAAAACTGCACCCTCCTTGGCGCTCGTGGCTTCTCCAAAATGTAAGCGTGTATAACCGTCGTCTCCTTTTTTTTCTGCTGGGGTAAAATGGTCTCTAAAACTGCACCCTCCTTTGCGCTTGTCGTTACAGGTACCTTCTCCGAATTCTTAGCGCGTATTGCCGTCGTCTCCCTTTTTTGCTAGGGTGAAATGGTCTCTAAAACTGCACTTTCGTTTGCGCTCGTACCTTCTCCGAATTCATAGCGTGTATTATCGTCGTCTCCTTTTTTCTGCTGGGGTAAAATGCTCTCAAAAACTGCTCCCTGCTTTGCGCTTGTCGTTACAGGTACCTTCTCCGAATTCTTAGCGTGTATTACCGTCGTCTTCCTTTTTTGCTGGGGTGAAATGGTCTCTAAAACTGCACTTTCGTTTGCGCTCGTACCTTCTCCGAATTCATAGCGTGTAACATCGTCGTTTCCTTTTTTCTGCTGGGGTAAAATGCTTTCAAAAACTGCTCCCTCCTTTGCGCTTGTCGTTACAGGTACCTTCTCCGAATTCGTAGCGTGTATTACCGTCGTCTTCCTTTTTTGCTAGGGTGAAATGGTCTCTAAAACTGCACTTTCGTTTGCGCTTGTACCTTCTCCGAATTCTTAGCGTGTATTGTCGTCGTCTCCTTTTTTTCTGCTGGGGTAAAATGCTCTCAAAAACCGCTCCCTGCTTTGCGCTTGTCGTTACAGGTACCACCTCTAAATTCTTAGCGTGTATTACCGTCGTCTTCCTTTTTTGCTGGGGTAAAATGGTCTCTAAAACTGCACTTTTGTTTGCGCTTGTACCTTATCCGAATTCTTAGCGTGTATTATCGTCGTTTCCTTTTTTTGCTTGGCTAAAATGGTCACTTTAACTGCACTTTCGGTTGCGCTTGTCATTGCAGGTACCTATGTCGAATCGTTGCCGCGTACTCACGTATTCTTTTCTTATATTTTCAGGTGTCATGTTCTAGCAAGTAGATGGTACAGATGTATGGACAGATGAACGTGTCAATGAGATTAAAGAGGTATGGTTGGCTTTGTATACTAACTCGAATTTCATTCCGGAATAGCTCAAGAGTTTCAAACAGTTTAGACCCAGACAAGGTCTGACAAAATGCTTAAAAGGAGTCTCTGTATGGTCACCAAATGGAACAAGCATAAAGTTAGGTTTGGCTTGTAAGATAAGGGGAGGAAACCAATTGAAATTCACAATTATTGCTGATCATGAACCTGTCAAGTGTACACTCGTAAAAGCAAGGGAAATGACTAGGACATTTCACAATCATAGATTAGCTTCAACATAGGTCATTCTGGTAGTACACTTATCATCAAAACAATACTTGGGTTTGTGTACAGACTGAAGAAACACTTTATCTTTGGTTGGTGTACAGACTGAGGAAACACCTTATATAAGTCATTTTTGCAAATATATGAAATTGTTGTTCTTAATGCATATACGTTAATCACTCTATAAAACTTGCATAACAAATGGGACTCCAAGTATATTATTTTAGTACGCTCATCTACTTCAATACTATATCAAGGCGAGCTGCAAAGGCACTGGTGAGACTTGGTGGATGCACAGTGTCGCCTGAGCCTTCACTTAAGACTTGTGCAATAGGTACCAGAATCTCAAGTGCTGGAACAAACACTGTTTTTGTGTTGAGATTGACTTTTGGGAAGATGCTTAACCCATATTAGCCTAGCGTCCTTTCTGTGGGACATAGGCAAACAGTGCAGACCCAGATCAGACGCCACAGAACGTGGCGTCCGCTCAGGGTCTCCACTGTTTTCATACAGAGTGTACTCTTAAAATTTGAATGGAAATGAAAATTGCCACTTAACAATCCTTAAAACGGAAATGGACTGGTCCAGTTGATAAAAAGTGGGGAATTCCATTCAGCTTATGTGGGTTAAGAACGTTTTATATGAAGATCTAGTAACTATACAGTGTATGTCTATATTTCCAGGTCCAGAAGACTAAAAACCATGGCTGGTTAGAAGTCCACTTGAACAGATAGACAGGACGCAGCAATGTGACGTCTATTGCAATGGTAGGTATTTTTTTCCGTTTTTTCGTACACCTGCTGAGTTCAAGATGCGTCCGTAATCTTAGCGTAAATTAGCGTCGTCTTCATTTTTTGGGTGGGGGAAAAATGGTCTCTAAAACTGCACCCTCCTTGGCGCTCGTGGCTTCTCCGAATTCTAAGCGTGTATAACAGTCGTCTCCTTTTTTTCTGCTGGGGTAAAATGGTCTCTAAAACTGCACCCTCCTTTGCGCTTGTCGTTACAGGTACCTTCTCCGAATTCTTAGCGCGTATTGCCGTCGTCTTCCTTTTTTGCTAGGGTGAAATGGTCTCTAAAACTGCACTTTCGTTTGCGCTCATACCTTCTCCGAATTCATAGCGTGTATTATCGTCGTCTCTTTTTTTCTGCTGGGGTAAAATGCTCTCAAAAACTGCTCCCTGCTTTGCGCTTGTCGTTACAGGTACCTTCTCCGAATTCTTAGCGTGTATTACCGTCGTCTTCCTTTTTTGCTGGGGTGAAATGGTCTCTAAAACTGCACTTTCGTTTGCGCTCGTACCTTCTCCAAATTCTAAGCTAGTAACATCGTCGTTTCCTTTTTTCTGCTGGGGTAAAATGCTTTCAAAAACTGCTCCCTCCTTTGCGCTTGTCGTTACAGGTACCTTCTCCGAATTCATAGCGTGTATTACCGTCGTCTTCCTTTTTTGCTAGGGTGAAATGGTCTCTAAAACTGCACTTTCGTTTGCGCTTGTACCTTCTCCGAATTCTTAGCGTGTATTATCGTCGTCTCCTTTTTTCTGCTGGGGTAAAATGCTCTCAAAAACCGCTCCCTGCTTTGCGCTTGTCGTTACAGGTACCTCCTCTAAATTCTTAGCGTGTATTACCGTCGTCTTCCTTTTTTGCTGGGGTAAAATGGTCTCTAAAACTGCACTTTTGTTTGCGCTTGTACCTTATCCGAATTCTTAGCGTGTATTATCGTCGTTTCCTTTTTTTGCTTGGCTAAAATGGTCACTTTAACTGCACTTTCGGTTGCGCTTGTCATTGCAGGTACCTATGTCGAATCGTTGCCGCGTACTCACGTATTCTTTTCTTATATTTTCAGGTGTCATGTTCTAGCAAGTAGATGGTACAGATGTATGGACAGATGAACGTGTCAATGAGATTAAAGAGGTATGGTTGGCTTTGTATACTAACTCGAATTTCATTCCGGAATAGCTCAAGAGTTTCAAACAGTTTAGACCCAGACAAGGTCTGACAAAATGCTTAAAAGGAGTCTCTGTATGGTCACCAAATGGAACAAGCATAAAGTTAGGTTTGGCTTGTAAGATAAGGGGAGGAAACCCATTGAAATTCACAATTATTGCTGATCATGAACCTGTCAAGTGTACACTCGTAAAAGCAAGGGAAATGACTAGGACATTTCATAATCATAGATTAGCTTCAACATAGGTCATTCTGGTAGTACACTTATCATCAAAACAATACTTGGGTTTGTGTACAGACTGAAGAAACACCTTATATAAGTCATTTTTGCAAATATATGAAATTGTTGTTCTTAATGCATATACGTTAATCACTCTTTAAAACTTGCATAACAAATGGGACTCCAAGTATATTATTTTATTACGCTCATCTACTTCAATACTATATCAAGGCGAGCTGCAAAGGCACTGGTGAGACTTGGTGGATGCACAGTGTCGCCTGAGCCTTCACTTAAGACTTGTGCAATAGGTACCAGAATCTCAAGTGCTGGAACAAACACTGTTTTTGTGTTGAGATTGGCTTTTGGGAAGATGCTTAACCCATATTAGCCTAGCGTCCTTTCTGTGGGACATAGGCAAACAGTGCAGACCCAGATCAGACGCCACAGAACGTGGCGTCCGCTCAGGGTCTCCACTGTTTTCATACAGAGTGTACTCTTAAAATTTGAATGGAAATGAAAATTGCCACTTAACAATCCTTAAAACGGAAATGGACTGGTCCAGTTGATAAAAAGTGGGGAATTCCATTCAGCTTATGTGGGTTAAGAACGTTTTATATGAAGATCTAGTAACTATACAGTGTATGTCTATATTTCCAGGTCCAGAAGACTAAAAACCATGGCTGGTTAGAAGTCCACTTGAACAGATAGACAGGACGCAGCAATGTGACATCTATTGCAATGGTAGATATTTTTTTCCGTTTTTTTCGTACACCAGCTGAGTTCAAGATGTGTCCGTAATCTTAGCGTAAATTAGCGTCGTCTTCATTTTTTGGGTGGGGGAAAAAATGGTCTCTAAAACTGCACCCTCCTTGGCGCTTGTGGCTTCTCCAAATTCTAAGCGTGTATAACCGTCGTCTTTTTTTTTCTGCTGGGGTAAAATGGTCTCTAAAACTGCACCCTCCTATGCGCTTGTCGTTACAGGTACCTTCTCCGAATTCTTAGCGCGTATTGCCGTCGTCTTCCTTTTTTGCTAGGGTGAAATGGTCTCTAAAACTGCACTTTCGTTTGCGCTCGTACCTTCTCCGAATTCATAGCGTGTATTATCGTCGTCTCCTTTTTTCTGCTGGGGTAAAATGCTCTCAAAAACTGCTCCCTGCTTTGCGCTTGTCGTTACAGGTACCTTCTCCGAATTCTTAGCGTGTATTACCGTCGTCTTCCTTTTTTGCTGGGGTGAAATGGTCTCTAAAACTGCACTTTCGTTTGCGCTCGTACCTTCTCCAAATTCTAAGCTAGTAACATCGTCGTTTCCTTTTTTCTGCTGGGGTAAAATGCTTTCAAAAACTGCTCCCTCCTTTGCGCTTGTCGTTACAGGTACCTTCTCCGAATTCGTAGCGTGTATTACCGTCGTCTTCCTTTTTTGCTAGGGTGAAATGGTCTCTAAAACTGCACTTTCGTTTGCGCTCGTACCTTCTCCGAATTCTTAGCGTGTATTATCGTCGTCTCCTTTTTTTCTGCTGGGGTAAAATGCTCTCAAAAAAACCGCTCCCTGCTTTGCGCTTGTCGTTACAGGTTCCTCCTCTAAATTCTTAGCGTGTATTACCGTCGTCTTCCTTTTTTGCTGGGGTAAAATGGTCTCTAAAACTGCACTTTTGTTTGCGCTTGTACCTTATCCGAATTCTTAGCGTGTATTATCGTCGTTTCCTTTTTTTGCTTGGCTAAAATGGTCACTTTAACTGCACTTTCGGTTGCGCTTGTCATTGCAGGTACCTATGTCGAATCGTTGCCGCGTACTCACGTATTCTTTTCTTATATTTTCAGGTGTCATGTTCAAGCAAGTAGATGGTACAGATGTATGGACAGATGAACGTGTCAATGAGATTAAAGAGGTATGGTTGGCTTTGTATACTAACTCGAATTTCATTCCGGAATAGCTCAAGAGTTTCAAACAGTTTAGACGCAGACAAGGTCTGACAAAATGCTTAAAAGGAGTCTCTGTATGGTCACCAAATGGAACAAGCATAAAGTTAGGTTTGGCTTGTAAGATAAGGGGAGGAAACCCATTGAAATTCACAATTATTGCTGATCATGAACCTGTCAAGTGTATACTCGTAAAAGCAAGGGAAATGACTAGGACATTTCACAATCATAGATTAGCTTCAACATAGGTCATTCTGGTAGTACACTTATCATCAAAACAATACTTGGGTTTGTGTACAGACTGAAGAAACACTTTATCTTTGGTTGGTGTACAGACTGAGGAAACACCTTATATAAGTCATTTTTGCAAATATATGAAATTGTTGTTCTTAATGCATATACGTTAATCACTCTTTAAAACTTGCATAACAAATGGGACTCCAAGTATATTATTTTAGTACGCTCATCTACTTCAATACTATATCAAGGCGAGCTGCAAAGGCACTGGTGAGACTTGGTGGATGCACAGTGTCGCCTGAGCCTTCACTTAAGAATTGTGCAATAGGTACCAGAATCTCAAGTGCTGGAACAAACACTGTTTTTGTGTTGAGATTGACTTTTGGGAAGATGCTTAACCCATATTAGCCTAGCGTCCTTTCTGTGGGACATAGGCAAACAGTGCAGACCCAGATCAGACGCCACAGAACGTGGCGTCCGCTCAGGGTCTCCACTGTTTTCATACAGAGTGTACTCTTAAAATTTGAATGGAAATGAAAATTGCCACTTAACAATCCTTAAAACGGAAATGGACTGGTCCAGTTGATAAAAAGTGGGGAATTCCATTCAGCTTATGTGGGTTAAGAACGTTTTATATGAAGATCTAGTAACTATACAGTGTATGTCTATATTTCCAGGTCCAGAAGACTAAAAACCATGGCTGGTTAGAAGTCCACTTGAACAGATAGACAGGACGCAGCAATGTGACGTCTATTGCAATGGTAGGTATTTTTTTCCGTTTTTTCGTACACCTGCTGAGTTCAAGATGCGTCCGTAATCTTAGCGTAAATTAGCGTCGTCTTCATTTTTTGGGTGGGGGAAAAATGGTCTCTAAAACTGCACCCTCCTTGGCGCTCGTGGCTTCTCCGAATTCTAAGCGTGTATAACCGTCGTCTCCTTTTTTTCTGCTGGGGTAAAATGGTCTCTAAAACTGCACCCTCCTTTGCGCTTGTCGTTACAGGTACCTTCTCCGAATTCTTAGCGCGTATTGCCGTCGTCTTCCTTTTTTGCTAGGGTGAAATGGTCTCTAAAACTGCACTTTCGTTTGCGCTCGTACCTTCTCCGAATTCATAGCGTGTATTATCGTCGTCTCCTTTTTTCTGCTGGGGTAAAATGCTCTCAAAAACTGCTCCCTGCTTTGCGCTTGTCGTTACAGGTACCTTCTCCGAATTCTTAGCGTGTATTACCGTCGTCTTCCTTTTTTGCGGGGATGAAATGGTCTCTAAAACTGCACTTTCGTTTGCGCTCGTACCTTCTCCAAATTCTAAGCTAGTAACATCGTCGTTTCCTTTTTTCTGCTGGGGTAAAATGCTTTCAAAAACTGCTCCCTCCTTTGCGCTTGTCGTTACAGGTACCTTCTCCGAATTTGTAGCGTGTATTACCGTCGTCTTCCTTTTTTGCTAGGGTGAAATGGTCTCTAAAACTGCACTTTCGTTTGCGCTCGTACCTTCTCCGAATTCTTAGCGTGTATTATCGTCGTCTCCTTTTTTTCTGCTGGGGTAAAATGCTCTCAAAAACCGCTCCCTGCTTTGCGCTTGTCGTTACAGGTACCTCCTCTAAATTCTTAGCGTGTATTACCGTCGTCTTCCTTTTTTGCTGGGGTAAAATGGTCTCTAAAACTGCACTTTTGTTTGCGCTTGTACCTTATCCGAATTCTTAGCGTGTATTATCGTCGTTTCCTTTTTTTGCTTGGCTAAAATGGTCACTTTAACTGCACTTTCGGTTGCGCTTGTCATTGCAGGTACCTATGTCGAATCGTTGCCGCGTACTCACGTATTCTTTTCTTATATTTTCAGGTGTCATGTTCTAGCAAGTAGATGGTACAGATGTATGGACAGATGAACGTGTCAATGAGATTAAAGAGGTATGGTTGGCTTTGTATACTAACTCGAATTTCATTCTGGAATAGCTCAAGAGTTTCAAACAGTTTAGACCCAGACAAGGTCTGACAAAATGCTTAAAAGGAGTCTCTGTATGGTCACCAAATGGAACAAGCATAAAGTTAGGTTTGGCTTGTAAGATAAGGGGAGGAAACCCATTGAAATTCACAATTATTGCTGATCATGAACCTGTCAAGTGTACACTCGTAAAAGCAAGGGAAATGACTAGGACATTTCACAATCATAGATTAGCTTCAACATAGGTCATTCTGGTAGTACACTTATCATCAAAACAATACTTGGGTGTGTGTACAGACTGAAGAAACACTTTATCTTTGGTTGGTGTACAGACTGAGGAAACACCTTATAAAAGTCATTTTTGCAAATATATGAAATTGTTGTTCTTAATGCATATTCGTTAATCACTCTTTAAAACTTGCATAACAAATGGGACTCCAAGTATATTATTTTAGTACGCTCATCTACTTCAATACTATATCAAGGCGAGCTGCAAAGGCACTGGTGAGACTTGGTGGATGCACAGTGTCGCCTGAGCCTTCACTTAAGACTTGTGCAATAGGTACCAGAATCTCAAGTGCTGGAACAAACACTGTTTTTGTGTTGAGATTGACTTTTGGGAAGATGCTTAACCCATATTAGCCTAGCGTCCTTTCTGTGGGACATAGGCAAACAGTGCAGACCCAGATCAGACGCCACAGAACGTGGCGTCCGCTCAGGGTCTCCACTGTTTTCATACAGAGTGTACTCTTAAAATTTGAATGGAAATGAAAATTGCCACTTAACAATCCTTAAAACGGAAATGGACTGGTCCAGTTGATAAAAAGTGGGGAATTCCATTCAGCTTATGTGGGTTAAGAACGTTTTATATGAAGATCTAGTAACTATACAGTGTATGTCTATATTTCCAGGTCCAGAAGACCAAAAACCATGGCTGGTTAGAAGTCCACTTGAACAGATAGACAGGACGCAGCAATGTGACGTCTATTGCAATGGTAGGTATTTTTTTCCGTTTTTTCGTACACCTGCTGAGTTCAAGATGCGACCGTAATCTTAGCGTAAATTAGCGTCGTCTTCATTTTTTGGGTGGGGGAAAAATAGTCTCTAAAACTGCACCCTCCTTGGCGCTCGTGGCTTCTCCGAATTCTAAGCGTGTATAACCGTCGTCTCCTTTTTTTGCTGCTGGGGTAAAATGGTCTCTAAAACTGCACCCTCCTTTGCGCTTGTCGTTACAGGTACCTTCTCCAAATTCTTAGCGCGTATTGCCGTCGTCTTCCTTTTTTGCTAGGGTGAAATGGTCTCTAAAACTGCACTTTCGTTTGCGCTCGTACCTTCTCCGAATTCATAGCGTGTATTATCGTCGTCTCCTTTTTTCTGCTGGGGTAAAATGCTCTCAAAAACTGCTCCCTGCTTTGCGCTTGTCGTTACAGGTACCTTCTCCGAATTCTTAGCGTGTATTACCGTCGTCTTCCTTTTTTGTGGGGTGAAATGGTCTCTAAAACTGCACTTTCGTTTGCGCTCGTACCTTCTCCAAATTCTAAGCTAGTAACATCGTCGTTTCCTTTTTTTCTGCTGGGGTAAAATGCTTTCAAAAACTGCTCCCTCCTTTGCGCTTGTCGTTACAGGTACCTTCTCCGAATTCGTAGCGTGTATTACCGTCGTCTTCCTTTTTTGCTAGGGTGAAATGGTCTCTAAAACTGCACTTTCGTTTGCGCTCGTACCTTCTCCGAATTCTTAGCGTGTATTATCGTCGTCTCCTTTTTTCTGCTGGGGTAAAATGCTCTCAAAAACCGCTCCCTGCTTTGCGCTTGTCGTTACAGGTACCTCCTCTAAATTCTTAGCGTGTATTACCGTCGTCTTCCTTTTTTGCTGGGGTAAAATGGTCTCTAAAACTGCACTTTTGTTTGCGCTTGTACCTTATCCGAATTCTTAGCGTGTATTATCGTTGTTTCCTTTTTTTGCTTGGCTAAAATGGTCACTTTAACTGCACTTTCGGTTGCGCTTGTCATTGCAGGTACCTATGTCGAATCGTTGCCGCGTACTCACGTATTCTTTTCTTATATTTTCAGGTGTCATGTTCTAGCAAGTAGATGGTACAGACGTATGGACAGATGAACGTGTCAATGAGATTAAAGAGGTATGGTTGGCTTTGTATACTAACTCGAATTTCATTCTGGAATAGCTCAAGAGTTTCAAACAGTTTAGACCCAGACAAGGTCTGACAAAATGCTAAAAAGGAGTCTCTGTATGGTCACCAAATGGAACAAGCATAAAGTTAGGTTTGGCTTGTAAGATAAGGGGAGGAAACCCATTGAAATTCACAATTATTGCTGATCATGAACCTGTCAAGTGTATACTCGTAAAAGCAAGGGAAATGACTAGGACATTTCACAATCATAGATTAGCTTCAACATAGGTCATTCTGGTAGTACACTTATCATCAAAACAATACTTGGGTTTGTGTACAGACTGAAGAAACACTTTATCTTTGGTTGGTGTACAGACTGAGGAAACACCTTATATAAGTCATTTTTGCAAATATATGAAATTGTTGTTCTTAATGCATATACGTTAATCACTCTTTAAAACTTGCATAACAAATGGGACTCCAAGTATATTATTTTAGTACGCTCATCTACTTCAATACTATATCAAGGCGAGCTGCAAAGGCACTGGTGAGACTTGGTGGATGCACAGTGTCGCCTGAGCCTTCACTTAAGAATTGTGCAATAGGTACCAGAATCTCAAGTGCTGGAACAAACACTGTTTTTGTGTTGAGATTGACTTTTGGGAAGATGCTTAACCCATATTAGCCTAGCGTCCTTTCTGTGGGACATAGGCAAACAGTGCAGACCCAGATCAGACGCCACAGAACGTGGCGTCCGCTCAGGGTCTCCACTGTTTTCATACAGAGTGTACTCTTAAAATTTGAATGGAAATGAAAATTGCCACTTAACAATCCTTAAAACGGAAATGGACTGGTCCAGTTGATAAAAAGTGGGGAATTCCATTCAGCTTATGTGGGTTAAGAACGTTTTATATGAAGATCTAGTAACTATACAGTGTATGTCTATATTTCCAGGTCCAGAAGACTAAAAACCATGGCTGGTTAGAAGTCCACTTGAACAGATAGACAGGACGCAGCAATGTGACGTCTATTGCAATGGTAGGTATTTTTTTCCGTTTTTTCGTACACCTGCTGAGTTCAAGATGCGTCCGTAATCTTAGCGTAAATTAGCGTCGTCTTCATTTTTTGGGTGGGGGAAAAATGGTCTCTAAAACTGCACCCTCCTTGGCGCTCGTGGCTTCTCCGAATTCTAAGCGTGTATAACCGTCGTCTCCTTTTTTTCTGCTGGGGTAAAATGGTCTCTAAAACTGCACCCTCCTTTGCGCTTGTCGTTACAGGTACCTTCTCCGAATTCTTAGCGCGTATTGCCGTCGTCTTCCTTTTTTGCTAGGGTGAATGGTCTCTAAAACTGCACTTTCGTTTGCGCTCGTACCTTCTCCGAATTCATAGCGTGTATTATCGTCGTCTCCTTTTTTCTGCTGGGGTAAAATGCTCTCAAAAACTGCTCCCTGCTTTGCGCTTGTCGTTACAGGTACCTTCTCCGAATTCTTAGCATGTATTACCGTCGTCTTCCTTTTTTGCGGGGATGAAATGGTCTCTAAAACTGCACTTTCGTTTGCGCTCGTACCTTCTCCAAATTCTAAGCTAGTAACATCGTCGTTTCCTTTTTTCTGCTGGGGTAAAATGCTTACAAAAACTGCTCCCTCCTTTGCGCTTGTCGTTACAGGTACCTTCTCCGAATTTGTAGCGTGTATTACCGTCGTCTTCCTTTTTTGCTAGGGTGAAATGGTCTCTAAAACTGCACTTTCGTTTGCGCTCGTACCTTCTCCGAATTCTTAGCGTGTATTATCGTCGTCTCCTTTTTTTCTGCTGGGGTAAAATGCTCTCAAAAACCGCTCCCTGCTTTGCGCTTGTCGTTACAGGTACCTCCTCTAAATTCTTAGCGTGTATTACCGTCGTCTTCCTTTTTTGCTGGGGTAAAATGGTCTCTAAAACTGCACTTTTGTTTGCGCTTGTACCTTATCCGAATTCTTAGCGTGTATTATCGTCGTTTCCTTTTTTTGCTTGGCTAAAATGGTCACTTTAACTGCACTTTCGGTTGCGCTTGTCATTGCAGGTACCTATGTCGAATCGTTGCCGCGTACTCACGTATTCTTTTCTTATATTTTCAGGTGTCATGTTCTAGCAAGTAGATGGTACAGATGTATGGACAGATGAACGTGTCAATGAGATTAAAGAGGTATGGTTGGCTTTGTATACTAACTCGAATTTCATTCTGGAATAGCTCAAGAGTTTCAAACAGTTTAGACCCAGACAAGGTCTGACAAAATGCTTAAAAGGAGTCTCTGTATGGTCACCAAATGGAACAAGCATAAAGTTAGGTTTGGCTTGTAAGATAAGGGGAGGAAACCCATTGAAATTCACAATTATTGCTGATCATGAACCTGTCAAGTGTACACTCGTAAAAGCAAGGGAAATGACTAGGACATTTCACAATCATAGATTAGCTTCAACATAGGTCATTCTGGTAGTACACTTATCATCAAAACAATACTTGGGTTTGTGTACAGACTGAAGAAACACTTTATCTTTGGTTGGTGTACAGACTGAGGAAACACCTTATATAAGTCATTTTTGCAAATATATGAAATTGTTGTTCTTAATGCATATTCGTTAATCACTCTTTAAAACTTGCATAACAAATGGGACTCCAAGTATATTATTTTAGTACGCTCATCTACTTCAATACTATATCAAGGCGAGCTGCAAAGGCACTGGTGAGACTTGGTGGATGCACAGTGTCGCCTGAGCCTTCACTTAAGACTTGTGCAATAGGTACCAGAATCTCAAGTGCTGGAACAAACACTGTTTTTGTGTTGAGATTGACTTTTGGGAAGATGCTTAACCCATATTAGCCTAGCGTCCTTTCTGTGGGACATAGGCAAACAGTGCAGACCCAGATCAGACGCCACAGAACGTGGCGTCCGCTCAGGGTCTCCACTGTTTTCATACAGAGTGTACTCTTAAAATTTGAATGGAAATGAAAATTGCCACTTAACAATCCTTAAAACGGAAATGGACTGGTCCAGTTGATAAAAAGTGGGGAATTCCATTCAGCTTATGTGGGTTAAGAACGTTTTATATGAAGATCTAGTAACTATACAGTGTATGTCTATATTTCCAGGTCCAGAAGACTAAAAACCATGGCTGGTTAGAAGTCCACTTGAACAGATAGACAGGACGCAGCAATGTGACGTCTATTGCAATGGTAGGTATTTTTTTCCGTTTTTTCGTACACCTGCTGAGTTCAAGATGCGACCGTAATCTTAGCGTAAATTAGCGTCGTCTTCATTTTTTGGGTGGGGGAAAAATAGTCTCTAAAACTGCACCCTCCTTGGCGCTCGTGGCTTCTCCGAATTCTAAGCGAGTATAACCGTCGTCTCCTTTTTTTGCTGCTGGGGTAAAATGGTCTCTAAAACTGCACCCTCCTTTGCGCTTGTCGTTACAGGTACCTTCTCCAAATTCTTAGCGCGTATTGCCGTCGTCTTCCTTTTTTGCTAGGGTGAAATGGTCTCTAAAACTGCACTTTCGTTTGCGCTCGTACCTTCTCCGAATTCATAGCGTGTATTATCGTCGTCTCCTTTTTTCTGCTAGGGTAAAATGCTCTCAAAAACTGCTCCCTGCTTTGCGCTTGTCGTTACAGGTACCTTCTCCGAATTCTTAGCGTGTATTACCGTCGTCTTCCTTTTTTGTGGGGTGAAATGGTCTCTAAAACTGCACTTTCGTTTGCGCTCGTACCTTCTCCAAATTCTAAGCTAGTAACATCGTCGTTTCCTTTTTTTCTGCTGGGGTAAAATGCTTTCAAAAACTGCTCCCTCCTTTGCGCTTGTCGTTACAGGTACCTTCTCCGAATTCGTAGCGTGTATTACCGTCGTCTTCCTTTTTTGCTAGGGTGAAATGGTCTCTAAAACTGCACTTTCGTTTGCGCTCGTACCTTCTCCGAATTCTTAGCGTGTATTATCGTCGTCTCCTTTTTTCTGCTGGGGTAAAATGCTCTCAAAAACCGCTCCCTGCTTTGCGCTTGTCGTTACAGGTACCTCCTCTAAATTCTTAGCGTGTATTACCGTCGTCTTCCTTTTTTGCTGGGGTAAAATGGTCTCTAAAACTGCACTTTTGTTTGCGCTTGTACCTTATCCGAATTCTTAGCGTGTATTATCGTTGTTTCCTTTTTTTGCTTGGCTAAAATGGTCACTTTAACTGCACTTTCGGTTGCGCTTGTCATTGCAGGTACCTATGTCGAATCGTTGCCGCGTACTCACGTATTCTTTTCTTATATTTTCAGGTGTCATGTTCTAGCAAGTAGATGGTACAGATGTATGGACAGATGAACGTGTCAATGAGATTAAAGAGGTATGGTTGGCTTTGTATACTAACTCGAATTTCATTCTGGAATAGCTCAAGAGTTTCAAACAGTTTAGACCCAGACAAGGTCTGACAAAATGCTAAAAAGGAGTCTCTGTATGGTCACCAAATGGAACAAGCATAAAGTTAGGTTTGGCTTGTAAGATAAGGGGAGGAAACCCATTGAAATTCACAATTATTGCTGATCATGAACCTGTCAAGTGTATACTCGTAAAAGCAAGGGAAATGACTAGGACATTTCACAATCATAGATTAGCTTCAACATAGGTCATTCTGGTAGTACACTTATCATCAAAACAATACTTGGGTTTGTGTACAGACTGAAGAAACACTTTATCTTTGGTTGGTGTACAGACTGAGGAAACACCTTATATAAGTCATTTTTGCAAATATATGAAATTGTTGTTCTTAATGCATATACGTTAATCACTCTTTAAAACTTGCATAACAAATGGGACTCCAAGTATATTATTTTAGTACGCTCATCTACTTCAATACTATATCAAGGCGAGCTGCAAAGGCACTGGTGAGACTTGGTGGATGCACAGTGTCGCCTGAGCCTTCACTTAAGAATTGTGCAATAGGTACCAGAATCTCAAGTGCTGGAACAAACACTGTTTTTGTGTTGAGATTGACTTTTGGGAAGATGCTTAACCCATATTAGCCTAGCGTCCTTTCTGTGGGACATAGGCAAACAGTGCAGACCCAGATCAGACGCCACAGAACGTGGCGTCCGCTCAGGGTCTCCACTGTTTTCATACAGAGTGTACTCTTAAAATTTGAATGGAAATGAAAATTGCCACTTAACAATCCTTAAAACGGAAATGGACTGGTCCAGTTGATAAAAAGTGGGGAATTCCATTCAGCTTATGTGGGTTAAGAACGTTTTATATGAAGATCTAGTAACTATACAGTGTATGTCTATATTTCCAGGTCCAGAAGACTAAAAACCATGGCTGGTTAGAAGTCCACTTGAACAGATAGACAGGACGCAGCAATGTGACGTCTATTGCAATGGTAGGTATTTTTTTCCGTTTTTTCGTACACCTGCTGAGTTCAAGATGCGTCCGTAATCTTAGCGTAAATTAGCGTCGTCTTCATTTTTTGGGTGGGGGAAAAATGGTCTCTAAAACTGCACCCTCCTTGGCGCTCGTGGCTTCTCCGAATTCTAAGCGTGTATAACCGTCGTCTCCTTTTTTTCTGCTGGGGTAAAATGGTCTTTAAAACTGCACCCTCCTTTGCGCTTGTCGTTACAGGTACCTTCTCCGAATTCTTAGCGCGTATTGCCGTCGTCTTCCTTTTTTGCTAGGGTGAAATGGTCTCTAAAACTGCACTTTCGTTTGCGCTCGTACCTTCTCCGAATTCATAGCGTGTATTATCGTCGTCTCCTTTTTTCTGCTGGGGTAAAATGCTCTCAAAAACTGCTCCCTGCTTTGCGCTTGTCGTTACAGGTACCTTCTCCGAATTCTTAGCGTGTATTACCGTCGTCTTCCTTTTTTGTGGGGTGAAATGGTCTCTAAAACTGCACTTTCGTTTGCGCTCGTACCTTCTCCAAATTCTAAGCTAGTAACATCGTCGTTTCCTTTTTTTCTGCTGGGGTAAAATGCTTTCAAAAACTGCTCCCTCCTTTGCGCTTGTCGTTACAGGTACCTTCTCCGAATTCGTAGCGTGTATTACCGTCGTCTTCCTTTTTTGCTAGGGTGAAATGGTCTCTAAAACTGCACTTTCGTTTGCGCTCGTACCTTCTCCGAATTCTTAGCGTGTATTATCGTCGTCTCCTTTTTTCTGCTGGGGTAAAATGCTCTCAAAAACCGCTCCCTGCTTTGCGCTTGTCGTTACAGGTACCTCCTCTAAATTCTTAGCGTGTATTACCGTCGTCTTCCTTTTTTGCTGGGGTAAAATGGTCTCTAAAACTGCACTTTTGTTTGCGCTTGTACCTTATCCGAATTCTTAGCGTGTATTATCGTTGTTTCCTTTTTTTGCTTGGCTAAAATGGTCACTTTAACTGCACTTTCGGTTGCGCTTGTCATTGCAGGTACCTATGTCGAATCGTTGCCGCGTACTCACGTATTCTTTTCTTATATTTTCAGGTGTCATGTTCTAGCAAGTAGATGGTACAGATGTATGGACAGATGAACGTGTCAATGAGATTAAAGAGGTATGGTTGGCTTTGTATACTAACTCGAATTTCATTCTGGAATAGCTCAAGAGTTTCAAACAGTTTAGACCCAGACAAGGTCTGACAAAATGCTAAAAAGGAGTCTCTGTATGGTCACCAAATGGAACAAGCATAAAGTTAGGTTTGGCTTGTAAGATAAGGGGAGGAAACCCATTGAAATTCACAATTATTGCTGATCATGAAACTGTCAAGTGTATACTCGTAAAAGCAAGGGAAATGACTAGGACATTTCACAATCATAGATTAGCTTCAACATAGGTCATTCTGGTAGTACACTTATCATCAAAACAATACTTGGGTTTGTGTACAGACTGAAGAAACACTTTATCTTTGGTTGGTGTACAGACTGAGGAAACACCTTATATAAGTCATTTTTGCAAATATATGAAATTGTTGTTCTTAATGCATATACGTTAATCACTCTTTAAAACTTGCATAACAAATGGGACTCCAAGTATATTATTTTAGTACGCTCATCTACTTCAATACTATATCAAGGCGAGCTGCAAAGGCACTGGTGAGACTTGGTGGATGCACAGTGTCGCCTGAGCCTTCACTTAAGAATTGTGCAATAGGTACCAGAATCTCAAGTGCTGGAACAAACACTGTTTTTGTGTTGAGATTGACTTTTGGGAAGATGCTTAACCCATATTAGCCTAGCGTCCTTTCTGTGGGACATAGGCAAACAGTGCAGACCCAGATCAGACGCCACAGAACGTGGCGTCCGCTCAGGGTCTCCACTGTTTTCATACAGAGTGTACTCTTAAAATTTGAATGGAAATGAAAATTGCCACTTAACAATCCTTAAAACGGAAATGGACTGGTCCAGTTGATAAAAAGTGGGGAATTCCATTCAGCTTATGTGGGTTAAGAACGTTTTATATGAAGATCTAGTAACTATACAGTGTATGTCTATATTTCCAGGTCCAGAAGACTAAAAACCATGGCTGGTTAGAAGTCCACTTGAACAGATAGACAGGACGCAGCAATGTGACGTCTATTGCAATGGTAGGTATTTTTTTCCGTTTTTTCGTACACCTGCTGAGTTCAAGATGCGTCCGTAATCTTAGCGTAAATAAGCGTCGTCTTCATTTTTTGGGTGGGGGAAAAATGGTCTCTAAAACTGCACCCTCCTTGGCGCTCGTGGCTTCTCCGAATTCTAAGCGTGTATAACCGTCGTCTCCTTTTTTTCTGCTGGGGTAAAATGGTCTCTAAAACTGCACCCTCCTTTGCGCTTGTCGTTACAGGTACCTTCTCCGAATTCTTAGCGCGTATTGCCGTCGTCTTCCTTTTTTGCTAGGGTGAAATGGTCTCTAAAACTGCACTTTCGTTTGCGCTCGTACCTTCTCCGAATTCATAGCGTGTATTATCGTCGTCTCCTTTTTTCTGCTGGGGTAAAATGCTCTCAAAAACTGCTCCCTGCTTTGCGCTTGTCGTTACAGGTACCTTCTCCGAATTCTTAGCGTGTATTACCGTCGTCTTCCTTTTTTGTGGGGTGAAATGGTCTCTAAAACTGCACTTTCGTTTGCGCTCGTACCTTCTCCAAATTCTAAGCTAGTAACATCGTCGTTTCCTTTTTTTCTGCTGGGGTAAAATGCTTTCAAAAACTGCTCCCTCCTTTGCGCTTGTCGTTACAGGTACCTTCTCCGAATTCGTAGCGTGTATTACCGTCGTCTTCCTTTTTTGCTAGGGTGAAATGGTCTCTAAAACTGCACTTTCGTTTGCGCTCGTACCTTCTCCGAATTCTTAGCGTGTATTATCGTCGTCTCCTTTTTTCTGCTGGGGTAAAATGCTCTCAAAAACCGCTCCCTGCTTTGCGCTTGTCGTTACAGGTACCTCCTCTAAATTCTTAGCGTGTATTACCGTCGTCTTCCTTTTTTGCTGGGGTAAAATGGTCTCTAAAACTGCACTTTTGTTTGCGCTTGTACCTTATCCGAATTCTTAGCGTGTATTATCGTTGTTTCCTTTTTTTGCTTGGCTAAAATGGTCACTTTAACTGCACTTTCGGTTGCGCTTGTCATTGCAGGTACCTATGTCGAATCGTTGCCGCGTACTCACGTATTCTTTTCTTATATTTTCAGGTGTCATGTTCTAGCAAGTAGATGGTACAGATGTATGGACAGATGAACGTGTCAATGAGATTAAAGAGGTATGGTTGGCTTTGTATACTAACTCGAATTTCATTCTGGAATAGCTCAAGAGTTTCAAACAGTTTAGACCCAGACAAGGTCTGACAAAATGCTAAAAAGGAGTCTCTGTATGGTCACCAAATGGAACAAGCATAAAGTTAGGTTTGGCTTGTAAGATAAGGGGAGGAAACCCATTGAAATTCACAATTATTGCTGATCATGAACCTGTCAAGTGTATACTCGTAAAAGCAAGGGAAATGACTAGGACATTTCACAATCATAGATTAGCTTCAACATAGGTCATTCTGGTAGTACACTTATCATCAAAACAATACTTGGGTTTGTGTACAGACTGAAGAAACACTTTATCTTTGGTTGGTGTACAGACTGAGGAAACACCTTATATAAGTCATTTTTGCAAATATATGAAATTGTTGTTCTTAATGCATATACGTTAATCACTCTTTAAAACTTGCATAACAAATGGGACTCCAAGTATATTATTTTAGTACGCTCATCTACTTCAATACTATATCAAGGCGAGCTGCAAAGGCACTGGTGAGACTTGGTGGATGCACAGTGTCGCCTGAGCCTTCACTTAAGAATTGTGCAATAGGTACCAGAATCTCAAGTGCTGGAACAAACACTGTTTTTGTGTTGAGATTGACTTTTGGGAAGATGCTTAACCCATATTAGCCTAGCGTCCTTTCTGTGGGACATAGGCAAACAGTGCAGACCCAGATCAGACGCCACAGAACGTGGCGTCCGCTCAGGGTCTCCACTGTTTTCATACAGAGTGTACTCTTAAAATTTGAATGGAAATGAAAATTGCCACTTAACAATCCTTAAAACGGAAATGGACTGGTCCAGTTGATAAAAAGTGGGGAATTCCATTCAGCTTATGTGGGTTAAGAACGTTTTATATGAAGATCTAGTAACTATACAGTGTATGTCTATATTTCCAGGTCCAGAAGACTAAAAACCATGGCTGGTTAGAAGTCCACTTGAACAGATAGACAGGACGCAGCAATGTGACGTCTATTGCAATGGTAGGTATTTTTTTCCGTTTTTTCGTACACCTGCTGAGTTCAAGATGCGTCCGTAATCTTAGCGTAAATAAGCGTCGTCTTCATTTTTTGGGTGGGGGAAAAATGGTCTCTAAAACTGCACCCTCCTTGGCGCTCGTGGCTTCTCCGAATTCTAAGCGTGTATAACCGTCGTCTCCTTTTTTTCTGCTGGGGTAAAATGGTCTCTAAAACTGCACCCTCCTTTGCGCTTGTCGTTACAGGTACCTTCTCCGAATTCTTAGCGCGTATTGCCGTCGTCTTCCTTTTTTGCTAGGGTGAAATGGTCTCTAAAACTGCACTTTCGTTTGCGCTCGTACCTTCTCCGAATTCATAGCGTGTATTATCGTCGTCTCCTTTTTTCTGCTGGGGTAAAATGCTCTCAAAAACTGCTCCCTGCTTTGCGCTTGTCGTTACAGGTACCTTCTCCGAATTCTTAGCGTGTATTACCGTCGTCTTCCTTTTTGCGGGGATGAAATGGTCTCTAAAACTGCACTTTCGTTTGCGCTCGTACCTTCTCCAAATTCTAAGCTAGTAACATCGTCGTTTCCTTTTTTCTGCTGGGGTAAAATGCTTTCAAAAACTGCTCCCTCCTTTGCGCTTGTCGTTACAGGTACCTTCTCCGAATTTGTAGCGTGTATTACCGTCGTCTTCCTTTTTTGCTAGGGTGAAATGGTCTCTAAAACTGCACTTTCGTTTGCGCTCGTACCTTCTCCGAATTCTTAGAGTGTATTATCGTCGTCTCCTTTTTTTCTGCTGGGGTAAAATGCTCTCAAAAACCGCTCCCTGCTTTGCGCTTGTCGTTACAGGTACCTCCTCTAAATTCTTAGCGTGTATTACCGTCGTCTTCCTTTTTTGCTGGGGTAAAATGGACTCTAAAACTGCACTTTTGTTTGCGCTTGTACCTTATCCGAATTCTTAGCGTGTATTATCGTCGTTTCCTTTTTTTGCTTGGCTAAAATGGTCACTTTAACTGCACTTTCGGTTGCGCTTGTCATTGCAGGTACCTATGTCGAATCGTTGCCGCGTACTCACGTATTCTTTTCTTATATTTTCAGGTGTCATGTTCTAGCAAGTAGATGGTACAGATGTATGGACAGATGAACGTGTCAATGAGATTAAAGAGGTATGTTTGGCTTTGTATACTAACTCGAATTTCATTCCGGAATAGCTCAAGAGTTTCAAACAGTTTAGACCCAGACAAGGTCTGACAAAATGCTTAAAAGGAGTCTCTGTATGGTCACCAAATGGAACAAGCATAAAGTTAGGTTTGGCTTGTAAGATAAGGGGAGGAAACCCATTGAAATTCACAATTATTGCTGATCATGAACCTGTCAAGTGTACACTCGTAAAAGCAAGGGAAATGACTAGGACATTTCACAATCATAGATTAGCTTCAACATAGGTCATTCTGGTAGTACACTTATCATCAAAACAATACTTGGGTTTGTGTACAGACTGAAGAAACACTTTATCTTTGGTTGGTGTACAGACTGAGGAAACACCTTATATAAGTCATTTTTGCAAATATATGAAATTGTTGTTCTTAATGCATATACGTTAATCACTCTTTAAAACTTGCATAACAAATGGGACTCCAAGTATATTATTTTAGTACGCTCATCTACTTCAATACTATATCAAGGCGAGCTGCAAAGGCACTGGTGAGACTTGGTGGATGCACAGTGTCGCCTGAGCCTTCACTTAAGAATTGTGCAATAGGTACCAGAATCTCAAGTGCTGGAACAAACACTGTTTTTGTGTTGAGATTGACTTTTGGGAAGATGCTTAACCCATATTAGCCTAGCGTCCTTTCTGTGGGACATAGGCAAACAGTGCAGACCCAGATCAGACGCCACAGAACGTGGCGTCCGCTCAGGGTCTCCACTGTTTTCATACAGAGTGTACTCTTAAAATTTGAATGGAAATGAAAATTGCCACTTAACAATCCTTAAAACGGAAATGGACTGGTCCAGTTGATAAAAAGTGGGGAATTCCATTCAGCTTATGTGGGTTAAGAACGTTTTATATGAAGATCTAGTAACTATACAGTGTATGTCTATATTTCCAGGTCCAGAAGACTAAAAACCATGGCTGGTTAGAAGTCCACTTGAACAGATAGACAGGACGCAGCAATGTGACGTCTATTGCAATGGTAGGTATTTTTTTCCGTTTTTTCGTACACCTGCTGAGTTCAAGATGCGTCCGTAATCTTAGCGTAAATTAGCGTCGTCTTCATTTTTTGGGTGGGGGAAAAATGGTCTCTAATACTGCACCCTCCTTGGCGCTCGTGGCTTCTCCAAAATGTAAGCGTGTATAACCGTCTTCTCCTTTTTTTCTGCTGGGGTAAAATGGTCTCTAAAACTGCACCCTCCTTTGCGCTTGTCGTTACAGGTACCTTCTCCGAATTCTTAGCGCGTATTGCCGTCGTCTTTCTTTTTTGCTAGGGTGAAATGGTCTCTAAAACTGCACTTTCGTTTGCGCTCGTACCTTCTCCGAATTCATAGCGTGTATTATCGTCGTCTCCTTTTTTCTGCTGGGGTAAAATGCTCTCAAAAACTGCTCCCTGCTTTGCGCTTGTCGTTACAGGTACCTTCTCCGAAATCTTAGCGTGTATTACCGTCGTCTTCCTTTTTTGCTGGGGTGAAATGGTCTCTAAAACTGCACTTTCGTTTGCGCTCGTACCTTCTCCAAATTCTAAGCTAGTAACATCGTCGTTTCCTTTTTTCTGCTGGGGTAAAATGCTTTCAAAAACTGCTCCCTCCTTTGCGCTTGTCGTTACAGGTACCTTCTCCGAATTCGTAGCGTGTATTATCGTCGTCTTCCTTTTTTGCTAGGGTGAAATGGTCTCTAAAACTGCACTTTCGTTTGCGCTTGTACCTTCTCCGAATTCTTAGCGTGTATTATCGTCGTCTCCTTTTTTTCTGCTGGGGTAAAATGCTCTCAAAAACCGCTCCCTGCTTTGCGCTTGTCGTTACAGGTACCTCCTCTAAATTCTTAGCGTGTATTACCGTCGTCTTCCTTTTTAGCTGGGGTAAAATGGTCTCTAAAACTGCACTTTTGTTTGCGCTTGTACCTTATCCGAATTCTTAGCGTGTATTATCGTCGTTTCCTTTTTTTGCTTGGCTAAAATGGTCACTTTAACTGCACTTTCGGTTGCGCTTGTCATTGCAGGTACCTATGTCGAATCGTTGCTGCGTACTCACGTATTCTTTTCTTATATTTTCAGGTGTCATGTTCTAGCAAGTAGATGGTACAGATGTATGGACAGATGAACGTGTCAATGAGATTAAAGAGGTATGGTTGGCTTTGTATACTAACTCGAATTTCATTCCGGAATAGCTCAAGAGTTTCAAACAGTTTAGACCCAGACAAGGTCTGACAAAATGCTTAAAAGGAGTCTCTGTATGGTCACCAAATGGAACAAGCATAAAGTTAGGTTTGGCTTGTAAGATAAGGGGAGGAAACCAATTGAAATTCACAATTATTGCTGATCATGAACCTGTCAAGTGTACACTCGTAAAAGCAAGGGAAATGACTAGGACATTTCACAATCATAGATAAGCTTCAACATAGGTCATTCTGGTAGTACACTTATCATCAAAACAATACTTGGGTTTGTGTACAGACTGAAGAAACACTTTATCTTTGGTTGGTGTACAGACTGAGGAAACACCTTATATAAGTCATTTTTGCAAATATATGAAATTGTTGTTCTTAATGCATATACGTTAATCACTCTTTAAAACTTGCATAACAAATGGGACTCCAAGTATATTATTTTAGTACGCTCATCTACTTCAATACTATATCAAGGCGAGCTGCAAAGGCACTGGTGAGACTTGGGGGATGCACAGTGTCGCCTAAGCCTTCACTTAAGACTTGTGCAATAGGTACCAGAATCTCAAGTGCTGGAACAAACACTGTTTTTGTGTTGAGATTGACTTTTGGGAAGATGCTTAACCCATATTAGCCTAGCGTCCTTTCTGTGGGACATAGGCAAACAGTGCAGACCCAGATCAGACGCCACAGAACGTGGCGTCCGCTCAGGGTCTCCACTGTTTTCATACAGAGTGTACTCTTAAAATTTGAATGGAAATGAAAATTGCCACTTAACAATCCTTAAAACGGAAATGGACTGGTCCAGTTGATAAAAAGTGGGGAATTCCATTCAGCTTATGTGGGTTAAGAACGTTTTATATGAAGATCTAGTAACTATACAGTGTATGTCTATATTTCCAGGTCCAGAAGACTAAAAACCATGGCTGGTTAGAAGTCCACTTGAACAGATAGACAGGACGCAGCAATGTGACGTCTATTGCAATGGTAGGTATTTTTTTCCGATTTTTCGTACACCTGCTGAGTTCAAGATGCGTCCGTAATCTTAGCGTAAATTAGCGTCGTCTTCATTTTTTGGGTGGGGGAAAAATGGTCTCTAAAACTGCACCCTCCTTGGCGCTCGTGGCTTCTCCGAATTCTAAGCGTGTATAACCGTCGTCTCCTTTTTTTCTGCTGGGGTAAAATGGTCTCTAAAACTGCACCCTCCTTTGCGCTTGTCGTTACAGGTACCTTCTCCGAATTCTTAGCGCGTATTGCCGTCGTCTTCCTTTTTTGCTAGGATGAAATGGTCTCTAAAACTGCACTTTCGTTTGCGCTCATACCTTCTCCGAATTCATAGCGTGTATTATCGTCGTCTCCTTTTTTCTGCTGGGGTAAAATGCTCTCAAAAACTGCTCCCTGCTTTGCGCTTGTCGTTACAGGTACCTTCTCCGAATTCTTAGCGTGTATTACCGTCGTCTTCCTTTTTTGCTGGGGTGAAATGGTCTCTAAAACTGCACTTTCGTTTGCGCTCGTACCTTCTCCAAATTCTAAGCTAGTAACAACGTCGTTTCCTTTTTTCTGCTGGGGTAAAATGCTTTCAAAAACTGCTCCCTCCTTTGCGCTTGTCGTTACAGGTACCTTCTCCGAATTCATAGCGTGTATTACCGTCGTCTTCCTTTTTTGCTAGGGTGAAATGGTCTCTAAAACTGCACTTTCGTTTGCGCTCGTACCTTCTCCGAATTCTTAGCGTGTATTATCGTCGTCTCCTTTTTTCTGCTGGGGTAAAATGCTCTCAAAAACCGCTCCCTGCTTTGCGCTTGTCGTTACAGGTTCCTCCTCTAAATTCTTAGCGTGTATTACCGTCGTCTTCCTTTTTTGCTGGGGTAAAATGGTCTCTAAAACTGCACTTTTGTTTGCGCTTGTACCTTATCCGAATTCTTAGCGTGTATTATCGTCGTTTCCTTTTTTTGCTTGGCTAAAATGGTCACTTTAACTGCACTTTCGGTTGCGCTTGTCATTGCAGGTACCTATGTCGAATCGTTGCCGCGTACTCACGTATTCTTTTCTTATATTTTCAGGTGTCATGTTCTAGCAAGTAGATGGTACAGATGTATGGACAGATGAATGTGTCAATGAGATTAAAGAGGTATGGTTGGCTTTGTATACTAACTCGAATTTCATTCCGGAATAGCTCAAGAGTTTCAAACAGTTTAGACCCAGACAAGGTCTGACAAAATGCTTAAAAGGAGTCTCTGTATGGTCACCAAATGGAACAAGCATAAAGTTAGGTTTGGCTTGTAAGATAAGGGGAGGAAACCCATTGAAATTCACAATTATTGCTGATCATGAACCTGTCAAGTGTACACTCGTAAAAGCAAGGGAAATGACTAGGACATTTCATAATCATAGATTAGCTTCAACATAGGTCATTCTGGTAGTACACTTATCATCAAAACAATACTTGGGTTTGTGTACAGACTGAAGAAACACCTTATATAAGTCATTTTTGCAAATATATGAAATTGTTGTTCTTAAAGCATATACGTTAATCACTCTTTAAAACTTGCATAACAAATGGGACTCCAAGTATATTATTTTATTACGCTCATCTACTTCAATACTATATCAAGGCGAGCTGCAAAGGCACTGGTGAGACTTGGTGGATGCACAGTGTCGCCTGAGCCTTCACTTAAGACTTGTGCAATAGGTACCAGAATCTCAAGTGCTGGAACAAACACTGTTTTTGTGTTGAGATTGGCTTTTGGGAAGATGCTTAACCCATATTAGCCTAGCGTCCTTTCTGTGGGACATAGGCAAACAGTGCAGACCCAGATCAGACGCCACAGAACGTGGCGTCCGCTCAGGGTCTCCACTGTTTTCATACAGAGTGTACTCTTAAAATTTGAATGGAAATGAAAATTGCCACTTAACAATCCTTAAAACGGAAATGGACTGGTCCAGTTGATAAAAAGTGGGGAATTCCATTCAGCTTATGTGGGTTAAGAACGTTTTATATGAAGATCTAGTAACTATACAGTGTATGTCTATATTTCCAGGTCCAGAAGACTAAAAACCATGGCTGGTTAGAAGTCCACTTGAACAGATAGACAGGACGCAGCAATGTGACATCTATTGCAATGGTAGGTATTTTTTTCCGTTTTTTCGTACACCTGCTGAGTTCAAGATGCGTCCGTAATCTTAGCATAAATTAGCGTCGTCTTCATTTTTTGGGTGGGGGAAAAATGGTCTCTAAAACTGCACCCTCCTTGGCGCTCGTGGCTTCTCCGAATTCTAAGCGTGTATAACCGTCGTCTCCTTTTTTTCTGCTGGGGTAAAATGGTCTCTAAAACTGCACCCTCCTTTGCGCTTGTCGTTACAGGTACCTTCTCCGAATTCTTAGCGCGTATTGCCGTCGTCTTCCTTTTTTGTTAGGGTGAAATGGTCTCTAAAACTGCACTTTCGTTTGCGCTCGTACCTTCTCCGAATTCATAGCGTGTATTATCGTCGTCTCCTTTTTTCTGCTGGGGTAAAATGCTCTCAAAAACTGCTCCCTGCTTTGCGCTTGTCGTTACAGGTACCTTCTCCGAATTCTTAGCGTGTATTACCGTCGTCTTCCTTTTTTGCTGGGGTGAAATGGTCTCTAAAACTGCACTTTCGTTTGCGCTCGTACCTTCTCCAAATTCTAAGCTAGTAACATCGTCGTTTCCTTTTTTCTGCTGGGGTAAAATGCTTTCAAAAACTGCTCCCTCCTTTGCGCTTGTCGTTACAGGTACCTTCTCCGAATTCGTAGCGTGTATTACCGTCGTCTTCCTTTTTTGCTAGGGTGAAATGGTCTCTAAAACTGCACTTTCGTTTGCGCTCGTACCTTCTCCGAATTCTTAGCGTGTATTATCGTCGTCTCCTTTTTTTCTGCTGGGGTAAAATGCTCTCAAAAAAACCGCTCCCTGCTTTGCGCTTGTCGTTACAGGTACCTCCTCTAAATTCTTAGCGTGTATTACCGTCGTCTTCCTTTTTTGCTGGGGTAAAATGGTCTCTAAAACTGCACTTTTGTTTGCGCTTGTACCTTATCCGAATTCTTAGCGTGTATTATCGTCGTTTCCTTTTTTTGCTTGGCTAAAATGGTCACTTTAACTGCACTTTCGGTTGCGCTTGTCATTGCAGGTACCTATGTCGAATCGTTGCCGCGTACTCACGTATTCTTTTCTTATATTTTCAGGTGTCATGTTCTAGCAAGTAGATGGTACAGATGTATGGACAGATGAACGTGTCAATGAGATTAAAGAGGTATGGTTGGCTTTGTATACTAACTCGAATTTCATTCCGGAATAGCTCAAGAGTGTCAAACAGTTTAGACCCAGACAAGGTCTGACAAAATGCTTAAAAGGAGTCTCTGTATGGTCACCAAATGGAACAAGCATAAAGTTAGGTTTGGCTTGTAAGATAAGGAGAGGAAACCCATTGAAATTCACAATTATTGCTGATCATGAACCTGTCAAGTGTACACTCGTAAAAGCAAGGGAAATGACTAGGACATTTCACAATCATAGATGCGCTTCAACATAGATCATTCTGGTAGTACACTTATCATCAAAACAATACTTGGGTTTGTGTACAGACTGAAGAAACACTTTATCTTTGGTTGGTGTACAGACTGAGGAAACACCTTATATAAGTCATTTTTGCAAATATATGAAATTGTTGTTCTTAATGCATATACGTTAATCACTCTTTAAAACTTGCATAACAAATGGGACTCCAAGTATATTATTTAGTACGCTCATCTACTTCAATACTATATCAAGGCGAGCTGCAAAGGCACTGGTGAGACTTGGTGGATGCACAGTGTCGCCTGAGCCTTCACTTAAGACTTGTGCAATAGGTACCAGAATCTCAAGTGCTGGAACAAACACTGTTTTTGTGTTGAGATTGACTTTTGGGAAGATGCTTAACCCATATTAGCCTAGCGTCCTTTCTGTGGGACATAGGCAAACAGTGCAGACCCAGATCAGACGCCACAGAACGTGGCGTCCGCTCAGGGTCTCCACTGTTTTCATACATAGTGTACTCTTAAAATTTGAATGGAAATGAAAATTGCCACTTAACAATCCTTAAAACGGAAATGGACTGGTCCAGTTGATAAAAAGTGGGGAATTCCATTCAACTTATGTGGGTTAAGAACGTTTTATATGAAGATCTAGTAACTATACAGTGTATGTCTATATTTCCAGGTCCAGAAGACTAAAAACCATGGCTGGTTAGAAGTCCACTTGAACAGATAGACAGGACGCAGCAATGTGACGTCTATTGCAATGGTAGGTATTTTTTTCCGTTTTTTCGTACACCTGCTGAGTTCAAGATGCGTCCGTAATCTTAGCGTAAATTAGCGTCGTCTTCATTTTTTGGGTGGGGGAAAAATGGTCTCTAAAACTACACCCTCCTTGGCGCTCGTGGCTTCTCCGAATTCTAAGCGTGTATAACCGTCGTCTCCTTTTTTTCTGCTGGGGTAAAATGGTCTCTAAAACTGCACCCTCCTTTGCGCTTGTCGTTACAGGTACCTTCTCCGAATTCTTAGCGCGTATTGCCGTCGTCTTCCTTTTTTGCTAGGGTGAAATGGTCTCTAAAACTGCACTTTCGTTTGCGCTCGTACCTTCTCCGAATTCATAGCGTGTATTATCGTCGTCTCCTTTTTTCTGCTGGGGTAAAATGCTCTCAAAAACTGCTCCCTGCTTTGCGCTTGTCGTTACAGGTACCTTCTCCGAATTTTTAGCGTGTATTACCGTCGTCTTCCTTTTTTGCGGGGATGAAATGGTCTCTAAAACTGCACTTTCGTTTGCGCTCGTACCTTCTCCAAATTCTAAGCTAGTAACATCGTCGTTTCCTTTTTTCTGCTGGGGTAAAATGCTTTCAAAAACTGCTCCCTCCTTTGCGCTTGTCGTTACAGGTACCTTCTCCGAATTTGTAGCGTGTATTACCGTCGTCTTCCTTTTTTGCTAGGGTGAAATGGTCTCTAAAACTGCTCTTTCGTTTGCGCTCGTACCTTCTCCGAATTCTTAGCGTGTATTATCGTCGTCTCCTTTTTTCTGCTGGGGTAAAATGCTCTCAAAAACCGCTCCCTGCTTTGCGCATGTCGTTACAGGTACCTCCTCTAAATTCTTAGCGTGTATTACCGTCGTCTTCCTTTTTTGCTGGGGTAAAATGGTCTCTAAAACTGCACTTTTGTTTGCGCTTGTACCTTATCCGAATTCTTAGCGTGTATTATCGTCGTTTCCTTTTTTTGCTTGGCTTAAATGGTCACTTTAACTGCACTTTTGGTTGCGCTTGTCATTGCAGGTACCTATGTCGAATCGTTGCCGCGTACTCACGTATTCTTTTCTTATATTTTCAGGTGTCATGTTCTAGCAAGTAGATGGTACAGATGTATGGACAGATGAACGTGTCAATGAGATTAAAGAGGTATGGTTGGCTTTGTATACTAACTCGAATTTCATTCCGGAATAGCTCAAGAGTTTCAAACAGTTTAGACCCAGACAAGGTCTGACAAAATGCTTAAAAGGAGTCTCTGTATGGTCACCAAATGGAACAAGCATAAAGTTAGGTTTGGCTTGTAAGATAAGGGGAGGAAACCCATTGAAATTCACAATTATTGCTGATCATGAACCTGTCAAGTGTACACTCGTAAAAGCAAGGGAAATGACTAGGACATTTCATAATCATAGATTAGCTTCAACATAGGTCATTCTGGTAGTACACTTATCATCAAAACAATACTTGGGTTTGTGTACAGACTGAAGAAACACCTTATATAAGTCATTTTTGCAAATATATGAAATTGTTGTTCTTAAAGCATATACGTTAATCACTCTTTAAAACTTGCATAACAAATTGGACTCCAAGTATATTATTTTATTACGCTCATCTACTTCAATACTATATCAAGGCGAGCTGCAAAGGCACTGGTGAGACTTGGTGGATGCACAGTGTCGCCTGAGCCTTCACTTAAGACTTGTGCAATAGGTACCAGAATCTCAAGTGCTGGAACAAACACTGTTTTTGTGTTGAGATTGGCTTTTGGGAAGATGCTTAACCCATATTAGCCTAGCGTCCTTTCTGTGGGACATAGGCAAACAGTGCAGACCCAGATCAGACGCCACAGAACGTGGCGTCCGCTCAGGGTCTCCACTGTTTTCATACAGAGTGTACTCTTAAAATTTGAATGGAAATGAAAATTGCCACTTAACAATCCTTAAAACGGAAATGGACTGGTCCAGTTGATAAAAAGTGGGGAATTCCATTCAGCTTATGTGGGTTAAGAACGTTTTATATGAAGATCTAGTAACTATACAGTGTATGTCTATATTTCCAGGTCCAGAAGACTAAAAACCATGGCTGGTTAGAAGTCCACTTGAACAGATAGACAGGACGCAGCAATGTGACATCTATTGCAATGGTAGGTATTTTTTTCCGTTTTTTCGTTCACCTGCTGAGTTCAAGATGCGTCCGTAATCTTAGCGTAAATTAGCGTCGTCTTCATTTTTTGGGTGGGGGAAAAATGGTCTCTAAAACTGCACCCTCCTTGGCGCTCGTGGCTTCTCCGAATTCTAAGCGTGTATAACCGTCGTCTCCTTTTTTTCTGCTGGGGTAAAATGGTCTCTAAAACTGCACCCTCTTTTGCGCTTGTCGTTACAGGTACCTTCTCCGAATTCTTAGCGCGTATTGCCGTCGTCTTCCTTTTTTGCTAGGGTGAAATGGTCTCTAAAACTGCACTTTCGTTTGCGCTCGTACCTTCTCCGAATTCATAGCGTGTATTATCGTCGTCTCCTTTTTTCTGCTGGGGTAAAATGCTCTCAAAAACTGCTCCCTGCTTTGCGCTTGTCGTTACAGGTACCTTCTCCGAATTCTTAGCGTGTATTACCGTCGTCTTCCTTTTTTGCTGGGGTGAAATGGTCTCTAAAACTGCACTTTCGTTTGCGCTCGTACCTTCTCCAAATTCTAAGCTAGTAACATCGTCGTTTCCTTTTTTCTGCTGGGGTAAAATGCTTTCAAAAACTGCTCCCTCCTTTGCGCTTGTCGTTACAGGTACCTTCTCCGAATTCGTAGCGTGTATTACCGTCGTCTTCCTTTTTTGCTAGGGTGAAATGGTCTCTAAAACTGCACTTTCGTTTGCGCTCGTACCTTCTCCGAATTCTTAGCGTGTATTATCGTCGTCTCCTTTTTTTCTGCTGGGGTAAAATGCTCTCAAAAAAACCGCTCCCTGCTTTGCGCTTGTCGTTACAGGTACCTCCTCTAAATTCTTAGCGTGTATTACCGTCGTCTTCCTTTTTTGCTGGGGTAAAATGGTCTCTAAAACTGCACTTTTGTTTGCGCTTGTACCTTATCCGAATTCTTAGCGTGTATTATCGTCGTTTCCTTTTTTTGCTTGGCTAAAATGGTCACTTTAACTGCACTTTCGGTTGCGCTTGTCATTGCAGGTACCTATGTCGAATCGTTGCCGCGTACTCACGTATTCTTTTCTTATATTTTCAGGTGTCATGTTCAAGCAAGTAGATGGTACAGATGTATGGACAGATGAACGTGTCAATGAGATTAAAGAGGTATGGTTGGCTTTGTATACTAACTCGAATTTCATTCCGGAATAGCTCAAGAGTTTCAAACAGTTTAGACCCAGACAAGGTCTGACAAAATGCTTAAAAGGAGTCTCTGTATGGTCACCAAATGGAACAAGCATAAAGTTAGGTTTGGCTTGTAAGATAAGGGGAGGAAACCCATTGAAATTCACAATTATTGCTGATCATGAACCTGTCAAGTGTACACTCGTAAAAGCAAGGGAAATGACTAGGACATTTCACAATCATAGATTAGCTTCAACATAGGTCATTCTGGTAGTACACTTATCATCAAAACAATACTTGGGTTTGTGTACAGACTGAAGAAACACTTTATCTTTGGTTGGTGTACAGACTGAGGAAACACCTTATATAAGTCATTTTTGCAAATATATGAAATTGTTGTTCTTAATGCATATACGTTAATCACTCTTTAAAACTTGCATAACAAATGGGACTCCAAGTATATTATTTAGTACGCTCATCTACTTCAATACTATATCAAGGCGAGCTGCAAAGGCACTGGTGAGACTTGGTGGATGCACAGTGTCGCCTGAGCCTTCACTTAAGACTTGTGCAATAGGTACCAGAATCTCAAGTGCTGGAACAAACACTGTTTTTGTGTTGAGATTGACTTTTGGGAAGATGCTTAACCCATATTAGCCTAGCGTCCTTTCTGTGGGACATAGGCAAACAGTGCAGACCCAGATCAGACGCCACAGAACGTGGCGTCCGCTCAGGGTCTCCACTGTTTTCATACAGAGTGTACTCTTAAAATTTGAATGGAAATGAAAATTGCCACTTAACAATCCTTAAAACGGAAATGGACTGGTCCAGTTGATAAAAAGTTGGGAATTCCATTCAGCTTATGTGGGTTAAGAACGTTTTATATGAAGATCTAGTAACTATACAGTGTATGTCTATATTTCCAGGTCCAGAAGACTAAAAACCATGGCTGGTTAGAAGTCCACTTGAACAGATAGACAGGACGCAGCAATGTGACGTCTATTGCAATGGTAGGTATTTTTTTCCGTTTTTTCGTACACCTGCTGAGTTCAAGATGCGTCCGTAATCTTAGCGTAAATTAGCGTCGTCTTCATTTTTTGGGTGGGGGAAAAATGGTCTCTAAAACTACACCCTCCTTGGCGCTCGTGGCTTCTCCGAATTCTAAGCGTGTATAACCGTGGTCTCCTTTTTTTCTGCTGGGGTAAAATGGTCTCTAAAACTGCACCCTCCTTTGCGCTTGTCGTTACAGGTACCTTCTCCGAATTCTTAGCGCGTATTGCCGTCGTCTTCCTTTTTTGCTAGGGTGAAATGGTCTCTAAAACTGCACTTTCGTTTGCGCTCGTACCTTCTCCGAATTCATAGCGTGTATTATCGTCGTCTCCTTTTTTCTGCTGGGGTAAAATGCTCTCAAAAACTGCTCCCTGCTTTGCGCTTGTCGTTACAGGTACCTTCTCCGAATTTTTAGCGTGTATTACCGTCGTCTTCCTTTTTTGCGGGGATGAAATGGTCTCTAAAACTGCACTTTCGTTTGCGCTCGTACCTTCTCCAAATTCTAAGCTAGTAACATCGTCGTTTCCTTTTTTCTGCTGGGGTAAAATGCTTTCAAAAACTGCTCCCTCCTTTGCGCTTGTCGTTACAGGTACCTTCTCCGAATTTGTAGCGTGTATTACCGTCGTCTTCCTTTTTTGCTAGGGTGAAATGGTCTCTAAAACTGCACTTTCGTTTGCGCTCGTACCTTCTCCGAATTCTTAGCGTGTATTATCGTCGTCTCCTTTTTTTCTGCTGGGGTAAAATGCTCTCAAAAACCGCTCCCTGCTTTGCGCTTGTCGTTACAGGTACCTCCTCTAAATTCTTAGCGTGTATTACCGTCGTCTTCCTTTTTTGCTGGGGTAAAATGGTCTCTAAAACTGCACTTTTGTTTGCGCTTGTACCTTATCCGAATTCTTAGCGTGTATTATCGTCGTTTCCTTTTTTTGCTTGGGTAAAATGGTCACTTTAACTGCACTTTCGGTTGCGCTTGTCATTGCAGGTACCTATGTCGAATCGTTGCCGCGTACTCACGTATTCTTTTCTTATATTTTCAGGTGTCATGTTCTAGCAAGTAGATGGTACAGATGTATGGACAGATGAACGTGTCAATGAGATTAAAGAGGTATGGTTGGCTTTGTATACTAACTCGAATTTCATTCTGGAATAGCTCAAGAGTTTCAAACAGTTTAGACCCAGACAAGGTCTGACAAAATGCTTAAAAGGAGTCTCTGTATGGTCACCAAATGGAACAAGCATAAAGTTAGGTTTGGCTTGTAAGATAAGGGGAGGAAACCCATTGAAATTCACAATTATTGCTGATCATGAACCTGTCAAGTGTACACTCGTAAAAGCAAGGGAAATGACTAGGACATTTCACAATCATAGATTAGCTTCAACATAGGTCATTCTGGTAGTACACTTATCATCAAAACAATACTTGGGTTTGTGTACAGACTGAAGAAACACTTTATCTTTGGTTGGTGTACAGACTGAGGAAACACCTTATATAAGTCATTTTTGCAAATATATGAAATTGTTGTTCTTAATGCATATACGTTAATCACTCTTTAAAACTTGCATAACAAATGGGACTCCAAGTATATTATTTTAGTACGCTCATCTACTTCAATACTATATCAAGGCGAGCTGCAAAGGCACTGGTGAGACTTGGTGGATGCACAGTGTCGCCTGAGCCTTCACTTAAGACTTGTGCAATAGGTACCAGAATCTCAAGTGCTGGAACAAACACTGTTTTTGTGTTGAGATTGACTTTTGGGAAGATGCTTAACCCATATTAGCCTAGCGTCCTTTCTGTGGGACATAGGCAAACAGTGCAGACCCAGATCAGACGCCACAGAACGTGGCGTCCGCTCAGGGTCTCCACTGTTTTCATACAGAGTGTACTCTTAAAATTTGAATGGAAATGAAAATTGCCACTTAACAATTCTTAAAACGTAAATGGACTGGTCCAGTTGATAAAAAGTTGGGAATTCCATTCAGCTTATGTGGGTTAAGAACGTTTTATATGAAGATCTAGTAACTATACAGTGTATGTCTATATTTCCAGGTCCAGAAGACTAAAAACCATGGCTGGTTAGAAGTCCACTTGAACAGATAGACAGGACGCAGCAATGTGACGTCTATTGCAATGGTAGGTATTTTTTTCCGTTTTTTCGTACACCTGCTGAGTTCAAGATGCGTCTGTAATCTTAGCGTAAATTAGCGTCGTCTTCATTTTTTGGGTGGGGGAAAAATGGTCTCTAAAACTACACCCTCCTTGGCGCTCGTGGCTTCTCCGAATTCTAAGCGTGTATAACCGTCGTCTCCTTTTTTTCTGCTGGGGTAAAATGGTCTCTAAAACTGCACCCTCCTTTGCGCTTGTCGTTACAGGTACCTTCTCCGAATTCTTAGCGCGTATTGCCGTCGTCTTCCTTTTTTGCTAGGGTGAAATGGTCTCTAAAACTGCACTTTCGTTTGCGCTCGTACCTTCTCCGAATTCATAGCGTGTATTATCGTCGTCTCCTTTTTTCTGCTGGGGTAAAATGCTCTCAAAAACTGCTCCCTGCTTTGCGCTTGTCGTTACAGGTACCTTCTCCGAATTTTTAGCGTGTATTACCGTCGTCTTCCTTTTTTGCGGGGATGAAATGGTCTCTAAAACTGCACTTTCCTTTGCGCTCGTACCTTCTCCAAATTCTAAGCTAGTAACATCGTCGTTTCCTTTTTTCTGCTGGGGTAAAATGCTTTCAAAAACTGCTCCCTCCTTTGCGCTTGTCGTTACAGGTACCTTCTCCGAATTTGTAGCGTGTATTACCGTCGTCTTCCTTTTTTGCTAGGGTGAAATGGTCTCTAAAACTGCACTTTCGTTTGCGCTCGTACCTTCTCCGAATTCTTAGCGTGTATTATCGTCGTCTCCTTTTTTTCTGCTGGGGTAAAATGCTCTCAAAAACCGCTCCCTGCTTTGCGCTTGTCGTTACAGGTACCTCCTCTAAATTCTTAGCGTGTATTACCGTCGTCTTCCTTTTTTGCTGGGGTAAAATGGTCTCTAAAACTGCACTTTTGTTTGCGCTTGTACCTTATCCGAATTCTTAGCGTGTATTATCGTCGTTTCCTTTTTTTGCTTGGCTAAAATGGTCACTTTAACTGCACTTTCGGTTGCGCTTGTCATTGCAGGTACCTATGTCGAATCGTTGCCGCGTACTCACGTATTCTTTTCTTATATTTTCAGGTGTCATGTTCTAGCAAGTAGATGGTACAGATGTATGGACAGATGAACGTCTCAATGAGATTAAAGAGGTATGGTTGGCTTTGTATACTAACTCGAATTTCATTCTGGAATAGCTCAAGAGTTTCAAACAGTTTAGACCCAGACAAGGTCTGACAAAATGCTTAAAAGGAGTCTCTGTATGGTCACCAAATGGAACAAGCATAAAGTTAGGTTTGGCTTGTAAGATAAGGGGAGGAAACCCATTGAAATTCACAATTATTGCTGATCATGAACCTGTCAAGTGTACACTCGTAAAAGCAAGGGAAATGACTAGGACATTTCACAATCATAGATTAGCTTCAACATAGGTCATTCTGGTAGTACACTTATCATCAAAACAATACTTGGGTTTGTGTACAGACTGAAGAAACACTTTATCTTTGGTTGGTGTACAGACTGAGGAAACACCTTATATAAGTCATTTTTGCAAATATATGAAATTGTTGTTCTTAATGCATATTCGTTAATCACTCTTTAAAACTTGCATAACAAATGGGACTCCAAGTATATTATTTTAGTACGCTCATCTACTTCAATACTATATCAAGGCGAGCTGCAAAGGCACTGGTGAGACTTGGTGGATGCACAGTGTCGCCTGAGCCTTCACTTAAGACTTGTGCAATAGGTACCAGAATCTCAAGTGCTGGAACAAACACTGTTTTTGTGTTGAGATTGACTTTTGGGAAGATGCTTAACCCATATTAGCCTAGCGTCCTTTCTGTGGGACATAGGCAAACAGTGCAGACCCAGATCAGACGCCACAGAACGTGGCGTCCGCTCAGGGTCTCCACTGTTTTCATACAGAGTGTACTCTTAAAATTTGAATGGAAATGAAAATTGCCACTTAACAATCCTTAAAACGGAAATGGACTGGTCCAGTTGATAAAAAGTGGGGAATTCCATTCAGCTTATGTGGGTTAAGAACGTTTTATATGAAGATCTAGTAACTATACAGTGTATGTCTATATTTCCAGGTCCAGAAGACTAAAAACCATGGCTGGTTAGAAGTCCACTTGAACAGATAGACAGGACGCAGCAATGTGACGTCTATTGCAATGGTAGGTATTTTTTTCCGTTTTTTCGTACACCTGCTGAGTTCAAGATGCGACTGTAATCTTAGCGTAAATTAGCGTCGTCTTCATTTTTTGGGTGGGGGAAAAATAGTCTCTAAAACTGCACCCTCCTTGGCGCTCGTGGCTTCTCCGAATTCTAAGCGTGTATAACCGTCGTCTCCTTTTTTTCTGCTGGGGTAAAATGGTCTCTAAAACTGCACCCTCCTTTGCACTTGTCGTTACAGGTACCTTCTCCAAATTCTTAGCGCGTATTGCCGTCGTCTTCCTTTTTTGCTAGGGTGAAATGGTCTCTAAAACTGCACTTTCGTTTGCGCTCGTACCTTCTCCGAATTCATAGCGTGTATTATCGTCGTCTCCTTTTTTCTGCTGGGGTAAAATGCTCTCAAAAACTGCTCCCTGCTTTGCGCTTGTCGTTACAGGTACCTTCTCCGAATTCTTAGCGTGTATTACCGTCGTCTTCCTTTTTTGCTGGGGTGAAATGGTCTCTAAAACTGCACTTTCGTTTGCGCTCGTACCTTCTCCAAATTCTAAGCTAGTAACATCGTCGTTTCCTTTTTTTCTGCTGGGGTAAAATGCTTTCAAAAACTGCTCCCTCCTTTGCGCTTGTCGTTACAGGTACCTTCTCCGAATTCGTAGCGTGTATTACCGTCGTCTTCCTTTTTTGCTAGGGTGAAATGGTCTCTAAAACTGCACTTTCGTTTGCGCTCGTACCTTCTCCGAATTCTTAGCGTGTATTATCGTCGTCTCCTTTTTTTCTGCTGGGGTAAAATGCTCTCAAAAACCGCTCCCTGCTTTGCGCTTGTCGTTACAGGTACCTCCTCTAAATTCTTAGCGTGTATTACCGTCGTCTTCCTTTTTTGCTGGGGTAAAATGGTCTCTAAAACTGCACTTTTGTTTGCGCTTGTACCTTATCCGAATTCTTAGCGTGTATTATCGTTGTTTCCTTTTTTTGCTTGGCTAAAATGGTCACTTTAACTGCACTTTCGGTTGCGCTTGTCATTGCAGGTACCTATGTCGAATCGTTGCCGCGTACTCACGTATTCTTTTCTTATATTTTCAGGTGTCATGTTCTAGCAAGTAGATGGTACAGATGTATGGACAGATGAACGTGTCAATGAGATTAAAGAGGTATGGTTGGCTTTGTATACTAACTCGAATTTCATTCTGGAATAGCTCAAGAGTTTCAAACAGTTTAGACCCAGACAAGGTCTGACAAAATGCTTAAAAGGAGTCTCTGTATGGTCACCAAATGGAACAAGCATAAAGTTAGGTTTGGCTTGTAAGATAAGGGGAGGAAACCCATTGAAATTCACAATTATTGCTGATCATGAACCTGTCAAGTGTATACTCGTAAAAGCAAGGGAAATGACTAGGACATTTCACAATCATAGATTAGCTTCAACATAGGTCATTCTGGTAGTACACTTATCATCAAAACAATACTTGGGTTTGTGTACAGACTGAAGAAACACTTTATCTTTGGTTGGTGTACAGACTGAGGAAACACCTTATATAAGTCATTTTTGCAAATATATGAAATTGTTGTTCTTAATGCATTTACGTTAATCACTCTTTAAAACTTGCATAACAAATGGGACTCCAAGTATATTATTTTAGTACGCTCATCTACTTCAATACTATATCAAGGCGAGCTGCAAAGGCACTGGTGAGACTTGGTGGATGCACAGTGTCGCCTGAGCCTTCACTTAAGACTTGTGCAATAGGTACCAGAATCTCAAGTGCTGGAACAAACACTGTTTTTGTGTTGAGATTGACTTTTGGGAAGATGCTTAACCCATATTAGCCTAGCGTCCTTTCTGTGGGACATAGGCAAACAGTGCAGACCCAGATCAGACGCCACAGAACGTGGCGTCCGCTCAGGGTCTCCACTGTTTTCATACAGAGTGTACTCTTAAAATTTGAATGGAAATGAAAATTGCCACTTAACAATCCTTAAAACGGAAATGGACTGGTCCAGTTGATAAAAAGTGGGGAATTCCATTCAGCTTATGTGGGTTAAGAACGTTTTATATGAAGATCTAGTAACTATACAGTGTATGTCTATATTTCCAGGTCCAGAAGACTAAAAACCATGGCTGGTTAGAAGTCCACTTGAACAGATAGACAGGACGCAGCAATGTGACGTCTATTGCAATGGTAGGTATTTTTTTCCGTTTTTTCGTACACCTGCTGAGTTCAAGATGCGACCGTAATCTTAGCGTAAATTAGCGTCGTCTTCATTTTTTGGGTGGGGGAAAAATAGTCTCTAAAACTGCACCCTCCTTGGCGCTCGTGGCTTCTCCGAATTCTAAGCGTGTATAACCGTCGTCTCCTTTTTTTCTGCTGGGGTAAAATGGTCTCTAAAACTGCACCCTCCTTTGCACTTGTCGTTACAGGTACCTTCTCCAAATTCTTAGCGCGTATTGCCGTCGTCTTCCTTTTTTGCTAGGGTGAAATGGTCTCTAAAACTGCACTTTCGTTTGCGCTCGTACCTTCTCCGAATTCATAGCGTGTATTATCGTCGTCTCCTTTTTTCTGCTGGGGTAAAATGCTCTCAAAAACTGCTCCCTGCTTTGCGCTTGTCGTTACAGGTACCTTCTCCGAATTCTTAGCGTGTATTACCGTCGTCTTCCTTTTTTGCTGGGGTGAAATGGTCTCTAAAACTGCACTTTCGTTTGCGCTCGTACCTTCTCCAAATTCTAAGCTAGTAACATCGTCGTTTCCTTTTTTTCTGCTGGGGTAAAATGCTTTCAAAAACTGCTCCCTCCTTTGCGCTTGTCGTTACAGGTACCTTCTCCGAATTCGTAGCGTGTATTACCGTCGTCTTCCTTTTTTGCTAGGGTGAAATGGTCTCTAAAACTGCACTTTCGTTTGCGCTCGTACCTTCTCCGAATTCATAGCGTGTATTATCGTCGTCTCCTTTTTTCTGCTGGGGTAAAATGCTCTCAAAAACTGCTCCCTGCTTTGCGCTTGTCGTTACAGGTACCTTCTCCGAATTCTTAGCGTGTATTACCGTCGTCTTCCTTTTTTGCGGGGATGAAATGGTCTCTAAAACTGCACTTTCGTTTGCGCTCATATCTTCTCCAAATTCTAAGCTAGTAACATCGTCGTTTCCTTTTTTCTGCTGGGGTAAAATGCTTTCAAAAACTGCTCCCTCCTTTGCGCTTGTCGTTACAGGTACCTTCTCCGAATTTGTAGCGTGTATTACCGTCGTCTTCCTTTTTTGCTAGGGTGAAATGGTCTCTAAAACTGCACTTTCGTTTGCGCTCGTACCTTCTCCGAATTCTTAGCGTGTATTATCGTCGTCTCCTTTTTTTCTGCTGGGGTAAAATGCTCTCAAAAACCGCTCCCTGCTTTGCGCTTGTCGTTACAGGTACCTCCTCTAAATTCTTAGCGTGTATTACCGTCGTCTTCCTTTTTTGCTTGGGTAAAATGGACTCTAAATCTGCACTTTTGTTTGCGCTTGTACCTTATCCGAATTCTTAGCGTGTATTATCGTCGTTTCCTTTTTTTGCTTGGCTAAAATGGTCACTTTAACTGCACTTTCGGTTGCGCTTGTCATTGCAGGTACCTATGTCGAATCGTTGCCGCGTACTCACGTATTCTTTTCTTATATTTTCAGGTGTCATGTTCTAGCAAGTAGATGGTACAGATGTATGGACAGATGAACGTGTCAATGAGATTAAAGAGGTATGTTTGGCTTTGTATACTAACTCGAATTTCATTCCGGAATAGCTCAAGAGTTTCAAACAGTTTAGACCCAGACAAGGTCTGACAAAATGCTTAAAAGGAGTCTCTGTATGGTCACCAAATGGAACAAGCATAAAGTTAGGTTTGGCTTGTAAGATAAGGGGAGGAAACCCATTGAAATTCACAATTATTGCTGATCATGAACCTGTCAAGTGTACACTCGTAAAAGCAAGGGAAATGACTAGGACATTTCACAATCATAGATTAGCTTCAACATAGGTCATTCTGGTAGTACACTTATCATCAAAACAATACTTGGGTTTGTGTACAGACTGAAGAAACACTTTATCTTTGGTTGGTGTACAGACTGAGGAAACACCTTATATAAGTCATTTTTGCAAATATATGAAATTGTTGTTCTTAATGCATATACGTTAATCACTCTTTAAAACTTGCATAACAAATGGGACTCCAAGTATATTATTTTAGTACGCTCATCTACTTCAATACTATATCAAGGCGAGCTGCAAAGGCACTGGTGAGACTTGGTGGATGCACAGTGTCGCCTGAGCCTTCACTTAAGACTTGTGCAATAGGTACCAGAATCTCAAGTGCTGGAACAAACACTGTTTTTGTGTTGAGATTGACTTTTGGGAAGATGCTTAACCCATATTAGCCTAGCGTCCTTTCTGTGGGACATAGGCAAACAGTGCAGACCCAGATCAGACGCCACAGAACGTGGCGTCCGCTCAGGGTCTCCACTGTTTTCATACAGAGTGTACTCTTAAAATTTGAATGGAAATGAAAATTGCCACTTAACAATCCTTAAAACGGAAATGGACTGGTCCAGTTGATAAAAAGTGGGGAATTCCATTCAGCTTATGTGGGTTAAGAACGTTTTATATGAAGATCTAGTAACTATACAGTGTATGTCTATATTTCCAGGTCCAGAAGACTAAAAACCATGGCTGGTTAGAAGTCCACTTGAACAGATAGACAGGACGCAGCAATGTGACGTCTATTGCAATGGTAGGTATTTTTTTCCGTTTCTTCGTACACCTGCTGAGTTCAAGATGCGTCCGTAATCTTAGCGTAAATTAGCGTCGTCTTCATTTTTGGGTGGGGGAAAAATGGTCTCTAAAACTGCACCCTCCTTGGCGCTCGTGGCTTCTCCAAAATGTAAGCGTGTATAACCGTCGTCTCCTTTTTTTCTGCTGGGGTAAAATGGTCTCTAAAACTGCACCCTCCTTTGCGCTTGTCGTTACAGGTACCTTCTCCGAATTCTTAGCGCGTATTGCCGTCGTCTTTCTTTTTTGCTAGGGTGAAATGGTCTCTAAAACTGCACTTTCGTTTGCGCTCGTACCTTCTCCGAATTCATAGCGTGTATTATCGTCGTCTCCTTTTTTCTGCTGGGGTAAAATGCTCTCAAAAACTGCTCCCTGCTTTGCGCTTGTCGTTACAGGTACCTTCTCCGAATTCTTAGCGTGTATTACCGTCGTCTTCCTTTTTTGCTGGGGTGAAATGGTCTCTAAAACTGCACTTTCGTTTGCGCTCGTACCTTCTCCAAATTCTAAGCTAGTAACATCGTCGTTTCCTTTTTTCTGCTGGGGTAAAATGCTTTCAAAAACTGCTCCCTCCTTTGCGCTTGTCGTTACAGGTACCTTCTCCGAATTCGTAGCGTGTATTATCGTCGTCTTCCTTTTTTGCTAGGGTGAAATGGTCTCTAAAACTGCACTTTCGTTTGCGCTCGTACCTTCTCCGAATTCTTAGCGTGTATTATCGTCGTCTCCTTTTTTTCTGCTGGGGTAAAATGCTCTCAAAAACCGCTCCCTGCTTTGCGCTTGTCGTTACAGGTACCTCCTCTAAATTCTTAGCGTGTATTACCGTCGTCTTCCTTTTTTGCTGGGGTAAAATGGTCTCTAAAACTGCACTTTTGTTTGCGCTTGTACCTTATCCGAATTCTTAGCGTGTATTATCGTCGTTTCCTTTTTTTGCTTGGCTAAAATGGTCACTTTAACTGCACTTTCGGTTGCGCTTGTCATTGCAGGTACCTATGTCGAATCGTTGCCGCGTACTCACGTATTCTTTTCTTATATTTTCAGGTGTCATGTTCTAGCAAGTAGATGGTACAGATGTATGGACAGATGAACGTGTCAATGAGATTAAAGAGGTATGGTTGGCTTTGTATACTAACTCGAATTTCATTCTGGAATAGCTCAAGAGTTTCAAACAGTTTAGACCCAGACAAGGTCTGACAAAATGCTTAAAAGGAGTCTCTGTATGGTCACCAAATGGAACAAGCATAAAGTTAGGTTTGGCTTGTAAGATAAGGGGAGGAAACCCATTGAAATTCACAATTATTGCTGATCATGAACCTGTCAAGTGTACACTCGTAAAAGCAAGGGAAATGACTAGGACATTTCACAATCATAGATTAGCTTCAACATAGGTCATTCTGGTAGTACACTTATCATCAAAACAATACTTGGGTTTGTGTACAGACTGAAGAAACACTTTATCTTTGGTTGGTGTACAGACTGAGGAAACACCTTATATAAGTCATTTTTGCAAATATATGAAATTGTTGTTCTTAATGCATATACGTTAATCACTCTTTAAAACTTGCATAACAAATGGGACTCCAAGTATATTATTTTAGTACGCTCATCTACTTCAATACTATATCAAGGCGAGCTGCAAAGGCACTGGTGAGACTTGGTGGATGCACAGTGTCGCCTGAGCCTTCACTTAAGACTTGTGCAATAGGTACCAGAATCTCAAGTGCTGGAACAAACACTGTTTTTGTGTTGAGATTGACTTTTGGGAAGATGCTTAACCCATATTAGCCTAGCGTCCTTTCTGTGGGACATAGGCAAACAGTGCAGACCCAGATCAGACGCCACAGAACGTGGCGTCCGCTCAGGGTCTCCACTGTTTTCATACAGAGTGTACTCTTAAAATTTGAATGGAAATGAAAATTGCCACTTAACAATCCTTAAAACGGAAATGGACTGGTCCAGTTGATAAAAAGTGGGGAATTCCATTCAGCTTATGTGGGTTAAGAACGTTTTATATGAAGATCTAGTAACTATACAGTGTATGTCTATATTTCCAGGTCCAGAAGACTAAAAACCATGGCTGGTTAGAAGTCCACTTGAACAGATAGACAGGACTCAGCAATGTGACGTCTATTGCAATGGTAGGTATTTTTTTCCGTTTTTTCGTACACCTGCTGAGTTCAAGATGCGTCCGTAATCTTAGCGTAAATTAGCGTCGTCTTCATTTTTTGGGTGGGGGAAAAATAGTCTCTAAAACTGCACCCTCCTTGGCGCTCGTGGCTTCTCCGAATTCTAAGCGTGTATAACCGTCGTCTCCTTTTTTTCTGCTGGGGTAAAATGGTCTCTAGAACTGCACCCTCCTTTGCGCTTGTCGTTACAGGTACCTTCTCCGAATTCTTAGCGCGTATTGCCATCGTCTTCCTTTTTTGCTAGGGTGAAATGGTCTCTAAAACTGCACTTTCGTTTGCGCTCGTACCTTCTCCGAATTCATAGCGTGTATTATCGTCGTCTCCTTTTTTCTGCTGGGGTAAAATGCTCTCAAAAACTGCTCCCTGCTTTGCGCTTGTCGTTACAGGTACCTTCTCCGAATTCTTAGCGTGTATTACCGTCGTCTTCCTTTTTTGCTGCGGTGAAATGGTCTCTAAAACTGCACTTTCGTTTGCGCTCGTACCTTCTCCAAATTCTAAGCTAGTAACATCGTCGTTTCCTTTTTTCTGCTGGGGTAAATGCTTTCAAAAACTGCTCCCTCCTTTGCGCTTATCGTTACAGGTACCTTCTCCGAATTCGTAGCGTGTATTACCGTCGTCTTCCTTTTTTGCTAGGGTGAAATGGTCTCTAAAACTGCACTTTCGTTTGCGCTCGTACCTTCTCCGAATTCTTAGCGTGTATTATCGTCGTCCCCTTTTTTCTGCTGGGGTAAAATGCTCTCAAAAACCGCTCCCTGCTTTGCGCTTGTCGTTACAGGTACCTCCTCTAAATTCTTAGCGTGTATTACCGTCGTCTTCCTTTTTTGCTGGGGTAAAATAGTCTCTAAAACTGCACTTTTGTTTGCGCTTGTACCTTATCCGAATTCTTAGCGTGTATTATCATCGTTTCCTTTTTTGCTTTGGTAAAATGGTAACTTTAACTGCACTTTCGGTTGCGCTTGTCATTGCAGGTACCTATGTCGAATCGTTGCCGCGTACTCACGTATTCTTTTCTTATATTTTCAGGTGTCATGTTCTAGCAAGTAGATGGTACAGATGTATGGACAGATGAACGTGTCAATGAGATTAAAGAGGTATGGTTGGCTTTGTATACTAACTCGAATTTCATTCCGGAATAGCTCAAGAGTTTCAAACAGTTTAGACCCAGACAAGGTCTGACAAAATGCTTAAAAGGAGTCTCTGTATGGTCACCAAATGGAACAAGCATAAAGTTAGATTTGGCTTGTAAGATAAGGGGAGGAAACCCATTGAAATTCACAATTATTGCTGATCATGAACCTGTCAAGTGTACACTCGTAAAAGCAAGGGAAATGACTAGGACATTTCACAATCATAGATTAGCTTCAACATAGGTCATTCTGGTAGTACACTTATCATCGAAACAATACTTGGGTTTGTGTACAGACTGAAGAAACACTTTATCTTTGGTGGGTGTACAGACTGAGGAAACACCTTATATAAGTCATTTTTGCAAATATATGAAATTGTTGTTCTTAATGCATATACGTTAATCACTCTTTAAAACTTGCATAACAAATGGGACTCCAAGTATATTATTTTAGTACGCTCATCTACTTCAATACTATATCAAGGCGAGCTGCAAAGGCACTGGTGAGACTTGGTGGATGCACAGTGTCGCCTGAGCCTTCACTTAAGACTTGTGCAATAGGTACCAGAATCTCAAGTGCTGGAACAAACACTGTTTTTGTGTTGAGATTGACTTTTGGGAAGATGCTTAACCCATATTAGCCTAGCGTCCTTTCTGTGGGACATAGGCAAACAGTGCAGACCCAGATCAGACGCCACAGAACGTGGCGTCCGCTCAGGGTCTCCACTGTTTTCATACAGAGTGTACTCTTATAATTTGAATGGAATTGAAAATTGCCACTTAACAATCCTTAAAACGGAAATGGACTGGTCCAGTTGATAAAAAGTGGGGAATTCCATTCAGCTTATGTGGGTTAAGAACGTTTTATATGAAGATCTAGTAACTATACAGTGTATGTCTATATTTCCAGGTCCAGAAGACTAAAAACCATGGCTGGTTAGAAGTCCACTTGAACAGATAGACAGGACGCAGCAATGTGACGTCTATTGCAATGGTAGGTATTTTTTCCGCTTTTTAGTACACCTGCTGAGTTCAAGATGCGTCCGTAATCTTAGCGTAAATTAGCGTCGTCTTCATTTTTTGGGTGGGGGAAAAATGGTCTCTAAAACTACACCCTCCTTGGCGCTCGTGGCTTCTCCGAATTCTAAGCGTGTATAACCGTCGTCTCCTTTTTTTCTGCTGGGGTAAAATGGTCTCTAAAACTGCACCCTCCTTTGCGCTTGTCGTTACAGGTACCTTCTCCGAATTCTTAGCGCGTATTGCCGTCGTCTTCCTTTTTTGCTAGGGTGAAATGGTCTCTAAAACTGCACTTTCGTTTGCGCTCGTACCTTCTCCGAATTCATAGCGTGTATTATCGTCGTCTCCTTTTTTCTGCTGGGGTAAAATGCTCTCAAAAACTGCTCCCTGCTTTGCGCTTGTCGTTACAGGTACCTTCTCCGAATTTTTAGCGTGTATTACCGTCGTCTTCCTTTTTTGCGGGGATGAAATGGTCTCTAAAACTGCACTTTCGTTTGCGCTCGTACCTTCTCCAAATTCTAAGCTAGTAACATCGTCGTTTCCTTTTTTCTGCTGGGGTAAAATGCTTTCAAAAACTGCTCCCTCCTTTGCGCTTGTCGTTACAGGTACCTTCTCCGAATTTGTAGCGTGTATTACCGTCGTCTTCCTTTTTTGCTAGGGTGAAATGGTCTCTAAAACTGCACTTTCGTTTGCGCTCGTACCTTATCCGAATTCTTAGCGTGTATTATCGTCGTTTCCTTTTTTTGCTTGGGTAAAATGGTCACTTTAACTGCACTTTCGTTTGCGCTCGTACCTTATCCAAATTCTAAGCTAGTAACATCGTCGTTTCCTTTTTTCTGCTGTGGTAAAATGCTTTCAAAAACTGCTCCCTCCTTTGCGCTTGTCGTTACCGGTACCTTCTCCGAATTCGTAGCGTGTATTACCGTCGTCTGTCTTTTTTGCTAGGGTGAAATGGTCTCTAAAACTGCACTTTCGTTTGCGCTCGTACCTTCTCCGAATTCTTAGCGTGTATTATCGTCGTCTCCTTTTTTTCTGCTGGGGTAAAATGCTCTCAAAAACCGCATCCTGCTTTGCGCTTGTCGTTACAGGTACCTCCTCTAAATTCTTAGCGTGTATTACCGTCGTCTTCCTTTTTTGCTGGGGTAAAATGGTCTCTAAAACTGCACTTTTGTTTGCGCTTGTACCTTATCCGAATTCTTAGCGTGTATTACCGTCGTTTCCTTTTTTTGCTTGGGTAAAATGGTCACTTTAACTGCACTTTCGGTTGCGCTTGTCATTGCAGGTACCTATGTCGAATCGTTGCCGCGTACTCACGTATTCTTTTCTTATATTTTCAGGTGTCATGTTCTAGCAAGTAGATGGTACAGATGTATGGACAGATGAACGTGTCAATGAGATTAAAGAGGTATGGTTGGCTTTGTATACTAACTCGAATTTCATTCCGGAATAGCTCAAGAGTTTCAAACAGTTTAGACCCAGACAAGGTCTGACAAAATGCTTAAAAGGAGTCTCTGTATGGTCACCAAATGGAACAAGCATAAAGTTAGGTTTGGCTTGTAAGATAAGGGGAGGAAACCCATTGAAATTCACAATTATTGCTGATCATGAACCTGTCAAGTGTACACTCGTAAAAGCAAGGGAAATGACTAGGACATTTCACAATCATAGATTAGCTTCAACATAGGTCATTCTGGTAGTACACTTATCATCAAAACAATACTTGGGTTTGTGTACAGACTGAAGAAACACTTTATCTTTGGTTGGTGTACAGACTGAGGAAACACCTTATATAAGTCATTTTTGCAAATATATGAAATTGTTGTTCTTAATGCATATACGTTAATCACTCTTTAAAACTTGCATAACAAATGGGACTCCAAGTATATTATTTTAGTACGCTCATCTTCTTCAATACTATATCAAGGCGAGCTGCAAAGGCACTGGTGAGACTTGGTGGATGCACAGTCTCGCCTGAGCCTTCACTTAAGACTTGTGCAATAGGTACCAGAATCTCAAGTGCTGGAACAAACACTGTTTTTGTGTTGAGATTGACTTTTCGGAAGATGCTTAACCCATATTAGCCTAGCGTCCTTTCTGTGGGACATAGGCAAACAGTGCAGACCCAGATCAGACGCCACAGAACGTGGCGTCCGCTCAGGGTCTCCACTGTTTTCATACAGAGTGTACTCTTAAAATTTGAATGGAAATGAAAATTGCCACTTAACAATCCTTAAAACGGAAATGGACTGGTCCAGTTGATAAAAAGTGGGGAATTCCATTTAGCTTATGTGGGTTAAGAACGTTTTATATGAAGATCTAGTAAATATACGGTGTATGTCTATATTTCCAGGTCCAGAAGACTAAAAACCATGGCTGGTTAGAAGTCCACTTGAACAGATAGACAGGACGCAGCAATGTGACGTCTATTGCAATGGTAGGTATTTTTTTCCGTTTTTTCGTACACCTGCTGAGTTCAAGATGCGTCCGTAATCTTAGCGCAAATTAGCGTCGTCTTCATTTTTTGGGTGGGGGAAATGGTCTCTAAAACTGCACCCTCCTTGGCGCTCGTGGCTTCTCCGAATTCTAAGCGTGTATAACCGTCGTCTCCTTTTTTTCTGCTGGGGTAAAATGGTCTCTAAAACGTCACCCTCCTTTGCGCTTGTCGTTACAGGTACCTTCTCCGAATTCTTAGCGCGTATTGCTGTCGTCTTCCTTTTTTGCTAGGGTGAAATGGTCTCTTAAACTGCACTTTCGTTTGCGCTCGTACCTAGTCCGAATTCATAGCGTGTATTATCGTCGTCTCCTTTTTTCTGCTGGGGTAAAATGCTCTCAAAAACTGCTCCCTGCTTTGCGCTTGTCGTTACAGGTACCTTCTCCGAATTCTTAGCGTGTATTACCGTCGTCTTCCTTTTTTGCCGGGTTAAAATGGTCTCTAAAACTGCACTTTCGTTTGCGCTCGTACCTTATCCAAATTCTAAGCTAGTAACATCGTCGTTTCCTTTTTTCTGCTGGGGTAAAATGCTTTCAAAAACTGCTCCCTCCTTTGCGCTTGTCATTACAGGTACCTTCTCCGAATTCGTAGCGTGTATTACCGTCGTCTTCCTTTTTTGCTAGGGTGAAATGGTCTCTAAAACTGCACTTTCGTTTGCGCTCATACCTTCTCCGAATTCTTAGCGTGTATTATCGTCGTCTCCTTTTTTTCTGCTGGGGTAAAATGCTCTCAAAAACAGCTCCCTGCTTTGCGCTTGTCGTTACAGGTACCTCCTCTAAATTCTTAGCGTGTATTACCGTCGTCTTCCTTTTTTGGTGGGGGAAAATGGTCTCTAAAACTGCACTTTTGTTTGCGCTTGTACCTTATCCGAATTCTTAGCGTGTATTACCGTCGTTTCCTTTTTTTGCTTGGGTAAAATGGTCACTTTAACTGCACTTTCGGTTGCGCTTGTCATTGCAGGTACCTATGTCGAATCGTTGCCGCGTACTCACGTATTCTTTTCTTATATTTTCAGGTGTCATGTTCTAGCAAGTAGATGGTACAGATGTATGGACAGATGAACGTGTCAATGAGATTAAAGAGGTATGGTTGGCTTTGTATACTAACTCGAATTTCATTCCGGAATAGCTCAAGAGTTTCAAACAGTTTAGACCCAGACAAGGTCTGACAAAATGCTTAAAAGGAGTCTCTGTATGGTCACCAAATGGAACAAGCATAAAGTTAGGTTTGGCTTGTAAGATAAGGGGAGGAAACCCATTGAAATTCACAATTATTGCTGATCATGAACCTGTCAAGTGTACACTCGTAAAAGCAAGGGAAATGACTAGGACATTTCACAATCATAGATTAGCTTCAACATAGGTCATTCTGGTAGTACACTTATCATCAAAACAATACTTGGGTTTGTGTACAGACTGAAGAAACACTTTATCTTTGGTTGGTGTACAGACTGAGGAAACACCTTATATAAGTCATTTTTGCAAATATATGAAATTGTTGTTCTTAATGCATATACGTTAATCACTCTTTAAATCTTGCATAACAAATGGGACTCCAAGTATATTATTTTAGTACGCTCATCTACTTCAATACTATATCAAGGCGAGCTGCAAAGGCACTGGTGAGACTTGGTGGATGCACAGTCTCGCCTGAGCCTTCACTTAAAACTTGTGCAATAGGTACCAGAATCTCAAGTGCTGGAACAAACACTGTTTTTATGTTGAGATTGACTTTTGGGAAGATGCTTAACCCATATTAGCCTAGCGTCCTTTCTGTGGGACATAGGCAAACAGTGCAGACCCAGATCAGACGCCACAGAACGTGGCGTCCGCTCAGGGTCTCCACTGTTTTCATACAGAGTGTACTCTTAAAATTTGAATGGAAATAAAAATTGCCACTTAACAATCCTTAAAACGGAAATGGACTGGTCCAGTTGATAAAAAGTGGGGAATTCCATTCAGCTTATGTGGGTTAATAACGTTTTATATGAAAATCTAGTAACTATACAGTGTATGTCTATATTTCCAGGTCCAGAAGACTAAAAACCATGGCTGGTTAGAAGTCCACTTGAACAGATAGACAGGACTCAGCAATGTGACGTCTATTGCAATGGTAGGTATTTTTTTCCGTTTTTTCGTACACCTGCTGAGTTCAAGATGCGTCCGTAATCTTAGCGTAAATTAGCGTCGTCTTCATTTTTTGGGTGGGGGAAAAATAGTCTCTAAAACTGCACCCTCCTTGGCGCTCGTGGCTTCTCCGAATTCTAAGCGTGTATAACCGTCGTCTCCTTTTTTTCTGCTGGGGTAAAAAAGTCTCTAAAACTGCACCCTCCTTTGCGCTTGTCGTTACAGGTACCTTCTCCGAATTCTTAGTGCGTATTGCCATCGTCTTCCTTTTTTGCTAGGGTGAAATGGTCTCTAAAACTGCACTTTCGTTTGCGCTCGTACCTTCTCCGAATTCATAGCGTGTATTATCGTCGTCTCCTTTTTTCTGCTGGGGTAAAATGCTCTCAAAAACTGCTCCCTGCTTTGCGCTTGTCGTTACAGGTACCTTCTCCGAATTCTTAGCGTGTATTACCGTCGTCTTCCTTTTTTGCTGCGGTGAAATGGTCTCTAAAACTGCACTTTCGTTTGCGCTCGTACCTTCTCCAAATTCTAAGCTAGTAACATCGTCGTTTCCTTTTTTCTGCTGGGGTAAATGCTTTCAAAAACTGCTCCCTCCTTTGCGCTTATCGTTACAGGTACCTTCTCCGAATTCGTAGCGTGTATTACCGTCGTCTTCCTTTTTTGCTAGGGTGAAATGGTCTCTAAAACTGCACTTTCGTTTGCGCTCGTACCTTCTCCGAATTCTTAGCGTGTATTATCGTCGTCCCCTTTTTTCTGCTGGGGTAAAATGCTCTCAAAAACCGCTCCCTGCTTTGCGCTTGTCGTTACAGGTACCTCCTCTAAATTCTTAGCGTGTATTACCGTCGTCTTCCTTTTTTGCTGGGGTAAAATAGTCTCTAAAACTGCACTTTTGTTTGCGCTTGTACCTTATCCGAATTCTTAGCGTGTATTATCATCGTTTCCTTTTTTGCTTTGGTAAAATGGTAACTTTAACTGCACTTTCGGTTGCGCTTGTCATTGCAGGTACCTATGTCGAATCGTTGCCGCGTACTCACGTATTCTTTTCTTATATTTTCAGGTGTCATGTTCTAGCAAGTAGATGGTACAGATGTATGGACAGATGAACGTGTCAATGAGATTAAAGAGGTATGGTTGGCTTTGTATACTAACTCGAATTTCATTCCGGAATAGCTCAAGAGTTTCAAACAGTTTAGACCCAGACAAGGTCTGACAAAATGCTTAAAAGGAGTCTCTGTATGGTCACCAAATGGAACAAGCATAAAGTTAGATTTGGCTTGTAAGATAAGGGGAGGAAACCCATTGAAATTCACAATTATTGCTGATCATGAACCTGTCAAGTGTACACTCGTAAAAGCAAGGGAAATGACTAGGACATTTCACAATCATAGATTAGCTTCAACATAGGTCATTCTGGTAGTACACTTATCATCAAAACAATACTTGGGTTTGTGTACAGACTGAAGAAACACTTTATCTTTGGTGGGTGTACAGACTGAGGAAACACCTTATATAAGTCATTTTTGCAAATATATGAAATTGTTGTTCTTAATGCATATACGTTAATCACTCTTTAAAACTTGCATAACAAATGGGACTCCAAGTATATTATTTTAGTACGCTCATCTACTTCAATACTATATCAAGGCGAGCTGCAAAGGCACTGGTGAGACTTGGTGGATGCACAGTGTCGCCTGAGCCTTCACTTAAGACTTGTGCAATAGGTACCAGAATCTCAAGTGCTGGAACAAACACTGTTTTTGTGTTGAGATTGACTTTTGGGAAGATGCTTAACCCATATTAGCCTAGCGTCCTTTCTGTGGGACATAGGCAAACAGTGCAGACCCAGATCAGACGCCACAGAACGTGGCGACCGCTCAGGGTCTCCACTGTTTTCATACAGAGTGTACTCTTATAATTTGAATGGAAATGAAAATTGCCACTTAACAATCCTTAAAACGGAAATGGACTGGTCCAGTTGATAAAAAGTGGGGAATTCCATTCAGCTTATGTGGGTTAAGAACGTTTTATATGAAGATCTAGTAACTATACAGTGTATGTCTATATTTCCAGGTCCAGAAGACTAAAAACCATGGCTGGTTAGAAGTCCACTTGAACAGATAGACAGGACGCAGCAATGTGACGTCTATTGCAATGGTAGGTATTTTTTCCGCTTTTTCGTACACCTGCTGAGTTCAAGATGCGTCCGTAATCTTAGCGTAAATTAGCGTCGTCTTCATTTTTTGGGTGGGGGAAAATGGTCTCTAAAACTACACCCTCCTTGGCGCTCGTGGCTTCTCCGAATTCTAAGCGTGTATAACCGTCGTCTCCTTTTTTTCTGCTGGGGTAAAATGGTCTCTAAAACTGCACCCTCCTTTGCGCTTGTCGTTACAGGTACGTTCTCCGAATTCTTAGCGCGTATTGCCGTCGTCTTCCTTTTTTGCTAGGGTGAAATGGTCTCTAAAACTGCACTTTCGTTTGCGCTCGTACCTTCTCCGAATTCATAGCGTGTATTATCGTCGTCTCCTTTTTTCTGCTGGGGTAAAATGCTCTCAAAAACTGCTCCCTGCTTTGCGCTTGTCGTTACAGGTACCTTCTCCGAATTTTTAGCGTGTATTACCGTCGTCTTCCTTTTTTGCGGGGATGAAATGGTCTCTAAAACTGCACTTTCGTTTGCGCTCGTACCTTCTCCAAATTCTAAGCTAGTAACATCGTCGTTTCCTTTTTTCTGCTGGGGTAAAATGCTTTCAAAAACTGCTCCCTCCTTTGCGCTTGTCGTTACAGGTACCTTCTCCGAATTTGTAGCATGTATTACCGTCGTCTTCCTTTTTTGCTAGGGTGAAATGGTCTCTAAAACTGCACTTTCGTTTGCGCTCGTACCTTATCCGAATTCTTAGCGTGTATTATCGTCGTTTCCTTTTTTTGCTTGGGTAAAATGGTCACTTTAACTGCACTTTCGTTTGCGCTCGTACCTTATCCAAATTCTAAGCTAGTAACATCGTCGTTTCCTTTTTTCTGCTGTGGTAAAATGCTTTCAAAAACTGCTCCCTCCTTTGCGCTTGTCGTTACCGGTACCTTCTCCGAATTCGTAGCGTGTATTACCGTCGTCTGTCTTTTTTGCTAGGGTGAAATGGTCTCTAAAACTGCACTTTCGTTTGCGCTCGTACCTTCTCCGAATTCTTAGCGTGTATTATCGTCGTCTCCTTTTTTTCTGCTGGGGTAAAATGCTCTCAAAAACCGCATCCTGCTTTGCGCTTGTCGTTACAGGTACCTCCTCTAAATTCTTAGCGTGTATTACCGTCGTCTTCCTTTTTTGCTGGGGTAAAATGGTCTCTAAAACTGCACTTTTGTTTGCGCTTGTACCTTATCCGAATTCTTAGCGTGTATTACCGTCGTTTCCTTTTTTTGCTTGGGTAAAATGGTCACTTTAACTGCACTTTCAGTTGCGCTTGTCATTGCAGGTACCTATGTCGAATCGTTGCCGCGTACTCACGTATTCTTTTCTTATATTTTCAGGTGTCATGTTCTAGCAAGTAGATGGTACAGATGTATGGACAGATGAACGTGTCAATGAGATTAAAGAGGTATGGTTGGCTTTGTATACTAACTCGAATTTCATTCCGGAATAGCTCAAGAGTTTCAAACAGTTTAGACCCAGACAAGGTCTGACAAAATACTTAAAAGGAGTCTCTGTATGGTCACCAAATGGAACAAGCATAAAGTTAGGTTTGGCTTGTAAGATAAGGGGAGGAAACCCATTGAAATTCACAATTATTGCTGATCATGAACCTGTCAAGTGTACACTCGTAAAAGCAAGGGAAATGACTAGGACATTTCACAATCATAGATTAGCTTCAACATAGGTCATTCTGGTAGTACACTTATCATCAAAACAATACTTGGGTTTGTGTACAGACTGAAGAAACACTTTATCTTTGGTTGGTGTACAGACTGAGGAAACACCTTATATAAGTCATTTTTGCAAATATATGAAATTGTTGTAATTAATGCATATACGTTAATCACTCTTTAAAACTTGCATAACAAATGGGACTCCAAGTATATTATTTTAGTACGCTCATCTTCTTCAATACTATATCAAGGCGAGCTGCAAAGGCACTGGTGAGACTTGGTGGATGCACAGTCTCGCCTGAGCCTTCACTTAAGACTTGTGCAATAGGTACCAGAATCTCAAGTGCTGGAACAAACACTGTTTTTGTGTTGAGATTGACTTTTCGGAAGATGCTTAACCCATATTAGCCTAGCGTCCTTTCTGTGGGACATAGGCAAACAGTGCAGACCCAGATCAGACGCCACAGAACGTGGCGTCCGCTCAGGGTCTCCACTGTTTTCATACAGAGTGTACTCTTAAAATTTGAATGGAAATGAAAATTGCCACTTAACAATCCTTAAAACGGAAATGGACTGGTCCAGTTGATAAAAAGTGGGGAATTCCATTCAGCTTATGTGGGTTAAGAACGTTTTATATGAAGATCTAGTAAATATACGGTGTATGTCTATATTTCCAGGTCCAGAAGACTAAAAACCATGGCTGGTTAGAAGTCCACTTGAACAGATAGACAGGACGCAGCAATGTGACGTCTATTGCAATGGTAGGTATTTTTTTCCGTTTTTTCGTACACCTGCTGAGTTCAAGATGCGTCCGTAATCTTAGCGTAAATTAGCGTCGTCTTCATTTTTTGGGTGGGGGAAAATGGTCTCTAAAACTGCACCCTCCTTGGCGCTCGTGGCTTCTCCGAATTCTAAGCGTGTATAACCGTCGTCTCCTTTTTTTCTGCTGGGGTAAAATGGTCTCTAAAACGTCACCCTCCTTTGCGCTTGTCGTTACAGGTACCTTCTCCGAATTCTTAGCGCGTATTGCTGTCGTCTTCCTTTTTTGCTAGGGTGAAATGGTCTCTTAAACTGCACTTTCGTTTGCGCTCGTACCTTCTCCGAATTCATAGCGTGTATTATCGTCGTCTCCTTTTTTCTGCTGGGGTAAAATGCTCTCAAAAACTGCTCCCTGCTTTGCGCTTGTCGTTACAGGTACCTTCTCCGAATTCTTAGCGTGTATTACCGTCGTCTTCCTTTTTTGCTGGGGTAAAATGGTCTCTAAAACTGCACTTTCGTTTGCGCTCGTACTTTATCCAAATTCTAAGCTAGTAACATCGTCGTTTCCTTTTTTCTGCTGGGGTAAAATGCTTTCAAAAACTGCTCCCTCCTTTGCGCTTGTCATTACAGGTACCTTCTCCGAATTCGTAGCGTGTATTACCGTCGTCTTCCTTTTTTGCTAGGGTGAAATGGTCTCTAAAACTGCACTTTCGTTTGCGCTCATACCTTCTCCGAATTCTTAGCGTGTATTATCGTCGTCTCCTTTTTTTCTGCTGGGGTAAAATGCTCTCAAAAACAGCTCCCTGCTTTGCGCTTGTCGTTACAGGTACCTCCTCTAAATTCTTAGCGTGTATTACCGTCGTCTTCCTTTTTTGCTGGGGTAAAATGGTCTCTAAAACTGCACTTTTGTTTGCGCTTGTACCTTATCCGAATTCTTAGCGTGTATTACCGTCGTTTCCTTTTTTTGCTTGGGTAAAATGGTCACTTTAACTGCACTTTCGGTTGCGCTTGTCATTGCAGGTACCTATGTCGAATCGTTGCCGCGTACTCACGTATTCTTTTCTTATATTTTCAGGTGTCATGTTCTAGCAAGTAGATGGTACAGATGTATGGACAGATGAACGTGTCAATGAGATTAAAGAGGTATGGTTGGCTTTGTATACTAACTCGAATTTCATTCCGGAATAGCTCAAGAGTTTCAAACAGTTTAGACCCAGACAAGGTCTGACAAAATGCTTAAAAGGAGTCTCTGTATGGTCACCAAATGGAACAAGCATAAAGTTAGGTTTGGCTTGTAAGATAAGGGGAGGAAACCCATTGAAATTCACAATTATTGCTGATCATGAACCTGTCAAGTGTACACTCGTAAAAGCAAGGGAAATGACTAGGACATTTCACAATCATAGATTAGCTTCAACATAGGTCATTCTGGTAGTACACTTATCATCAAAACAATACTTGGGTTTGTGTACAGACTGAAGAAACACTTTATCTTTGGTTGGTGTACAGACTGAGGAAACACCTTATATAAGTCATTTTTGCAAATATATGAAATTGTTGTTCTTAATGCATATACGTTAATCACTCTTTAAATCTTGCATAACAAATGGGACTCCAAGTATATTATTTTAGTACGCTCATCTACTTCAATACTATATCAAGGCGAGCTGCAAAGGCACTGGTGAGACTTGGTGGATGCACAGTCTCGCCTGAGCCTTCACTTAAGACTTGTGCAATAGGTACCAGAATCTCAAGTGCTGGAACAAACACTGTTTTTATGTTGAGATTGACTTTTGGGAAGATGCTTAACCCATATTAGCCTAGCGTCCTTTCTGTGGGACATAGGCAAACAGTGCAGACCCAGATCAGACGCCACAGAACGTGGCGTCCGCTCAGGGTCTCCACTGTTTTCATACAGAGTGTACTCTTAAAATTTGAATGGAAATAAAAATTGCCACTTAACAATCCTTAAAACGGAAATGGACTGGTCCAGTTGATAAAAAGTGGGGAATTCCATTCAGCTTATGTGGGTTAATAACGTTTTATATGAAAATCTAGTAACTATACAGTGTATGTCTATATTTCCAGGTCCAGAAGACTAAAAACCATGGCTGGTTAGAAGTCCACTTGAACAGATAGACAGGACGCAGCAATGTGACGTCTATTGCAATGGTAGGTATTTTTTTCCGTTTTTTCGTACACCTGCTGAGTTCAAGATGCGTCCGTAATCTTAGCGTAAATTAGCATCGTCTTCATTTTTTGGGTGGGGGAAAAATGGTCTTTAAAACTGCACCCTTCTTGGCGCTCGTGGCTTCTCCGAATTCTAAGCGTGTATAACCGTCGTCTCCTTTTTTTCTGCTGGGGTAAAATGGTCTCTAAAACTGCACCCTCCTTTGCGCTTGTCGTTACAGGTACCTTCTCCGAATTCTTAGCGCGTATTGCCGTCGTCTTCCTTTTTTGCTAGGGTGAAATGGTCTCTAAAACTGCACTTTCGTTTGCGCTCGTACCTTCTCCGAATTCATAGCGTGTATTATCGTCGTCTCCTTTTTTCGCTTGGGGTAAAATGCTCTCAAAAACTGCTCCCTGCTTTGCGCTTGTCGTTACAGGTACCTTCTCCGAATTCTTAGCGTGTATTACCGTCGTCTTCCTTTTTTGCTGGGGTAAAATGGTCTCTAAAACTGCACTTTCGTTTGCGCTCGTACCTTATCCAAATTCTAAGCTAGTAACATCGTCGTTTCCTTTTTTCTGCTGGGGTAAAATGCTTTCAAAAACTGCTCCCTCCTTTGCGCTTGTCATTACAGGTACCTTCTCCGAATTCGTAGCGTGTATTACCGTCGTCTTCCTTTTTTGCTAGGGTGAAATGGTCTCTAAAACTGCACTTTCGTTTGCGCTCATACCTTCTCCGAATTCTTAACGTGTATTATCGTCGTCTCCTTTTTTTCTCCTGGGGTAAAATGCTCTCAAAAACCGCTCCCTGCTTTGCGCTTGTCGTTACAGGTACCTCCTCTAAATTCTTAGCGTGTATTACCGTCGTCTTCCTTTTTTGCTGGGGTAAAATGGTCTCTAAAACTGTACTTTTGTTTGCGCTTGTACCTTATCCGAATTCTTAGCGTGTATTACCGTCGTTTCCTTTTTTTGCTTGGGTAAAATGGTCACTTTAACTGCACTTTCAGTTGCGCTTGTCATTGCAGGTACCTATGTCGAATCGTTGCCGCGTACTCACGTATTCTTTTCTTATATTTTCAGGTGTCATGTTCTAGCAAGTAGATGGTACAGATGTATGGACAGATGAACGTGTCAATGAGATTAAAGAGGTATGGTTGGCTTTGTATACTAACTCGAATTTCATTCCGGAATAGCTCAAGAGTTTCAAACAGTTTAGACCCAGACAAGGTCTGACAAAATGCTTAAAAGGAGTCTCTGTATGGTCACCAAATGGAACAAGCATAAAGTTAGGTTTGGCTTGTAAGATAAGGGGAGGAAACCCATTGAAATTCACAATTATTGCTGATCATGAACCTGTCAAGTGTACACTCGTAAAAGCAAGGGAAATGACTAGGACATTTCACAATCATAGATTAGCTTCAACATAGGTCATTCTGGTAGTACACTTATCATCAAAACAATACTTGGGTTTGTGTACAGACTGAAGAAACACTTTATCTTTGGTTGGTGTACAGACTGAGGAAACACCTTATATAAGTCATTTTTGCAAATATATGAAATTGTTGTTCTTAATGCATATACGTTAATCACTCTTTAAAACTTGCATAACAAATGGGACTCCAAGTATATTATTTTAGTACGCTCATCTACTTCAATACTATATCAAGGCGAGCTGCAAAGGCACTGGTGAGACTTGGTGGATGCACAGTCTCGCCTGAGCCTTCACTTAAGACTTGTGCAATAGGTACCAGAATCTCAAGTACTGGAACAAACACTGTTTTTGTGTTGAGATTGACTTTTGGGAAGATGCTTAACCCATATTAGCCTAGCGTCCTTTCTGTGGGACATAGGCAAACAGTGCAGACCCAGATCGGACGCCACAGAACGTGGCGTCCGCTCAGGGTCTCCACTGTTTTCATACAGAGTGTACTCTTAAAATTTGAATGGAAATGAAAATTGCCACTTAACAATCCTTAAAACGGAAATGGACTGGTCCAGTTGATAAAAAGTGGGGAATTCCATTCAGCTTATGTGGGTTAAGAACGTTTTATATGAAGATCTAGTAACTATACGGTGTATGTCTATATTTCCAGGTCCAGAAGACTAAAAACCATGGCTGGTTAGAAGTCCACTTGAACAGATAGACAGGACGCAGCAATGTGACGTCTATTGCAATAGTAGGTATTTTTTTCCGTTTTTTCGTACACCTGCTGAGTTCAAGATGCGTCCGTAATCTTAGCGTAAATTAGCGTCGTCTTCATTTTTTGGGTGGGGGAAAATGGTCTCTAAAACTGCACCCTCCTTGGCGCTCGTGGCTTCTCCGAATTCTAAGCGTGTATAACCGTCGTCTCCTTTTTTTCTGCTGGGGTAGAATGGTCTCTAAAACTGCACCCTCCTTTGCGCTTGTCGTTACAGGTACCTTCTCCGAATTTTTAGCGCGTATTGCCGTCGTCTTCCTTTTTTGCTAGGGCGAAATGGTCTCTAAAACTGCACTTTCGTTTGCGCTCGTACCTTCTCCGAATTCATAGCGTGTATTATCGTCGTCTCCTTTTTTCTGCTGGGGTAAAATGCTCTCAAAAACTGCTCCCTGCTTTGCGCTTGTCGTTACAGGTACCTTCTCCGAATTCTTAGCGTGTATTACGGTCGTCTTCCTTTTTTGCTGGGGTGAAATGGTCTCTAAAACTGCACTTTCGTTTGCGCTCGTACCTTCTCCAAATTCTAAGCTAGTAACATCGTCGTTTCCTTTTTTCTGCTGGGGTAAAATGCTTTCAAAAACTGCTCCCTCCTTTGCGCTTGTCGTTACAGTTACCTTCTCCGAATTCGTAGCGTGTATTACCGTCGTTTTCCTTTTTTGCTAGGGTGAAATGGTCTCTAAAACTGCACTTTCGTTTGCGCTCGTACCTTCTCCGAATTCATAGCGTGTATTATCGTCGTCTCCTTTTTTTCTGCTGGGATAAAATGCTCTCAAAAACCGCTCCCTGCTTTGCGCTTGTCGTTACAGGTACCTCCTCTAAATTCTTAGCGTGTATTACCGTCGTCTTCCTTTTTTGCTGGGGTAAAATGGTCTCTAAAACTGCACTTTTGTTTGCGCTTGTACCTTATCCGAATTCTTAGCGTGTATTATCGTCGTTTCCTTTTTTTGCTTGGGTAAAATGGTCACTTTAACTGCACTTTCGGTTGCGCTTGTCATTGCAGGTACCTATGTCGAATCGTTGCCGCGTACTCACGTATTCTTTTCTTATATTTTCAGGTGTCATGTTCTAGCAAGTAGATGGTACAGATGTATGGACAGATGAACGTGTCAATGAGATTAAAGAGGTATGGTTGGCTTTGTATACTAACTCGAATTTCATTCCGGAATAGCTCAAGAGTTTCAAACAGTTTAGACCCAGACAAGGTCTGACAAAATGCTTAAAAGGAGTCTCTGTATGGTCACCAAATGGAACAAGCATAAAGTTAGGTTTGGCTTGTAAGATAAGGGGAGGAAACCCATTGAAATTCACAATTATTGCTGATCATGAACCTGTCAAGTGTACACTCGTAAAAGCAAGGGAAATGACTAGGACATTTCACAATCATAGATTAGCTTCAACATAGGTCATTCTGGTAGTACACTTATCATCAAAACAATACTTGGGTTTGTGTACAGACTGAAGAAACACTTTATCTTTGGTGGGTGTACAGACTGAGGAAACACCTTACATAAGTCATTTTTGCAAATATATGAAATTTTTGTTCTTAATGCATATACGTTAATCACTCTTTAAAACTTGTATAACAAATGGGACTCCAAGTATATTATTTTAGTACGCTCATCTACTTCAATACTATATCAAGGCGAGCTGCAAAGGCACTGGTGAGACTTGGTGGATGCACAGTGTCGCCTGAGCCTTCACTTAAGACTTGTGCAATAGGTACCAGAATCTCAAGTGCTGGAACAAACACTGTTTTTGTGTTGAGATTGACTTTTGGGAAGATGCTTAACCCATATTAGCCTAGCGTCCTTTCTGTGGGACATAGGCAAACAGTGCAGACCCAGATCAGACGCCACAGAACGTGGCGTCCGCTCAGGGTCTCCACTGTTTTCATACAGAGTGTACTCTTAAAATTTGAATGGAAATGAAAATTGCCACTTAACAATCCTTAAAACGGAAATGGACTGGTCCAGTTGATAAAAAGTGGGGAATTCCATTCAGCTTATGTGGGTTAAGAACGTTTTATATGAAGATCTAGTAACTATACAGTGTATGTCTATATTTCCAGGTCCAGAAGACTAAAAACCATGGCTGGTTAGAAGTCCACTTGAACAGATAGACAGGACGCAGCAATGTGACGTCTATTGCAATGGTAGGTATTTTTTTCCGTTTTTTCGTACACCTGCTGAGTTCAAGATGCGTCCATAATCTTAGCGTAAATTAGCGTCGTCTTCATTTTTTGGGTGGGGGAAAAATGGTCTCTAAAACTGCACCCTCCTTGGCGCTCGTGGCTTCTCCGAATTCTAAGCGTGTATAACCGTCGTCTCCTTTTTTTCTGCTGGGGTAAAATGGTCTCTAAAACTGCACCCTCCTTTGCGCTTGTCGTTACAGGTACCTTCTCCGAATTCTTAGCGCGTATTGCCGTCGTCTTCCTTTTTTGCTAGGGTGAAATGGTCTCTAAAACTGCACTTTCGTTTGCGCTCGTACCTTCTCCGAATTCATAGCGTGTATTATCGTCGTCTCCTTTTTTCTGCTGGGGTAAAATGCTCTCAAAAACTGCTCCCTGCTTTGCGCTTGTCGTTACAGGTACCTTCTCCGAATTCTTAGCGTGTATAACCGTCGTCTTCCTTTTTTGCTGGGGTGAAATGGTCTCTAAAACTGCACTTTCGTTTGCGCTCGTACCTTCTCCAAATTCTAAGCTAGTAACATCGTCGTTTCCTTTTTTCTGCTGGGGTAAAATGCTTTCAAAAACTGCTCCCTCCTTTGCGCTTGTCGTTACAGGTACCTTCTCCGAATTCGTAGCGTGTATTACCGTCGTCTTCCTTTTTTGCTAGGGTAAAATGGTCTCTAAAACTGCACTTTTGTTTGCGCTTGTACCTTATCCGAATTCTTAGCGTGTATTATCGTCGTTTCCTTTTTTTGCTTGGGTAAAATGGTCACTTTAACTGCACTTTCGTTTGCGCTCGTACCTTCTCCAAATTCTAAGCTAGTAACATCGTCGTTTCCTTTTTTCTGCTGTGGTAAAATGCTTTCAAAAACTGCTCCCTCCTTTGCGCTTGTCGTTACCGGTACCTTCTCCGAATTCGTAGCGTGTATTACCGTCGTCTTCCTTTTTTGCTAGGGTGAAATGGTCTCTAAAACTGCACTTTCGTTTGCGCTCGTACCTTCTCCGAATTCTTAGCGTGTATTATCGTCGTCTCCTTTTTTTCTGCTAGGGTAAAATGCTCTCAAAAACCGCATCCTGCTTTGCGCTTGTCGTTACAGGTACCTCCTCTAAATTCTTAGCGTGTATTACCGTCGTCTTCCTTTTTTGCTGGGGTAAAATGGTCTCTAAAACTGCACTTTTGTTTGCGCTTGTACCTTCTCCGAATTCTTAGCGTGTATTACCGTCGTTTCCTTTTTTTGCTTGGGTAAAATGGTCACTTTAACTGCACTTTCAGTTGCGCTTGTCATTGCAGGTACCTATGTCGAATCGTTGCCGCGTACTCACGTATTTTTTTCTTATATTTTCAGGTGTCATGTTCTAGCAAGTAGATGGTACAGATGTAGGGACGGATGAACGTGTCAATGAGATTAAAGAGGTATGGTTGGCTTTGTATACTAACTCGAATTTCATTCCGGAATAGCTCAAGAGTTTCAAACAGTTTAGACCCAGACAAGGTCTGACAAAATGCTTAAAAGGAGTCTCTGTATGGTCACCAAATGGAACAAGCATAAAGTTAGGTTTGGCTTGTAAGATAAGGGGAGGAAACCCATTGAAATTCACAATTATTGCTGATCATGAACCTGTCAAGTGTACACTCGTAAAAGCAAGGGAAATGACTAGGACATTTCACAATCATAGATTAGCTTCAACATAGGTCATTCTGGTAGTACACTTATCATCAAAACAATACTTGGGTTTGTGTACAGACTGAAGAAACACTTTATCTTTGGTTGGTGTACAGACTGAGGAAACACCTAATATAATTCATTTTTGCAAATATATGAAATTGTTGTAATTAATGCATATACGTTAATCACTCTTTAAAACTTGCATAACAAATAGGACTCCAAGTATATTATTTTAGTACGCTCATCTTCTTCAATACTATATCAAGGCGAGCTGCAAAGGCACTGGTGAGACTTGGTGGATGCACAGTGTCGCCTGAGCCTTCACTTAAGACTTGTGCAATAGGTACCAGAATCTCAAGTGCTGGAACAAACACTGTTTTTGTGTTGAGATTGACTTTTGGGAAGATGCTTAACCCATATTAGCCTAGCGTCCTTTCTGTGGGACATAGGCAAACAGTGCAGACCCAGATCAGACGCCACAGAACGTGGCGTCCGCTCAGGGTCTCCACTGTTTTCATACAGAGTGTACTCTTAAAATTTGAATGGAAATGAAAATTGCCACTTAACAATCCTTAAAACGGAAATGGACTGGTCCAGTTGATAAAAAGTGGGGAATTCCATTCAGCTTATGTGGGTTAAGAACGTTTTATATGAAGATCTAGTAACTATACGGTGTATGTCTATATTTCCAGGTCCAGAAGACTAAAAACCATGGCTGGTTAGAAGTCCACTTGAACAGATAGACAGGACGCAGCAATGTGACGTCTATTGCAATGGTAGGTATTTTTTTCCGTTTTTTCGTACACCTGCTGAGTTCAAGATGCGTCCGTAATCTTAGCGTAAATTAGCGTCGTCTTCATTTTTTGGGTGGGGGAAAATGGTCTCTAAAACTGCACCCTCCTTGGCGCTCGTGGCTTCTCCGAATTCTAAGCGTGTATAACCGTCGTCTCCTTTCTTTCTGCTGGGGTAAAATGGTCTCTAAAACGTCACCCTCCTTTGCGCTTGTCGTTACAGGTACCTTCTCCGAATTCTTAGCGCGTACTGCCGTCGTCTTCCTTTTTTGCTAGGGTGAAATGGTCTCTAAAACTGCACTTTCGTTTGCGCTCGTACCTTCTCAGAATTCATAGCGTGTATTATCGTCGTCTCCTTTTTTCTGCTGGGGTAAAATGCTCTCAAAAACTGCTCCCTGCTTTGCGCTTGTCGTTACAGGTACCTTCTCCGAATTCTTAGCGTGTATTACCGTCGTCTTCCTTTTTTGCTGGGGTAAAATGGTCTCTAAAACTGCACTTTTGTTTGCGCTCGTACCTTATCCAAATTCTAAGCTAGTAACATCGTCGTTTCCTTTTTTCTGCTGGGGTAAAATGCTTTCAGACCTGCTCCCTCCTTTGCGCTTGTCATAACAGGTACCTTCTCCGAATTCGTAGCGTGTATTACCGTCGTCTTCCTTTTTTGCTAGGGTGAAATGGTCTCTAAAACTGCACTTTCATTTGCGCTCGTACCTTCTCCGAATTCTTAGCGTGTATTATCGTCGTCTCCTTTTTTTCTGCTGGGGTAAAATGCTCTCAAAAACCGCTCCCTGCTTTGCGCTTGTCGTTACAGGTACCTCCTCTAAATTCTTAGCGTGTATTACCGTCGTCTTCCTTTTTTGCTGGGGTAAAATGGTCTCTAAAACTGCACTTTTGTTTGCGCTTGTACCTTATCCGAATTCTTAGCGTGTATTACCGTCGTTTCCTTTTTTTGCTTGGGTAAAATGGTCACTTTAACTGCACTTTCGGTTGCGCTTGTCATTGCAGGTACCTATGTCGAATCGTTGCCGCGTACTCACGTATTCTTTTCTTATATTTTCAGGTGTCATGTTCTAGCAAGTAGATGGTACAGATGTATGGACAGATGAACGTGTCAATGAGATTAAAGAGGTATGGTTGGCTTTGTATACTAACTCGAATTTCATTCCGGAATAGCTCAAGAGTTTCAAACAGTTTAGACCCAGACAAGGTCTGACAAAATGCTTAAAAGGAGTCTCTGTATGGTCACCAAATGGAACAAGCATAAAGTTAGGTTTGGCTTGTAAGATAAGGGGAGGAAACCCATTGAAATTCACAATTATTGCTGATCATGAACCTGTCAAGTGTTCACTCGTAAAAGCAAGGGAAATGACTAGGACATTTCACAATCATAGATTAGCTTCAACATAGGTCATTCTGGTAGTACACTTATCATCAAAACAATACTTGGGTTTGTGTACAGACTGAAGAAACACTTTATCTTTGGTTGGTGTACAGACTGAGGAAACACCTTATATAATTCATTTTTGCAAATATATGAAATTGTTGTAATTAATGCATATACGTTAATCACTCTTTAAAACTTGCATAACAAATGGGACTCCAAGTATATTATTTTAGTACGCTCATCTACTTCAATACTATATCAAGGCGAGCTGCAAAGGCACTGGTGAGACTTGGTGGATGCACAGTCTCGCCTGAGCCTTCACTTAAGACTTGTGCAATAGGTACCAGAATCTCAAGTGCTGGAACAAACACTGTTTTTGTGTTGAGATTGACTTTTGGGAAGATGCTTAACCCATATTAGCCTAGCGTCCTTTCTGTGGGACATAGGCAAACAGTGCAGACCCAGATCAGACGCCACAGAACGTGGCGTCCGCTCAGGGTCTCCACTGTTTTCATACAGAGTGTACTCTTAAAATTTGAATGGAAATGAAAATTGCCACTTAACAATCCTTAAAACGGAAATGGACTGGTCCAGTTGATAAAAAGTGGGGAATTCCATTCAGCTTATGTGGGTTAAGAACGTTTTATATGAAAATCTAGTAACTATACGGTGTATGTCTATATTTCCAGGTCCAGAAGACTAAAAACCATGGCTGGTTAGAAGTCCACTTGAACAGATAGACAGGACGCAACAATGTGACGTCTATTGCAATGGTAGGTATTTTTTTCCGTTTTTTCGTACACCTGCTGAGTTCAAGATGCGTCCGTAATCTTAGCGTAAATTAGCGTCGTCTTCATTTTTTGGGTGGGGGAAAATGGTCTCTAAAACTGCACCCTCCTTGGCGCTCGTGGCTTCTCCGAATTCTAAGCGTGTATAACCGTCGTCTCCTTTTTTTCTGCTGGGGTAGAATGGTCTCTAAAACTGCACCCTCCTTTGCGCTTGTCATTACAGGTACCTTCTCCGAATTCTTAGCGCGTATTGCCGTCGTCTTCCTTTTTTGCTAGGGTGAAATGGTCTCTAAAACTGCACTTTCGTTTGCGCTCGTACGTTCTCCGAATTCATAGCGTGTATTATCGTCGTCTCCTTTTTTTCTGCTGGGGTAAAATGCTCTCAAAAACCGCTCCCTGCTTTGCGCTTGTCGTTACAGGTACCTCCTCTAAATTCTTAGCGTGTATTACCGTCGTCTTCCTTTTTTGCTGGGGTAAAATGGTCTCTAAAACTGCACTTTTGTTTGCGCTTGTACCTTATCCGAATTCTTAGCGTGTATTACCGTCGTTTCCTTTTTTTGCTTGGGTAAAATGGTCACTTTAACTGCACTTTCGGTTGCGCCTGTCATTGCAGGTACCTATGTCGAATCGTTGCCGCGTACTCACGTATTCTTTTCTTATATTTTCAGGTGTCATGTTCTAGCAAGTAGATGGTACAGATGTATGGACAGATGAACGTGTCAATGAGATTAAAGAGGTATGGTTGGCTTTGTATACTAACTCGAATTTCATTCCGGAATAGCTCAAGAGTTTCAAACAGTTTAGACCCAGACAAGGTCTGACAAAATGCTTAAAAGGAGTCTCTGTATGGTCACCAAATGGAACAAGCATAAAGTTAGGTTTGGCTTGTAAGATAAGGGGAGGAAACCCATTGAAATTCACAATTATTGCTGATCATGAACCTGTCAAGTGTTCACTCGTAAAAGCAAGGGAAATGACTAGGACATTTCACAATCATAGATTAGCTTCAACATAGGTCATTCTGGTAGTACACTTATCATCAAAACAATACTTGGGTTTGTGTACAGACTGAAGAAACACTTTATCTTTGGTTGGTGTACAGACTGAGGAAACACCTTATATAAGTCATTTTTGCAAATATATGAAATTTTTGTTCTTAATGCATATACGTTAATCACTCTTTAAAACTTGCATAACAAATGGGACTCCAAGTATATTATTTTAGTACGCTCATCTACTTCAATACTATATCAAGGCGAGCTGCAAAGGCACTGGTGAGACTTGGTGGATGCACAGTCTCGCCAGAGCCTTCACTTAAGACTTGTGCAATAGGTACCAGAATCTCAAGTACTGGAACAAACACTGTTTTTGTGTTGAGATTGACTTTTGGGAAGATGCTTAACCCATATTAGCCTAGCGTCCTTTCTGTGGGACATAGGCAAACAGTGCAGACCCAGATCGGACGCCACAGAACGTGGCGTCCGCTCAGGGTCTCCACTGTTTTCATACAGAGTGTACTCTTAAAATTTGAATGGAAATGAAAATTGCCACTTAACAATCCTTAAAACGGAAATGGACTGGTCCAGTTGATAGAAAGTGGGGAATTCCATTCAGCTTATGTGGGTTAAGAACGTTTTATATGAAGATCTAGTAACTATACGGTGTATGTCTATATTTCCAGGTCCAGAAGACTAAAAACCATGGCTGGTTAGAAGTCCACTTGAACAGATAGACAGGACGCAGCAATGTGACGTCTATTGCAATGGTAGGTATTTTTTTCCGTTTTTTCGTACACCTGCTGAGTTCAAGATGCGTCCGTAATCTTAGCGTAAATTAGCGTCGTCTTCATTTTTTGGGTGGGGGAAAATGGTCTCTAAAACTGCACCCTCCTTGGCGCTCGTGGCTTCTCCGAATTCTAAGCGTGTATAACCGTCGTCTCCTTTTTTTCTGCTGGGGTAGAATGGTCTCTAAAACTGCACCCTCCTTTGCGCTTGTCGTTACAGGTACCTTCTCCGAATTTTTAGCGCGTATTGCCGTCGTCTTCCTTTTTTGCTAGGGTGAAATGGTCTCTAAAACTGCACTTTCGTTTGCGCTCGTACCTTCTCCGAATTCATAGCGTGTATTATCGTCGTCTCCTTTTTTCTGCTGGGGTAAAATGCTCTCAAAAACTGCTCCCTGCTTTGCGCTTGTCGTTACAAGTACCTTCTCCGAATTCTTAGCGTGTATTACCGTCGTCTTCCTTTTTTGCTGGGGTGAAATGGTCTCTAAAACTGCACTTTCGTTTGCGCTCGTACCTTCTCCAAATTCTAAGCTAGTAACATCGTCGTTTCCTTTTTTCTGCTGGGGTAAAATGCTTCCAAAAACTGCTCCCTCCTTTGCGCTTGTCAGTACAGTTACCTTCTCCGAATTCGTAGCGTGTATTACCGTCGTTTTCCTTTTTTGCTAGGGTGAAATGGTCTCTAAAACTGCACTTTCGTTTGCGCTCGTACCTTCTCCGAATTCATAGCGTGTATTATCGTTGTCTCCTTTTTTTCTGCTGGGGTAAAATGCTGTCAAAAACCGCTCCCTGCTTTGCGCTTGTCGTTACAGGCACCTCCTCTAAATTCTTAGCGTGTATTACCGTCGTCTTCCTTTTTTGCTGGGGTAAAATGGTCTCTAAAACTGCACTTTTGTTTGCGCTTGTACCTTATCCGAATTCTTAGCGTGTATTATCGTCGTTTCCTTTTTTTGCTTGGGTAAAATGGTCACTTTAACTGCACTTTCGGTTGCGCTTGTCATTGCAGGTACCTATGTCGAATCGTTGCCGCGTACTCACGTATTCTTTTCTTATATTTTCAGGTGTCATGTTCTAGCAAGTAGATGGTACAGATGTATGGACAGATGAACGTGTCAATGAGATTAAAGAGGTATGGTTGGCTTTGTATACTAACTCGAATTTCATTCCGGAATAGCTCAAGAGTTTCAAACAGTTTAGACCCAGACAAGGTCTGACAAAATGCTTAAAAGGAGTCTCTGTATGGTCACCAAATGGAACAAGCATAAAGTTAGGTTTGGCTTGTAAGATAAGGGGAGGAAACCCATTGAAATTCACAATTATTGCTGATCATGAACCTGTCAAGTGTACACTCGTAAAAGCAAGGGAAATGACTAGGACATTTCACAATCATAGATTAGCTTCAACATAGGTCATTCTGGTAGTACACTTATCATCAAAACAATACTTGGGTTTGTGTACAGACTGAAGAAACACTTTATCTTTGGTGGGTGTACAGACTGAGGAAACACCTTATATAAGTCATTTTTGCAAATATATGAAATTGTTGTTCTTAATGCATATACGTTAATCACTCTTTAAAACTTGCATAACAAATGGGACTCCAAGTATATTATTTTAGTACGCTCATCTACTTCAATACTATATCAAGGCGAGCTGCAAAGGCACTGGTGAGACTTGGTGGATGCACAGTGTCGCCTGAGCCTTCACTTAAGACTTGTGCAATAGGTACCAGAATCTCAAGTGCTGGAACAAACACTGTTTTTGTGTTGAGATTGACTTTTGGGAAGATGCTTAACCCATATTAGCCTAGCGTCCTTTCTGTGGGACATAGGCAAACAGTGCAGACCCAGATCAGACGCCACAGAACGTGGCGTCCGCTCAGGGTCTCCACTGTTTTCATACAGAGTGTACTCTTAAAATTTGAATGGAAATGAAAATTGCCACTTAACAATCCTTAAAACGGAAATGGACTGGTCCAGTTGATAAAAAGTGGGGAATTCCATTCAGCTTATGTGGGTTAAGAACGTTTTATATGAAGATCTAGTAACTATACAGTGTATGTCTATATTTCCAGGTCCAGAAGACTAAAAACCATGGCTGGTTAGAAGTCCACTTGAACAGATAGACAGGACGCAGCAATGTGACGTCTATTGCAATGGTAGGTATTTTTTTCCGTTTTTTCGTACACCTGCTGAGTTCAAGATGCGTCCATAATCTTAGCGTAAATTAGCGTCGTCTTCATTTTTTGGGTGGGGGAAAAATGGTCTCTAAAACTGCACCCTCCTTGGCGCTCGTGGCTTCTCCGAATTCTAAGCGTGTATAACCGTCGTCTCCTTTTTTTCTGCTGGGGTAAAATGGTCTCTAAAACTGCACCCTCCTTTGCGCTTGTCGTTACAGGTACCTTCTCCGAATTCTTAGCGCGTATTGCCGTCGTCTTCCTTTTTTGCTAGGGTGAAATGGTCTCTAAAACTGCACTTTCGTTTGCGCTCGTACCTTCTCCGAATTCATAGCGTGTATTATCGTCGTCTCCTTTTTTCTGCTTGGGTAAAATGCTCTCAAAAACTGCTCCCTGCTTTGCGCTTGTCGTTACAGGTACCTTCTCCGAATTCTTAGCGTGTATAACCGTCGTCTTCCTTTTTTGCTGGGGTGAAATGGTCTCTAAAACTGCACTTTCGTTTGCGCTCGTACCTTCTCCAAATTCTAAGCTAGTAACATCGTCGTTTCCTTTTTTCTGCTGGGGTAAAATGCTTTCAAAAACTGCTCCCTCCTTTGCGCTTGTCGTTACAGGTACCTTCTCCGAATTCGTAGCGTGTATTACCGTCGTCTTCCTTTTTTGCTAGGGTAAAATGGTCTCTAAAACCGCACTTTTGTTTGCGCTTGTACCTTATCCGAATTCTTAGCGTGTATTATCGTCGTTTCCTTTTTTTGCTTGGGTAAAATGGTCACTTTAACTGCACTTTCGTTTGCGCTCGTACCTTCTCCAAATTCTAAGCTAGTAACATCGTCGTTTCCTTTTTTCTGCTGTGGTAAAATGCTTTCAAAAACTGCTCCCTCCTTTGCGCTTGTCGTTACCGGTACCTTCTCCGAATTCGTAGCGTGTATTACCGTCGTCTTCCTTTTTTGCTAGGGTGAAATGGTCTCTAAAACTGCACTTTCGTTTGCGCTCGTACCTTCTCCGAATTCTTAGCGTGTATTATCGTCGTCTCCTTTTTTTTAGCTAGGGTAAAATGCTCTCAAAAACCGCATCCTGCTTTGCGCTTGTCGTTACAGGTACCTCCTCTAAATTCTTAGCGTGTATTACCGTCGTCTTCCTTTTTTGCTGGGGTAAAATGGTCTCTAAAACTGCACTTTTGTTTGCGCTTGTACCTTATCCGAATTCTTAGCGTGTATTACCGTCGTTTCCTTTTTTTGCTTGGGTAAAATGGTCACTTTAACTGCACTTTCAGTTGCGCTTGTCATTGCAGGTACCTATGTCGAATCGTTGCCGCGTACTCACGTATTCTTTTCTTATATTTTCAGGTGTCATGTTCTAGCAAGTAGATGGTACAGATGTATGGACAGATGAACGTGTCAATGAGATTAAAGAGGTATGGTTGGCTTTGTATACTAACTCGAATTTCATTCCGGAATAGCTCAAGAGTTTCAAACAGTTTAGACCCAGACAAGGTCTGACAAAATGCTTAAAAGGAGTCTCTGTATGGTCACCAAATGGAATAAGCATAAAGCTAGGTTTGGCTTGTAAGATAAGGGGAGGAAACCCATTGAAATTCACAATTATTGCTGATCATGAACCTGTCAAGTGTACACTCGTAAAAGCAAGGGAAATGACTAGGACATTTCACAATCATAGATTAGCTTCAACATAGGTCATTCTGATAGTACACTTATCATCAAAACAATACTTGGGTTTGTGTACAGACTGAAGAAACACTTTATCTTTGGTTGGTGTACAGACTGAGGAAACACCTAATATAATTCATTTTTGCAAATATATGAAATTGTTGTAATTAATGCATATACGTTAATCACTCTTTAAAACTTGCATAACAAATGGGACTCCAAGTATATTATTTTAGTACGCTCATCTTCTTCAATACTATATCAAGGCGAGCTGCAAAGGCACTGGTAAGACTTGGTGGATGCACAGTCTCGCCTGAGCCTTCACTTAAGACTTGTGCAATAGGTACCAGAATCTCAAGTGCTGGAACAAACACTGTTTTTGTGTTGAGATTGACTTTTGGGAAGATGCTTAACCCATATTAGCCTAGCGTCCTTTCTGTGGGACATAGGCAAACAGTGCAGACCCAGATCAGACGCCACAGAACGTGGCGTCCGCTCAGGGTCTCCACTGTTTTCATACAGAGTGTACTCTTAAAATTTGAATGGAAATGAAAATTGCCACTTAACAATCCTTAAAACGGAAATGGACTGGTCCAGTTGATAAAAAGTGGGGAATTCCATTCAGCTTATGTGGGTTAAGAACGTTTTATATGAAGATCTAGTAACTATACGGTGTATGTCTATATTTCCAGGTCCAGAAGACTAAAAACCATGGCTGGTTAGAAGTCCACTTGAACAGATAGACAGGACGCAGCAATGTGACGTCTATTGCAATGGTAGGTATTTTTTTCCGTTTTTTCGTACACCTGCTGAGTTCAAGATGCGTCCATAATCTTAGCGTAAATTAGCGTCGTCTTCATTTTTTGGGTGGGGGAAAAATGGTCTCTAAAACTGCACCCTCCTTGGCGCTCGTGGCTTCTCCGAATTCTAAGCGTGTATAACCGTCGTCTCCTTTTTTTCTGCTGGGGTAAAATGGTCTCTAAAACTGCACCCTCCTTTGCGCTTGTCGTTACAGGTACCTTCTCCGAATTCTTAGCGCGTATTGCCGTCGTCTTCCTTTTTTGCTAGGGTGAAATGGTCTCTAAAACTGCACTTTCGTTTGCGCTCGTACGTTCTCCGAATTCATAGCGTGTATTATCGTCGTCTCCTTTTTTTCTGCTGGGGTAAAATGCTCTCAAAAACTGCTCCCTGCTTTGCGCTTGTCGTTACAGGTACCTTCTCCGAATTCTTAGCGTGTATTACCGTCGTCTTCCTTTTTTGCTGGGGTAAAATGGTCTCTAAAACTGCACTTTCGTTTGCGCTCGTACCTTATCCAAATTCTAAGCTAGTAACATCGTCGTTTCCTTTTTTCGGCTGGGGTAAAATGCTTTCAAAAACTGCTCCCTCCTTTGCGCTTGTCATTACAGGTACCTTCTCCGAATTCGTAGCGTGTATTACCGTCGTCTTCCTTTTTTGCTAGGGTGAAATGGTCTCTAAAACTGCACTTTCATTTGCGCTCGTACCTTCTCCGAATTCTTAGCGTGTATTATCGTCGTCTCCTTTTTTTCTGCTGGGGTAAAATGCTCTCAAAAACCGCTCCCTGCTTTGCGCTTGTCGTTACAGGTACCTCCTCTAAATTCTTAGCGTGTATTACCGTCGTCTTCCTTTTTTGCTGGGGTAAAATGGTCTCTAAAACTGCACTTTTGTTTGCGCTTGTACCTTATCCGAATTCTTAGCGTGTATTACCGTCGTTTCCTTTTTTTGCTTGGGTAAAATGGTCACTTTAACTGCACTTTCGGTTGCGCTTGTCATTGCAGGTACCTATGTCGAATCGTTGCCGCGTACTCACGTATTCTTTTCTTATATTTTCAGGTGTCATGTTCTAGCAAGTAGATGGTACAGATGTATGGACAGATGAACGTGTCAATGAGATTAAAGAGGTATGGTTGGCTTTGTATACTAACTCGAATTTCATTCCGGAATAGCTCAAGAGTTTCAAACAGTTTAGACCCAGACAAGGTCTGACAAAATGCTTAAAAGGAGTCTCTGTATGGTCACCAAATGGAACAAGCATAAAGTTAGGTTTGGCTTGTAAGATAAGGGGAGGAAACCCATTGAAATTCACAATTATTGCTGATCATGAACCTGTCAAGTGTTCACTCGTAAAAGCAAGGGAAATGACTAGGACATTTCACAATCATAGATTAGCTTCAACATAGGTCATTCTGGTAGTACACTTATCATCAAAACAATACTTGGGTTTGTGTACAGACTGAAGAAACACTTTATCTTTGGTTGGTGTACAGACTGAGGAAACACCTTATATAATTCATTTTTGCAAATATATGAAATTGTTGTAATTAATGCATATACGTTAATCACTCTTTAAAACTTGCATAACAAATGGGACTCCAAGTATATTATTTTAGTACGCTCATCTACTTCAATACTATATCAAGGCGAGCTGCAAAGGCACTGGTGAGACTTGGTGGATGCACAGTCTCGCCTGAGCCTTCACTTAAGACTTGTGCAATAGGTACCAGAATCTCAAGTGCTGGAACAAACACTGTTTTTGTGTTGAGATTGACTTTTGGGAAGATGCTTAACCCATATTAGCCTAGCGTCCTTTCTGTGGGACATAGGCAAACAGTGCAGACCCAGATCAGACGCCACAGAACGTGGCGTCCGCTCAGGGTCTCCACTGTTTTCATACAGAGTGTACTCTTAAAATTTGAATGGAAATGAAAATTGCCACTTAACAATCCTTAAAACGGAAATGGACTGGTCCAGTTGATAAAAAGTGGGGAATTCCATTCAGCTTATGTGGGTTAAGAACGTTTTATATGAAGATCTAGTAACTATACGGTGTATGTCTATATTTCCAGGTCCAGAAGACTAAAAACCATGGCTGGTTAGAAGTCCACTTGAACAGATAGACAGGACGCAACAATGTGACGTCTATTGCAATGGTAGGTATTTTTTTCCGTTTTTTCGTACACCTGCTGAGTTCAAGATGCGTCCGTAATCTTAGCGTAAATTAGCGTCGTCTTCATTTTTTGGGTGGGGGAAAATGGTCTCTAAAACTGCACCCTCCTTGGCGCTCGTGGCTTCTCCGAATTCTAAGCGTGTATAACCGTCGTCTCCTTTTTTTCTGCTGGGGTAGAATGGTCTCTAAAACTGCACCCTCCTTTGCGCTTGTCATTACAGGTACCTTCTCCGAATTCTTAGCGCGTATTGCCGTCGTCTTCCTTTTTTGCTAGGGTGAAATGGTCTCTAAAACTGCACTTTCGTTTGCGCTCGTACCTTCTCCGAATTCATAGCGTGTATTATCGTCGTCTCCTTTTTTCTGCTGGGGTAAAATGCTCTCAAAAACTGCTCCCTGCTTTGCGCTTGTCGTTACAGGTACCTTCTCCGAATTCTTAGCGTGTATTACCGTCGTCTTCCTTTTTTGCTGAGGTGAAATGGTCTCTAAAACTGCACTTTCGTTTGCGCTCGTACCTTCTCCAAATTCTAAGCTAGTAACATCGTCGTTTCCTTTTTTCTGCTGGGGTAAAATGCTTTCAAAAACTGCTCCCTCCTTTGCGCTTGTCGTTACAGGTACCTTCTCCGAATTCGTAGCGTGTATTACCGTCGTCTTCCTTTTTTGCTAGGGTGAAATGGTCTCTAAAACTGCACTTTCGTTTGCGCTCATACCTTCTCCGAATTCTTAGCGTGTATTATCGTCGTCTCCTTTTTTTCTGCTGGGGTAAAATGCTCTCAAAAACCGCTCCCTGCTTTGCGCTTGTCGTTACAGGTACCTCCCCTAAATTCTTAGCGTGTATTACCGTCGTCTTCCTTTTTTGCTGGGGTAAAATGGTCTCTAAAACTGCACTTTTGATTGCGCTTGTACCTTATCCGAATTCTTAGTGTGTATTATCGTCGTTTCCTTTTTTTGCTTGGGTAAAATGGTCACTTTAACTGCACTTTCGGTTGCGCTTGTCATTGCAGGTACCTATGTCGAATCGTTGCCGCGTACTCACGTATTCTTTTCTTATATTTTCAGGTGTCATGTTCTAGCAAGTAGATGGTACAGATGTATGGACAGATGAACGTGTCAATGAGATTAAAGAGGTATGGTTGGCTTTGTATACTAACTCGAATTTCATTCCGGAATAGCTCAAGAGTTTCAAACAGTTTAGACCCAGACAAGGTCTGACAAAATGCTTAAAAGGAGTCTCTGTATGGTCACCAAATGGAACAAGCATAAAGTTAGGTTTGGCTTGTAAGATAAGGGGAGGAAACCCATTGAAATTCACAATTATTGCTGATCATGAACCTGTCAAGTGTACACTCGTAAAAGCAAGGGAAATGACTAGGACATTTCACAATCATAGATTAGCTTCAACATAGGGACATTCTGGTAGTACACTTATCATCAAAACAATACTTGGGTTTCTGTACAGACTGAAGAAACACTTTATCTTTGGTTGGTGTACAGACTGAGGAAACACCTTATATAAGTCATTTTTGCAAATATATGAAATTGTTGTTCTTAATGCATATACGTTAATCACTCTTTAAAACTTGCATAACAAATGGGACTCCAAGTATATTATTTTAGTACGCTCATCTACTTCAATACTATATCAAGGCGAGCTGCAAAGGCACTGGTGAGACTTGGTGGATGCACAGTCTCGCCTGAGCCTTCACTTAAGACTTGTGCAATAGGTACCAGAATCTCAAGTGCTGGAACAAACACTGTTTTTGTGTTGAGATTGACTTTTGGGAAGATGCTTAACCCATATTAGCCTAGCGTCCTTTCTGTGGGACATAGGCAAACAGTGCAGACCCAGATCAGACGCCACAGAACGTGGCGTCCGCTCAGGGTCTCCACTGTTTTCATACAGAGTGTACTCTTAAAATTTGAATGGAAATGAAAATTGCCACTTAACAATCCTTAAAACGGAAATGGACTGGTCCAGTTGATAAAAAGTGGGGAATTCCATTCAGCTTATGTGGGTTAAGAACGTTTTATATGAAAATCTAGTAACTATACAGTGTATGTCTATATTTCCAGGTCCAGAAGACTAAAAACCATGGCTGGTTAGAAGTCCACTTGAACAGATAGACAGGACGCAGCAATGTGACGTCTATTGCAATGGTAGGTATTTTTTTCCGTTTTTTCGTACACCTGCTGAGTTCAAGATGCGTCCGTAATCTTAGCGTAAATTAGTGTCGTCTTCATTTTTTGGGTGGGGGAAAATGGTCTCTAAAACTGCACCCTCCTTGGCGCTCGTGGCTTCTCCGAATTCTAAGCGTGTATAACCGTCGTCTCCTTTTTTTCTGCTGGGGTAAAATGGTCTCTAAAACTGCACCCTCCTTTGCGCTTGTCGGTACAGGTACCTTCTCCGAATTCTTAGCGCGTATTGCCGTCGTCTTCCTTTTTTGCTAGGGTGAAATGGTCTCTAAAACTGCACTTTCGTTTGCGCTCATACCTTCTCCGAATTCTTAGCGTGTATTATCGTCGTCTCCTTTTTTCTGCTGGGGTAAAATGCTCTCAAAAACTGCTCCCTGCTTTGCGCTTGTCGTTACAGGTACCTTCTCCGAATTCTTAGCGTGTATTACCGTCGTCTTCCTTTTTTGCTGGGGTGAAATGGTCTCTAAAACTGCACTTTCGTTTGCGCTCGTACCTTATCCAAATTCTAAGCTAGTTACATCGTCGTTTCCTTTTTTCTGCTGGGGTAAAATGCTTTCAAAAACTGCTCCCTCCTTTGCGCTTGTCGTTACAGGTACCTTCTCCGAATTCGTAGCGTGTATTACCGTCGTCTTCCTTTTTTTCTAGGGTGAAATGGTCTCTAAAACTGCACTTTCGTTTGCGCTCGTACCTTCTCCGAATTCTTAGCGTGTATTATTGTCGTCTCCTTTTTTTCTGCTGGGGTAAAATGCTCTCAAAAACCGCTCCCTGCTTTGCGCTTGTCGTTACAGGTACCTCCTCTAAATTCTTAGCGTGTATTACCGTCGTCTTCCTTTTTTGCTGGGGTAAAATGGTCTCTAAAACTGCACTTTTGTTTGCGCTTGTACCTTATCCGAATTCTTAGCGTGTATTATCGTCGTTTCCTTTTTTTGCTTGGGTAAAATGGTCACTTTAACTGCACTTTCGGTTGCGCTTGTCATTGCAGGTACCTATGTCGAATCGTTGCCGCGTACTCACGTATTCTTTTCTTATATTTTCAGGTGTCATGTTCTAGCAAGTAGATGGTACAGATGTATGGACAGATGAACGTGTCAATGAGATTAAAGAGGTATGGTTGGCTTTGTATACTAACTTGAATTTCATTCCAGAATAGCTCAAGAGTTTCAAACAGTTTAGACCCAGACAAGGTCTGACAAAATGCTTAAAAGGAGTCTCTGTATGGTCACCAAATAGAACAAGCATAAAGTTAGGTTTGGCTTGTAAGATAAGGGGAGGAAACCCATTGAAATTCACAATTATTGCTGATCATGAACCTGTCAAGTGTACACTCGTAAAAGCAAGGGAAATGACTAGGACATTTCACAATCATAGATTAGCTTCAACATAGGTCATTCTGGTAGTACACTTATCATCAAAACAATACTTGGGTTTGTGTACAGACTGAAGAAACACTTTATCTTTGGTTGGTGTACAGACTGAGGAAACACCTTATATAAGTCATTTTTGCAAATATATGAAATTGTTGTTCTTAATGCATATACGTTAATCACTCTTTAAAACTTGCATAACAAATGGGACTCCAAGTATATTATTTTAGTACGCTCATCTACTTCAATACTATATCAAGGCGAGCTGCAAAGGCACTGCTGAGACTTGGTGGATGCACAGTCTCGCCTGAGCCTTCACTTAAGACTTGTGCAATAGGTACCAGAATCTCAAGTGCTGGAACAAACACTGTTTTTGTGTTGAGATTGACTTTTGGGAAGATGCTTAACCCATATTAGCCTAGCGTCCTTTCTGTGGGACATAGGCAAACAGTGCAGACCAAGATCAGACGCCACAGAACGTGGCGTCCGCTCAGGGTCTCCACTGTTTTCATACAGACTGTACTCTTAAAATTTGAATGGAAATGAAAATTGCCACTTAACAATCCTTAAAACGGAAATTGACTGGTCCAGTTGATAAAAAGTGGGGAATTCCATTCAGCTTATGTGGGTTAAGAACGTTTTATATAAAATTCTAGTAACTATACGGTGTATGTCTATATTTCCAGGTCCAGAAGACTAAAAACCATGGCTGGTTAGAAGTCCACTTGAACAGATAGACAGGACGCAGCAATGTGACGTCTATTGCAATGGTAGGTATTTTTTCCGTTTTTTCGTACACCTGCTGAGTTCAAGATGCGTCCGTAATCTTAGCGTAAATTAGTGTCGTCTTCATTTTTTGGGTGGGGGAAAATGGTCTCTAAAACTGCACCCTCCTTGGCGCTCGTGGCTTCTCCGAATTCTAAGCGTGTATAACCGTCGTCTCCTTTTTTTCTGCTGGGGTAGAATGGTCTCTAAAACTGCACCCTCCTTTGCGCTTGTCGTTACAGGTACCTTCTCCGAATTCTTAGCGCGTTTTGCCGTCGTCTTCCTTTTTTGCTAGGGTGAAATGGTCTCTAAAACTGCACTTTCGTTTGCGCTCGTACCTTCTCCGAATTCATAGCGTGTATTATCGTCGTCTCCTTTTTTCTGCTGGGGTAAAATGCTCTCAAAAACTGCTCCCTGCTTTGCGCTTGTCGTTACAGGTACCTTCTCCGAATTCTTAGCGTGTATTACCGTCGTCTTCCTTTTTTGCTGGGGTGAAATGGTCTCTAAAACTGCACTTTCGTTTGCGCTCGTACCTTCTCCAAATTCTAAGCTAGTAACATCGTCGTTTCCTTTTTTCTGCTGGGGTAAAATGCTTTCAAAAACTGCTCCCTCCTTTGCGCTTGTCGTTACAGTTACCTTCTCCGATTTCGTAGCGTGTATTACCGTCGTCTTCCTTTTTTGCTAGGGTGAAATGGTCTCTAAAACTGCACTTTCGTTTGCGCTTGTACCTTCTCCGAATTCTTAGCGTGTATTATCGTCGTCTCCTTTTTTTCTGCTGGGGTAAAATGCTCTCAAAAACCGCTCCCTGCTTTGCGCTTCTCGTTACAGGTACCTCCTCTAAATTCTTAGCGTGTATTGCCGTCGTCTTCCTTTTTTGCTGGGGTAAAATGGTCTCTAAAACTGCACTTTTGTTTGCGCTTGTACCTTATCCGAATTCTTAGCGTGTATTATCGTCGTTTCCTTTTTTTGCTTGGGTAAAATGGTCACTTTAACTGCACTTTCGGTTGCGCTTGTCATTGCAGGTACCTATGTCGAATCGTTGCCGCGTACTCACGTATTCTTTTCTTATATTTTCAGGTGTCATGTTCTAGCAAGTAGATTGTACAGATGTATGGACAGATGAACGTGTCAATGAGATTAAAGAGGTATGGTTGGCTTTGTATACTAACTCGAATTTCATACCGGAATAGCTCAAGAGTTTCAAACAGTTTAGACCCAGACAAGGTCTGACAAAATGCTTAAAAGGAGTCTCTGTATGGTCACCAAATGGAACAAGCATAAAGTTAGGTTTGGCTTGTAAGATAAGGGGAGGAAACCCATTGAAATTCACAATTATTGCTGATCATGAACCTGTCAAGTGTACACTCGTAAAAGCAAGGGAAATGACTAGGACATTTCACAATCATAGATTAGCTTCAACATAGGTCATTCTGGTAGTACACTTATCATCAAAACAATACTTGGGTTTGTGTACAGACTGAAGAAACACTTTATCTTTGGTTGGTGTACAGACTGAGGAAACACCTTATATAAGTCATTTTTGCAAATATATGAAATTGTTGTTCTTAATGCATATACGTTAATCACTCTTTAAAACTTGCATAACAAATGGGACTCCAAGTATATTATTTTAGTACGCTCATCTACTTCAATACTATATCAAGGCGAGCTGCAAAGGCACTGCTGAGACTTGGTGGATGCACAGTCTCGCCTGAGCCTTCACTTAAGACTTGTGCAATAGGTACCAGAATCTCAAGTGCTGGAACAAACACTGTTTTTGTGTTGAGATTGACTTTTGGGAAGATGCTTAACCCATATTAGCCTAGCGTCCTTTCTGTGGGACATAGGCAAACAGTGCAGACCAAGATCAGACGCCACAGAACGTGGCGTCCGCTCAGGGTCTCCACTGTTTTCATACAGACTGTACTCTTAAAATTTGAATGGAAATGAAAATTGCCACTTAACAATCCTTAAAACGGAAATTGACTGGTCCAGTTGATAAAAAGTGGGGAATTCCATTCAGCTTATGTGGGTTAAGAACGTTTTATATAAAATTCTAGTAACTATACGGTGTATGTCTATATTTCCAGGTCCAGAAGACTAAAAACCATGGCTGGTTAGAAGTCCACTTGAACAGATAGACAGGACGCAGCAATGTGACGTCTATTGCAATGGTAGGTATTTTTTCCGTTTTTTCGTACACCTGCTGAGTTCAAGATGCGTCCGTAATCTTAGCGTAAATTAGTGTCGTCTTCATTTTTTGGGTGGGGGAAAATGGTCTCTAAAACTGCACCCTCCTTGGCGCTCGTGGCTTCTCCGAATTCTAAGCGTGTATAACCGTCGTCTCCTTTTTTTCTGCTGGGGTAGAATGGTCTCTAAAACTGCACCCTCCTTTGCGCTTGTCGTTACAGGTACCTTCTCCGAATTCTTAGCGCGTTTTGCCGTCGTCTTCCTTTTTTGCTAGGGTGAAATGGTCTCTAAAACTGCACTTTCGTTTGCGCTCGTACCTTCTCCGAATTCATAGCGTGTATTATCGTCGTCTCCTTTTTTCTGCTGGGGTAAAATGCTCTCAAAAACTGCTCCCTGCTTTGCGCTTGTCGTTACAGGTACCTTCTCCGAATTCTTAGCGTGTATTACCGTCGTCTTCCTTTTTTGCTGGGGTGAAATGGTCTCTAAAACTGCACTTTCGTTTGCGCTCGTACCTTCTCCAAATTCTAAGCTAGTAACATCGTCGTTTCCTTTTTTCTGCTGGGGTAAAATGCTTTCAAAAACTGCTCCCTCCTTTGCGCTTGTCGTTACAGTTACCTTCTCCGATTTCGTAGCGTGTATTACCGTCGTCTTCCTTTTTTGCTAAGGTGAAATGGTCTCTAAAACTGCACTTTCGTTTGCGCTTGTACCTTCTCCGAATTCTTAGCGTGTATTATCGTCGTCTCCTTTTTTTCTGCTGGGGTAAAATGCTCTCAAAAACCGCTCCCTGCTTTGCGCTTCTCGTTACAGGTACCTCCTCTAAATTCTTAGCGTGTATTGCCGTCGTCTTCCTTTTTTGCTGGGGTAAAATGGTCTCTAAAACTGCACTTTTGTTTGCGCTTGTACCTTATCCGAATTCTTAGCGTGTATTATCGTCGTTTCCTTTTTTTGCTTGGGTAAAATGGTCACTTTAACTGCACTTTCGGTTGCGCTTGTCATTGCAGGTACCTATGTCGAATCGTTGCCGCGTACTCACGTATTCTTTTCTTATATTTTCAGGTGTCATGTTCTAGCAAGTAGATTGTACAGATGTATGGACAGATGAACGTGTCAATGAGATTAAAGAGGTATGGTTGGCTTTGTATACTAACTCGAATTTCATACCGGAATAGCTCAAGAGTTTCAAACAGTTTAGACCCAGACAAGGTCTGACAAAATGCTTAAAAGGAGTCTCTGTATGGTCACCAAATGGAACAAGCATAAAGTTAGGTTTGGCTTGTAAGATAAGGGGAGGAAACCCATTGAAATTCACAATTATTGCTGATCATGAACCTGTCAAGTGTACACTCGTAAAAGCAAGGGAAATGACTAGGACATTTCACAATCATAGATTAGCTTCAACATAGGTCATTCTGGTAGTACACTTATCATCAAAACAATACTTGGGTTTGTGTACAGACTGAAGAAACACTTTATCTTTGGTTGGTGTACAGACTGAGGAAACACCTTATATAAGTCATTTTTGCAAATATATGAAATTGTTGTTCTTAATGCATATACGTTAATCACTCTTTAAAACTTGCATAACAAATGGGACTCCAAGTATATTATTTTAGTACGCTCATCAACTTCAATACTATATCAAGGCGAGCTGCAAAGGCACTGGTGAGACTTGGTGGATGCACAGTCTCGCCTGAGCCTTCACTTAAGACTTGTGCAATAGGTACCAGAATCTCAAGTGCTGGAACAAACACTGTTTTTGTGTTGAGATTGACTTTTGGGAAGATGCTTAACCCATATTAGCCCAGCGTCCTTTCTGTGGGACATAGGCAAACAGTGCAGACCCAGATCAGACGCCACAGAACGTGGCGTCCGCTCAGGGTCTCCACTGTTTTCATACAGACTGTACTCTTAAAATTTGAATGGAAATGAAAATTGCCACTTAACAATCCTTAAAACGGAAATGGACTGGTCCAGTTGATAAAAAGTGGGGAATTCCATTCAGCTTATGTGGGTTAAGAACGTTTTATATGAAGATCTAGTAACTATACGGTGTATGTCTATATTTCCAGGTCCAGAAGACTAAAAACCATGGCTGGTTAGAAGTCCACTTGAACAGATAGACAGGACGCAGCAATGTGACGTCTATTGCAATGGTAGGTATTTTTTTCCGTTTTTTCGTACACCTGCTGAGTTCAAGATGCGTCCGTAATCTTAGCGTAAATTAGCGTCGTCTTCATTTTTTGGGTGGGGGAAAATGGTCTCTAAAACTGCACCCTCCTTGGCGCTTGTGGCTTCTCCAAATTCTAAGCGTGTATAACCGTCGTCTCCTTTTTTTCTGCTGGGGTAGAATGGTCTCTAAAACTGCACCCTCCTTTGCGCTTGTCGTTACAGGTACCTTCTCCGAATTCTTAGCGTGTATTACCGTCGTCTTTCTTTTTTGCTAGGGTGAAATGGTCTCTAAAACTGCACTTTCGTTTGCGCTCGTACCTTCTCCGAATTCTTAGCGTGTATTATCGTCGTCTCCTTTTTTCCTGCTGGGGTAAAATGCTCTCAAAAACCGCTCCCTGCTTTGCGCTTGTCGTTACAGGTACCTCCTCTAAATTCTTAGCGTGTATTACCGTCGTCTTCCTTTTTTGCTGGGGTAAAATGGTCTCTAAAACTGCACTTTTGTTTGCGCTTGTACCTTATCCGAATTCTTAGCGTGTATTATCGTCGTTTTCTTTTTTTGCTTGGGTAAAATGGTCACTTTAACTGCACTTTCGGTTGCGCTTGTCATTGCAGGTACCTATGTCGAATCGTTGCCGCGTACTCACGTATTCTTTTCTTATATTTTCAGGTGTCATGTTCTAGCAAGTAGATGGTACAGATGTATGGACAGATGAACGTGTCAATGAGATTAAAGAGGTATGGTTGGCTTTGTATACTAACTCGAATTTCATTCCAGAATAGCTCAAGAGTTTCAAACAGTTTAGACCCAGACAAGGTCTGACAAAATGCTTAAAAGGAGT